>CM058240.1:34500113-34626564 GCA_030180135.1 Orychophragmus violaceus
AATCTAGAGTATAACCATTAAAACTGAAAATTGACAGAAGTACAACTTTTCAGTTTTTGGTAAAACTGACAACTTGGTAAACTCTTGTTCCCGCCCAAAAGATTTGAAACACACCCGCCTCCAAAATTCTAGAATTTTGAATTTCTCCTCTTTTTTACAAAACCTAATATCTATCAATTTTCCCCAATTTTCACTCATTTCGGTCTCTCTCTCTCTCTCTCTCTCTCTCTCTCTCTCTCTCTCTCTCTCTCTCTCTCTCTCTCTCTCTCTCTCTCTCTCTCTCTCTCTCTCTCTCTCTCTCTCTCTCTCACTCTCTCTCTCTCTCTCTCTCTCTCTCTCTCTCTCTCTCTCTCTCTCTCTCTCTCTCTCTCTCTCTCTCTCTCTCGGATCTCTCTCCCTCTCCCTCTTTCGAAACCGATCTTCCCCCAAGTCTCGAACATTCTCGATCTTTCTCACCTTCAATGAGTACAAATAATTTCTTTCTGGATCCCTATGAAGAGGATAGGAGGCACCAAAAAGAGATGAAGCGGTTGAAGGCTCATAAAGAGCTTCTTGACGCCATCAACGATGCGCAATACGGCATCCCAAATAAATGCCCATGTTGTGGCCGAATCGTCCACGAAGTTTGTAAAAATCCAAAGTATCGGAGAGATTTGGATACTTTACCAGGCAGTAGGTACTTTACTTGCCACCAATACAAGGTAAAATGTTTGATTTTCATAGTGATTGAATGCGAAATTGACCTGTTTACTTTGGTGTAACTCTGAATTTTCTGGGTATTTTTTGTAGGACGATGGACTCCACTTTCCTCAACAATGGGTTATTGGTGTCGAACAAGAGATTCAGAAGCTGTTGAACAAGGTTGATGAGCAGGGCAAGACGATCGAAGGCATGCAAGAGGAGATTAAAAGCAACAACGAAGAGATTACCAAGCTAAAGGAGATTGTGGTTATTGTGTAAGGTGTTCTTGCTTGTGTAAAAGATTCGAACGAATGATGTAATCTGGCTGGTAAAACTCAGTATTTTTTGGTAAAACCAAGCATATCGTAAAACCATGCATAACTTTGTAACACAATGTAAAACTTGGTAAAACAAAGTGTTTTGGTAGAGGAAACTTAGTTAATTGTAAAACGTTTTGTAACAAGTAAACATAACAGTTTAACCAAAAGATAACTCAAACCAAAGTATCCAAACATAATTCAAACCAAAGTATCCAACATTACATCAAAGATCATTGACTATCCCGGTTAGGTTGATTCATCATCAGCTGGGTTTTCCATATACTTTTCCCTAGTAACCACATGACTCCTAATCACGGTTTTAGACCCTTTCCCCATCCCCTTCTTTATAAACTTCACCCTTTTTGTGGGCGCTTCCTCAACAGGTTGATCAACCGCTCTCTTCGTACCTTTTGTTTCCTCTTTCTTCTCCTTCTTACTACCTTTCTTATCCTTCTTCTTACTAATTGTAGCTTTCTTTCTTCCCTTTCTTTCTTCTTTCTCCTTAACACCACTAGCCTCACTAACATGCCCACCAACATCCTCAACCTCTTGAAAAACACCATCATCGGCTTTATCCTCGGTCTCTCTTGGTTCTGTCTCCTTCACACCCCTCTTAGTGCATTCACAACAGATTCCATAGCGGTTAATCTACCATCAAACGTATCAGACATCTCCTTAAACTTATCTTCCCAAAACATCAACATTCGACACTCCATTTCCTCAGTTCCGTCCTTGATTAATTTATGCACATCCGCAATATTAAAAACAGCAGGATTCTCTTCCGGATACTTCCCAGCCTCATTCCCAGCCTTGTTCCCAGCCTCATGCGTCCTTGCCGCATCCTGAATAGCAGGAGGTTGCTCTTGAGCATTTGCCTGAGACTCACGACCAGCCACATCTTGGTTGAAAAGCTCTTCAAACCAGATTTTCTTCTTCTTCTTAACCAGAAGCCTGTTCCAAGCATCGACGATAGGATCATCCACATCATTCCAGCCAGTTTCAGCATCCATGAGTCTCCTTAGAAGATCTATCTCCATGGGAGATGGCTCCAAGAGACTTTGAATATCCTCGTCCAACTACCACAACTATACATGAATTTAAGAAAACATAATTTAATAAGTATGAAATGTACTAACCGTCGTATTTCCAAGCTTATCATTTATATATGAGATACTAAAACCCCTCGTCCCCGCGGTTTTGTACCTCATCTTGCACATACGAGGGCAATCCTCATCTGCACCCTGAACATTTTCTCGGAAATGGTTCTTCAGAACTGGAATGGCCTCAAATGCTAGGAGCTACAAGAGAAGATAATTCAAACAGTTAACTTCGTTCCAAATCAGACAACTAAAACAACTAAAAACAATTTAAAATGATACAAATATTGTTACCTCCAAAGGAACTATACATGCAAGAAATACCCATGAAGTCTGTGCCACTCCTCCGGAATGGTCCATGAAGTGCAAGATGTCTTTGATGTTCTCCTCGAATGACAAACGCCCTCAAGGAAAGGTTTTGCACATCTCGAGATCATCTACGGCTCTGAGGAAAAAACTCTCAATAGAAGGTGCTCCTTTTCTTGTCTTCTTCTTCCCAATGATCACGCTGGACAAGAAGTACATGACTGCCATCTTCAGACGATCCTTACTAAGCTTTCGTTTTCCTTTCAGAGGTGGAAACTTCTTCTCAACTTCTTCGAATGTAACCCTGTCCATTCCGAAATATCTGGAAACAAAATCTGAGCCACCACCAAGTGTTTCATAATGGTTTGGATAGGAGTGGCAAAATAAACTGGATATGAGTGCATGCTCCCTAAGAGAATAGCGGATTGGAACCCCGTTGGAAATAAACCAAAGCTCCATCTTCTTATCCACAGCCGCGGTCCTAACCAGAATCATCCACAGTCCCATCCATTAGGAGCTTGTCTTCTTACCCATGTGGAAGAAGTGTTTAAATTGAGGGTGCTCATATAACCATTTCAGCTCATCTTTCTCGAGAGTGTCTTCTATGGTCTTCACGGCTTTAGCGATATAACACTTAGACGTGAGTTTTATTGTCTTGACATAGTCGGTGGGAGGCAAACACATCTTCGTGGGCTGCATTGGTTCGGTTTCAACATCTGAATTCTGCACACACGAAAAGTTAACCAAGTATTACCAAGTAGTGCTATAAAGTTCCACAAAGTTTCACCAAGTTTCACTAAGTTTACCAAGTTTCACATCAAGTTTCTGTAAGTTTTACCAAGTTTCCCATGAAAGTTCCACTAAGTTTTACCAAGTTTCACATCAAGTTTCTCTAAGTTTTACCAAGTTTCACATCAAGTTTCACTAATTCGTACCATGTTTTGCATACAAGTTTCACTAAGTTTTACCAAGTTTTCCGCCTATTCCAAACCATATCAAATCCTACTAACCCATCCGAATTACAAAAATTAGAAATGCAATGGGTTTCGATAGAAATACATACCGATATTGTTTCTTCCTCGTGTTGACTGTGGATTGGAAGGAGGATTTGACTGGTTCGTTCCACTTCTTGTTCGTGAAACCCTAAACCCGGAACACGCGACACTTCCTCCTGCTCGTCTTCCACTTCCTCCTTCTCCTCCTCATTCTAATTCTCCTCCTCATTCTCTTCCTCCTCGTCTTCTTCGTTCTCGGATTCCTTTTCCAAATCGACTTCCTCTCATCAGATTTTTTTTCTTACTTTTTCTTCTTCGCAATTTGCCTCTTCTTCGAGAATCGATGCATCCTTTATTCTCTTAGACTTTCGCAAATTCGTTTTGATAAAATGCATCTTCAAACAAATTTTACTTCTTAGAATTTTGATTGAAACGGCTAGAAAAAGGAAGAAACGGGAGAAGAAATGGCTCGAGATTGATTTTTAGGTTATGGACTTAGCGGAATTTTAGGGATTTTAAATTTAACCCGATCCGACTAAAATGGTTCGGACCAAACTATCTCGATATCCTAGTTGGATTGTAAATAAGTGGGAAATCTTTAATTTTGTTGTGTTTTACCCCTTCTAAGATTTAAAAAAAAAAAGTATCTAAGAATTTGATCCGTCTCATGTTAAGTCTCTTACCCTATCTAGAGACACCAAAAACGAAAACCTTTTAATCTCTCGTAGTATCTAAAAACACACCATTTATTTTGTCTGCATACCCTATATAAATCTCGTTTCCTTCATCTCCTCAAATCTGTTTCTACTTCCAATTTAAAAGAGTGAGAGTCTACCCTGTTCCCTTCTCGTCTTCCCTTCGTCAAACCAGTTTAACTTGGAAAGTTCTTCGCGTTGGAGCGTTTTTCTTCCCGTTTCGATCTCCTTCGGATCTTAGGGGTTTTTAATAAATCCAGATCTTGGGTTTTTGTTTACTCGCTCGTTTAGTGGTATTAATAATGGCGACTCCTTATCCTGGAGCGATGCAGGCGAGTTTCATTTCAAAAATTGATATTGGATGTTTTTTGACGGGGTTGTTGAGTATCCGAATCGGTGCGTGTGCAGGTGGGTTCGTACTTTGTGGGACAGTACTATCAAGTGTTGCAGCAGCAGCCAGATCTTATTCACCAGTTTTACTCTGACACTAGTAAAGCCATCCGTGTTGATGGTGATTCCAGCGAGACTGCTAACACTTTAGTGGTAATAATCATCAGTTTATGGATTTGTGGATACAAAGTGAAATCCATCTTTCTTCGATTAGTAAAGATTTATGCTTTAGAGAATTATTTAAAAAGTCATCAATCATGGTCTTTTTTTTGGGGGGAATGCAGCATATTCACAACATGGTTATGTCACTGAATTTCACTGCGATTGAAGTGAAGACAATCAATTCAGTTGAGTCCTGGGAGGGTGGTGTTCTGGTGTCGGTTTCAGGCTCTGTGAAAACAAAGGAATTCACCAACAGGAGGAGTTTCATGCAGACTTTTTTTCTTGCTCCTCAGGAGAAGGGTTATTTTGTTCTCAATGATATTTTTCAGTTCATCGATGAAGGAACACCCTTCTATCACCAGCCTTCTTATCTATCCGAAAGCAAGCTTGAGGCTCAGCTAAATCCTCATCCAGAACCCCAAGGTTTGTTTGCTTAGTCATGGAAGATATATCTTATTGTTGTGTTTTACTTTTACCATATTCAAAGCGGTGAATTTATATATTCTTTTTAGTAATAAATTATTTTCACTGTTTCGATTTTCCAGTTCCTGATTATGTTCTGGAGGCAAGAGATTATGTGAATGCAGTCCAAATCAAAGATGAACTTGTAGATAAGTACAGTCTGCAAGAAGACCAACATCAACCTCAGCATGAAGACTATGAGGATGAACTTGCGGTTGAGGAAGTTGTGGTTCATGAATCTAGGGCTGCACCACCAGAGGAACCCGTTGGTGAAAAATCAAAGATGAGTTATGCTTCCATTGTAAGTACACACACTCTATGGTCACGAGTTAGCATAGTAACCAAACAACATATCTGTTGGGAAATAAAATTTTGATATGCTAAGGACATATCTTGCTCTGTTCACTCATATTTGTCTCAAGGGAGTCACTATGAACAGACAGTAGATTCTTTTTTCTTAAACATATTGTGATAATGATCTTGTACCAAGATGGATAATGATGAATTGATGATTCAGTTTTGTCATTTGTAGTATAAGTGTATAACTTGGTTTTGTCTCAGTTAGGTTTTAGAAAATTGTGGTTAGAAATTTGGCTTTGTTTCTCTTATTCTCAGTTACGGGTTGCAAAGGAAGCGGCTGCTGTGCCTGTAGCTGCTACACAACCATCTTATAACAAGAATTCTCAAGAGATTAATGAGTGGGATCAGCCACTACGGACTCCTTCCCCTCAGGTGGCTGCGCCTCTTGCCCCTGCTCAGCAATCAAACGTTTCTTCCCCATATGTTACTGACTATGGAGCAGATGGGGAAGAAGGCTTCGGATTTGATGATTGTAAGTTTTTATATTTTAGAACAGTAAAAATGTTGAACTTCCTCATATTGAAATGGTTAGAGAAATGGGATGTGCGGCTATTTGATTTTATTTGTCGTTTCGGAAATGTGTATATTCATTTATTGGTTTGCCTTGTTTCCAGTTGAGATCAAATCAGTGTACGTTAGGAATTTGCCTTCCGACATATCTGCTTCTGAAATCGAAGAAGAGTTTAAGAACTTTGGTTCAATCAAGCCTGACGGTGTATTCCTCAGAACCCGCAAGGTTAATAATCTTCATCTTTCTTTTTTTCTTTTTTTGCTTTTTGTTTTTACTTTCTCAAGTGATATGAAGTACAAAGGCTAAAAAATCTTACACAACCAAACATGCAGGATGTTATTGGCGTTTGCTATGCTTTCGTTGAGTTTGAGGACATGACTTCCGTCGAGAATGCTATTAAGGTCTAGACTAATTGTCTCCATCTGTTCCCATTTCGGTTTGTTCTTATCGGTTTCCCTCTGTGTAATAAATAGGCTTCTCCTCTATACTTGGGTGGAAGGCAAGTATACATTGAGGAACGAAGACCCAATCCGGCGGGTGTTCGCGGAGCAAGTAAGTCTTCTTTTTGAAATTGTGCTCTGTGCCCAACAGTTTCTTGATTATATAACCTTTTGTGAGTGTCTTGTATAAGAATGAAAGCTGTACCACATGTAAACTCATTGCGACTGTTATTTACTATTGACCGAGCAGGACGAGGAGGACGCGGAAGGGGTGGTTACCCCACAGAAGCACCAAGAGGCCGGTTTGGTTCCCGTGTGTCCGGGAGGGGGAACCAGGAAGGAGGTGACTATAGGCCAAGAGGCAACGGTTACTACCGTGGTGATCGCTAAGGAGCAAAGAAAAGCAGCTGAATCTCTTCTATAAGTTTTTAGGCAACCAAGAATGAATGATTCAGAGGTTCTTGTTCCTTTATCTACCGAAGTAGTTTGTAATATTTTTTTTGTTGGGTTTGTTTTTTTTGTTCAAAGAAACGAAGATTTTGGTTTATATATTGTTTTCTTTTTGTTTTACTTTAGATTTTGTTTAGGGCTTGGACTCTCTTACCCCCCCACCCTTTGAGAATAGCTTTAGTTATATAACACTAGTTGATTTCAAGCCCCCGCGCACGTGCGGGGGTTCACGTTCGTAGGTTTCTCCGTTCGACATGATCCGTCATTATTCTTCTTCTTATACTGTTGTTGTAACACTGTTTGATCTATATTTCTAGTATTCTTCTGCAATAGAATTTATTTAGCAGTTTTATATGTTTTTAGAAAACCACTTAATTGTTAGTCTTATTTGCAGTTGTATGTTTAAAAATTCGTTTTTAGGTACGACATAATGTTAATGTACATAATACTTTATATTTGTTACTTGTCGGAAGATCTTTTAAAGTTTCTTTCTAAACAATATTAGATAAATTATTTTTTAATTTGGGGGTTTTGGATGTCTAAGTTTTTGAAAACCTTTTAGGGGAAGTGACGTGTGAAAAAGTGATGTATAGTTGTCACTGTGTAAATACCAGATTTGGTAGATATAATAACACCTTTTCAAAAGGTTAAAAGTCGACCACTACATCCAAAACGAAGAGCCAGTAAGGAAAAAGAATTGGTATACGAATTAGTAAACGTATAGAAATCTAGTGATCACGGTGTCGACTCCAAAATGATCAGTAGATTAGATTACATGTAGTACTCCCCACATTTGATCATTTTGGAGTAGACAGCCATAAGCTATATCACCATCTAAGAATAAAAATTAACAGTGTGAAAATCCACCGTGGTCTAACCTTTTGGCTGCCTAGGAAAATGAAATCATTTCTCTCAGGTGGTCTGATGGATAATATCTACAATGTGCCACTGCTTACTGAAAAAACAGGTCACTTTGAAGCGACATGCCATATCATGAAGTCAGCAATGGCTTGATGGATAATATCCACAATGTGCCACCGCTTACTGGAAAAAAACAGGTCATTCCGAATCATTTCCGACGACTTTCACCGCCTCTCTTACGGTGATTTATCTCTTCACTTCGGGTGATTTCTCTCCTTTTCACCCGTTTCAACAGTCTTGATTTCACAATGGATAACTCGCTCTGGTATGCTCTCCAAAATCTCAACTTAGGCAGTAACAATGAGACATGCTTATCTATGTATGAAAGACACAAATGTATGTTTAAATGAAAGACACACATTTACGTTTTTTTAATTCAAGGAGACATACTTATCATATTTAATTCAATGCGACATATTTATCTATGTGGATTTTTACCATGCCCACATATACGGGCTCAGAAAGATCTTTCTAACCCTAAATTATTATCATACACATAGCTAAATCATCCTCGTCTTTCTCATTCCTAATCAAATTACATCTAATCAAATATGTTTTAGGACCTCCAAAATAGATACATGTGGTATAACCACTTGTCTCCCTTTTTCAATATTGGTATTTTTACCATTCACAACATTGCTCAAAATTCGACATGTTTTGTCTTGAAAAAATGAGCTCCGTATATGTTAGACGTCACCTTCTTTGAGCGGTGCATACATAATATTTAATCGACTATTACAGCAGTTAACTCTGTAAACACTCTCCAGAGCCTCACGCTGAATCGATGTTTACATTCATCATAGAACCCGTAGATTTTTTCAACGGAAGCACATTCGTGGTTTCCTCTTAGAAGGAAAAAGTTCTCTAGGTATTTGGTTTTGCCGTGAGCCGAAGGCAAATCAGCTCCAAACTCTGCTTCCCACTGTCCATGTTGATGAGGACGATGACATGTAGTCTCCTAAGAATAAATAGTTAGTTGTAGGAGGGAAGACTCCATACTCAAACAACCTCAATAAATGTAAGTACTGTCCATGAATTTTACCTGAAAATAGAACAAAAATAAAAACCTTATAAATCTGTTTCAGTTTGAGACAAATCAACACATTAGTTCACATAAATGGAACTTGCTTCAACGAAAAAAAGTTTATCAATGATTTAAACCTTTGACGTGGTCTCACCCAATATTTTAGAGCAATCCAGTGGTCTTTATAAGTCCTTTAGACTTCTCTTTGTTTCGAGATCAGCTGCTGGAATCAGATGAATGATACATTAAACATCTCTATCTCTCTTAGGCTCTTAGCTACTCCACCAATCCGCCCAAACATTATCTATAACTTGATTAAACACATCTCTGTCTATAACCAATTCAGTTTCACAAAACCTACTCAAGAAGAAGGAAAAAAACTTTTTTTGAACTGATCTAAGGAAAACGCTAACGAAGCTAAAGCTACAAAGGCAATCATGAAGACCTTAGATCTCAAAACGAAAAATAAAACCCAGAGATCTAAATGATAATGGAATTCAGATAAAAGAGATCGATTACCACAAATCTTGATGGGAGCTTCGAGCTCAAGGAGGTTAGGCTGTTGAATGGAAATCTCTTAGGAGACTATGCTAAGCTGTTACTTTCATCCGAGTCTTACTGAAAGTAGATGAATGTGTCGGCAAAGCTAAAAAAAGTCAAGAGCTACTAAGTTCATAGTTCACATCCGTCTCAAAACAAAATATTTCATTTTACAAAACAACAGCTCGGTTAAACAGTTAATACATGAGCTTTTTCTTACAGTAGTACAATATAGAAGGCTTATTTGATCATGAATACGGAGCTGGAAACTCTCAAGCTGTTCAACTTGTTGTTGTTCATATAGCTCTTCCTTTTCAAACATAGCATAACCGCTGCACGATTACAAAACAGATTCTTGGATCTTTTATAATAATAACAATAATAATAATAATAATAATAATAATAATAATAATAATAATAATAATAATAATAATAATAATAATAATAATAATCACAAAGAGATTTGAGTTTTTACCTCGTTTGTTCTTGGCCCGGGTGAATTCATTTGCTCTCTCAACCTCTTCAGCAGTTCTCTTGAAAAGAACATTTTCCTTCTTCTCTAGCATGTCAAGAGTCTTGAAGAAGAACAATTGAGAAATCAGACAAAAAAGGAAGCATTGAAAGAACATAATCAACCTACTATTGAATCTAGTAAGACACGATTCAATCCACAGTTTAAAAAGTATACGAAACATTACAAAAAACGTATACGAAACATTACTCCTTGAGTCACAATCTCTTAAAAGTCCCAAAAATTTTGGCCACAGAAATCGAAAACAGAGAAGCGAGACGTACCCCATTAAGATTTCTAATGTCTGGCGTATGTAGGCGACATTGGGATGGGTACAAAATCGATTTGGGCCATGAGTGAAATCAAGATGAAGGTAGTAAGAAGCTTGTGATTAGAGAGAGGGCCTTTGAGGCGATGGCATAGGGTGTGTTTGCCATATGGATCTGAGTATTTATACACGCTAGAGGTTGAAATTGGGAAACTCTGTGCAGTTACACAGTGAAACCTTTTTTTCTCTGAAAATTTTCGTATCCTTGATTTGGGATATTTGCGTGGTGGTATGGTTCGGGTGCGAGTTTCAGATTTATAGAGCTTGATAAGGGGAGATCTGAAATGGTGGGAGGTGAATCGGTATGCATTTGAATAAGATTTAATGGGGGTAATAACGCGAGAGGTCGGGGTATGATGGTGAGTTAATGGGCTGGGGGGAGGCCGATCGTTAACTGTTACCGCGAGATGCCATGTGAGAGGTGGAGGAAGGAAGCTGGTGAAGGTAGAAGGGCGATTTCTAGATTTTACGTTGTCGTTTGGCTGTTCCAAAGATAGGGTATGACCCAAACCAAACAACGCGTAAGTGGGCCTAGATTGTTTGCCAAGGATTTGTGGCCGTCCAATAAAATTATCCAAAGGCTGCGTAAGGGAGAATCATGAATATATGGACTGTGAAGTTATGTGTAAAACGAAGGCCCAACTTGCTTTTATAGATTTCTGCTGACGTGGCATAGCTAGATGGAGAGAATTTTCTCTAATTATATAATAGATTTCATTTTTGTTTTTGTTTTTTACTTCTAATCATTGGTTTGATTTCGGAACTTCAACAGTGTTAAACTCGTTGTCGCAGAGCTTTATGTTATGCGGACTTGCAGACATAAGTTTTTTTACTTGAAAAAGGGGTTTGAAACCATCTTATCAAAGTTCTGTAAAATTTACAGTTCCTAAAATTGTTTTTAAAATTATTTTTTAGATTTTTGCATAAACAATTATTTTATTTTTATTTATTGCATAAAATTTCAAACTATACACTTACGGATAAGACTGAACTAACTTATTCATATATTCTTTTACTTATATTTAAAAAACTTATATGGCGACTATCTGGGCGGTTAACATTTAGATCTCTACAACCGTATTTTCCTTTTGTCCGGCAAGAATCAACGTCTTCTGGGTCCCACGCCTTGCCGGTTTTTGTCCGTCATTGAGCGGTTATTGTGTCGGTTTTACTTGGGAATCATCAACTTTCCTTGAACCCGTTATAACTTCCCAACGAAGATCGTGGAAATTGCCATGGCCAATTCCCGACAACTAATCAAAATTTCTGGAAGATTTCGTAACTCCATTTCACACACAAAACTCGCCGATAATTTTATGGCGGAAATTTTTCAGAAACAAATGCAAGACATCTCATTAGGCATCACTGATGCCCCAGTCTCTCTTCCACCTGGTGTCTATCAGGCGGCTGCCGCAGCTAACCGTCTTGCCCTAGTTGTCTGTCCGGTTAACCCCCGCAAACAAAACTCCCGCCTATTGATCTCACAGATGTCGGGTCTACGGGGATTAGAATCTTCTGTCACCGGTCTGATTATTGCTCCGAGGAAAATTCAATTCCTCTTCCAATCTGAAGAAGCTTTGAATATGGTTCTTCGTCGATTCCCATGGTCGTTCGCTGAATGGATGGTAACTGTGACACGTTGGAATCCAAACCTGTCCACAGAAATCGATGAAAATCATTCCGTTTTGGGTACAGATTCGCGGTATTCCTATTGAATATCTAACGAAACAGGCGATCATATTCATAGGGGATCAGTTGGCACCGGTGTTTGATGTGGATTCGACGATCATTCGGTCAGGGTTGACTATGTGCATGTGCAGATTATATGGAACATTGACAATCCACTTAGGTTCCAGCGTAACTTCCAGTTCATACCAGGGGAGAACACAATCCTCCGCTTCAAATACGAACGGTTGCGACGTTTCTATTTACGTTGCCATATGCTCTCACATGACAGGAAAGACTGCACTCTGCGCTTTGAGGATGATAATGATGGCTATTGAGATACCATAGATTTTAGGAATTTTAACCATGGTATATGTCTTTATTATCTAGTCTTTCTATGTGTTTTGGAGTCTTTTCAGGTGTTTTACAGGTTTAAGGACATCTGGAGCCTAATTGGACGTTTTGGGAGCATTTGGAGCAATTCTGCACTATTTAGAGATTTCACAGAGTTCACTGGCTGATTTTCGCAGTGCAACGATCGTTGCAGTCTGTGCAACTGTCGTTGCAGTTCTGAGCCCAAAAATCTGCATTTTCCAGAAATTACAGTTTTTGCCCAGAAACTTCCCAGACTTGCAAAAAGACCCCCAGCCGACTTTAGACCAATATATAAGAGTTTTTAAGCCATTGTTTAGGCTACGCTTTTCTTAAGTCTTATTTTATTTCAGAGAGAGTTAGGGGCTGATCCTGCTCTCTCTCGAGAGAGGATTTTGAACCACAGATCTTTACTTTGTTTTATGATATTTGGTTTTCTACTTATGATATTTTCTGTCTCGATGAACATGTCTGAGTAGTTTACCTGTTAGGTTGAAGGATTCTCATTAGGGATTTCATGGAACTATAGTTTAAATCAATCTGTAGGGATTCATATCTGCTAGTTCTTTGTTTAGGTTGTTCTTAATGCTTAATCTGAAGTAGCTAATCAGAATTATGATGTTAGGTTGATTGATACAACGAGAGTTGGTTAATTGCTAGAAAGAACCTAGATGAGCAATTTGATCTACTCGCAAAGAGATTTGGTTTAGGGGAATTGTGAACATATCAAACATGATCATTAATGCTAGTTTAATCTGTTAGTAATTGCAAAGAGATTTGGATTGCTGCACTTAGACTTAGAGAATTCTCGCAAAGAGATTTGGTGAATTCTAAATCCGTGTTTGAGTTCTAGAACAGTTTCTGATTAGATCCAGATTTATTGATTGCTTGTGTTCCTGATTTCCTGAGAACTCCTGAAACCTAACGCTTCGCTTCCTTGCTCACAAACCACTCCTGCTACTGATTTACTTTTCTGCTCTGCTTTTAGTTTAATCACCTTTGCTTTCTCCTAGTTTAATCTTTTCTGTTCTTATCTATCGTTGATCGGAGTCCCTGTGGATTCGATACCCTAAGTACTATAACTACATCACTGTGCACTTGCAGTTAGAATAGGGATTAAAACTTACACCTATCAAGTTTTTGGCGCCGTTTCCGGGGACTCTTTGAGTCCTCGATAGATTTGAACTTAGGGTTTAGACTAGGATTTTCGTTTTTAATTTTTGCTACTAATTTTTTTCTTTTTTTTCCTGTTCTTGCGTTTCAGGGTACGCCTGTAATCGCTTTGCATCGATCGACACTGTCATGTGTGTCGATCGTTGCATTCTCGAGCTTGCATCGATCGACGCTACTCTGCATCGATCGACACAGTGCGAAAGAATGATGGGAATGATGGAACAGATGATGGAAAATCAGCAGAATAACTCGTTCTGCAGAGGCTATGGTTCCTATTCATTCACCAGAGATTATGAATCTCCATCATATCAGCCTTTTCCTCCTCACAATACACATTCTAATAAGCTGATGAGCATGATGGAGCGGTTGCTAGAGGATCAGGCTGAGACTGCTGCAAACTTCGACAGGAAGCTGGAAGCTATACATGAAAATCTGAGTGAGAAGTTTGAATACTTGAGCACACATATGAAGAAGCTAGATGACCGAGTTCAACAAACAGCTGGAGCAATACAAAGGCATAATGAAGCTAGGAAAGCTGAACAGTACAAATCCATCAGAGCTGTGACCTTAAGGGATGAGATTGAGTTACTAGGTGAAGAAGAGAGCATAATCTCGGATTTTCTGGATGAATATTGTCTGTCTGAGACATGCATCGATCGACACCCTCTTAGTGTCGATCGACACGCCATTCTGACGGCAATTTCGAGTTCTTACGACAAACAGAATCGCCTTGCATCAATCGACACACATCATGCAACGATCGACACAAAACGCAGACATGACCAGAAACCTGCAACAGTACCAGAACAAGTCTACAAGCCCATTGTGCCATATCCTAAGGTTCCTAAACCCTCTAAACAGGAGCTAGAAGTGGCTAACTGCATGAAAGTGATGGATAAGAAGGTGAATAAAACACCACCAGTTGAAACTTCGCGAGTTCATGCAAAGAGGATGATCTCCACTGATGGTCATCTGAAAGAAGAAGTTCAGATTGGTGGAACTACAGTATCTGATAGTGGAAAGTAGAAGATGGTGGTTCCTCTTGAACCTGCTCTAACATCTTCAGTACCTGCAACTGCTCATAAGCAGAAAGCTCCAGACATCAGATATACATCAAAGGTAAGGTACAAATCACCTAAGCTTAAACCTTCTGATCACATTGTTTTGAAAGCAGGAAAACGCAGTAGACCGCCCAAGCTTCGCTCCCGCCCTGATGCTGTTTATTCATTCCTTGGGAAGCCTCATGACCTGAAAGCCTATACACCTCCTTGGATGAAGAGATATTCACAGAGACACTCAAAGTCTCTGTTGAAACCGCCATGAGTTCAATCTCTATCCCATAGTCAAGCTAATGACTCAAAACAAGCGCTGAGTGGGAGGCAACCCACTGTTAGGTTCATTTTAGTTTTCGTTTTTCAATTTGATTTGGTGTTTTTAATTTTTCTGTTTTTGTGTGTTCAAAGGCTTGAGAAACATGCAAAATCGCATTGCATCGATCGACACACCTAGTGCATAGGTCGATACAGTTGCGATTTACGGTTTACCGAATCAATTGCGTTTCGACATCGGTTATTCGCATAACCGCGAGCAAACTTCGCCATGCATCGATCGACACCCTTGTGGCATCGATCGACACAAGGCGACGACAGGTACGTGTTCTGCAACTTTTCGGATTGTTTCGATTTGATTATTTATTCTCACCGACCCTAAGCTTGACACTACTGGGGACAGTGTGTTTTAAGTGTGGGGGAGGAGCTACTGACGCACGCTTTTGTTTTCTTAGAGTCAGTTAAATTTTTCAAAATTTGTTTTATTGAGTCAAAATTTGTTTAAGTAAGAAACAATGATTTTTTGAGAAGATTAGCAGCACTTGCAGGAACTTAAGTAACCATTGGGATGAAACTGCAGATTATCTCTGACTATTAGAAAACTCAGACACGGATCAACCTACTGAGGACACCCACATCACTTCAGGTATCAGAGGATCCTTTTACTGACTTCACCTTAATACTGACTTAGATTTCTCACCTAAGGGCTTGGTATACTTTGTGTCGGATTCCCTTGTTAGTTCTGACACAGCCTGTCAACCTATCCAATTTAGTTCCCTTCTCCCCTTCCATAAAAAAAAAAAGATAATAAACTGAGGATGAGTTAGTAACTCCGAAGTGGTCATGGGAATAGTAGCAAACACTATTATCTCTTATGCGATCCATGGAATATGTCCAAAGTACACCCCTTAACGGGAAGAACACTGATAAAAAAAATAAAATAATACCCATTGGGGAAAAATAAGTTGTTAAGGAAGGGAAAGAGAAGAAAGGGACTAGAGAAAGATAGTATGGTGGTCTAGAGCTGATAAGGTAAGAATCCATGTGCCCTTTGATCGATACTCCTTAGGTGAGACCGCACTTAAATACTTGCAGAAGTCAGTAGGGTGAATTTGAATGCTTGAATGTGATTGTGGAGTTTACTTGGGACAGTTGCTAAGTGTGGGGGAAGTACATTATGGTCTTGAGTTCTGTAGGAAAGTTTTCAGTGGATTACTAAGTGAATGTGATTGTGAAAGTTCCTAGGACGAAATGAGTTTCTGTGTTTTCAAACTTCTTTTCTTATGCTTTGGTTCTTTACTTGCTTGAGGGCAAGCAAGAGCTAAGTGTGGGGGAGTTGATATACCATGGATTTTAGGAATTTTAACCATGGTATATGTCTTTATTATCTAGTCTTTCTATGTGTTTTGGAGTCTTTTCAGGTGTTTTACAGGTTTAAGGACATCTGGAGCCTAATTGGACGATTTGGGAGCATTTGGAGCAATTCTGCACTATTTAGAGATTTCACAGAGTTCACTGGCTGCATTTTCGCAGTGCAACGATCGTTGCAGTCTGTGCAACTGTCGTTGCAGTTCTGAGCCCAAAAATCTGCATTTTCCAGAAATTACAGTTTTTGCCCAGAAACTTCCCAGGCTTGCAAAAAGACCCCCAGTCGACTTTAGACCAATATATAAGAGTTTTTAAGCCATTGTTTAGGCTACGCTTTTCTTAAGTCTTATTTTATTTCAGAGAGAGTTAGGGGCTGATCCTGCTCTCTCGAGAGAGAGGATTTTGAACCCCAGATCTTTACTTTGTTTTATGATATTTAGTTTTCTACTTATGATATTTTCTGTCTCGATGAACATGTCTGAGTAGTTTACATGTTAGGTTGAAGGATTCTCATTAGGGATTTCATGGAACTATAGTTTAAATCAATCTGTAGGGATTCATATCTGCTAGTTCTTTGTTTAGGTTGTTCTTAATGCTTAATCTGAAGTAGCTAATCAGAATTATGATGTTAGGTTGATTGATACAACGAGAGTTGGTTAATTAGCTAGAAAGAACCTAGATGAGCAATTTGATCTACTCGCAAAGAGATTTGGTTTAGGGGAATTGTGAACATATCAAACCTGATCATTAA
Organism: Orychophragmus violaceus; assembly: GCA_030180135.1. Classification (NCBI taxonomy): domain Eukaryota; kingdom Viridiplantae; phylum Streptophyta; class Magnoliopsida; order Brassicales; family Brassicaceae; genus Orychophragmus; species Orychophragmus violaceus. The sequence continues at coordinate 34,516,964 of CM058240.1, forward strand.
TGCTAGTTTAATCTGTTAGTAATTGCAAAGAGATTTTGATTGCTGCACTTAGACTTAGAGAATTCTCGCAAAGAGATTTGGTGAATTCTAAATCCGTGTTTGAGTTCTAGAACAGTTTCTGATTAGATCCAGATTTATTGATTGCTTGTGTTCCTGATTTCCTAAGAACTCCTGAAACCTAACGCTTCGCTTCCTTGCTCACAAACCACTCCTGCTACTGATTTACTTTTCTGCTCTGCTTTTAGTTTAATCACCTTTGCTGTCTCCTAGTTTAATCTTTTCTGTTCTTATCTATCGTTGACCGGAGTCCCTGTGGATTCGATACCCTAAGTACTACAACTACATCACTGTGCACTTGCAGTTAGAATAGGGATTAAAACTTACACCTATCAGCTATGATGATGGAGGCAATCAGGATGACAACAACAACGAAAATTTCTCAGGGCCTATGGATCCAGAACAACCGGAGAATCCTTCTGATCCTCCGCAAGATGTACCTGACATCAATCCAGTCTATCCATCTGCAGATGTAAGATCCTCAGCCTTGCCAACTCTGAAGGCCAGTAACTTTCAGACTGCCCGTACTTCTCTGATTCCTCAATCTCCGGTCTTAGATTGTCTGGCAATTGTTCCAAAAACGGTTATACCATCTCCGGGTGCGAATACATTCTCCCCTCTGCAGCAATTAGGTGCCTCTTCCATGTAATCACTTGGGGACAATGATGAAGATATGACTGGCTACCTCGCATGGCAGAAGCAATTGAAAAGCAAGGGTATTATGCTCGGTGAAGGTTCAAAGCGCAAACGCCAGGAAGACATCTTATGTGAGAACATTGCAGCACAAGACAGACTCCATCTTGGCCCAAGTAAGCGTGCAACTAAGTCAAGTTCAGAAGGATCAGATTCAGTTAACCAACCATTGTAGGGAGGCGTGAGGGGCCCTATTCCCCCACCGGTTCAACGGAGATATGTTTTTGGAACTGTCAGGGCCTCCTCGGGTCACTGACTAAACCACGTCTGAAGGAGATCAACCGTCTACACTCACCTGATATTATCTTCCTCGTCGAGACGATGAACCCTTCTTCAGTTGTACATACTATTGCTGCTTCTTTAGGAATTCCCTTCTATGTCTGTGTTCCTCCATCGGGTCGTGGTGAAGGATTAGCTTTGCTTTGGAAGAACTTTGTTTCAGTTTCCTGTATTTCCCAAGATGTACGCCTAATCGACGTTCTCGTCAAGTTTAATGGATTTCAGTTTCATTTTTCATGTTGTTATGGACACCCGGTACAATAGAGACGACATGAACTCCGGAGTAGATTAACGCAAATAGGTGAATCTCGTCAAAATGCTTGGCTCTTAATGGGAGACTTAAATGACATGTTTTATTTTCTTCTTCCCTTCGTGTAAATAGAATAGATAAAACACAATTAAAAACAATGTCATTTTGGTACAATTATTAAGGTAAAAATGGTATTTGCAGTCCAACCGGTATTTTTGGTCCCACTGGTCCAACTATCATAGATACCAGATGTACCAATTGGACAATTTTGCAGATTTGGAATATGAAAGCGAGCATAAATCGAGTTGATTATTGGATTCGAACTAAAATTTACCTAAGATGCAATTCGATTCAACGGAAAATTAACAATGCAATACTTAAATAGCATGCATTCAACAAATTTCTTCCTAAACTCTAAAATTATCCGAAATATATCAAATTCAATAAATTTAGCTCATTGAAAAGGGAAAAGAGTTGAAGCCACAAAAAGATGGGGAGCTCAGCTTAGAAGGACTCAAGATGGGAGGGGGAGAAAGGTGAAGAGGTGCTCGGGATTCGCCGTGGATTTCATTCGTGGAAGAGGGATGACGACACAGCAAGGCAAGACGCGAAAAGGCATCGTTTTCGCTAGAAAGAATTTTTGCTTTAATAAATTATTATAATAAAAAATCCACCTTACCTCTCATTAAAGGTATAATCGGAATTGCATGTTATAAGTGACAATCTGAAAGATTCTAGGATACCGGTAACAACGAAGGACTCCTTTCCTTGGATCCTATGGAGACTGTGGAAAAACAGAAACTTAGTCATTTTTGAAGGACTGAATTCTTGTCCGATGAAGTCTGTAGCTAAAGCAAGAGATGACCTTGATGCATGGACTCAGGCGCATGTCTTGGACCAATTAAAAGATAACCAGGACAGAAGATCTAAAACCGCAAGGATTGTAAACCCTCAAATATGGATCGTATACGAACGGTGAATGAATCGCGGTTTGTGTAAACGTTAAGGAAGGAAGAACGGAGTCGAGACGATGACGTCTCTTTCCTTAACTCGAATTATCACCCGTAGTGTGACGGTTTATGTGTGATAATCGAATCCCAGGATAAAACCGATATCGAAACGTTTTCGCAAACACTCGAAGAACGTTTCCAACGAATGAAAGTAATACGTATACTCTCGGTACTTACGTAGCAAGAAGGAGATGAAGGAACAGAGTGTCGTTATGTGTATGTGTATGAGCGTGAGTGTTTTGAGCAGAGAGCTGAAGCTCTGTTTTTATGGAGGAAGTCAAGGAATAGGATGAGGTCGAGGAGCCGTTTGGATGTGCGTAAATCACGGAAGTGGACTTTGCTTTCGGCCAGGTAGGGACGAACATTGTCGAGAGAAGATGCTTTCGGTCCAACCAACCAAGATAAGTTAAATTAAACCAAATCATTTAATTAAACCATCAAACCGATTAACCAATTGATTTTGGTTTAGCAAAATTTTTCCCAAAAAATAATACGCGCGGAGGCCCCTTCGGGGCCAAGACCCAAGACCCAGCCCAAGCCCGGCCCGGCGGCGGCGCGCGCGCGTGGTCTCTCCATCCTCTCTTTCACACTCCATAGTGTAGCCCAAGCTATTGGACAAAGACATGAGAGTGTCCTTATTTATACTAGTGAAAAAATTCCCATGTAACCAATGTGGGACATTTTAACTTCATTCCTCATTAAAAGATGCCAACATGTTATGGCTTATATGAGCCCATGGCCCATAATGTATTTCTCATTCACACACACATATTTAATAAAGCCCAAGCTTTATTATTCAAAAAATATGTTCCAACAATCCCCCACATGAATAGAAATTACTCTATACATATGACGACTCGACAGACTCGAAAGACCTATACTAGACTTGACTAGACTAGACACTGACTTGACTAGACTAGACAGACTTTTGAGAGTATATGCGAAAATGTAAATGTCTGATAGGTAGCATTTTTCAGCTTTGAACCAATCATTTTTAATATATGTCGGGTTTACCAGCCGGGAGGTGAACATGATGTCTTGAACCAACCGGATTTTTATGTAAACCGAGACAACAGGTATCGCGCTGCGACATTTTCTCGTAGAACTTTGTTCTCTGTTTTGTTCATTTTGGCCTTGAATATTCCTGGTTTTATGAGTGAACTTGGAGAATATAGCCTATCTTTCATCCTCCTAGAAACGGCCCCATTTCACACTCACTAGGTGATATGCCATTAGTTTCTTTTCAGAAGTATCATGTCATACTCCACTATTGTGAAACTATGGAATCATTAAAAGCCAATGCTTATCCTTATTCACATACAGGTAGCACTTTTATCATTCAAGGAATTGGGTAAAGACATAAGTCTTGCAGTGCTCGATTTCATTTGAATTAGTTTTCCCTTTGAACCTACATCCTGGGATCTCCAGTCACGTAAGTAGGGTTTCCATCAAATTTCCTCTTAATTTGTAGGCTTCAGACCCATTCCTCTTGATGATTTTAGAACTTTATCTCGCGGCAATCCTTTTGTGAAAGGATCCGCTAGATTGTCATTCGTTCTGATATAATCTACATGGATTATACCAGTGGTTATAAAGTTCCTAATGGATTTATGACGTCTCCTAATGTGACGGTTTTTACCATTGTACAAGGTACTTTTTGACCGTAGTATCGCTGATTGGCTATCACAATGCATACAGATAGCGGATACAGGTTTATCCCACTCTGGGATATCTTCCAGCCATTTCCGAAGCCATTCTGCTTCAGCTGCCGCGGTGTCTAGAGCTACGAGCTATGACTCCATCGTGGATCTGGCTTGAATTGTTTGCTTAGAATATCTCCAGGACACTGCTGCACCAGCAAGTGTAAAGACATATCCACTTGTGGATTTCGAGTTTTGAGAGTCAGATATCCAATTTGCATCGCTATATCCCTCCAAAATAGTCGGCTCTTTACCATAGTGCAGACCATAATCTTTGGTATGGCGTAAGTAATTCAATACTCTGGTTATACCTTTCCAATGTTTATGTCCTGGATTACTGGTATAGCGACTCAGTACATTCACTGCGTGCGCTAAATCGGGTCTAGTACAGTTTGTTAAGTACATCAGACTCCCGATCACCCTTGCATACTCCAATTGTGAAACTGCTTCACCTGAATTTTTCTTCAATTGAAGTTGAGTATCAACAGGAGTTTTTGATGTCCATTTTGAGTAAGCCTTAAACCTCTCAAGTATATTTTCAGCATAATGGGCTTGGGATAAGATTATACCTTCCGTAGTTCTAATGATCTTAATCCCTAAGACTACATCCGCAAGTCCCATATCTTTCATATCAAATCTCTGGCTAAGCATGTTCTTAGTCTGATTGATCATATCTTTGGTACTGCCAATGATGAGCATGTCATCTACGTATAGACATAGCAATACATACCCTTGTGGAGTACTTCTTACATAGATACACTTATCACACTCGTTTATGCTGAAACCGTTCGACATCATTACGTTGTCAAACTTTTCATGCCATTGTTTTGGAGCTTGCTTTAGTCCGTACAATGACTTTACAAGTCTACATACCTTGTGTTCTTGTCCAGGGATAACAAACCCTTCAAGTTGCTTCATATAAATCTCCTCTTCTAATTCTCCATTTAGAAAAGCAGTTTTAACATCCATTTGATGGATTTCTAGGTCTCTTAATGCTGCTATGCCGATCAGCATTCTTATTGAGGTTATTCTCGTTACCGGAGAATAAGTGTCAAATAAATCCAAACCTTCTTTTTGGCGAAATCCTTGAACCACAAGCCTAGCCTTGTACTTATCTACCGAGCCATCAGTTTTCAGCTTGGTTTTGAAAATCCATTTACACCCCAGTGGCTTAAACCCTTGAGGTAGATCGGTTATCTCCCAAGTGTGATTATGCATAATAGAATCAATCTCACTATTAACGGCTTCCTTCCAAAAAGGTGCGTTAGGTGTAGTCATGGCTTCTGTGAACGTCTTTGGTTCATTCTCTAAAAGAAAGACCATCATGAAATCCTCTCCAAAGTCTTTTTCCTTACGAGCTCTCTTGCTCCGTCTAAGTTCAACTTCTACAATTTCAGGAGCTGAAGTACCCGAAGTACTAGCTTCACTATCATCTCTTTGCTCACGTGTCCGCTTAGGATTAGATTTATCTTTACAAGGGAACACCGTTTCAAAGAAGGATGCATTGCGTGATTCCATTACGGTATTTACATGGATATCCGGTATGTCCGATTTATGAACCAAAAACCGATAAGCACTACTGTTGTGCGCATATCCGATGAAAATACAGTCCACAGATTTCGGTCCTATCGTGACCTTTTTCGGAGGCGGCACTGCCACTTTTGCTAGGCACCCCCACACTTTCAGGTATTTATACGAAGGTACAACACCTTTCCAATGTTCATAGGGTGTCTTGCCGGTGACCTTGTGCGGAATTTTGTTAAGAATATAATTTGATGTAAGCAACGCTTCCCCCCACATGTTCTGGGCTAACCCAGATTCTTGAAGCATTGCATTCATCATCTCTTTAAGAGTTCGGTTCTTTCGTTCCGCAACTCCGTTAGACTCCGGTGAGTAAGGAGCGGTCGTCTGATGGATAATACCATGTTCCATGCAGAAAGTATTGAATCGGCCATCATATTCCCCTCCTCTATCACTTCTGACTATTTTAATAGTCTTACTAAGTTGATTTTCAACTTCCAACTTACATTCTTTAAATTTATCCAACGCATCATCTTTGCTATGCAATAGATATACATAACAATATTTCGTATGATCATCGATGAAAGTTACGAAATACTTTTTCCCGCCTCTAGTAGGAGCATACTTTAAGTCACATAAATCCGTGTGAATTAAATCTATAGGTGCGGTAGTCCTTTCGACTTTGGGCGATGGTGTTTTTGTGAGCTTAGCCTGTACGCACACTTCACATTTTTCTTTACTCATTTTGCATTTCGGGATTAGGTTTGAATTCATTAATCGGTGTATTGATTTATAATTCACATGTCATAATCTTTCATGCCAAATATTAAAAAACTCAAGCAAGTAAGCAACGGACTTATTCATTGCGGAATCAGTTACAACAGTGGAAACATTTGCAACATCATTCTTAATAACAATCTCATTCTTATTCTTGGAGGTACTTGCTTCTTCTTTCTTGAGGACAGTCATGACACACATCTTGACCAGTCCATTCTTCATGAATCCTCTTCCCAGGTACATGCCCCACTTCTTGAGGGTAAGGTTGTCACCTTCGAAGATCACCGAGAAACCGGCCTTGCTCAGCAGCGTACCGGAAATCAGATTCTTCCTCATGTCGGACACATGTTTCACGTTCTTCAACGTGATCTCCTTTCCTGAGGTCATTCTCAGCACCACCGAACCCTTTCCTTCGATTTTGGAGACAGCCTTATTACCCATGAAGAGCGCCTCCTCAGACTTGTTCTTCTGATAGGTACTGAACATGGACCTATCATTGCAGATGTGGGTTGTGGCACCAGTGTCATACCACCACTGATTGGTCTTCTCGTCCACCATGTTAACCTCTGTTACCACAGCACAAAGGTCCTTCTCGGTCAGGTTTGCCTGATACTTTGCCGCTTTCTCCTTGGTGTGGCACTCACTGGACTTGTGACCATTCTTTCCACAAGCATGGCATTTGCCTTTGAAGAACTTCTTTTTATCCTCAGTGGGGGGATGGCTGGACGAGGATCCAAACTTCTTGAAGTTCTTCCCGTTAGTCTTCAAGGGTGACTTAGCAACTGCCTTGCCCTTTCCCTTGTCCACATTACCTTTCTCCTTGTTGTAGGTGGCCACATTCACACTGTGTTCACGGACTTGGACACCGTTTGCTTGACGGTTCCGATCCTCCGTGTTCAATCTCTGGATCAAATCCTCCAGTGTGATGGCCTTCCTCTTGTGCTTGAGGTAGTTCTTGAACGTCAGCCAATTTGGAGGAAGCTTCTCGATGAAACTGTTCACTGTGAAGATCTCACAGATGGACATTCCCTCCGTAGCGACTTCTTGACAGATTCGCTGGAACGCCTCCACCTGTTCCATGATGGGTTTGTCGTCCACCATCTGGAACTCCAAGAACTTTGCCGTTGCGTGCTTCTGGCATCCAGCATCATCGACCTTGTACTTTTTCACCAAGGCGGCCCACAGGGATTTGGCGGTCTTTTCCTCGAAGTAGATTGCATACAGCGGCTCAACGAGACGGCCAAGAATCCATCATTTCGTCATGTAATCTCCTTGATTCCATGCATCCAGAGTTCCGACAGTGTACACATCGCCGGTTCCTTCTCCAATTTCGGGTTGATCCTCCTCGAGGTACCGCGAGAGATGCATCGCATGGAGATAAAACTTCATCTGGTTCGACCACATCTTCCAGCTTTTGCCGTTGAACTTGTCAGGCAATAAGCCTTGGCATGAAGCTTGGAGAGAAGCAAACTCTGGTGGAGGAGGAGGAGCGTGATACACCACGTTCTTCTCAGCTTTCTCTTTTTCAGCCCTTGCTTTTTCAGCTTTCTCTTTTTCCATCCTCTCGGAATCAACTTGGAACAAAGCCCTGCGTGCTATTTCTTCGGCACTTACATCCAGAGGAGAGTTTGGTGTCGAACCCGAACCAACCACATTTTCAGTTTCGTTTGTCATTTTCCTGACACAATTAAACAAAATGTATCAGCTTTCACGTTTAATAAACGATCAAAATGATAAACGAAATGCTATTTAAAGCTTTTACAAAACCGTTTGGAAAACGCAATCGCTATTTTGAGCGATTAACCAACCGTTTCGTCGCAACGTATTAAAACGATTCGCGACAAGATATTCGTGTAAAAGCGTTTAAGCAATTCACAAAACCAAAAGACGTTTTATAATCGTTAACACGATTAGCGTTTGAAAACGTTGTACAATCGCGGTAAAGCTTATAAGCAATTCGCGAACAAAGCCGTAAACGTTTGGCATGCGCTTTACAAAACCGTAAACGTTTTTGGAATCACTGAAACGATTAGCGTTTGAAACGCGGTGAAGCGAAAACGCTAATTTTTGAGTTAAAAACGTTACGTCTTTAAACGATATACAATCGCAGAGAAGCTTATGAGCTAATCGCGAACCGTAACACAACTCATGTAATCGCAAGTAACGATTCGGGAGTTCGAGTTTTCAATCCGTGTAACCGTAAAACGATTCGCAGATACGTTTCTTTAACCGGGAACACAAAACGCAATTCACCAAGTCCGGCCAATGTTATGAAACAGAGAACAGACTTGTAATTCGAGTTTAGACTGTAGACCCTCAAATATGGATCGTATACGAACGGTGAATGAATCGCGGTTTGTGTAAACGTTAAGGAAAGACGAACGGAGTCGAGACGATGAGAACAGAGTCGAGACGATGACGTCTCTTTCCTTAACTCGAATTATCACCCGTAGTGTGACGGTTTATGTGTGATAATCGAATCCCAGGATAAAACCGATATCGAAACGTTTTCGCAAACACTCGAAGAACGTTTCCAACGAACGAAAGTAATACGTATACTCTCGGTACTTACGTAGCAAGAAGGAGATGAAGGAACAGAGTATCGTTATGTGTATGTGTATGAGCGTGAGTGTTTTGAGCAGAGAGCTGAAGCTCTGTTTTTATGGAGGAAGTCAAGGAAGAGGATGAGGTCGAGGAGCCGTTTGGATGTGCGTAAATCACGGAAGTGGACTTTGCTTTCGGCCAGGTAGGGACGAACATTGTCGAGAGAAGATGCTCTCGGTCCAACCAACCAAGGTAAGTTAAATTAAACCAAATCATTTAATTAAACCACCAAACCGATTAACCAATTGATTTTGGTTTAGCAAAATTTTTCCCAAAAAATAATACGCGCGGAGGCCGCTTCGGGGCCAAGACCCAGCCCAAGCCCGGCTCGGCGGCGGCGCGCGGTCTCTCCATCCTCTCTTTCACACTCCATAGTGTAGCCCAAACTAATGGACAAAGACATGAGAGTGTCCTTATTTATACTAGTGAAAAAAATTCTCATGTAACCAATGTGGAACATTTTAACTTCATTCCTCATTAAAAGATGCCAACATGTTATGGCTTATATGAGCCCATGGCCCATAATGTATTTCTCATTCACACACACATATTTAATAAAGCCCAAGCTTTATTATTCAAAAAATATGTTCCAACAAGGATCTCTTGTTGGGAAGCTCCACCAGAGAATTGGGTAAAGTGTGATATCAGTGTCTCGTGGTCGAAAGCTATGCGTGAGTCCGATGCTTCTTGGGTCCTTCGGGACGAGACATGTATGGTCATGAAATCTCTTCTGAAACCACAACAAGAAAGTCATCCCAAGTTCTATTTGTGATGGCGCTCACCCAAGATATATTGTTCGGAGTATCGTTTTGTGGATTTCTGACCATACATGTCTTCTCCTCTACTCCCAGTAGCTCATTGGTGGAGATCATGTCGGAGACAAAACCGGTCTTAGTCGCGTGCGACATCAACGGTACACCTGAGAATATTATTTTCACAGCTGGTGTAGAAAGAGAGAGACGGTTGACCGTCGGAGTCACTTGCAACTCAGGCGAGATGGAGGGGAAGCCTCCTTTTCCGGCTCAGAAATGCTCATCTGAGCACAAAGGAACTGTTTAATGACGTGGAATCGCACAGGAGTGTGTTTTAAACGAAATCCACCAATTCATCTTTCCTTCACGTCGTTATGATCGGTGAAGTGACAAACTATACTGTCTGTAAACTGTAAAGTCTAGTTGCAATTCGACCTATAATCTCCAAAAACATTGTTGCTTATTATAAATGATGCCTTTGGTCTTTAATCAAATTTTATTGAAGCATAAGACAGATGCGTACATGCACGAAGCACGATTCGAGTCCGTTGCTCAGGAACTTATCATTACCGACAAAGGATAAAACCACTGGTGTATCATTCGCTGGTACTGAGGACACAACGAAGGCAGGTACCTTCATGCAACAGATCAAAAGCCTTGTTGATCTCTCCCAAGGTCATGTTGTGCGTTATGTACTCATCCACTTTTATCTCCTGCATTGTTGGAATGTCATGCAAACCTCAAGTGTTTGAAGAGAAGATAACATAGAATCGTTGCTTTAAATTTTTTTCTAACCTTGTTCATATACTTCTCTACAAGCCAAGGCACTTGGGTTCGACTCTTGAAACCACCAAAAGCTGTTCCTTTCCACACACGGCCTGTCACGAGTTGGAACGGCCGTGTTGATATCTCTTGTCCTGATGCTGCAACACCAACTATAACCGAAGTTCCCCATCCCTGCAACATCGTCTGTAGCTCTTAACCACATCCTCTTGTCTTATGCAAGTTGTATAAATTTTCAATGGTTTTAGTGTTTACCTTGTGACAGCACTCCAAGGCGGCTCTCATCACAGAGACATTCCCGATGCACTCAAAGCTATAGTCAACACCGCCATCAGTGAGATCGACAATCACTTCCTGGATTGGCTTTTGGTGGTCCTTTGGGTTCACAAACTCATTCACACCAAACTTCTTTGCTGAAATTCCAAACAAAACGAACTCAATGAATTGTATTAAGCTTATATGCTTTAAGCTAATATAATCCAAGTCAGCAAAAACAGAGATTTACCAGTTTCATACTTCTTGCTATCGATATCAATGCCAATGATCCTTGTAGCACCAGCTGTTTTGGCACCCTCGGCAACCTATTCATTAACAAATTTTAAAATATTAACCACAACGTTTCTTCTTTGGGTGAAAAGGAATTCAGAAAAGGCAGTAGCTTACAGCAAGTCCCACAGTGCCAAGACCAAAAATGGCAACATTTGACCCTGGTTCTACTTTTGCAGTATTCCAAACTGCTCCAAGGCCTAATAGGATCAAGATACATACATGATATACTGTTAGGGACCATAAACTTCAATATCACCAAAAACTCACAAGAAAGAAGAAAGATGTCGGAGTGAATATATTCGGTTCCCATTATTCTATCAGAAAGAATAAAGAGGATGGTGAAAGATCAATCTTATCAGTGATGTTCCATTAACAAACAGAATGGGTCGGCGACACTCCAAAAAGACCTTATAGCAAACTACCCAAGCAGTGAGAAAGATTACACAAAGATCCAAGAAATAAGAAAAGATGTAGCAAAGACTGCACTTGGTTAATTCTTACCAGTGGGAACACCACATCCAAGAAGGCATACTTTCTCCAGAGGAGCATTAGGATCGATCTTGGCGACACTAACATCATGAACAACAGTATACTGACTAAACGTGGAGGTACCCATGAAGTGATAAATCGGTTTTCCATTAACGGAGAACCGGCTCTTACGGTCGTTCATCATAACCCCAACACCAGTAGCGGATCGAACCTTGCCACAGAGGTTAGTCTTTCCTGATTTGCAGAACTTGCATTCGCGGCACTCAGCTTGATAACAAGGGATAACATGGTCTCCAGGTTGAACTTCTGTTACACCTTCACCAACACTCTCAACAATCCTAAAAACAATTCAAAGATCTTTAGTATTGTGGAGAGTCTCAAAACCTGAAGTTGAATTTGATGATGAAGATTAATGAACATACATACCCAGCAGCCTCATGACCGAGAATACACGGAAAGAGACCTTCAGGATCCTACATCGAGAAGAGACAATCAAAGATTTGGACTCAAACCTATGAATCAAAATCAAATGACTCCCATTCCATATCAATCTATCAAAATGGAGAGATTTTATAAGGATTAAACCTTGCCGCTCCAAGTGTAGGCGTCCGTGTGACAGAGAGCAGTGTAGAGGATCTTGATCCGAACCTCACCGGCCTGAGGCGGAGCTACTTGCACATCTTCGATGACCAGAGGTTTGTTCGGCTCGTAAGCCACCGCAGCTACGGAAATCGGATTCAAAATCGAAACAAAATCAGAGAACCAACAGCCGTCGATAGGGTTTCAAACATCCCCGAGAAATCACGTTTCGAAAACTAGAATATTTATCGAATAATCAAAGACGGAGCGAGAGTGAGAAGAGGAGGATCGATAATAAGCATACCTTTGCAAGTGATAACCTGACCTTGAGTCGCCATTGACGCAGGAAGAAATTAGAAAGATAGACAGAGATTAGAGAGAGGGGAGTGGCGAGAGAAAGTGGTAGACACTGTGGTGTCGTGTCGTTTCTTCTTTTTCTTCTCATGGCCAGCAATGTAGTAAACAGGGTTGGGTCGGTTCGGATCAGGTCGGTCGGGTCGTTAATAATCGGGTCGTCTGAGCGAGAAAAGTCCGATTTGAAAGTAGTAGGCCCGCCCGAGACACATCATATGATATGATTCATATCGTTCACTTTGTTCCAACCAACAATAGAGTGACACTGCAATAAAATGGTAGACTAATTTTTTTTAAGACCAATTTTCCCTTTGAAAAATAAATTAAAAACGATGGCTAATAAAATAAAAAATAAATAAATAATTGAGTTTATACAATTATACTTCTTATTCAAAAAAAATTCTTTGTTAATTGTTTTTTTTAATAAATTGGTTTAGATTAATCTCCAAAAGTGCAGTCTATGGATAGACTATTTTTATCCATGTAAGTGTCCAAAAACAATTATTTTAAATAAAATAACTTATTGGTTCATTATTGTTGTCCATATAATTATATTTTACATACTAAATATGTCTAATACCACATAACATCCACTTATAATATTAACGGAAGTTAAAAATTAGAAACAATAACATATAAACTCAACACATAAATAAAATTCAATGGAAAATATTAAAAACGTTAATGAAAATAAAAGCAAAAAATTATTTGGCGCCGAAAAATCCAAAAATGTATATCTGAAAATATCTTCAAAATAAGATAAAATTTTTATACTCAGAAAACCTAAATAATTAAATAAACATTACGGTAAACTCAAAACGAGGTTTTGGCACTTTTTTTCTAGACCCGAGGACCCAAAAATTGATCCTGAAATCGATCCAAAAATTGGTTTGGGTCAGGTTTGGGTTCTTGGATTTTAACATGTTGGATATACTTATCGAGTATCTATAGGTAACAGATCGGTCTGGGTCTTATCTGAGATCCGTTCGAACATCCATTAGAACCTATTATTATATACTAGGTATCCTATGGAATCTTATATGTACCCAGATGAATCTAATAAAACCTAAAATAACCTTATAAGACTTGTTGTTTCAAGTATTTTTACAGGTTTTTGGTACTTTTATAGGGTTTCAGGTATTTTATAGGATTTTCAGGTATTTTATAGGGGGTTTTAACATTTTATATGCAAAAGTACTCAAATCGAAAGATATCTGAAAAATTCCGGGTTTTTACAAGTATATTTGTTGATCCTGACCCGACCAAAAAATAGTCAAATTTAAATGGGTCATAAATATTTATATATATTGGATCTAAAACCTTAAAAGACCCAACCCAAGCTCGATCTAAGGATTATAGTGCTAAAAAGGAATCATCTAATTAATATCCCGCGTTTAGCACAAATCTTTACTTTTTAATATAATATTTATATTTATAAACCGACTCATACCAGGGATTCAACCAGGTTCAACAAATAACCAAAAGTAAAACCAAACCTAATAAAACCTACTAAACTGGGAAGAGCCTAACCAAGACCTCAAACATGCGTGAAAGGAGCTGCACGGATCTTTACTTGATTTCCTTTACCTATGCAATTCCGGTTTTACTGCAAAATGAACATTTACTAATACCTAAAACCGAACCACATTTTGGGTATTAAATACCTAAAAGCAAACCATATCCAAAAATGAGTATTTATCAATTTCAAAATTAACCGAACCAATCTTGTATGGTTCGTACCAAAACAAATAAAAATACATGCATGTCGTATATGGGTATAAAACCTCTCCACCCGAGGTGGAAAATCTGATACCGTGAGTCGATTCTCTCTTCTATAGAGTGAAAGTTCTCTTTGTATCAAGACAACGAGTCCTCTTCTTCTTATCACATCTCCATCTTTCAGAAGATGAAGTTCTCGCGTTTTGATTTAGCGACTCTTATGTTCTCTTTCTTTTGTTTTTCTTGAATAATTTGGGCTTCTTTGTCCGATTCAGTTTCCCGACAACCTTGTCAGAGTTTTCTCCCGGTCATATCTAGAGCTTCACGATCCCTTCCGTTGTGTTTTATTCTCGCTGAAGTTTTGTTGTTTTCTTCTTAACCCCGTTCGTGTTTTCCGATCTACAGTGGAGTAATATCTTCATGCTTCCACTTGCTTCATGAGGAGGAGCTGTTACGGTGGGTCATGGTCGCATCAATATATTGGGTGTTGACCGCCGTTTGAAGCTTCCATGTTCTCGGCGATTCACGGTGAGGTTATAGAGTGTAGTGATTCTGGATGCAACTGAAGCTTAGGCGTGCTTTAAACGGAGTTGAGGATCGGAAAAAGGGCCTTCATGGAGCAGTGGAGAAGGTGTCATGCATGTTCGATGGTGAATCCTCAGATATGTTGGTGTGCATGCCAGGATTGAAGATTAGTTGCCACCTGTTGTTGTTTTGTCTTTGACAGTTACTATCACGTTTGTAACTGTTCAAATGTCTCTTAAAGTTCATTGAGCTTTTTCTGTAATTTTTGGCCTTTTGGCTTCAGAAATCAAAATCGTAGTCGACAAAAAAAAAAACCCTCTCCACCCAAAATTCAAAATCAATCAATTCGTACTCTGGAACCGACCAAAAATATCCAAATGCCAAAGACTTTAACATAGATCGTTCCTATTTTCCACCTCAAACCGGCCTGGTTTCATTGATGTCTCAAAAATGGTTGTTCAAAATCACTGCGTACCAAACTCAGAAAGTAAGAATGTGTTCTCCAAAGCAAATAAGAAATTGAGTTATATTTGAACCGGCCCAAGTCCGAACTCAAACAAATTATTAATTTATTACTGTATATATATTAATTTACAAGTTTTTACTGTATATACGTAGATGTGGAACTATTTCCCGGTTTAGAGCTACTGCGGTTTCTGGTTATCCAATCGTCTCCAGTTTGTTCGGTTTGCCAGGTCCCCAAATACGGATGGTTTGGTCATCACTCGCAGAGGCCAGCAACCGAGGATTTCTCGGGTTCCAGCTCACACAGTTGACAGTCATGGAATGACCTGATAACCCTTCAAGTGGTTTGGCCTTCTTCAGATTCCATATGTAAACTGATATATACCAATCTATCATATGGCTGAGGTGGCATGTATGGGAAGACTCTAAGTGGTTTAGAGGATTTGCAGTTAAGTGAAAGGGAAGAGAAGCTCAAAGAAGACCCGAGATATAAATAAGAAACTTTAGATTCATTATGGCTTATGCTTTGTTGTTGTATAAGTAAGACGCTATGAGTCTTCTCTCACAATCGCCATGAGACTGTTGGTTCAGCTTGCACTCGCCATGAGAGTGTAAACCTGTAATCAAACTACAAAGCGGTACTCCTTCATCTTTCTATAATCAATCTTATCATCCATTCAAGGTTACTGAGAGTTTGTAGACTTCGATAGTAGTAAAGTCTATCATTGGTGCGGTGAGCTCGGTTCGAATCCAACACAGTGATGCTGAATTTGGGAGAATCAAGGTCACGAGGTGATCAAAGCAAGATCGCGACGGCAACGACGAGTTTGGGTGGATCGAAGGTGCATATAGAGTGGGTCGTCGGTGAAACTGGTCGATTGCAAGCGACGATGTTGTTAAATGAGACCCCGAGCAGTTTGAGAGATATGCGAGATGACGAAGACGCATAAGTCACGATCTGTTCCAAAATTGAGTACCTGAATCATAGATACCTTCTTGCTCAATCAAACAGCTGAAACGAAGCAGGATATGGCGGAAGTAAAGGAGCATCTGCAATCGATTGCAACGACGTTGGGGAAACAACTGATTCAGTCTGATTCAAAGGAATTTACAACATTGCAATATCCAGGAACTTCGATTCGCCAAAATCAGGTGCCGTATTCACACTGGGAACAGAACCAGGATGATTTTCCACTAGGATATCGAGCCGGATCTTTGAATGTTGCTAATAGAGCAAGTACATTGAAAAAGATAGAGATGTCGAGGTTCGATGGTTCTCATGTGCATGATTGGTTGGGAGAGATTGAAAATTTCTTTGTTGTTGGTCAATTTCGTGAAGAGGATAAACTAGATTGGGTAGCATGGTCTATAGAAGGGAAGGTGAAGAAATGGTTTGCATGGGTGTGGAGACACGGTGGATTCAATGATTGGAGTGATTTTAAGCACAAATTCCTCTCTGGCCCAATCCAGAATTGTTATGCACAAGAAGTTACTTTCAAGCATTGCTCTATCTCTGAAATTCATCAAGATTCTGGTTTGAGCTGTGAAATAGCAGCCATTGATTGTGTGGATTCAATTCTGGAGCAAGAAGCCATGAATAGCAAGAATCTGGAACATGATTCAAAGCAGAAGATAAATTCTCCATCACCAATTCAGAGAACAGTGGAGCTTCAACATCAACCATTAAGCCGCAAACTTGAATTTGTTTGATGAAGTAGATTCACACAATAACATTGTTCTTGCCACTGAAGAGGTTCAAGAGTTGACATCACCATTCAGTGAAGAACCAATTCATTAAACAGTGGAGAATCAAGAACATACAGCTAGCCATAACACAAATCTGATCCTTGAGAAGGTTTCAAATTTGACGGCGACATCGAATCAGGCAGAAACTGTTACAGAGGACTTGTTTCAAGGCATTAAAACGATTGAGGTAACTGTAGTCATGCTTGAGCCTAGTCTGACAACAACAATAGATGGTACTCTACAACCGCAGCATATTGAGCAATCAAACTTTGAGCAGATTCACGACACAACATCTGTTTGTGACACTGAACATAGGCAAAGAGCTCAGACACATTATGATATAGGAATTGATGTGTTGTTGGCTCAGACTCAAGACCAATCAAACATTTCACATATCATTATGATGAAGGGTTTGCCTCAACTAGCAGCAGAATTCAATGATAAGCAAAATGTGTACAACTTGTCAGTTGCAAGACTTGTCTGTTTAACAAGTAAGAAGAAGCCGAAACAGTGCCTCAAAAGTTGGAGGTTCAAATTCAAACATAGGGATATGTTGCCGAGAGTTTCAAGATAAGGATGTATATTCAAAGAGCAGCTGCGCGTTAAGGAGTTACGAGATGCAAATTTTTGTTTGCATATATCCTATCAATATGTAAAGATTAGCTTATGTACAACAGCATGTTGAATCGAAAAGGAAGTGGGCAACATTGTGCAGCGTTATAACTCGAAAACCTGCAATGGGAACTTCTCAACTTGCTGGGTTCAGATCTGGGTTCACTCTGATATGGGACCAGCTTCACTAATACTCCGTCGTTATCATTAATGTAGCAGCTGCAAAGGTGAAGAAAACACATGTGGTAATCACAGACATGAAGCTGCAAGATCAGTCCAATGATAGGTATTGGAGGATGATGTATTGGAGGATGATGAGACAACCACGTATCGCAAGGATGATGTGCAAATTGCGAATATCTGCTCATTTGGGTATGAGTACACTGTGGAAGGCATTTGGGTCTTGGCATGAGGGATATTTCCTCATTCCCCTTAACTCAAGCTTGAGGGCAAGCTTGTTTTCAACGGAGGGAGTGTACATGATGATAATTACATGTCTATTTTTAGTTGAGGAGCCAGTGTGGAGATATGGTAGAGAGCAAAAGGATAAATTATATGACCTTTCAGTTTGGGAATGTTCTGAACTAGATGAAGGGAAGCTACAGTTCCAAACAAAAGCTACAACATTTTTGATACAACAAAAGCCGAGATGGACGAATTGTTACAAATCTAGGATGTTCAAGTACAAAATGATAGAAAGCCAAATTTGCAGCAGAAGAGGAGGCAAGAAATACTGAACTAGTTATAAGCCTAGTCTTGATTCATTCCATATGCATCAGAAGTTTCATTGATTACAAGCTTGAGGGCAAGCTTTTTTTCATGGGGGGGAGTATTGATAGATACCAATCTATCGTATGGCTGAGGTGGCATGTATGGGAAGACTCTAAGTGGTTTAGAGGATTTGCAGTTAAGTGAAAGGGAAGAGAAGCTCAAAGCAGACCCGAGATATAAATAAGAAACTTTAGATTCATTATGGCTTATGCTTTGTTGTTGTAGAAGTAAGACGCTATAAGTCTTCTCTCACAGTCGCCATGAGAGTGTTGGTTCAGCTTGCACTCGCCATGAGAGTGTAAACCTGTAATCAAACTACAAAACGGTACTCCTTCATCTTTCTATAATCAATCTTATCATCCATTCAAGGTTACTGAGAGTTTGTAGACTTCGATAGTAGTAAAGTCTATCATAAACCTGTGAATAACAGATCAAATCTCAGCGAATATCAACCAAAAAAGAAACTGTATCGATCTGCATACCTGTGAA
The DNA here is from genome assembly GCA_030180135.1 of Orychophragmus violaceus. Lineage (NCBI taxonomy): Eukaryota > Viridiplantae > Streptophyta > Magnoliopsida > Brassicales > Brassicaceae > Orychophragmus > Orychophragmus violaceus. The sequence goes on from CM058240.1 coordinate 34,535,688, forward strand.
TCCTCACTTCCACTAGCTATCAACGAACTGTCCAACCCACCAAAACATGACCGTATCACGTATTTGCTCTGCTTGTGACCCGAAAACTTCAATTGTTGTTTCCAATCGCTAGCAAGATCCCAAAGATGGATCTCTTGGCTGCTCAAGTTGACTATAAAGAACTTACCATCACCAGAAATCGAAAGGGAAGTAATCGGTTGTTCCTCTGAGATAACCCGTTCGACTAATGTCTCCAAATTCAAGATCCGAATCTCTTTATCCGAAAACACAGTAATCATGCTCTCTCCATCCGGCGGCACAGCCAAATCCACCACCTATTGGGAATTTGTTCACTTTGAATTCATCCAACAAGGAACTGATAAGCAAATCTTTTCACCAATACTAACCTTTGGAATTCTCGTTTCCATCAGTATCCCACATTACAAGCCCTCTTTATGGGTCAGAACTGCCACAGACAAGCCGAGTTGAGTCAGGGAACCAGGCACAAGAGCTGACCGTGAATCCGCTATTGTTATTTCCAAATGTGTGTCTCAACACACCTGTGTCAACATCCCATAACTTAAGAACCTCAGCGTTTCCGCATGTAAGCAGTTTAGTATCATCGGTGCTCCATGAGACAAAAGAAACTGGATTTTGGTGGCTCTGAAGCGTGTGCATCAGTTCGACTTTCTTGTCATCCAGTACCCGAAATAAGATGTTTTAGTGCAATACCAAATTATATCAAACTGTCACAAGTCTAGAATTAACTATCTTTAGTCCTTAAAGACAGTCTCAAAATTATCATTGAAACACTAAGGAAACGAGAAATCATACGCAAAAACTTATCTATCCTTAAGCAGTAAGACCCAGTTACATGGCTTAAAATGACAAATCGCCATTACAATACATAGTTACTTTCAAGCCAAAACATCTGTTCCAAATGTTATTTCGTTTGTTTTTTTCCAAGAAGAAGGCTCGTAAGGTTCTCTTACCCATCAGAGCTAGTTCATTTGGTGTCTCTCTCAATGACATTAGGTAAAGATAAGAGAAACTAATGGTCTAAGATGTTTACCTTCTATATCATAGTTGTACAATCGCTTTTGATTAGTGGCCATATATTTTCCACTATCAGAGAATTGCACAAACCACACTTCATTTTTGTGTGCCACCAAAATCTGCGAGATAATAAGAGATTGAGAAAGTTTAAGAACCAATGACAAAGAGTCCAGAAGTCATGACTTTCTGATGTATATTAACCCTATCTGTCTATCATCGTAAAAATTTAGACAATCTCAGGAATATGCAAGAAGTTTTGTCAAAGACAATTTTGTCTATAGCTGTCTCAATATCAAAAAAATACAACATATGGGTCACTAAAGAACAACACATAGATTGTTTCTACAGGGAGTTGGTCTCTACCGCATCGGTGATCCTTGTAGAGTGATACAGACATGTATCAATCTGTTCCATCACATCAGCCTGAACCAAATGTTCCAACCTTCTCTCAGGAATAATAGTTAGCAAAGGAATCAACTTCTCCAGTTCAACCAACAAATTTTGAACCAAATGGTTGTTCACTTCACCGGATTCCATCTCTGTCAAAGTAAAATTATCATAAGCAAGCTTGTGAAGCTTCTCTTTCCCCACCCGTAACATCGAAGCTTGTTTCTGTAACATATTCAAGGCCAAAGAGGTGTCCCCTCATTTTAAATACTCAGACAAACATTGCTTCAACACTAGATACAAAGCAGTGTTTCTCTTGTCATCCTTGGAATCATCGAAGACCCTGTCGAGGAGCAACTATCCCAATTGCCGCTCAAGACTTGCATTTCAATAAACTCAAAGTCAACTGATTTACACGAGATGTTGGACTCTTGTTCCAGACAAGAAGCACAAGAATCCTTATGAATTCATGTCTCTTCAGCAAACCTTTTGAGCCTAAAACCTCACATGACCCATTCTCTATCTGGACCACTTCTAAGCTAAAGAACCTTCTCTTACCTCTAGATGATGACTTTCTAAGTTTCTGGCAGAGATGTTATTATCAGCTATCTTCCACATTCAGTAGTCGAAAGATCCACACTCTAAAATGGAAAGTACAAAATTTCCCGCTAAAATTTGACTTTCTTCCCCATACCCAAAATTTTCAAAATGGACCTGGAGGTTTCTGGCCCTTATGTTGGTGAAAGTATACAGCCACGCCTGCCTAAATCTATAAGATCTGAAAGTATAATTTGTCTGACTTTGTGTGATTTATTGCAGGTTGGTGCTTCTTTGATTAAGTTCATCAGAGGAAAAGAGTAAGGAAGACCAGAGTCAGATTGCGAGGCTGCAGATCTTATGCAAGAAGTTGATGTAAGTGTTTTCTGCCTTTTACTACTTAACTTCTTTCTCAGTTAATCCTTACTATGTGATGCTTTAAAATAGGTGGAGACATTTGGCGCTATGGCAAAAAATGAGAAAATTGCATTTATCCTTGAACAAGTAAGGAACTGAGCTATATTGTTTTTCTTATATCTAGTGGTGTCCTAGTTTGTGGTACTAACTACTTTTGGGTAACCTTTCAAGGTCCGATTGTGCTTGGATCGTCAAGATTATGTATTTATGTTCGTGCACAAATCTTATCTAGGAAGATCAATCGTAGAGTTTTTGATGCAGATACTAAAAAGATAAGAAGAAACCTAAGAAAGGTGAGACACCTAGCCTATTGAGTCCAGGTGTCTAATGGTGAGGGATCTCTCTTATACCTGTCTGAGTATTTTTTTTCAGCCTCACTTTTTTTTTTTTTTGGCAATTGTGAGTTCGTTAGCTCATTTTATTCTTCTTGAATCATGACATATATACACATGATCTTATTTTTGTGGGGGAATGAATTGTAGGAGCTATTGGAACTTGGTGAACGCATAGGAAATGTGAGCACTCAAGATACATGAAAAGCCAAGAGGATCCTCGAGTTCCTTCTAAAGGTTTAAAAGAACTAGGTTATGAACTTGGACTATTGTATTGTCATTCTAGTGAAGATTCTGTAAACTTAATTGACATTGTGTAATTTGTCTCATTTTATAAATAAATTGAATTTTTTAAAGTTTATGTATTCATAAAATAATTCATAAATAATAAATTAAATAAAATGAATATTATACTAAATATATATTTAACAATTCTCAAACGCTGTGAAATTATTATTAATAACAAAAAAAATTATTATAGAATATCTAATTGCATATCTAAAAGTGTTATTGTATGTAGAAATACGATAGCAGTGCAAAAAACCGCTATGTAAAATGTCTGACCTAGTATGACGGGCGATGTCACAGCGCTTGTAAAAACGCTATGGTATCGCTTGTAAGAACGCTATGGTATCATTAGATAGCGTTATTCAGCCGCTAAGAAAAGCCTTTTTTCTTGTAGTATAAGCAACTATCCCAATTGCCGCTCAAAACTTGCATTTCAATAAACTCAAAGTCAGCTGATTTACACGAGATGTTGGACTCTTGTTCCAGACAAGAAGCACAAGAATCCTAATGAATTCATGTCTCTTCAGCAAACCTTTTGAGCCTAAAACCTCACATGACCCATTCTCCATCTGGACCACTTCTATGCTAAAGAACCTTCTCTTACCTCTAGATGATGACTTTCTAAGATTCTAGCAGAGATGTTATTATCAGCTATCTTCCACATTCAGTAGTCAAAGGTCCACACTCTAAAATGGAAAGTACAAAATTTCCCGATGAAATTTGACTTTCTTCCCCAGACCCAAAATTTTCAAGACGAAAAATCAGAAACTAAACCAGAAAGTTCACTAAATAATTATCCAAAACTAGAAAGCAAATCACTCACCCAAAAGGAATTTAAAACTGTATTTAATCCCCAAAGAGAGGCTAAAAAGGATCTTAGATTTGGTTAATAATGTGAATTCAAATTTCTTAATCAATAATGTAACAGGAAACACTAAGAAATCGCTCGGCAGTGACTACTCAGAAACTCATAAACACCGAGAAGAAAAACAGTCCCAGGATTTCAAAAATCAAATCGCAGAGACGTGTACAGCTCTAAATCATGGAAACACAGATGCGAGAAGAGAAATGGCTGAGAGATTCAAATTCGTCGGAAAATGGTGAAAGAGGAGAGATAGCAAAACCAGCTCATCTGAGAAGAAGAAGAAGATGATAATGATGAAGGCAGAATCCAAATCCTTCCTTTTTTTTTCAAAATTTTCGGCGATTCTGTGATCTTTAAGCGAAGAGAGGTCGGAAACATTTGTGTTTATATCGTTAAGCCCTACCGCTAATCCCTATCGTTAAGGCGATACGGTTACTCATATCTTTGATTTTTTTTTTGTTTAAAGAAACCGATATTTCAGACCAAAAAAATAATGAATCTCCCAAATATTTTGTGAAAGTAGCAAAAAAAAAAAAAAAAAAAATATATATATATATAGATTTTCTGTCAACTAGTTTTGGGTCACAAATGACCGATCCATTAGCCATATTCTTTTCATTAGGAGAAATTTATCCATGATTGTTCTTTGGCATATTACTTACAATTTCAAGTTGTATTGCAGTTTCGAGCAATTTTGCATCAATTTGACCAATGAAAAGCTTTAGCAGCATTTTAATCAGGTTTGATCGGAACAAGTTCTTTTGCTTTTCAATTATTGGCCTTTATACATTCCGTGGATCTGAGGTGTGTAACCTCTCTCCATGCAGCATGTCTTTAAAATAGAGGAGGAATATAAGGAGGAGATCAACTGGAGTTATATCGAATTCGTTGACAATCAAGATATCTTAGACCTAATAGAAAATATGTCAGTTTGATGATACCTTTCTGTATATTTTTGCTCACTGTTCACTGTGAGCCGACCTCGAGCATAAGTGATGCAGCTAGATATTTGGAGATATTCTCAACATCTTAATTATTTAGATAATTATGATTTATTTATATTTTAATAATATTTATATTTTGATGTTTATCTTTAAGGGTTTAGGGGTTTTGAGATTTATTATAAATAAGGCATTTAGCCCTCTTATTGTATTGAGTTTAATGATTTGATTAATAAAAATTGAGAGGTTTCTCTTTGTTTCCTTATTTTCGGTATTCGTTCGTCGAATCAACGATTTAAGAAGAACTCGTTATCCGGCTATTCCGAGGAATCAACGGATTAACAGTTTACTTATATTTGGTATCAGAGCCGAAACAGTTCTTTAATTACCATGTCACTCGGGTGTTATTATCACACAGATGAATATCTGTTTAGTTCGACAGACGATTTGTATGGAGAGTACAAAGAAATTATTGGTCCTGCAATATATGATATATATTGCGATGACATAATAATTGTCAAGCCAATCGATTTCATATTCGTGAAGGATGCATTCAAGACAACAAAAAGGTACGTGAGAGATTTCATAGGTGTTATAAAAAGTGGAACATCAAAATTTAACGGTGAGGAAGATAATTGGACACGTGCATTAGAAGATTGTGAGTCATGTGGCTATTACTTAAGCAATGAATTAATAAGTAAAGAGACATGCGACTTCATCAAGGTGAATATTGAAAATAGTTCAACTATTTATCAAACTTGGGGCCGGCAATCACAGAAAGCAATGGAAAAAGAATATCTACAGAAGAATAAGATTCGAGGACGAATCTTTTCGTCGTCGGAGAGACTGATGCAGCTAGATATTTGGAGATATTCTCAACATCTTAATTATTTAGATAATTATGATTTATTTATATTTTAATAATATTTATATTTTGATGTTTATCTTTAAGGGTTTAGGGGTTTTGAGATTTATTATAAATAAGGCATTTAGCCCTCTTATTGTATTGAGTTTAATGATTTTATTAATAAAAATTGAGAGGTTTCTCTTTGTTTCCTTATTTTCGGTATTCGTTCGTCGAATCAACGATTTAAGAAGAACTCGTTATCCGGCTATTCCGAGGAATCAACGGATTAACAGTTTACTTATATTTAATTATCCGGCTCTGATACCAAATGGTGTAGCGGAAGCTACGATAAAACGATGATTCGTTGATCCGAAAGGATAGCCGAAACACTCGTCGTCTTGGATCGTTGATTCCCCAAAGGAATAACCGAAAACAAGGAATAAAGAGTAAAACTCTAACTTTTATTAATTCATCAAAAACTGAATACAACTTTAGGCCTAGACCTTATTTATAAGAAAGTTCAAAAACCCTAAAACAATAAAGATATTTATCTAAAATAACAAAATAAAGAATTAAGATATTTGAAAGATATTCAAATATCACGCTGTATCAGTTCTCTCTGGGTTGGAGAAGATTCGCCCTCGAATCTTAACCGTGGTCTTCGATTCCAAAACTTTGTACGGTATTAGCATACAAAAATTCTTCTCTTTTTTTTTTCCTAACTTTCCACCAATTATATCTTTTAGTTAAAAGAATATAATTTTCTTGCACCTTCAGTACTTGAATCTTCCAATCTTCAATAGTGAGACACGTTACACCCAATTGAACCTCTGCCTCCATGTGCTCATTATTATAATGAGATGTAATTTCCATCATCTCATTTTGTCCTTGTAACGGAGCAAGACGTTCCACTCTTCTCACAAGCACACCGTAAGTTACTGAATTATTTTGGTTGGATTTGTGGACGTCTTCGAATAACACCACGACTTGAGTACGATGTATGACAACAACATCACTTGATGATTGATCTTCGGTGAATAACGTTTCACTTCTAATAATCAAATCTTCGTCGCTGTAAACATCAAAAATTGGATCGCCAATGATCTCTTTAAAATGAAGAAAAGGACTTTCGTCCGAGAACGGATAAACACATCCGGTAAACATAGCAAGGATCGAACTTTGATTAAGAAACCAAAGTATCGGCTCTGATACCAAATGGTGTAGCGGAAGCTACGATAAAACGATGATTCGTTGATCCGAAAGGATAGCCGAAACACTCGTCGTCTTGGATCGTTGATTCCCCAAAGGAATAACCGAAAACAAGGAATAAAGAGTAAAACTCTAACTTTTATTAATTAATCAAAAACTGAATACAACTTTAGGCCTAGACCTTATTTATAAGAAAGTTCAAAAACCCTAAAACAATAAAGATATTTATCTAAAATAACAAAATAAAGAATTAAGATATTTGAAAGATATTCAAATATCACGCTGCATCAATAAGCCAGGTAAACGACGGTTTAGGGCATCCGATTAAAAAGGACATTGCTTATATATATTTTTTATTAATATATATATGTGTAAAAAAATATAGAAGGGCATTTCTAAAATATTTTTCATAATATATATCTAAAAAAAGTTTAAAGAGCATATGATTTTAGACAAAAATATATGAAAAGAGCATATTGCTTTTAGATTTGCATATGACATATAAAAATGTTGGACTAGCACTGTGTTAACTTACTCATTAAAGTTTAATGATACTCCTAAAGGAATATTAAATATTTGTGATCTCCTTTCATCGATTGTTTTCGTGTTCTTCAGAAACCTGGAGGTATTATTGCTCTGCTAGATAAAGCATGGTGAGCATGTAACCCAAACTGTTGATTCTGAACCCTTTCTTTTTTTTTTCCATTAGAAGATTTTCCATATATTAACAAAAACTGGTATATTTTCCGGATACAATTTTAGAAACAACCTAACCAAGACTAAAGTCGACTATCAAAAGACGATACCAGAGCCAGGAGCCCACACCCTGGGAGCCAAAACGATAAACAAAGGCTGCTAGAGAGTCCAAGCTAACAACGACCAAAAGAAGAGATAGACAGATCGAAAGCAAACAACATGACAACGAAGAGGCGGAGAGCACCAAACACCGAGAGAGATAAGAAGCGTGACATCTGAAGTCGAGAATTATTGAAGTTCCCCCAACGACACCCCATTAAATGGCTTCACCGATAGAAACCACCGAGCCAGTTGTATTACGGATCAAGGAAACGAAGGACAAGACTGAAACCATTCACCAACAAAAAATAAGATGCAAAAAGGTCGAAACCCCAATTCCTTAAGGATGAGTTGGAGAACCCTTGCTAGAAGTAGAAGACTTGAGGCAGAAGATAAGGCAGATAAACCGCATGAACTATACCAATGCAACCAACGAAAGGAAAATCACACTTCCAATGCATAGCAACAATACCACCCGAAGCCAACTGAACCAATAAACCACTACCTAGCAGAAGACTAAAGACCCCAAACTAACCCATACACTAGCAAGGAAAACCTAATCCACACAGCAAAACTCAAACAAAATCTGCTGACATCAAACAAACAACCTATGCTAACCAATACTACCTAACACCATCTTAACGAAACCGATTTTGAACTCATTCTTCTATGCACAATATTTCCTTTGTTATCAGACTTCACAAATTTGTTTTTTTTGTTGAGAAATATAGCTGAAGTGAAACGTTTTCCATGCATCATGTTTCCAAGGTCAACGCATGAAACTTTTGCACATAACCTACACCAAGTCTGATGTAGAAAAAGAGAGCTCACTATCAGCTCAACAGTGTCGACGCCACGCTGGCAGCAGAAAAGAGATACTTTAGGAAGATTTTATTTAAGTGTTTTATGGGTGTTGGGTTTATCTGGTTTTATTAGTTTGAGTTTATCTTAATAACAAAATGCTGTTATATATTGATGTAACAACATTATGCAGTCTATGGAATATCTTTTGAAATCTCTCCTCTTCGTCTTTGTTATTCTATAGTTGCGAGTTTGTGCTCTTAACTCTTAATGGTTAAGTTCCTTTGCCTTTGAGGTCAGGGTTGGTGTTTTAAGAACATTAATTCTCGATTACGGTTTGTGTTGGACTGATTGAGTTTTACGTTATTAAAGGTATCAGAGCTTCGTCGTTTATCATATTCAATGGCTGAAACACGAGTTCAGAAGGAGAAAGAAGCGATGGTCTGTGAGTTAGAAGGAGTAGTGGACTCACGGATGGAAGCTTTCGAGGGATCGATAGCGGAACAGATGGAAACGCAGATGGCAACACAGAGCAAAAAGTTGGATAAAAACATTGCTGAGATGTTTGAAGTCATTCACTTGTTGCAAGTTCATTAGGGAACCACCTCAGGGGGTGATGAAAGTGGTAAATCATCTGCACACTCCGTTCACTTCGGGTCACCATTGGGGGGTCAAGAACAAGGACGGACGAAAACATGATCATGAAGTACATACTCGGTAGTTACAAGACTGGCCAAGTTGGACTTTTCCTGTTTCGATGGAGACAAAATTAAGGAGTGGTTATTTAAGGTGGAGCAGTTTTTTGGAATTGACAATACACCGGAAGAGTTGAAAATTGGCTTGCTTCAATTCACTTCGATGGAGTGGCTTCAGCTTAGCACCAATCTGTTGTGCAATCGGAGCTAGCAGGGGAGGCGTTGCTGGATTGGTCGAGTTAGAAGGTCTTCCTTCAGAAGCGGTTTGACGAGGTGTTGGATGACCCTATAGCTGAGCTGAAACAACTACAGGAAACATGCATTTTGTTAAATATCACATATGGTTCGCACTTATCGTACTCGTGTGAATCTATCAGAAAAGTACCTAGTTAGTGATTACCTGGCGGGTTTGCGTTTGGACACTCAGATGCAGGTTCGAATGTTCCAACCTCAATAATTCCGTCAGTGTCTGATGCTTGGTCGTCTGTACGAGAAGGCTCACCCCAAAAATCCTTTTGCACAACCTTGGTCAGCAACAAGACCCAACAACAATCATAAGGGACTACTGAAGGCGAAGAAAGGATTTGATGTTGTTTCAGGGAATCATGCCCATGTTGACATGGCAAAAGAGGCACAACCTCGTAAGTTCTTGTCCAAGGAGGAGATGAGCAGGAGACGGGCAGTGGGATTGTGTTATTTTGCGATAAGAAATACACACCGGACCCGCACAAGAAAACTAAATTGTTCATGATAGAAACAAAAGATGAAGAAGATGAACAATTGAACAACGAGGAGGTAGTAGGGTAGGACGAGAAGTGTAATGTATCACATATTTCGGTTCAGGCATGACCGGTATGACAGGGTACATGACGATGCATGTCAAAGGGATTCATGAGAAGCACATTTTGTTCATCCTAATCGAATCCGGATCGACACATAATTTGATCGACCCATATATAGCTGAGAAACCGGGCTGCACATTAACACCAGTGAGCATTAAACAAGTGGCAGTGCAGATGGTCGGAAGTTGGGGCTAACTGCAAAGGTTGAGCAGTTTCATTGGCACTTTGGGGGGGGACTGATTTCACTGATGAAGTAATGGTATTACCTTTGGGAAATTGCGACTTGGTTTTGGGTGCCCAGTGGTTGGCCACATTGGGACCAATCACTTGGGATTTTCATAAACTGGAGATGCAGTTCAGATGGAAGAATAGGAAGGTGGTTCTTAACGGTTTTAAGGAGGGCTCTATCCGAGAAATGAAGGCTAATAAGCTTAACAAGCTGCGAGAAGATTAATGGCAGCTTTCAATTCTTTATCTCCTTGATTCTGTGTAAGAAGATACTGCATTCCTTCACTCGGTTGAGCTAGAGGCATACACACCTGAGAGCTTGCGGAAAATAGATGAAGTGTTGAACGCGTTTGCTGATATATTTTCCGAACCGAGTGTTATGCCTCCTTCAAGGTCACAACATCATCATAGGATTCCGCTAATGGAAGGTTCTAACCCGATCAACCAGAGACCATATCATTACGCCTTGCATCAGAAAAATGAAATTGATAAGATTGTCCAGGAATTACTGACAGCAGGCACGATATGAGACAACTCAAGTCCCTTCGCTTCTCTAGTGGTGTTAGTGAAGAAGAAAGATGGGTCTTGGAGGCTATATGTAGATTATCGTGGACTGAATAATATCATGGTAAAGGATCGATTTTCCATGCCTCTCATTAAGGATCTCGATCGTGGACAAATTGGGAGGATCAACATTGTACTCTAAGATTGATTTACGAGCAAGCTATCATCAAGTGAGGATGGCGGCTGATGATGTACACAAAACAACTTTTAAGACGCATACGGGGGTTTACGAGTACTTGTTTATGCCTTTCGGTCTGACAAACGCACTGGCAACCTTCCAAGGTTTGATGAATTCTATTTTTAAGAAGTTTCTTCGGAAGTTCGTACTCATATTTATTGATGATATCTTTGTGTATAGTCCTAACTTGGAGTTACACTTGAATCATCTCAAAATGGTCTTTGAACAGATGCATCTTCATAATCCTTTCGCTAAAAGGAGCAAATGTGTTTTTGCTACTAGTAAGGTTGAATATTTGGGACATTACATTTAGGCTAAGGGCATCTCGAGGGATCCTAACAAGGTTAAAGCCATCATTGATTGGCCAATACCTCTCAATCTCAAACAGTTGCGTGGGTTCTTGGAGTTAGCAGGCTATTATCGAAGGTTTGTCAGAAACTTCGGTGCAATCGCGAAACCTCTTACTTCACTTACAAAGAAGAACTCGTTTGAATGGTCTGAAGAAGCGACAATTGCGTTTAAAGAGTTGAAGCAATCCTTATGTAGAATGCCTGTGTTCGCTTTACCCCAATTCTATAAGAAATTCGTGGTAGAAGCGGATGCTTGTGGTCACGGTATTGGGGCAGTATTGATGCAGGAAGGTCACACTCTTGCTTATATAAGTCGCCACCTAAAGGGTAAGCAGCTCAATCGCTCTATTTACGAAAAAGAGCTACTGGCTGTTGTATTTGTGGTGCAGAAATGGCGACATTACCTGTTGTCGGGACGGTTTATCATCAAGGCAGACCAAAGAAGCTTGAAATACTTACTGGAACTGAGGCTTAATACCCAATACAACAACACTGGCTTCCCAAACTACTTGAATTTGACTACGAAATTCAGTATAGGCATGGTCAAGATAATCTCGTAGCTATGCTCTATCTAGAGTGGATGGATCCGAAGTGTTACATATGTCTATGTCTGTCTTGGAGTGCGATTTAATGCAGCAAATCCAGGCCTTCTACGAATCAGATACAATGATTAAGGAGTTGATCGAAGCTCTGAAGCTCAATCCGGCGGCTATACGACACTTCTCCTGATCGCAAGACATATTGAGGCGTAAGAGTAAAATTATGGTACCTGATAACACAGAGATCAGGAACAAGATTCTTGCGTGGTTTCATTGTTCTAGTAATGGAGGACACTCGAGTCGCGACGCAACACATCAACGAGTTAAAGGCATGTTCTATTGGAAGGGCATGTCTAAGGATATTCAATCGTACATCCGCAGCTGCAACATCTCCTAAAGCTTTAAGTATGATATTGCTGCTTATCCTGGTTTGCTTCAGCCTTTACCTATTCCGGATACGATATTGACAAACATATCTATGGATTTTATCGACGGTCTTCCTCCATCATTCGGGAAATCAATCATACTTATCGCGGTAGATAGGCTAAGTAAAGCAGCACAATTCATGGCTATGGCGCATCCGTACTCAGCGGCCTCCGTTGCTCAGACGTTTCTGGATAATGAATTCAAACTCCACGGGGCTGCTAAGATCGATTGTAAGCGACATAGATGTTGTCTTCTTAAGCGATTTTCGGAACAAATTATTCGGTTTGCAAGGAGCCGACTTGAAGTTTTCCAGCGCTTATCATCCACAGCGTGATGGTCAGACTGAGGTCGTGAACATATATTTGGAAACTTATCTAAGGTTTATGTGCAGTGATTGTCCTTACCTATGGAGTAAGTGGCTAACTTTAGCTGAATACTTGTATAATACGAACTTTCACACTGCCATTCAGATGACCCCTTTAAAATCTGTTTATGGCCAGACTCCTCCACAACATTTACCTTACTTGCCGGGGGAATCAAAGGTGGCGGTGGTAGTGAAAACCCTACAGGAAAGAGAGAACATGATACTGATTCTGAAATTTCACTTGCTCTGCGCTCAACACATGATGAAAATGATGGCAGATCAACATAGGTCAGATCACAGTCTGAAGATTGGGGATTATGTTTACGTTAAACTCCAGCCTTATCGACAACAATATGTTGTTATGCAAACTAACCAGAAGCTAGCAGCAAGATATTTCGGGCCATACAAAGTGTTAGATAAATTCGGTAAGGTCGCATATAATCTAGAGCTTCCTAGAACTTCGCAAATTCAGCCGGTCTTCCATGTTTAACAGTTAAAACTACGAATTGGTAATGTCTGCACTTCGACACAGCTGCCGTCAATATTGCTAGATGTTCTCGTTAAGGAACCATTGAGTTAGCTTGAAAGAAAGATGGTACAACGCCAAGGGAAGCCTGTGACTATAGTACTTGTGCAGCGGACGAATCAGTCAGAAGAAGAGGATATATGGGAGTTCTTGTTTGAGCTCACAAGGAGGTTTTCATCTTTTATACTTTGAGGACAAGGTTTTCTGGAGCAGGGGAGATTTGATGTAGAAAAAGAGAGCTCACTATCAGCTCAATGGTATCGACGCCACGCTGGCAGCAGAGAATCGATACTTCAGGAAGATTTTATTTATGGGTGTTGGATTTAATAGTTTGAGTTTATCTTAATAACAGAATGCTATTATATATTAATGTAACAACATTATGCAATCTATGGAATATATTTTGCAATCTCTGCTCTTCGTCTCTGTTATTCTCTAGATGCGAGTTTGTGCTCTTATCACTTGAAGGTTCGTTAAGTTCCCTTGCCTTTGAGGTCAGGGTTGGTGTTTTAAGAACACTAATTCTCGGTTACGTTTTGTGTTGGATTGATTGAGTTTTACGTTATTAAAGCCAAAATTAGCTCGCAGTGACTTCACAATTTGTCATTACGCTGGTGATGTGAGCAGACGTTGCTTTCAAAACCTTTATAAGAAATATCAGTAATTGTTTTGTAGTAATACAGTCTAACAACCATCGGGTTAATGTTCCAGGTCACTTATCCAACAAAACTTTCCCTGGACAAGAACAAAGATTACGTTATTGATGAGCATCAAGCATTGTAAAGGTACCCGTCTCAAGGAGAGTCTGATTTTGTTTTCCAATTTCAAATTAACATCTTTTACCACTTAATACCCGGCTGCATTACAGAAAACTAAAAAAAGCAGCTATCATGACACAATGTGCATGGAGATCAAAAATTGCTCGTGGAGAACTTGGGAAGCTTAAGATGCTAAGATGTGGTTTATTTCTGTCTAGTTTTGTTCCATGGTCTCTTGTTTCAGAGGCTCACTTGTGAGTGTTAGAATAAGGATATTACCTTATTTAGGATTTGTAAATATCCCTTATATTGTTTAGATACGATCCAAGAAGATCCTCTCTTATGTACTATATATACATCAATGAATTCATTACTCCGGATCATCGGAGATTAATAAACTTACATGGTATCAGAGTCCGATCTATGCATTCCAACCCGATCCGACCCAAAGTTGGTCCAACCATCGACAACCCAGACCTAAATTGGTGCCGTTGATCCAAGCCCGAACATTCCGAGATTAATGGTCAAAGAACCATTATCTCGAGGGGCATATTAGGGACATAAGTCCCACATCGGTAGTTGGAAAGGATTATTAGTAATATATAAGGGATATGGGCCACTCCACTTATCACCTATTGGTTTTAGGTTGGAAGTCCATATAACTTAATATGGTATCACAACAAAACCCTAATTCTAATTGCTGACCTAATAACTCCGACTAAAAGCCTAGCTCTCTTAAAACCCTAAAATCTCTCTTCTTTCTTCTTCGCTCATCACAACTCTCTCTCTCTCTGCGCCTCTCTCTTTCTCTTTCTATACGTCCATGGCTAACTCTAGCATGACGATTCAAACCCTAGGTAATGATAAACCGTACACAATTTCTCAAATCCGTGCGTACATACCGATTCAGCTTGATCTTGAAAAGTTGAATTATGATATTTGGCATGAACTTTTTGAGACCCATTGTGTTAGCTTTGGGGTTCACGGCCACATCATCGGGACTTCTCTTCCCACCAACGATGATGATAACCAATGGAAGGAGCGAGATGGGCTCGTAAAAATGTGGATCTATGGCACTGTGTCTGAAAAACTCCTTGACACAATTCTTAAAGCCAAATCCACAGCCCATCAACTCTGGAAAACTCTGGAAAATCTCTTCCGTTACAACAAAGAGGTTTAAGCAATTCAGTATGACAACGAACTTCGCTCTCTTGAGATCGGTGATATGTCAATCACTGACTATTCTCACAAGATGAAATCGCTAGCCGATATTCTTGAAAACCTCAATTCACCTGTCTCCGAACGAGCGCTTGTGATGCATCTCCTTAATGGTTTATCGGATAAATTTGATAGTATCATAAATGTCATCCAACATCAGCTCCCGTTTCCCTCCTTCACTAAAGCCTGATCCATGCTTCTCATGGAGGAAAGACGTTTGTCCAAACAAACCAAGTCCTCGGCTCAACACAACACAGATGCATCTTCATCCAACGTCCTCTATACGGCGCAATCCGAGCAAGCTAACACTCGACCTTCATCATAGCAGAACAACAACAATCACAGGAGATGTGGGGGTCGTGGCCGCGGTGGGCGTAATAACCGTATACGGGGTCGGTACAAAAATTCACCATACCAGCAACAGCCGTGGGGGTATCAGCAACCGCCGTGGCAACACTATTATGGCCCTCCACCGCCATACTATCCAGCTCAGTATACACTGGCACCTCCCATGTCTTATGCACCTCCATCTTCGACGTCATCGCACCACCCATCCTCGGGAATTCTCGGATCACAGCCTGCTCCGGAGGCTCACTTTGCTCATATGTCGCCACCATATGCAGCAAACCCATCGATGGCGACCTCACTGCCGAGCGCATTCAGCACCATGAGTCTCCAAGACCCTTCGGAGGCAGCTTGGTACATGGATTCCGGGGCAACGAACCACGTTACGACTCAGCCAGGTACGCTACGTTCTCATTTTAATAAAAGTTATCATTATCCTCTAACTGTTGGCAATGGTTCCATCGTTCGGGTAACACAATCGGGACAATCATCTCTCCCATCATCCGCTCGCACACTCCATCTTCGCGATGTCCTTGTCTGCCCGGATATTATTAAGAACCTTGTCTCGGTTCGTCGCTTTGTAACAGATAACAATTGTTCGGTTGAGTTTGACCCTTTGTTTTTTGTGTCAAGGATCTTCGAACCAAGCAACGTCTTATCCTATGTGACAGCTCGGGTCCTCTATATGCGGTCACACCTTCATCGTCACAACATCAGGCGCTGACCGTCTCCATTATCAACTCCGGAACGCTGTGGCATCGTCGTCTCGGACATCCGGTGATCACTGTTTTAAATTCTTTAAATTCTGCTGGTGTTGTTGCTTTTAAGAAATCAGACTTGACTGATTTGTGTCATGCCTGTCAGTTAGGAAAACATGTCAGACTTCCATTTTCTTTATCCAATTCGATTACTTTACGACATTTTGACTTAATACATTCTGACATTTGGACGTCTCCTATTACAAGTATCTCTGGCATCAAATATTATGTCATTTTTCTTGATGATTACAGTCAGTTTGTTTGGGTCTATCCACTTCGGCGGAAAAGTGATACCTTCAGCAGATTCTTGCACTTCTATGCCTTCGTCCAGAATCAGTTTGATCGGGAAATTGGTTCGTTTCAGTGTGACAATGGACGTGAGTTTGACAACTCTCAGTTTCGTGATCGGCTGGCTTCAACGGGTACAACATTTCGTTTCTCTTGCGCCTATACGTCTCAACAAAATGGCAAAGCAGAACGAATGCTTCGTACACTGAACAATCTCGCTCGCACATTACTTCACCAGGCGTCCTTACCTCTCACCTTCTGGGTCGAGGCTCTGCATATAGCAGCTTACCTCGCCAACATCGTACCGTCTCGGGCAATCAACAATGAGATTCCGTACACTAGACTGTTTAAAACCAAGGTCTCATACGCTAATCTTCGTGTCTTCGGGTGCCTCTGCTATCCAAACCTCATCGCCACTACTCCTCACAAACTTGCTCCGTGCTCAACGCCCTGCATCTTCCCGGCTATCCATCTGAACACCGTGGATATCGCTGTATGGAACTCGCCACAAATCGCATCATTATCTCTCGCCATGTTGTGTTTGATGAACATACTTTTCCGATGGCTTCATCTACATCAACCACAACTCCAGCTCCTGTGCTTATACCGAACCCGATCATTGATCCCATCCGCCGTATAGTACCTTTGGCGCTGCCTCCTGCACCGCCTGCTCCGGCTCAGTCTCGGCCTCTGCCACCTCCACCGTCTCACACCATGCGCACTCGCGGCAAGGACGGCATTCAAAAACCCATACAACGACTATGTCTTCACACCTGTCCGGTTTCATGATATACCATGGATTTTATGGCTTTTAAGCATGGTATATGTGTTATTTATCGAGTCTTTTACTATGTTTTAGAGTCTTTTCAGGTGTTTATTAGGTACAAGCACATTTGGAGCATATTTGGTGATTTAGACACTTTCTGGAGCTAATTGGAGTATTTGGCCGAGAGACAGAGTTCACTGTCCGAAACAGAGAAAGGTGTCGATCGTTGCATTCCTAGCATCGATCGATGCACCAGCGAGATGGGCCAAACGACGGTTTGATGAAGAATGATGACATTGCAATTCTGCCCAGAAGTTCCTGATATTTACAAAGAAGCCCCAAAACGTGTTTTAGGATTATAATTAGGTTTTACAGCCACTTGTTAGGCTAAGCTTTTCTGACGTTAAGTTTTACTCAGAGAGAGTTGAGGGGCTGATCCTGATCTCGAAAGAGACTTGATTTTGAACCCCAGTTCTTATTTGATTATATGATATTTGGTTTTCTACTTATGATATCTTCTGTCTCGATGAATATGTCTGAGTAGATCACCTGTTAGGTTGAAGGATTCTCATTAGGGATTTCAGAGAATTATAGTTTAAATCAATCTGTAGAGATTTATATCTGCTAGTTCTTTATCTAAGTTGTTCTTAATGCTAAATCTGAAGTAGCTAATCAGAGTTATGATGTTAGGTTGATTAATTCAGCGGAAGTTGGTTAATTTAACTAGAAAGAATTTAGATAAGCAATTAAACTGTTCGCAAACGGAAGTTTGGTTCAGGTTAATTGTGAACATATCAAACTTGGAATTAATGCTAGTTTAATCTGTTAGTTCTCGCAAACGGAAGTTTGGTTTGCTGCACTTAGACTTAGAGAATTATCGCAAAGGAATTTGGTTAATTCTATATCAGTGTTTGAGTTCTAGAATAGTTACTGATTGGATCTAGATAGATTGATTGCTTGCGTTCCTGATTTCCTGAGAACTCCTGAAACCTAACGCCTCGCCTTCTTGCTTACAAACTCACTCGATTTACTTTGCTATTTAGTTTACTGTTTTCAAATCTGCTTCGCTTAATTTAATCTGAACTGCTATTAATCTATTGTGTGACTGAGAGTCCTCGTGGGATTCGATACCTTATATACTACGATTGCATTAACTGTACACTTGCAGTAGAATAGGGAAAACTATACAACCTATCAAGTTTTTGGCGCCGTTGCCGGGGACTCTTTGAGTTCACCTATAGATTTAGTACTAGGATTTAGACTAAGCATTCTTTTTAATTTTCTTGTTTACTCACGTTTTTGATTTTTGGATTCGCAGGGATTCGCACTGCATCGATCGTTGCTCACCTTGCATCGATCGACACAAGGCGAGAACAGCGATGCTGAGATCTGAGACGTTCAATAGGTTCCGCGCCATGGAACCTGTTATTCTGATTCGCGGTGAAAACGGCGTTTTACGAGACCAAGAGGGTCACATATGCAACGCAAAAGGTCAGAAAATAGATGGGAAAGGAAATCCCATCTTACCAGATTACCATGTATTGGTTGGGCAAGTAGATGAGATGCAGAGTAAGATAGATGACATCCATGACATCTTACTTAGGGAGAGACAGTTCCGAGCAGAGGCAAAAACTGATAAATTTGCAGAGGTACATTATATGGCTGGAGCCGACTCTTATGGACATACATTGGAACATCAACACAGACAAGGTTCTAGGCATGCTCAAGGATCAAGAGACCATAACTACACTTCCTATCTAGCACCTCCTACACAAAGGAGCAGACTAGAGATGATGATAGAGCAATCAATTGAAAAGCAACAGCAGAACACAGCTTCTTTCAGCTCGAAGCTGGAGAACCTGTACACTAATCTGAATGAGAAATTTGAATCCTTGAGCACTCGCATGAAGCAGCTGGACACACAGATGGATCAAGATTCAAGTTCTACTCCAAGGAAGGATTCTCAAGAAGCTCATGCCAGCAACATTTCCATTCAGGATGACATACAGATGGATCATGGATCATGTCTAGCAGTTAAGGCTGTGGAATTTGTGGAAGACAGTGGGGAATTTGATGTTGAATTGCCTGAGTTTGAAAGCTTCAATGCACCCGACTCAACAGAGATTGACATGGATCTCTTGACTTGGATAGTTCAGATCGAAGTGGGACCAAGCCAAGAAGAAAAATTTGAGTCTGAGATGGCTGGAATGGATCAAGAGGCGGATAAACCCGAGACCATAGTTGAAACACGAGAGGAGACGATAGCATCGATCGATGCATCACACGCACCGATCGTTGCACCCCGAAGGGAACCAGTTTCACTCATGTCTCAAGGACCTGCTAAAGAAAGAACCTATAAACCTCCACTGCCATTCCCGAAAGCTCCTGTTAAGTCTAAAAATGAGGTTCAGTGCACAGTAGTGGTTGACAAAAAGATGGTGGTTCCACAAGAGCCTATTCTAACATCTTCAAGGCCTAAAACTACTCATAAACGAAAGGCCCCGAACATCAAAACTTTGCCAAAGGTAAAGCATAAATCCTCTAAGTTTAAACCTTCTGACTCCACTATTTTGAATGCAGGAAAGAGCGTTGAAACGCCCAAGTGTAAATTTCACCCTACATTCATCCCGACGTTTCTTGGACGACATCATGCTGCTACTGCTTACACACCACCATGGATGATAAGGCATTCACAGAGACACTCAAAGTCTCTGTTGAAACCTCCATAAGTCTGACCCCTTTCCAAAAAGTCAAGCTAATGACTTGAAACAAGCGCTGAGTGGGAGGCAACCCACTGTTAGGTTTAATTATTTTTCTTTCTCATTTTTGGTGTTTTTCTTAGGATTTAACGTTTTTAGTTGTTTTTGTTAGTTATTAGATACAGAACACAAGTCTGGAGATGTGTGACGATCGTTGCTCACATGTGCAACGGTCGTTGCATTTGGTTTAAATCGAAAATTAAGGTACGTTGAGCTAAACCGGAATCAATCTGGTTCAACAAGCATCGATCGTTGCCCCTAAAGCAACGATCGTTGCACCCACGACCAGGTAAGTTACCTTAAACCCTCTTTTCTTTCCTTCTTCTCCATTTCTTTTGGTCGACACACCGAGAACCTCCACCCAAAAAATCATCATTTTCTTCATCAAATTTCTTGTTTCCGAGTGCTATTTACTTATTTTTACGCTCCCAATCCATTTCTCCCACTCTTCTCTCACGAAATCAAGGTAATGCACTTCGATTTTCGGATTTTCGGATTCAATTTTTAGGGTTTTAAGAATTGGGAATTTTGGCCGAAATTGATGAATGCACGTTAAAATGGATATGATTTAGGTTGTTAGATGATATATTGTTGCCGATTGTGTGATTGATTGCATGACTTGGAACGAATTTTGTTGACTGTTGATTGCGGCCAGAATCGCCCTGTAACGATCGCTGCCTTTGAGCAACGGTCGTTACTCGACGATTCTGGGGAAATGTTCGATTACACGGAATCGCCCTGCAACGATCGCTGCCTTAGTGCAACGGTCGTTGCACGACGATTCAACAGAGAGTTGCCGAGACTAATTTGTTCAAATTTTCTGTTCTGCAGATGGCAACCCAGAATCAACCCCGCAAGAAACGAGCACAAGCCGCAAGCGCCTCACGACAATACATTCCGCTACCGGAATGGTTGCACAGGGATTCTGATCCTCCACAGCCGTATCATTTGGTTCACGCGACCATAGGACAACCATGGCCAAGGCCAGAGAAACTTCTGATTGAGTATGATCGCATCTGGGGTGGTTCTATTAAGAGGATGCTCGGTACGGAAGATTTCACAGAGAGGCCGCTACACGAGTACTGGGATGAATACGACACGTTGTTGTATAACGGTTGGTGTGGTATGGAGATAGCGCCAACCAAATTCGCTGATTACTCAACCTGCAAGAGTCTCGACATAGACACGCAGGTTATGGAGCTGTGCAGAGGCATTGGTCTGGGGACAATGCCGATGCAGCCTTACGATCTATACCCAGAGCTGGTGAGACAGTTGCTTGCCACATGCAGGGTTGTCTACCCGAACCCGGACAGCATAGATGCTCGAGGAGGCACATTCACTTTCATGTGTCTCGGCGCCAGGTATCGAGTACCCCTTCTCGATATCTGTAGGATTTATGGGTTTAGCATTGAGCAGCCACACACCAACATGACCCTTCCATGGGAACCAGCAGAGGCAGTGCAGTTCTGGCAGTACATTGGTGGTGGACGGTATCACTCACGGACTACGCCTGTTATTCAGGTTAGGCATCCGGTTCTCAGGTATGTCTTGCGTATCTTGGGACGCACTCTATTGTGCAAGCATGAGGCCAACAAGATGCGCAAGAACGAGTTGGAGTTCCTATTTAGAGGACTGACAGAGCAGTTCAGGAGTACGGATGTGCGGAACTCGGCTAGGAAAGTCAACCTGGGAGCCGTATTTGCTCATCATCTTTGCGAGCTGCAGAAGAAGCCTTATGAAGGCGCGCGCAAGGAGACAGTAGGGAGTCTTCTCACTCCTATTTTCAGACACTGCGGGATCCCTATGAGGGATACAGAGTGCGTTACCGAGCGCGAGTTTTTGGATCTCAGTCTCTTGCAGAGTGCTACGTGGCTGAAGGAGGGACGAGTGTGGGTTTATTACGACCCTGAGGATACACAGTATGGTATTGATCTTCCTGCTGCTAGGTTGACTCAGATTGATACCATTGATGCTTTGAGCTTCCGCCCTCCTGCCAGAGATCGACGCGCAGTGCCTACTATGGCTCATCCGCTGGGAGAGCCTTCTACGAGAGCTTCGTCCTCCTCTGCTCCTGCGCCAGCGCCTGCCCCAGCCGACGATGTGGGTCCCTTTCCAGAGCCTGCGATGACTTACGGTGCATACTCTGAGGCAGAGTGGAGAGAGAGATCAGATGGTATGTTTCGAGTTTTTTGGAACTTCATGCGTACTTGCAGCTGCAGGAGGCCACCACAGGTTCAGCAGCCAGTACCCGCTTCTCGACGCAGACGACGATCCCCGACTCCTCCTCCCACGACTGACACTGATCCCGCACCCGATGACGATGCACTGTATGGTGGGATAGACGATGAGAGCGAGTGAGAGTAGTCTCCATATTTTCGGTTCTGTATTCTGACTTTTTCTTTTCTTTTGCACTTTTATCCTTTTGATTTTTAGGACTCTACTATGTTTGGATGATTTGTACTTTGTTCGGTACATCTTTTGCTTCGATTTTACTATGTTTCTAGTGTTTTCAGCTTGCAGGTTTTTAAAAATTGACATAAACCGACGGACTAACCTGCTAACTAGCTGTCTGATCCGATATGCGCATTGCAACGATCGTTGCTGCTTTGAGCAACGATCGACACTCAACGAAAAATTGCCAAGTAACGGTCGATGCACTTAGTGCAACGATTGGTGCTTGTGCGACAGAGGTAAAACCCGACAGAACTAAAACATCCATTAACAATTTTTCTTTCTTTTTACCGATCCTTCGCTGGACACTACTGGGGACAGTGTGTCTTAAGTGTGGGGGAGGTGCTACTGAATTTTGTTTTCTGTTTTCTTAAGAGTCAGTCCGTTTTTCAAATTTTTTTGTTTTATTGAGTCAACCCTTGTTTAAGTAAGAAACTATGATTTTCTGAGAAGATTTACAAGACTTGCAGGAACTTAAGTAACCATTGGGATGAAGTTGCAGGATCTATCTATGACTATTAGAAAACCCCATCACAGATCAACCTACTGGGAACACCCACATCACTTCAGGTATCAGAGGATCCTTTACTGACTTCACCCCTAATACTGACTTAGATTTCTCACCTAAGGGCTTGATATACTTTGTGTCGGATTCCCTTGTTAGTTCTGACACAGCCTGTAAACCTGTCCCATTTAGTTCCCTTCTCCCCTTCTGTAAAAAAAAAAAATAATAATAATAAACTGAGGATGAGTTAGTAACTCCGAAGTGGTCATGGGAATGGTAGCAAACACTATTTTCTCTCATGTGATCCATGGAATGTGTCCAAAGTACACCCCATAACGGGAAGAACACTGATAAAAAAAATAAAATGATACCCAATGGGGAAAAATCAGTTGTTAAAGAAGGGAAAGAGAAGAAAGGGACTAGAGAAAGATAGTATGGTGGTCTAGAGCTGATAAGGTAAGAATCCATGTGCCCTTTGATCGATACTCCTTAGGTGAGACCGCACTTAAATACTTGCAAAAGTCAGTAGGGAGAATTTGAATGCTTGAATGTGATTGTGGAGTTTACCTAGGACAGTTGCTAAGTGTGGGGGAAGTACATGTTGGTCTTGATATCCTGTGATTGATTCTTTCAGTGGTTTACTAAGGGGAATCTGAGTATTGTAGCTTCTAGGATGAAATGAGTTTCTGAAGAGTTTTCAAACCTCTTATCTACATTTAGTTCTTTGTCTTGCTTGAGGACAAGCAAGAGCTAAGTGTGGGGGAGTTGATATACCATGGATTTTATGGCTTTTAAGCATGGTATATGTGTTATTTATCGAGTCTTTTACTATGTTTTAGAGTCTTTTCAGGTGTTTATTAGGTACAAGCACATTTGGAGCATATTTGGTGATTTAGACACTTTCTGGAGCTAATTGGAGTATTTGGCCGAGAGACAGAGTTCACTGTCCGAAACAGAGAAAGGTGTCGATCGTTGCATTCCTAGCATCGATCGATGCACCAGCGAGATGGGCCAAACGACGGTTTGATGAAGAATGATGACATTGCAATTCTGCCCAGAAGTTCCTGATATTTACAAAGAAGCCCCAAAACGTGTTTTAGGATTATAATTAGGTTTTACAGCCACTTGTTAGGCTAAGCTTTTCTGACGTTAAGTTTTACTCAGAGAGAGTTGAGGGGCTGATCCTGATCTCGAAAGAGACTTGATTTTGAACCCCAGTTCTTATTTGATTATATGATATTTGGTTTTCTACTTATGATATCTTCTGTCTCGATGAATATGTCTGAGTAGATCACCTGTTAGGTTGAAGGATTCTCATTAGGGATTTCAGAGAATTATAGTTTAAATCAATCTGTAGAGATTTATATCTGCTAGTTCTTTATCTAAGTTGTTCTTAATGCTAAATCTGAAGTAGCTAATCAGAGTTATGATGTTAGGTTGATTAATTCAGCGGAAGTTGGTTAATTTAACTAGAAAGAATTTAGATAAGCAATTAAACTGTTCGCAAACGGAAGTTTGGTTCAGGTTAATTGTGAACATATCAAACTTGGAATTAATGCTAGTTTAATCTGTTAGTTCTCGCAAACGGAAGTTTGGTTTGCTGCACTTAGACTTAGAGAATTATCGCAAAGGAATTTGGTTAATTCTATATCAGTGTTTGAGTTCTAGAATAGTTACTGATTGGATCTAGATAGATTGATTGCTTGCGTTCCTGATTTCCTGAGAACTCCTGAAACCTAACGCCTCGCCTTCTTGCTTACAAACTCACTCGATTTACTTTGCTATTTAGTTTACCGTTTTCAAATCTGCTTCGCTTAATTTAATCTGAACTGCTATTAATCTATTGTGTGACTGAGAGTCCTCGTGGGATTCGATACCTTATATACTACGATTGCATTAACTGTGCACTTGCAGTAGAATAGGGAAAACTATACAACCTATCATTTCACCACTGCATTTGACTCATGTTCATGCAGCTAAATACTTGAACTGGAACCTTGCCATGAGTGAGGAATATGATGCTCTTATTAAAACGGGAACGTGGTCTTTAGTACCACGGACCAAGTCTGCTAATGTGGTTCGTTCTATGTGGCTTTTCAGGCACAAATTTGATGCAACAAGGAAGCTTGCTCGCTATAAAGCACGCTTGGTAGCAAATGGCAAATCACAGCAACAGGGAATTGATTGTGAGGAAACTTTCAGTCCCGTCATCAAACCAACTACAATTCGGTCTGTGATACACGTTGCTCTCGGCAGGGATTGGCCACTACATCAACTCGACGTCAAGAATGCCTTTCTTCATGGCGAGCTGAAGGAAACGGTGTACATGCATCAACCCCCGGGTTTTAAGGATTCTTCACGCCCTGATCATGTTTGCCTCCTTCATCTCTCTCTCTACAGGATCAAACAGGCCCCACGCGCTTCGTTCTCTCGCTTTGCGACATTCGCTCGGAGGATCGGGTTTGTTCAAAGCATTCTCGACACTTCCTTGTTTGTGTACAAACGTGGTAAGGACCTTGCTTATCTCCTGCTGTATGTGGATGATATCATCCTAACGGCATCGACGTCCACTCTCCTCGCCACTATCATCAAGTCACTCTTGGCTGAGTTCCCTATGACCGACCTCGGTCCTTTGCATCACTTTCTCGGGATCTCGGTGGAACGTGATTCCAAAGGCTTGTTTCTACGTCAGCATAACTACATTGCCGATCTACTGCATCGCTCACACATGACGGAATGTAAGCCCTGTGTAACTCCGGTGGACACAAAGCCTAAGCTAAGCGGGACCCGGGGTAAGCCTTTCTCTGATCCTACGCTCTACCGGAGTCTTGCAGGTGCTCTTCAATACCTCACGTTCACACGCCCGGATATTTCATATGCGGTTCAACAAATTTGCTTGTTTATGCATGATCCTCGCGATGATCACTTCCTTGCGCTCAAACGTATTCTTCGTTATCTCAAGGGCCCAATCTCTCAAGGCCTGCGCATCCACACCTCTCCGTCTTCAAAGATCGTGGCTTATACGGATGCGGACTGGGCGGATGCTCTGACACACGTCGCTCTACCTCCAGCTTTGGTATTTTTCTTGGCGATAATCTTGTATCTTGGAGTGAAAAGTGACAACAAACTATCTCACGGTCCAGTGCTGAATCAGAATACAAAGGAGTTGCTAACACTGTTGTTGAGCTCACTTGGCTTCGAAACCTGCTTCTTGAGCTACATGTTCCAATCAACACGGCATCCATTGTGTATTGCGTTAACATAAGCGCGGTATATCTCTCTACGAACCCGGTTCAGCATCAACGAACCAAGCACATCGAAATCGATATACACTGTGCGTGAACGTGTTGCATTAGGACAAGTCAAGGTGCTCCACGTCCCAACATCCCTCCAATATGTGGATATCTTCACCAAAGGCTTACCAACATCTGTATTTCTCGACTTTCGCTCCAGTCTGAATGTTCGGAAGCCTCCAGTTCCGACTACGGGGGGATGTTAGAATAAGGATATTAACTTATTTAGGATTTGTAAATATCCCTTATATTGTTTAGATGCTAACTTTTTTCTCAATTTTTTTTCAACGCTAACTTTTTCCTCATTCTATTTGTCGAATTTGAAAAATGGCCACCAAACGAACATGGAAAGCGAGTTCATTGTATAGTTCCTCCAACAAGCTGTCTCGATTCACTTGTTTCTCATCATGTTATTTGTTTGCATTTTTCCATTAGTTATGATGAGGGCATCAGAACCAGACCAGACCAGTTGATGATCTATTCACAATTAGACCCTAAGAAAACATATGATCCAAGAGGAATCAATCCGCCAAACCGACATGGAGACTTCAACCATACTACTTTCTACTCAAACCAATTGGAGCCATACAAGGGAATCAGCCATATCATATACTTTGACGCACCTCAGATCTTTATTTGGAAACCATGAGAAAATGCACAAAAGTCACTCTACACTTCAACACACGATATCATGTGAAAAATCAATTTGCCTTCTCTGGACACAAAGATCAACCAGCAACGGCTCTATTCCTCAATGCTCACTGTGTCACTAAAGTTAAGACAAGGCCAAAACGCAGCAACTCAACTCCAACGGTCCTATTCCATAAACTCGCCCAAAAAAGCCATAAAAGTGTTTCAGTTATTTGATTTCTAAATATTGGCTAACGAGTTTCTTGTCTTTGTTTTGTGTTTTAGTTTACAATAAGAGTATGTATTTTGTTTTAATTGTCTTAGAGTCCCATAGTTTAGCTTAATTACTTTGTATTTTGCTTCAAAGATTCCTAGAAGGGCAAAGCTGCTAGAACCCGTATATAAGGTTCCTTTACAGCCATATCTTTTTACATGAAATAAAACGAAATTTTTTAGTCAGAACATTGTGTGTTTGTGTAAACTCCATTCTGAGTTTAGTTGAGAGATTGTGTGAAGCAACTCTTGTCCTGTCTTATCAGAACCCTTTCCATAGGTTTTGTGGCGACATTCATTCCATCTCCATCCCTTGATTGCTTCTGAGAGAGCTTCTAAGCCAACAAAATCAATCCCGCATCAATCCATTCCATCCAGATCGATCTGATTAAAAGAGTTTCTAAGCCAGTGATCAGATCTCCATCTTCCCACCATTATAGACTCTGTCGAGGGGCTACATCAGTTTTTTAATTTGTCGAGACTATTTTTCCAGGAAGCCGAGTTTACAACACAATTGATGCTGGGAAATCTGCTGTAGAACGTCAGACTGTATGTTGGCTGATTATGGTGCTGTTCGTTTGTTAGACGCACGGCTGTGGCTGCGTCCAGCATTTAAACGTTGCGGTCAGACGCAACAAATGTTGTTCGTTTGTCAGACGTGCGTCTGGCCGCAGCCGCAGCCGCAAGACTGTTCGTTTGTCAGACGCAGCCGCAGACAAAGACGCAGACGCGAGTAAACTGTTCGTTTTGTAGACGCTGCTGTCATTTTCCATTAAATTCAGATTTTTTTTTTAAATTTGTATATTTTAAATTTTGATAAACAATGTTTATTTTCATTAAAATTTGTATATTGTTATAAAATTTGTAGATTCAATATTTTATATATCCATAAGACAATTTTTGGTAAAATAATCTACTAAAATAAGCTATTTTGGTAATAATTATAATAAAACCATGATTTTAATTAAAAAGATAACAAGCCCAAGTCATAAACAAAAAATAAAACATAATTAATAATCTGATGAAGAGATTCAACAACCGATATGGATGATAGGAAACTAGTGTTCGTTTTTCAATCTTGTTGTCAAAAAAAAAAAAAAAATCTGATGAAGAGATTCATGACAAAAATAACTAGAGAAAGTTCTGATTATGAAAACCCATTATTATAGATCATAAATTTGGTATAATACAAGGAGGCACAAACATAGTTACTCTGAAGTCTATTATTACACATATGATCCAAAAGCTAATCTTCCCAGATCACTATCACACAAATTAACCCTAAGCTTATCGATATTATAAACGAAACAATGGAGCCTTATAAGTCTCATATCCTAAGGTCTTAGGCCTTTTGCTCTTACTTCTTTGCCTCCTTCACTTGTACTCCAAGATCATGTTGTTCTCTGGCGCAAGCCCAACGCATGCCCTAAGAATGTTCTCCAACATAGCCTGCTGCTTCGATAGAGCGTTTACCACCGGTGTCCCAGGCGGTACAAGAGGTGCCTTTGTCAGGTAACTCAGTATGGTAGCTACTGGGTGGAAAGAGTGAAACTTTCCCTGAAATAAAACATAACAAACGAATTAAAATGTTCGTAAGGACTGAAACCAAAGCTATCTGCCACAGTACTATCTATATAGTTTACTTCATCAGATTTAACCGTTTAGAGCTAAACTCATCAAGACAAAAATGCTCAGAGTTCATAGATTAATTTAGAGTAACTAAAAGAGTAAACTATACAGGTAAAGATCCTAAAGAGAATATTATGAAAAGGAACATCAAATTATACAGACAAACGTACAGTCATAATGTGAACAATTGACTACAAGAACAAGAATTTTCTACAGAAAACAACATACCAGTCTAAGAATGCAGAACCGATTTTGATTTCAGAAACAGAAAAAATAAAGTTTGAAAACAACATAGGAAAATCAACAAGGAATTATCGGAGTTTCTAAAATTACAGAGAGCATTGACCAAGAAAAGGATAACAAACTGGAAAGAGATGATAGTTGAACATGATCTTAGTTATTTAAACTCTTAAAATCCTATTGAAATCTACTGTAGAGTTATTATTCTTGAATCAAAAACTTTCAAACACCAGCTGTAGAGTTAAATGGTGATACTGAATAACATAAATCATAGTCAAAACTGGTCAATGTCTAAGACTTATCAAACACATTTGTTCCGATGATGCAGGTAGAGGTTAGTGAAGACACACGATGCAAGATGAGCTCAGAATTAAACAATTAACAAGCGCAGACAAACGAACCACAATTCAACAAGTTAACCAAATTAGTATCATTGTTAGTATCAGAGAAAAGTAATAGTCAAAAACTCCATTTAAGGAAACAACAAATTCTAGCAGAGAAGACATACCTGAGAGAAGGATTTAAGTTAAGAAACTAGAAGGTGGGATGGGATGGTTCAAGCTGTTGTTAAAAAGGTTCCTGGCTTGGAAAATGAGAAGCCAGATTCTGCAATCAAGAGGGTTTCAAGGATCAGTGATGCTGAAAGTTTCCAAAACCTTAATCAACCAAATGTGCAAACCAAATACTATAACCACAACGTACTAATTACAACTAGCAGAAGGCATTCATAGATTCCAAAAGGGTCGTCAATCAATTATAGATTTCATCAGTTCATCATCGAAAGAGAAAAAAAAACCCAACTAATAATAACCTTAAATCATTGGGACAACTTCTCGTGTAGCCTTATGGCTCTAGAAAAAAATCTACACTATCCCCAACTAATCTCCCATACCCTTCCCACTTTAATGAAATGTGGTTTGACGCTTTTGCCCTTGGTTTACTATGAAATTGGTTGTTTAGAAATCAGAAATTGGAATGGGGGAATTGGTTCCGAAATTGGTTATGATTGGATTGGGTTGGAATTGGGTTTAAGAGAATTGGATCGGGATTTGGTTTTTTGGGGGGAAAAAATAGAATCCCAGGCTTCCCCTCTGGGATCCCCTCCGTTTATCTGAACTGGTTTTGCCGGCGCTGTCGCGTCTCCGATTGCCAATCGCCGCCTCCGTCGTGCTCCGTCAACCCACCGAGGTTTGTGACTCCCCCTCGATCTGCATTCAGCTCAATTTGAATGGGTTTGGGATCCGTTTGGGATGATTTGGATTGTTTTTTGGTAGATTCAGCTGATGAGTTGCTACATTGTTGTTTAGCCATTGATTCTTGGTTGATTTAGACTACAAATTGAGTATATTGTTGTTGTAATTGGATGATCTTAAAATCGATTCAAATGTGTGTTCATGTTGTTGTAGAACTGGGGACAACTAGTATAACCGATGTATGTTTAACCGATAACTCGTAAAACTGGTATAACTAGTAAAACTGGTATAACTAGTAAAACTGGTATAACTAGTAAAACTGGTATAACTGAGGACAACTTCTGTAAAACTTATAACAAACTTTGTACAACTATAAGTACTGAGTTTTTTGCTTTTGTTTAGGCAGGATAGAATGAGTGAGAGTGTGTGCATCCATTATAAATATCAGGGGCGCATGTGTAGCCTAGTGTTTAAAGAGGAGATAACTTTGGAGATGGTAATCCATAGGCTTTACAAGAAGCATGCGTTAGATGAGAATAAGGTTAGATTGGAACTGTGTTACATTCCGTTGGTGGTTGGATGTGAGGAACATATGAGTATTTCTGATGACGAAGATCTTTGTGGTTATCTAATGACCGTTGATAAAGAGAACCGTATAAGTCTTTTGTGTGTGGAGGTTGTGACTGGACTGGACAAGAAGCATGCGTTAGATGAGAATAAGGTTAGATTGGAACTGTGTTACATTCCGTTGGTGGTTGGATGTGAGGAACATATGAGTATTTCTGATGACGACGATCTTTGTGGTTATCTAATGACCGTTGATAAAGAGAACCGTATAAGTCTTTTGTGTGTGGAGGTCGTGACTGGACTGGAGCTGCCCACGCAACAGTCGAGAGCGGGGAAAAGCTCTGCTGGTTTAAACTATGACCATGATGAAATCGGAGAAGTAGGACCTAATGCCTTGACATTTTTTTGTTGAAAACGAAGAAATAGGAGATAATGTTGTGCCGTTGTTTGTTGAAAACGGTCAAGCAAGTCAAGAAGAACAAGTGAGAGAGGAAGAGCAAGTGAGAGAGGAAGAACAAGTGAGAGAGGAAGAGCAAGTGAGAGAGGAAGAGAAGGTGAGAGAGGAAGAGCAGGTGAAAGAGGATGATACGTCTGGTAGGCGTGATGAATATCGTGAGGTACCACCTGTTGTTGAAATTAGTCAGTTTGTTGCGCCATGGGAAGACGGTTTAGGGTTGACTGTGCGTCAAGAATTCCGAGATAAGAAGGCGGTTATAGAGTTTGTAGAGAGTTTGGCATTTAAAAACTCTTTTGAGTATGTTACGCAACATTCTGATACAATGCGGTGGGTAGTTAAATGTTCTATTGAGAGATGTAAATGGGGTCTACGAGCAGCAAGGATCCCGAACTCGGATATGTTCTCTATTAGAACGTACACGAATATGCACACATGCAACCGTGTTGATCAAACTGGAAGCGCTGATTGTATGAAAGGCTCATCACAGCTAGTTGCATCGTATTTGAGTGAGGAATATCCTGGGAACTTCGAAACTCCAAAGCCTAGAACCATCATTGATCTAGTCAGGCGAAAATATGACGTACACATATCTTACTCTACGGCGTTAAGAGGGAAAATTCAAGCAGTTTGTGATTTGTGTGGTAGCCCGGAAGATAGCTACAAGATGTTGTATCGTTATCTGTACGTGTTGGAACAGGTTAATCCTGGAACGGTAACTGCTGTGGAAGTGGATGTGGGAAACAAATTCAAGTATCTATTCATAGCTTTGGGAGTTAGCATTGAAGGGTTTGCATGCATGAGGAAAGTGATAATTGTTGATGCAACTTTCCTCAAGACCGGATATGGTGGTGTACTAGTTTTCGCCATTTGTCAGGATCCTAATCGTCACATTTATCCCATAGCGTTCGGTGTTCTTGATGGTGAGAATACACCTAGTTGGACATGGTTTTTCGAGAAGTTGAAAAGCGTTATAGGCGACTCGTCCGAATTGGTATTTGTGAGTGATAGAAATCAAAGCCTCATCAATGCAATAGCAAACGTGTTTCCACTAGCTCACCATGGGTACTGTTTATGGCATTTATCCCAAAACGTGAAATCACGTGCTGGTAATGTAAACAAAACAGTAGTCGATGATAGGTTTCAGGAGATAGGTTGGTCTCACACAGCGGCTGAGTTCTACAGTCGTTATGAGACATTTAAGAGGAGATATCCTTCAGCCGCGAAGTATGTGGAGGAAACTACCGTCAAGGAAAAATGGGTTAGATGTTTTTTTCCAGGTAAACGATACAACTTGGACACGAGTAACTCTGCGGAATGTCTGAACAAGACTTTTCTTGATGCGAGGAGGTACTCCTTAATGCCACTGCTTAATACTATCATTCGCAAATTTTCGGATTGGTTTAACAAGCATAGGAAAGAGGCCGTAGCTGGAGATGCTAAAGACAATCTCGTGCCTTTGGTCCAGATCTTCGTGCATCAAAATTGGGAAATTGCTAAGACATTAACTGTGAGGGAGGTAAACACTTTCGAGCTCGAGTACGAAGTCGATGATATTGATGGAAAGGTTTATTTGGTGAACTTGGAATCGAAAACTTGCTCATGTGGTTTCTTCAATATTCAGATGTACACTTGTCTACATGCGCTAGCAGCATACATAATATACAAAAAGAGCGATAGAGCTCGTGCAAGTGCTAACAGAATAAGACTCGTTGATTTGATTTCGAAATACTATTTGACAGAGATCTGGGCATTGGCTTATTATAGGTCCATCTATGCTGTCCCTGATATTTCTGCATGGAACGTCCCGGATTACATCAAAGATAAGCAAATCCAACCACCGGTTTACAAGATAACTAGGGGTCGGAAGAGAGTACATAGATATCCATCAGCTGGAGAAGGAGGGAGACGGCGAAGGACACAGAATAAAAGGGGTAGACTATCAAGGCTGTTATTTGGAGATGACTCAAACACTGATTGTGAGTGATTTTGTGTGTAAGATTTGGTTCTGTAATGTACTTTTGTTTCACTCTGTATAACTTTGTGTTTTCTATTTGGTGAACCCCTGCATTGAGTTTTCTATGTCAATACTCTGGTGATACTGTGTAAAACTGTGTAAAACTAAGTGATTATCGTAAGTATAATGAACATCATTAGAGAAAATAATAAACATATAGCTATAAGAGATTTTAACTTGTAGGATCACATTTTATGTGTAAGACAATGGGTTATATTACGTCGAATGAAAATCAATCAACATAGTTTTACACAGATTGGAAATCACCAACAATGTTCATATACTCTCAAGAACATTTTTCGTCCAATGGACACGTTAGGAGGATGCATTTTCATTAGTTGAGGAATGTTACATATTATTACGTATATATACTAGATTTGTAGATCAATTGTGTAAAATAATCTGTAAAACTATAAAATCAAATTTAAAGTTCCAGTAAAACTGAATATATTGAAAACAGGCAAAGTAAAACTATTAAGAAACTTTGGACAACTACAAACTCCTGTAAAACTATGTGTAATTTTGTTTAGCGGGAAAATTCGAAGGTAACAATTTTTTCGGCGGCAAAATCCGGAATTGACCAATATTTTTGGCACCCAAACCCCAAGAATATACTTTTCCTCCTTTTTCTGCTCACTCCCATTCTCTCTCCTTATCGGGTATCGTCCTCGTCCTCTCTCCTTTCACGAGGGTTTCGATAATTCTTTTTCCTCTCCCATTTCATTTTCTACTCTCTCAATTCAACTTCTACCCTATTCTCTTGGACATGGACAAATTCGAAGCCGATCCTTACTACAGTGACATGAAGCAGATGAAAAAGGAGTACGACAGCATGTGCTTCATCGCAGATGACAATGGCATACCGACAAGATGCCCGTGCGGTGGTCGAATCATTGTGGAGCCTGAACCTGACGTGGGAAAGAGACACTTTGTTTGTAATTCGTTTAGGGTAAGCTATGATGATTTGGTGATTTGTTGGTTCTGTTCGGTGTTTAAGGAGAGTTTTTTTATGTGCAGGATAATGGGCTACACATTCGGAAACTTTGGGTTAGGGGCGTCGTGGAAGAAGTCACTATCTTAAGGGATATTGTTTCCTCCCAGGCTGTGAAGATTGAAAGCCACGAATATCGAATTGAGCAGTTGGGATTGGCGCTCAAGAAAAGAGGTGAAGAGATTGAAAAGCTTAAGGAATTGCTAGGAAAATGGGCTACAAGTGTTTAATGTTTAAGACTTGTTTAAGAGTTTATCCTATTGCTTAAATCACTACAAGAAATATCGGCATTAGTAGCACACTGAAAATGCTACCATAGGGTTTTGGTAGCGTTTTCATGAACGCTATGTTAGCCGCAGCTATAATAGACCCCTCTCCTACCATAGCGTTTTTTTAATGCTACATCCGACAGACCTATTATAGCGCTAATAAAATTATATATAAATTTATTTCCTAACGCCGTATCAGTGCTATTATTCTATTTTTCCTAACATATTTTTGGTGTTGTAATATATTTTATAATAACACATATAAAATGCTATTGAATTTTTTTTCGTGGCATTTTATTGGTATATATTATAGCTTTGCTGTATTAAATAAAATATATTGCAATTTGATTTTTAAATAAAATTTATATTGCATTAAATTTATAAAACATATATTATTTCCATAAATCATCCAATACATAAACAATAATCTTACATTAGTCTTACATAACATTATTCCAAGTCCTAAACTACTTTGAGAAAAAATTAAACTAAGTCCTAAGATCTCTCTTTCCCAGCTTCTTCCTTAGCATGTACCACTAGCATCAAAGAACTTGATAGAGATGTTTTACTAGCTGCAATTTCGTTAATAAACAGTAGTTAATACCACCAATGATTGCACAAATAAATTCAAAAAAAGCAAGCAAAGCTAAATCACCATTGGATCCTTCAAGTCTTCCATTCCATTGGCATAAACGAAGGGAGTTTATTGCCTAAACTGGGTGAACTTTATTGCCATGACCACCAAGTGAAGGAGGAACAATAAGAGCATGTCTATCAGAAGAAATCTCAATGTCCTGTAATAGACAAAAGCCAAATCTGAGAGAGCCAGTAGATACAATGTGTTCATACAATGTATAATGAATGAGACTTTTACCTTCCTCGAGAGTGACAACACCTTTACGACCAACTTTCGCTATCGCTTCCGCAATCATATTGCCTACTTCGTAATTTTTTCCTGCACTAACCGCTGCAACATCTGCAAGTTCACTATCTTCAACCTACAATCAAAAGGTATAACAATCTTTTTAACCACATTGAACAGAGCCATGACCAAACGAATCAGATTTAAGTAAAAGAAAAATACCTCCTTTGACATTTTCTTCAACTCGGCAACAAGAGCCTTGGTGGTTTTCTCGATCCCTCTGGTAATCAAAACCGGGTTTGCACCAGCAGCTACCACCTGCATATTTTAGTTTACATCAACCCAACATTGATCTGTTTAATTAACAAAGATTGGTTTGTGCCTTCAAATTACAAACCTTTACACCTTCAGCGATGAGACCTTGCGCAAGAACAACCGAAGTCGTTGTTCCATCACCAGCTAAGCCATTAGTCTTGGAAGCAGCTTGTCTCACTAGCTTAGCACCAATGTTCTCAACTGGATCCTCTAGCTCAACCTAACAGAAATAAGCAGAAATCTTCAAATCTACAAAAGAAAAGATAAAAGAGAAAATGCTACTACAATAAGAGACAACACCATTACCTCTCTAGCGAATGTTACACCGTCATTAACGATTCTTGGGGAACCGTATTTTCTTTCTAGAACAACATTTCTGCCTTTAGGACCTAAAGTAACTCCAACTAGATCCGCAAGTTTGTTCACACCAGCCTACATAATGAAATGGTCTTTCATTAAAGAATCAGAAAGCAAAGAATCGGTGAAATCAAAACATGTCATTAGACTCACTTGAAGCTTCCTAATCGCAGACCCGTTTTATTGGAATGCAATTGCTTAGCCGCATAGATTTGGGGAAACTTACTTCGGCGGCGAGGTACCCGAGAACGGTGGCCATGTTAACCAGCTTTGCAGTTCCACCGTCCATGGCTTCTTCCAATCTCCTCATCGACCTTCTATTATTTTCGGTGATGGGATTCGGTGATGGGATTCAAACGAAGGAGAAGAAGATGAGAGAGCTAGAGCGATTAGGGTTTCGAGAGATAAGAAATTTGGGGCTTTTTGATTTTGTGGGTATTACGAAACATTTAAGCGGCTTAACCCACATCCGAGCGGTTTAAGGAAATTTTGGAGCGTTTAAACGAAATATTTAGGCGGTTAAACGAAAAATTTTGGGTGGGAATGGATAATTGGTTTATTGTTTATGGTTTTCAATTATGTGTTTACTGTTTTTTTGGAGTTATGGTTATTTTTTTTTAGTTTGATTAATCAGTATTACAAATAAAGTAGTTTTTAAACCCTAAATCATAACCCTAAGCATATACACCATACCCTAAACCATACCCTAAATCACAAACCCTAAAAACTAAATTCGAAAACACAAAAACACGATTTAGAAAATCGATCCGGATTCGAAACGATTCTACTAAACACAAAGACCCTAAATCATTAACTCTAAACCCTAAATTCAACCCTTAACTATAAACCCCTTAACTCTAAACCCTTAACCCTTAACCTCTTAACCTTAAATCCTAAACTTGATGAAAACACCAAAAGATTATGTTTGAAAATAATAATTTATTTTTTTAAATGTTAAATCTTGTGTTTGAGATATGTTATAGTAGTTACATTTTTTCAAACCCTAAACCCTATTTATTTAGAGTTTAGGATTAATGATTGGGTTTATATCTTATGAAAGAATTTGCAAAATCAATATTATTGTATTTATAATTTACATCAATTACAAAAGGATTATATTTAGTTTATAACTTATGATATGATTCAAGTTTGAAATTTGGAGGTTAGGGTTTAGGGGTTTATAACATCAATGTTTTTTTATGTTTTTATCATTTTTTATTTTAAAAGTTGGTATGTTTAATTTAAAGTTTTGAATCTTTGACTTTTTATAAATCGAAATATTTATTATTAAACCCTAAACCCTATATATACCCTAAACTAAAACTGATCGTATTTTAAACCCTAAACCCTATATATACCTTAAACTAAAACTGATCGTATTTTAAACCCTAAACCCTATATATACCCTAAACTAAAACTGATATTATTTTAAACCCTATATACCCTAAAAAATTGTTTGTTTCCAATATTATGATATTTATAATAAAACAAATATGTATTTTTAATCAAATTTGTTATATTTTTAAAATCCAATTGGTAATATTGTTCACAACATATACATAAAATATACATTGTAATTTTATCTACAATTTAGTTTGGATCCCCAAACACATCCTACATAGGCTCGACAAGCTCGGGTGCTTTTAGCTTCTTGTTACTTAATCTTCAAACTATTGTTACTATTAGCTTTGACTGTGTCCTTCATGTGCAATTTTCTATCTCAATCTCTTTGTTACTGCTCAGCTCTAACAAAAAAAAAAGAGCCAAAACAAAAATTTCGTAAGTGTTCTTGATGAGATGTTACTGACTTGAGCTCTCAACTAATGTAAAAACAAAAGACAACATTTAGTAAAAGTCTATAATACAAGCTTAAGAGAAGTTTCAAGTGACCAGAAACACAGGAAAGACAGAACGGAGAGACTAATATAAAACCAGTTAACAACCTGAATCATTCTATGCATTCACCTCTATTGCATTCTATAAAATCAGTTAACAACCTGAGTCAATAGGTGAAAAATATGACAACACACCTTCTTTCACGGAAGATGAATCAACATGGATCATTGTAGTTATACTGCTGGATGGAATCCCAGTGTTACTCCCCTTAGAAGAGACTAACGAACAGCCTGCAAAGCATAAAAAACAAAAGTCAATACAGAGATTGAAGACATCACTTAAGAAGAAATCAATGGCACACATCTCGTTCAAGTCCAGCAAGTTGTCTTTGATTCTGATCAAACTCTTCTTCTTCGTATAAGCTCTCTCCACAGAAAAGAAAAGATTCAAAGCTATGAACTAGAGAATTTTATAGGAAATGTGACATGTGAAGAGTGAGATGAAACCTCAGGAGAAAAGCATGAGTCAGACCTCCACGTGAAATGGGGATGTTAGAGACAATCCTTGCCATGGTAAAAGCAGTAGCTACATCTCCTTCCATTGTTTCCATTCTCTCAAAGGAGCCAGTGGGGAAGAAAGGTAACACCAAGGTGAAGGAGGCAACAAACAAGCGCGGGAGCAAGTAAATGACAGAGATCTGCTCAAATATAACCGCAGGAGAGCTGAATGAAGCAAGGAATGCAACGTGTTGGCCTCGAATTTCATTAGCGTTGTTAATAAACAGATTGGGGAATCCATCAGCAAAGCTCCTGAAACCAAATATATACCAATGAACATATACTCAATCCCATCTATAGGATTACTAGATACTATTCACAGTAAGAGAGAAAGATGAGAGCTTTGAATACATAAGCCTCAATTCAAACAGCCACACAAGCAAACCAAGATTGAAAAACCTTCAAAGCTCACAAATTTGTTAATGGCTTCTTCACAATGACTATGTATGTAATCTAAGTAAATAAACAGACTTTACCCATAAACTCTTGCCATAGGAGTTGATGAATGGAATACTAACCCAAGAGCATCAGGAACAACTCGTGAAATTCGCATCTTCCTCCTCCCACCTTTGTACAACTCCTCGAGAGTACAAGCCAATTTGCTTTCAATCGCCGGAGCTTTCCTATTCGTCGGGGTTTTCCTACTCGTCTGACTCCCTGCATCGGCGCTTCTGAATCTGCTTCCTCCGCCGAATGCATCCCCCGATGCGCCGAAAAACGCTGCTGGGCCGCCGTCTCTGCCGCCGAAGTTTCAATCCGGCGGCCTCGCCGATCCCCGAAGAGCCTTGCGGTTGATGATTCATAAACCAAATGTCGGAATCCTTGGCTATGTACCAAATGTGGACAGTTTTGGTCAAATTAGGGTTTGAGAGCTGGAAAAAATGTGTGTATTTTAATTGTGTGAATAAATGATTTTTTTTTGTTTGGATGGGTAAAAGACTTCGTCAAAATGTTCTATTTCCGCGAAAACAAAAATATGTTCGTGTCATAGTGTTACAAATGTGAAAATTTGGAGGTAAATTAAGATTTCCGTCAATTTTTGTATTCTCGCTAAATGAAAATCTTTGCTAGCGTTGATTTAGTGCTATAATAGAATTGGCGTCCCAACTTGTCACTTTCGGTAGCAGTTCGTGAATTAGTGCAACAATGGCCTGCTACCAATGCCCGTAATTCTTGTAGTGAATGCACAACCTACTTCTACCAATTTTACATAGTTCTACCAGTTTTACATTGTTCTACCAGTTTTACATTGTTTTACTCGCAAACATTACCAACATAGTATAATAAAAAACAACTTAAATCCAAAACAAGTTTCAAAAACAACTTAAATACGAACATAGAACTTAACATCAAGTTCTAGTCCTTCCTCGACCTTGTGTTGCGCTTCTGAAGAGCATTGGATGTATCCCCCACCATTCGTTTACCAAGAGCCTTCTCTGCTGCCTTCTGGATCTCTAGATCTTTCATATGATCCATGTATTCTTCAATGGGTCTGACTCTCTTATCCATCTCGTCAAACTTCCCATGCAGCAGCTTAAATCCATCTTCCATAGTTGACTGTATCCCTTTCATGATGGCATTAAGTTCGCTATTAGAAGTATTCAAAGTTCCAGGTGCATCAATGGCAGCAGGACTCTTTTCCTCACGTTTTTTTAGCTCTTCTGCCTCCTCTACATGTCGGAAAGCTTTCTCCTCATCGTACATCACCTGAAAAAAACCTTCTTCCCAGCCGAAATTAGCTTCATCCAACTATCAACAACAGGATCGTCAAGGTCATGGACATCACTTTGTTCATAGAAACGCTCAAGAAGAGCTTCTTCATGTCCATCTCGTGTTGGCAGGATGTTCTCAATGCCCTGAGGACACTTAGCCAAAGCAAGTTCTTCATTTATCCTTGAAAGAGGAAACCCTCTCATTGAGTTACTCTTGAATTGCGACTTGCACATCCTTGGACAGTTATGGTCTGCCCCTACAACTGGCTCGCGGAAACTTCTCCCTAGCTCAGGAATTGCCTCAAAGGCTAACAACTTCACGACAGCACACATATGCTATATTAGTTAGAGATCAGCACAAGAACAATTAATCAAACCAAAAACTTAAAAGTACATACCTCCAAAGGGATACAGAAACCGGGAACCGGCCACGATTTGTTCTCCTTGACAACCTCTTTAAAATTGTCCATTATGTGAGAGATCTCACCGACCATATGATCGTAACAGAATCTGCCCCAAGGAAAACTACGGCACAAGTCAAGATCATCGACAACTCTGAGAAAAAAATCTACCACCGGAGTAGCATCGTTTCCAGTCTTCGTCTGGCCGATGAGGACGCTGCAAAGGAAGTAAAGAACGATCATCTGCAGTCTATCTGGACAAGATCCCATTTTCAAAAGCTTGTCTTTCACATCTTTAACTCTAACTACGGCGTTCCCAAAATGTTTCCTCACAAACTTAAGGCCTCCCAAACGCTTGAAGTCAACAGGGTAGTTGCGGCAGTCTAACCCGGAGATAAGTGCATGCTCCCTCAGTCCATAACGAATCGGAACGCCGTAGACCACGAACCAGACTTCCATCCTCTTCTCGATGCAAGCGGTTCGCAGGAGTAGCATCCACATGCCCATCACCTTGTGGTTTCCTTGTTTCGGCAGGTGAAAGATATGTTGGAACTGCGGATGCTCTACAAACCACTCCAGTTCGGTAGTCCTTAGCTTAGGCTTCAATGAATCTAGAGTGGCCAGAAAATCAA
Source organism: Orychophragmus violaceus (assembly GCA_030180135.1). Taxonomy (NCBI): domain Eukaryota; kingdom Viridiplantae; phylum Streptophyta; class Magnoliopsida; order Brassicales; family Brassicaceae; genus Orychophragmus; species Orychophragmus violaceus. Next base: position 34,576,930 of record CM058240.1, read on the forward strand.
TATAGAAGCACCGCGTTGATAGCTTTATGATATTCATGCATTTTCATGCATTTAGTCATATGTTAAATTCTTGTTTTAGTCTCATTTTCCTTTCATTCTTCATTCTTTTCTTGTTCTTTGTTGCATTTAGAGTCTAAGTGCATTTAGAGTTAGGATTTGCATCATTTGTTGTTCTTGGGAGTGTTTTCTTATGCTTTGTAGGTTCTTGGAGTTGCTAAGGAGGTTTGGAAGAGTTTGGAGTCCAAATGAGTGATTGCAAGTGAAATGGTGATGAAGGACCAAACTGGTGAGCTTTAAAGATGGAGCAAAATGAAGCCTTTCCGTGCATATTTAGCTTCTGGAGCATCTAATAGAAGTTGTAGGCAATTGAGTTAGCTTTCCAATGGAGTTGGTTTCAAGACGTTTGGAGCTGTATTCGAGAAGTTGTGGCCGATTTACTAGCTCGCGGTTCAGCTAGCGGGCATAAACAAACCGCGAGCATGGGCATGTTCCAGGCCGTAAAGCCTTGCGGTTGGTGTTGCGGTCATGAACCCAACCGCAAGCAAGAGAGGAAACTTGACCAAAATTACCATTTTGCCATTCTCGACCCTTTTTGTATAAATACTCTTTTATGGGTTTTTGGAACCCTAAGCTACCTAAGCATAGTTTTGTTTTAGGATTTGGATCTTGTAATCTTTGATTTTGAGTTTAATCTAAGTACTTCTTTATATCTTCTTAATCTTTCCTCTTAATCTCTCTTTAATCTTGTTATCTCATACTATCTTTATGGGTTTTGTGAGAACAATGGAGATTAGAGAGTAGAGTTTTTGGGTCTTGTGGATGAGGTTGATTTAGGTGGTTTATGTGATGATTAGTGATGCTTAGGACTTATTTATGAATGATCCTTCTCTAATTAGTTGATCTCTATGCTAGGTTGCAAGGAATTGTTGAATCTAGATGCTAGGCTTTTTCATGCCCGAAAGGTGTTCGATGAAATGCTTGAATGAACTTTTTAGAGGATTTTCATATCTTAGCCTAAGAGATTAGTTGTCTAAGGTGATTATTGGTAATGAGAACTCGAAATTAATGCTTGCTTGATTCTTAATCACAAATGATAATTTGATCTTGATTAGGGATTAGTCAAAGGGATTAGTGCCAAGAAATTGGATTAGTCTAATGATTAGTGTTCTTAGCCTAAGGATTAGCTTTGCTCAAAGGTATTTGATGGATATTAATGCATGCTTGTCTTTTAATATGCAAATGAGAATTGAATGATTGAATGATTAGCATAGGAGTTATGAACATGAGAATGTGATTAGCTTAATTATGATCATTAGCCTTGTTTAGCAATGTTTGATTGATTGAAGCATCATTGATTGTCTCTAAACCATCTAGTCTCCATAGCCTCATCCTAGGACCCTCTTTTACCTTCTTTTATCTTGTTTAGTTCTTTATTTGCTTTATTGCTTTCTTGTTTGTTTAGGATTGTTAGTTAAACCTTCTTTTATCCATTTGGCTTAGCTCAAGTAGTATTTTGCATTCCTAATGTGTTGTTCTTCTTGCCTCCCTGGATTGATACCTTAAGTACTACAATGATAGGAGTAGACTTGAGGAATTGATCTAGAATTACAAAAAGTCTATCATCAATTTGGCGCCGTTGCCGGGGAGGTGTAGCAATAGCCATTAGGATTTAGATTCTACTTTAGACTAAGCTTTTATTTTGTTTTTGTTTGTGTGGTTACTAACTCTCTTTCAAGTGTTTGTTCTTTTTGCAAGGTGCAAATCACAAGGAAAAGAGCATGGCTTCGGAGATAGCTTCAATGTTGATGGCTATGCTAGAAGCTCAAGAAAGAGAGATGGCTTGGGACCCTACAAGTCATCATGGTTTTGAAAGTACATCCACCTATCAAGGTGATCTTCCAAATGAGTACTCTTCTCATGAGTACCAATATGGATATGGTGATGGATACCAATCTTGGAACATGGAGCATGAGCATGAATCAACTCACTCTTCTCAAATCTCTTATGATCAAGAGCTTCTCAACTTGGCAAGGATGGCATTAGAAGGACAAGAGAGGTATAATGAGAGCTTAAGGATGATCAACACTGATTTTGCTCATTTGCCTCAAGATGCAAGCATTGTTGAGCCAACACATGAGGAGAATGCTCAAGTCCAATATGAGTTCTTGAAAGAAGCTGAAGAGACTATCAAGGAATTTGAAATGCTTCTTGGTTGCACTCTTGGTGATGACCTTGTGATAAGGTATGAAGATGAAGATGATGAAGAGACATTTATGGGTCATTCAACCAATAGCAATAATGAAGGAGTAAGAGATGTTGTGAGAGATGAGGAAGAGCCTTATGAAGAGGGATTGGTTGTTGGGTGCAAGGAGATAAAGGAAGAGAGCACACAAGATGAGCTCTCAATCATGGAAGAGCAACCAAAGCAACCAAATCCCAATCAAGAGCTAATTGGAGGGAATCTTATGGAGAAACAAGATGGTCCCAATGAAGAACCCTTCAAGGAGGATGAAGAATATGGATCTCCAATGGCTCAACCCAATCACAACTACCTTGATATAATCTCCACCATATCACCAAGCTTTTATGATCCAAGGAAGATCCCTTTTGAGGAGATAAGGATGAAGGAGTTCAAGGGATGGTTCTACGATGAGTATGATCCCGGTGATACAAACTCATGCCACATCCCTAACCAAAAAAGAGTGAAGGGATAGTCAAGCTTAGTGACTTAAAACAAGCTCACTTGGGAGGAATTCCCATGTCTATCTTTTGAGGAGCTTTGAGGTCAATGCAAGGAAGAAGGGAAAGAGTTTTGGGTGCAAAGGAACTTCAATGCTAAATCAAAGGATGAGAAGCCTATGCAATGGTCTAAGTTTGGGGGAAGTCTCATGCCAAGTTAAAGATTCATCCACCTCCCATTCCTCCTCTCCATTCCACTCTCCAAGTAACACTCCAACTTTTGTCTTTTTGATTTTGCATTTTTGATTTTTTTTCTTTGGTCTCTTTTCCTTGCTTCTTTCACACAAGGGACTGTGTGATTTAAGTTTGGGGGAGGAGACTAGTTGCTAATAATGTGTTTTGTGATCTTATTTTATCTTTTGCATCCCTTGAGTCTCATGCATTCATCTAAGGCATAGAAAAAAACCAAAAAATTGAAAATTTTCAAAAAATTTCACAAAAAGAAAGCATATAGTTGAGTCTAGAAGTCATTTAGGATTGTTTTCATTAAAGTTTGAGAGTTAAAGCTTATGTTCTTTATAGAAAATTGTTTGAGCATGTGGTTATTGGATGCATCTTGTGAACTTGAAATTAAGGAAGAACCCTTCTTGGATCTCATGCATTATTGTTCACTTCTTGGTTGAAACATGTTGTGATTTGAATCTTTCCCTATCTATTTGAACTCTTAATATTGACTTGAATTATCATGTTGTGCAATGAAAGGTGAACTCATGGATACTTGATACATACTTGGACTATCTTATCCCTTTCTACCACTCTCTTGTTAGTCCAAGTAGATTTTCCCACCTTGAACCAAACTTTCCTTCAAGCCTAAACACTCTAGTGAGAGATGAGAGGCCTTTTTCTTGAATCAACTAGGCAAAAAGTGTTGAGTTTGGAACGACAAGGATAGGTTTTCATTGTAGAGCTAGCCTTACATCATTGGGCTATGCATAGGATAGGAAAGAAGTTTGGGGGAATTGGGAAGAAAAGAAAAAAGGGAATGAGGAAAAGATTGAGAAAAGAAAGAGGGTTGGAAAAGAAAAAGAAAAGTTGATAGCTCTAAATATTTGTGAAAGATAAGTCTCAAGTTTTAATGAGAGAAAAGAAGCCAAAGTTGGCTCAAACATCAAAAGAAAAAGAAAGAAAAGAGACTAGTGAAAAGATAAGAAAGAGCTAAGCAAAGAAAAGAAATCCTCTAAGTGTATAAAGAAGAAAGAAGTGATCAAAGTTGGGATAAGAAGGCAAAAATGCCTTAAGGAAATGGTAGCTTAGGAAGGGAATCTTGGGTTTAGAAGAAGAGTTAAGATCATTATAGGGGTTTGGGTAGAATGAGAATCTATCCTTGTATGCATGAGTTGTTTCTTACTCTTAGCATTTTGCTATAGTTCATTCCTTTCTTGAGAGATCCTTTGTTTTTGAAACCCACACTTCATTTGAGATCACTTTTATCTCAAGACCTTAAACCCTTAGCCAAATGTGTTCATTTGATTTGCACAATCATGATCCACCATTGCTTAATGAATGTTAAAGGGAATGAGGATAAGAATTCATGTGTAGGTTGGGGCTTGAACTTGATGCATGTGTTGATGGGAATGGCTAACTCTTTTGAAGTAGAGTAAACTTGATTGTAGCTCTTAATTGCTTGTATTGACTTTGTTTCCACTTATGCTTAACAATTGATTTTGAAAGCTTTGAACTCTCTCTTTAAAACCTTTCTCCCAATTTGCTTTGATGGTCTTATGCTTGCTTGTGGACAAGCAAGGTTTAAGTTTGGGGGAAATGATATTCATGCATTTTCATGCATTTAGTCATATGTTAAATTCTTGTTTTAGTCTCATTTTCCTTTCATTCTTCATTCTTTTCTTGTTCTTTGTTGCATTTAGAGTCTAAGTGCATTTAGAGTTAGGATTTGCATCATTTGTTGTTCTTGGGAGTGTTTTCTTATGCTTTGTAGGTTCTTGGAGTTGCTAAGGAGGTTTGGAAGAGTTTGGAGTCCAAATGAGTGATTGCAAGTGAAATGGTGATGAAGGACCAAACTGGTGAGCTTTAAAGATGGAGCAAAATGAAGCCTTTCCGTGCATATTTAGCTTCTGGAGCATCTAATAGAAGTTGTAGGCAATTGAGTTAGCTTTCCAATGGAGTTGGTTTCAAGACGTTTGGAGCTGTATTCGAGAAGTTGTGGCCGATTTACTAGCTCGCGGTTCAGCTAGCGGGCATAAACAAACCGCGAGCATGGGCATGTTCCAGGCCGTAAAGCCTTGCGGTTGGTGTTGCGGTCATGAACCCAACCGCAAGCAAGAGAGGAAACTTGACCAAAATTACCATTTTGCCATTCTCGACCCTTTTTGTATAAATACTCTTTTATGGGTTTTTGGAACCCTAAGCTACCTAAGCATAGTTTTGTTTTAGGATTTGGATCTTGTAATCTTTGATTTTGAGTTTAATCTAAGTACTTCTTTATATCTTCTTAATCTTTCCTCTTAATCTCTCTTTAATCTTGTTATCTCATACTATCTTTATGGGTTTTGTGAGAACAATGGAGATTAGAGAGTAGAGTTTTTGGGTCTTGTGGATGAGGTTGATTTAGGTGGTTTATGTGATGATTAGTGATGCTTAGGACTTATTTATGAATGATCCTTCTCTAATTAGTTGATCTCTATGCTAGGTTGCAAGGAATTGTTGAATCTAGATGCTAGGCTTTTTCATGCCCGAAAGGTGTTCGATGAAATGCTTGAATGAACTTTTTAGAGGATTTTCATATCTTAGCCTAAGAGATTAGTTGTCTAAGGTGATTATTGGTAATGAGAACTCGAAATTAATGCTTGCTTGATTCTTAATCACAAATGATAATTTGATCTTGATTAGGGATTAGTCAAAGGGATTAGTGCCAAGAAATTGGATTAGTCTAATGATTAGTGTTCTTAGCCTAAGGATTAGCTTTGCTCAAAGGTATTTGATGGATATTAATGCATGCTTGTCTTTTAATATGCAAATGAGAATTGAATGATTGAATGATTAGCATAGGAGTTATGAACATGAGAATGTGATTAGCTTAATTATGATCATTAGCCTTGTTTAGCAATGTTTGATTGATTGAAGCATCATTGATTGTCTCTAAACCATCTAGTCTCCATAGCCTCATCCTAGGACCCTCTTTTACCTTCTTTTATCTTGTTTAGTTCTTTATTTGCTTTATTGCTTTCTTGTTTGTTTAGGATTGTTAGTTAAACCTTCTTTTATCCATTTGGCTTAGCTCAAGTAGTATTTTGCATTCCTAATGTGTTGTTCTTCTTGCCTCCCTGGATTGATACCTTAAGTACTACAATGATAGGAGTAGACTTGAGGAATTGATCTAGAATTACAAAAAGTCTATCATCAATTTGGCGCCGTTGCCGGGGAGGTGTAGCAATAGCCATTAGGATTTAGATTCTACTTTAGACTAAGCTTTTATTTTGTTTTTGTTTGTGTGGTTACTAACTCTCTTTCAAGTGTTTGTTCTTTTTGCAAGGTGCAAATCACAAGGAAAAGAGCATGGCTTCGGAGATAGCTTCAATGTTGATGGCTATGCTAGAAGCTCAAGAAAGAGAGATGGCTTGGGACCCTACAAGTCATCATGGTTTTGAAAGTACATCCACCTATCAAGGTGATCTTCCAAATGAGTACTCTTCTCATGAGTACCAATATGGATATGGTGATGGATACCAATCTTGGAACATGGAGCATGAGCATGAATCAACTCACTCTTCTCAAATCTCTTATGATCAAGAGCTTCTCAACTTGGCAAGGATGGCATTAGAAGGACAAGAGAGGTATAATGAGAGCTTAAGGATGATCAACACTGATTTTGCTCATTTGCCTCAAGATGCAAGCATTGTTGAGCCAACACATGAGGAGAATGCTCAAGTCCAAGATGAGTTCTTGAAAGAAGCTGAAGAGACTATCAAGGAATTTGAAATGCTTCTTGGTTGCACTCTTGGTGATGACCTTGTGATAAGGTATGAAGATGAAGATGATGAAGAGACATTTATGGGTCATTCAACCAATAGCAATAATGAAGGAGTAAGAGATGTTGTGAGAGATGAGGAAGAGCCTTATGAAGAGGGATTGGTTGTTGGGTGCAAGGAGATAAAGGAAGAGAGCACACAAGATGAGCTCTCAATCATGGAAGAGCAACCAAAGCAACCAAATCCCAATCAAGAGCTAATTGGAGGGAATCTTATGGAGAAACAAGATGGTCCCAATGAAGAACCCTTCAAGGAGGATGAAGAATATGGATCTCCAATGGCTCAACCCAATCACAACTACCTTGATATAATCTCCACCATATCACCAAGCTTTTATGATCCAAGGAAGATCCCTTTTGAGGAGATAAGGATGAAGGAGTTCAAGGGATGGTTCTACGATGAGTATGATCCCGGTGATACAAACTCATGCCACATCCCTAACCAAAAAAGAGTGAAGGGATAGTCAAGCTTAGTGACTTAAAACAAGCTCACTTGGGAGGAATTCCCATGTCTATCTTTTGAGGAGCTTTGAGGTCAATGCAAGGAAGAAGGGAAAGAGTTTTGGGTGCAAAGGAACTTCAATGCTAAATCAAAGGATGAGAAGCCTATGCAATGGTCTAAGTTTGGGGGAAGTCTCATGCCAAGTTAAAGATTCATCCACCTCCCATTCCTCCTCTCCATTCCACTCTCCAAGTAACACTCCAACTTTTGTCTTTTTGATTTTGCATTTTTGATTTTTTTTCTTTGGTCTCTTTTCCTTGCTTCTTTCACACAAGGGACTGTGTGATTTAAGTTTGGGGGAGGAGACTAGTTGCTAATAATGTGTTTTGTGATCTTATTTTATCTTTTGCATCCCTTGAGTCTCATGCATTCATCTAAGGCATAGAAAAAAACCAAAAAATTGAAAATTTTCAAAAAATTTCACAAAAAGAAAGCATATAGTTGAGTCTAGAAGTCATTTAGGATTGTTTTCATTAAAGTTTGAGAGTTAAAGCTTATGTTCTTTATAGAAAATTGTTTGAGCATGTGGTTATTGGATGCATCTTGTGAACTTGAAATTAAGGAAGAACCCTTCTTGGATCTCATGCATTATTGTTCACTTCTTGGTTGAAACATGTTGTGATTTGAATCTTTCCCTATCTATTTGAACTCTTAATATTGACTTGAATTATCATGTTGTGCAATGAAAGGTGAACTCATGGATACTTGATACATACTTGGACTATCTTATCCCTTTCTACCACTCTCTTGTTAGTCCAAGTAGATTTTCCCACCTTGAACCAAACTTTCCTTCAAGCCTAAACACTCTAGTGAGAGATGAGAGGCCTTTTTCTTGAATCAACTAGGCAAAAAGTGTTGAGTTTGGAACGACAAGGATAGGTTTTCATTGTAGAGCTAGCCTTACATCATTGGGCTATGCATAGGATAGGAAAGAAGTTTGGGGGAATTGGGAAGAAAAGAAAAAAGGGAATGAGGAAAAGATTGAGAAAAGAAAGAGGGTTGGAAAAGAAAAAGAAAAGTTGATAGCTCTAAATATTTGTGAAAGATAAGTCTCAAGTTTTAATGAGAGAAAAGAAGCCAAAGTTGGCTCAAACATCAAAAGAAAAAGAAAGAAAAGAGACTAGTGAAAAGATAAGAAAGAGCTAAGCAAAGAAAAGAAATCCTCTAAGTGTATAAAGAAGAAAGAAGTGATCAAAGTTGGGATAAGAAGGCAAAAATGCCTTAAGGAAATGGTAGCTTAGGAAGGGAATCTTGGGTTTAGAAGAAGAGTTAAGATCATTATAGGGGTTTGGGTAGAATGAGAATCTATCCTTGTATGCATGAGTTGTTTCTTACTCTTAGCATTTTGCTATAGTTCATTCCTTTCTTGAGAGATCCTTTGTTTTTGAAACCCACACTTCATTTGAGATCACTTTTATCTCAAGACCTTAAACCCTTAGCCAAATGTGTTCATTTGATTTGCACAATCATGATCCACCATTGCTTAATGAATGTTAAAGGGAATGAGGATAAGAATTCATGTGTAGGTTGGGGCTTGAACTTGATGCATGTGTTGATGGGAATGGCTAACTCTTTTGAAGTAGAGTAAACTTGATTGTAGCTCTTAATTGCTTGTATTGACTTTGTTTCCACTTATGCTTAACAATTGATTTTGAAAGCTTTGAACTCTCTCTTTAAAACCTTTCTCCCAATTTGCTTTGATGGTCTTATGCTTGCTTGTGGACAAGCAAGGTTTAAGTTTGGGGGAAATGATATTCATGCATTTTCATGCATTTAGTCATATGTTAAATTCTTGTTTTAGTCTCATTTTCCTTTCATTCTTCATTCTTTTCTTGTTCTTTGTTGCATTTAGAGTCTAAGTGCATTTAGAGTTAGGATTTGCATCATTTGTTGTTCTTGGGAGTGTTTTCTTATGCTTTGTAGGTTCTTGGAGTTGCTAAGGAGGTTTGGAAGAGTTTGGAGTCCAAATGAGTGATTGCAAGTGAAATGGTGATGAAGGACCAAACTGGTGAGCTTTAAAGATGGAGCAAAATGAAGCCTTTCCGTGCATATTTAGCTTCTGGAGCATCTAATAGAAGTTGTAGGCAATTGAGTTAGCTTTCCAATGGAGTTGGTTTCAAGACGTTTGGAGCTGTATTCGAGAAGTTGTGGCCGATTTACTAGCTCGCGGTTCAGCTAGCGGGCATAAACAAACCGCGAGCATGGGCATGTTCCAGGCCGTAAAGCCTTGCGGTTGGTGTTGCGGTCATGAACCCAACCGCAAGCAAGAGAGGAAACTTGACCAAAATTACCATTTTGCCATTCTCGACCCTTTTTGTATAAATACTCTTTTATGGGTTTTTGGAACCCTAAGCTACCTAAGCATAGTTTTGTTTTAGGATTTGGATCTTGTAATCTTTGATTTTGAGTTTAATTTAAGTACTTCTTTATATCTTCTTAATCTTTCCTCTTAATCTCTCTTTAATCTTGTTATCTCATACTATCTTTATGGGTTTTGTGAGAACAATGGAGATTAGAGAGTAGAGTTTCTGGGTCTTGTGGATGAGGTTGATTTAGGTGGTTTATGTGATGATTAGTGATGCTTAGGACTTATTTATGAATGATCCTTCTCTAATTAGTTGATCTCTATGCTAGGTTGCAAGGAATTGTTGAATCTAGATGCTAGGCTTTTTCATGCCCGAAAGGTGTTCGATGAAATGCTTGAATGAACTTTTTAGAGGATTTTCATATCTTAGCCTAAGAGATTAGTTGTCTAAGGTGATTATTGGTAATGAGAACTCGAAATTAATGCTTGCTTGATTCTTAATCACAAATGATAATTTGATCTTGATTAGGGATTAGTCAAAGGGATTAGTGCCAAGAAATTGGATTAGTCTAATGATTAGTGTTCTTAGCCTAAGGATTAGCTTTGCTCAAAGGTATTTGATGGATATTAATGCATGCTTGTCTTTTAATATGCAAATGAGAATTGAATGATTGAATGATTAGCATAGGAGTTATGAACATGAGAATGTGATTAGCTTAATTATGATCATTAGCCTTGTTTAGCAAAGTTTGATTGATTGAAGCATCATTGATTGTCTCTAAACCATCTAGTCTCCATAGCCTCATCCTAGGACCCTCTTTTACCTTCTTTTATCTTGTTTAGTTCTTTATTTGCTTTATTGCTTTCTTGTTTGTTTAGGATTGTTAGTTAAACCTTCTTTTATCCATTTGGCTTAGCTCAAGTAGTATTTTGCATTCCTAATGTGTTGTTCTTCTTGCCTCCCTGGATTGATACCTTAAGTACTACAATGATAGGAGTAGACTTGAGGAATTGATCTAGAATTACAAAAAGTCTATCATCACTTTATTTTCTTCATGTACTCCGATGGGGGGAAGTACATTCTCAAAGGTTGCATGGCTGTCATTTCATCACCGGATTCCTGCAAAAATAAATAGTTTTACCAAGTTATTCCAGTAATACATTGTTAGTTTTACATAGTTATACTTGGTTGTGCTTAGTTTTACTCAGTTTTCCAAGTTTTACTATAAAAGTTATACTTAGTTTTACCGGTTTCCCTGGTTATACTTGGTTTCACTAGTTTTACACGTATTTTTACACTTACCGATTAGGCAGCTCCGCTGTTCTCGGATTCCTCCTCGTCTTCTTCCGTAGATTCTGAAGGGATTATTGTCTCCTCGACTCTCGGCTGGGTTGGTTGCGGTTGCTGTTTCGGGTGCTGTGAATCGACCTCGTCTCCGTCTTCTGAGCTCTCTGTCTCCTCGTCATCATCTTCTTCATCCTCTTCTACTTCACTCTCATCTCCTTCGCTCTCTTTCTCGAGATCAACTTCTCGTTCTTCGTAAGGGACCATAGAAAGATCATTAACGACAGGAGGAGGGTTCCCCGGAACACTAGCGACCGGATTCGTGGTCGTCGTACCAACAACATCGCTCACCGGAGGAGGAGGAGCATTCGTGGTAGTTGTAAGCCTTGCTACACCGCTCTTCGTCGCCGGAGGAGGAGGAGTAGGAGCATTTGTAGGCTTCTTAGGGCTTGCTACAACACTCTCCGTCGCCGTATGAGAAGGAGGATTGTCGGGAGCATCCTCGATTTTCTTGGTGGCTAAACGAGTTTTGGGCGCCATGTTTTACGGAAGGGTTCGCGTGATTGAATTCGATTCGAAGGAGAAGGAAGAATAGGGGAAGTTAAGATTGAGAGAGATGAGAGGGATTGGAGAATTGAAAGTCGAAAGGAAAGAGGTCCCCGATTTCAAAAGAGATGAATTGGGGGTTTTTGGGGTTTTTTTTTTTGATAGGTCCCGTTTTTTGAATTATCCGGATCTAACCCGACTCTATGGGTTACCCGACCCGGATAAATCGGGTAAACCACATTTTTTATGGTTCATTTGGTTCATTTAAGGTCCGAATTCTGATTTCGGTTTGTTCAGGTAGAGCGTTTGGTTTACCATGTAATTAAACGAAAATCATAAGGTCTTTTGGTAATTTCGTTTGTTTTCGATTAAAAGAAAATGTTAATAAACATTCTAATAAATGGAGGGGCATATGAGATTTGTTTCCAGTACGGAGGGTCTCTGGAGACAATAATCCTAAATCATTTTAATCCAACATTCAAAATCCTAATAGCAGAGAACAACAAGCGACCCATAGTAGAGAAGTAGAGAACAAATCGTATGCAATCGAGATCACAATCACTGAAATGAGAAACAGGTTTTAAAAGAGAAGAGAAAACCCAAATCAATCTTACCCTAAATCGTAGAGGAGAAGACATGGAGATGAGAGAGATGAGACGACAGAAGCAAGTTGATGGATTTCGATTGTGGAACTACGCTTATAGAGGAGAAGACATGGAGATGAGAGAGCTGAGACGACAGAAGTATTCGTGCATCTGAAGAACGGCAGAGAAGAACGAAAAATTAGGGTTTGGTAGGTTTGTAATTCTCAGAAAAACATAAGGGTATATTAGTCTTTTACCGTTTTAGACGCAGCAATACTAGCCGTGACGCCGATTTATTCTGCGGTCAAAAAAATTGGCGTTTAACCGCGACGTTCAGACGCAGCGTTTGGCCGCAAAAGGATGCGTCTGTCAAACGAACACAGTTTAGCCGCAGCCGCAACCCTCCTGCGTCTAACAAACGAACAGCACCATCATAGTAATTTTTTACACAGCTGTTTGGTTAGTAACTTTATTTGTACTGTCACTGCAGATGAATGTCGATGCTCTCATTGACTGTGTTAATGGGTAACCTGTGGCGGCATTTACTATATACATGCATGATCTAAATTACTAAAACCAGAAAGCCGTAAGGGTTTGCTGATACTTTCAGAATGAAGATGACAATAGTCACTTGGCATATTGGTTGACAAGCACATCGGCACTATTATTTTTGCTTCAAAAAAGTCTTAAAACAAAGCAAGAAGCCACCTGCTTTAACTTCTTTGTTTGGAAGGATGGCTATTATTACAATTTTTCTTGAGTTAATATGACATTACGGTTACTTTTTTTGAACTATCCTCTCTCTGTCTTGTTCACCAGAGCTTCCGCTCATCACCCGCTTCAGGCAATCTCGCAGCTGCAGCTGAAATACCCGGCTTTGCTTTTCAAGCAACAGCTTGCAGCCTATGTTGAGAAAATGTTTGGAATAACTTGAAGAAAGAGTTATCAACTCTACTTTCTCTATGCATTCAGGTTTCTTGCTGGCTTTCTTTGTATCTTAAAAGATTCTCCTGCAATTCACTGGCAAAAGCATTATCGACGGTCTCAATTCACTTCTAGTCACATTGAAAGAAAATCATGGAAGGAAATATCCTCACTCCATTACATTAATTCTCATATCTTACATGAAATGTCCAGGTTCCTTTACTCATCCAGAAGATACTCTCAAACTTTCTCTTTCACCAACGTACAACTTTTCAACAGGTAAGTTAATTCTTGTTCACCTAATGCAAAACTGTGCACTTTGGTCTCACTGACACGGCATTATTTTAGCCTTCTTCTGCGAAAAGAAGGCTGTACATTTAGCAATGGAGAATTTGTAAAATCGGGGCTTACTGAGCTAGAGCTATGGTGTTGCCATGCCAAAGAAGTAAAATTTCTGAGTCATACAGAAATACTAATTTTTCATATTTCTCTGTCGATTTATTTTATTGTCTGTGGCTTGCAGTATGCTGGACCGTCTTGGGAAGAACTGAAACATATCGGACAAGCCGTTGGATTCCTGGTATGTTAGTCCCTTTAAACTACAATAACGTTACTTCCTTCTTTTTCGCCTGCAGGTTATCCACCAGAAGTACAGAATCTCATACGATGACATAGCACACGATCTTTGCCCGGTATGGCTCTGTTTCTAGTTCTAGAAACACACTTGGTGGTCATTCATATTTCCTAACCTTCTCTTTGTTACAGGGCCTCAGCGTCCCAGCAGCTTCACCGTATTTGCACATTATACTGGGACGATAGCTATAAGCCTATAACACCCGAAGCGTCTCACAAGAAGTACTCGAAACATATTTCTAAACAAAAATATCAAGTTTCTTGTTTAATTTTGGAACCTCTCAACAATATTTTAAATATCTTGCAGGTTATATCGAGTATGCAGACAGTGATTCATTTTTGCTGGATGATGATTCTATTGAATTGGCGATCATAGATTGATAGATTTAAGCTCTCGGTAACTCAATCTATACTTGTAATCTCTCTCTGTAACTCACGATTCTCTGAGAAAATATGAAGAACTGAATTTATTGAATGAACAAAAGCTTTGAAGTGTGATTACAACTAAGATCTCATATCGATCATAGAAGCATCACCGATCTCATGACGATCGTTTGAATCAGACTCATAACATCTTGAATCAGAAACATCAAAGCATAAAATGAAATGAATAGAACAAAAGCTATTTAATCAATCAGCTCAGCTCTCGTTCTTCAGTTCTTCCTCTAACGGTAAACCCTCTCGCTTGACCAGAGTGTTTGACCTTTGACTTGAATCACTCCACGTCAGCAACAGTCGTTGCCTCCTCAACTGATTCAACGTCCTTAGCATTCTTCTTCCTGGTTCTATAATAAACCTGATGGAGTCTATCAATACTCCCCCCATTCAGACCAAGCTTGCCCTCAAGCTTGTAATAAGGAAAACGCTTGACAAACTCTTTAGATAACATCCATGAATTCTCCAAGTCTGGTTTATCAATCCACTTAACCAGAAACTCCCTCTCCCCTGTTGCCGTGTACCTTTTGTCCAAGATCTCCTCCGGTTCACACGACATAGCAGGCGGTTCAAAACAAATATGAGGTAAGTCACGACTGAGTTCATGATTTCCCAGCGCCTTCTTCAACTGAGAAGTATGAAAAACGGGATGTATCTTAGACTGAGAGGGCAACTCCAATCGATACGCTGCTTTGCCTATTCTCTCAAGCACCTTATAAGGCTCATAAAACTTGGCCGCAAGCTTCTGGCAAAAGCGCTTGACCACAGTCTGTTGCCTATACGGCCTCAGCTTCAGATAAACAAAATCACCCACAGCAAATTCAACATCTCGCCTATGTTTATCAGCTTGAGCTTTCATAATATCATGTGCTTTAGCCAAATTAAGCTTTAACTGATCCAGCATAGCATCCCTTTCTAACAACGACTGCTCCAACTCAAAATTGTTCGTAGAACCTTTCTCAAAGCGAATTATAGGAGGAGGGTCTCTGCCATATACCACACGGAAAGGAGTTGTCTTCAACGACTTATGGTATGTGGTATTATACCACAATTCAGCCCAGGGTAAAAACTGAAACCAAGTACGGGGATGTGTGGATGCAAAACAGCGCAGGTAGGTTTCCAAACATCGGTTCAGTACTTCCGTTTGCCCATCCGTCTGTGGGTGAAACGCAGTACTGTACTTTAACTTGGTACCTGCCTGTTTAAAAGTCTCACTCCAAAAGGAGCTCAAGAAAATGCGATCTCTATCGGATACAATACTTCTCGGAAAGCCATGTAAGCGCACTATCTCCTTCATCACTGTCTTAGCAACATCCAAAGAAGTAAAAGGATTTTTGAGTCCAATGAAATGACCCAGCTTGCTCAATCTGTCAACAACTACAAGAATGACATTAACCCCATTAGATGTTGGCAGTCCTTCTATGAAATCCAAACTAATGTCTTCCCAAATCTTATCTGGAATGGGTAAAGGTTGAAGAAGACCAGCTGGTGACAACGTAGAGTGTTTATGTGTTTGACATATGTTACACTCAGCCACATACTTTTGCACTTGTTGATACATTCCCTCCCAGTAAAAAGATTGCTGCAACCTTTTGACTGTCTTCAACACCCCTGAATGTCCCCCCATTTTACTATCATGGCATTCACTCAACAGCAATGGAATAAAGGCTGATTTGCGTGGTATAATCAACCTGTTCCCATACCACAGTTTGCCATCACTAACATGATATTTAGAATGTACCAACTCTTCCTTCAAAATACGAGAGATTGTCGTCTGAATCTCCTCATCCTGAGCAATCTCCTTAAACAAGTCTTCCCACTGTAATACTGAAGGGACTTTGAGGGCAAGTAATACCGCAGAATTCAGCATGCTTCGAGATAAACCATCTGCGGCTTTATTCTCACACCCTGGCTTGTAAAATATGTCAAAGTCAAAGCCTAACAACTTTGTCAACCACTTTTGATATTCCAAATTCACTTCCTTCTGCTCCAACAAATACTTTAGGCTTCTTTGATCAGTATGAACTTGGAATTTTCTGCCCAGAAAATAATGTTTCCACTTCCTCACAGACATAACAATGGCCATCAGCTCTCTTTCATAAGCTGGCTTCAACTGTTCCCTTGGTGTTAAAGCATGACTGAAAAAGGCTATTGGATTTTTTTTCTTGCATTAAGACTGCTCCCACACCAAATCCTGAAGCATCTGACTCAATGATAAACAGTTTCTCAAAATCAGGCAATGCAAGCACTGGAGCATGACTCATTGCGGATTTTAACTTCTCAAAAGCCACTTGTGTCTCCTTGTTCCAACAGAATTGGTCCTTCTTCAGTAAGTGAGTCAGAGGACGAGCTAATACACCATAATCCCTCACAAATCTCCGGTAATAACCTGTTAGACCCAAGAAACCACGCAACTGTTTGATGTTCTTTGGGGTTGGCCATTGTGTCATAGCTTCAGTTTTCTTTATATCTGTAGCAACTCCCTCTGCTGAAATAATATGCCCCAGATATTCTACTTGCTGCACACCAAATAAGCATTTCTTCTTATTTGCATAAAGCTTTTGTTGTCTTAAAACCTCCAAGACTTTCTGCACATGAATCATATGATCTTCCTTATTGCTGCTGTAAATAAGGATGTCGTCAAAAAAGACTAATACAAATCTCCTCATGAACGGTTTAAAGACTTTATTCATGAGAGCTTGGAAGGTTGCAGGGGCATTAGTGAGGCCAAAAGGCATCACTAAAAATTCATAGTGACCTTCCACTGTTCTGAATGTAGTTTTACAGACATCTTCCTCCAACATTCTGATCTGGTGATAACCGGATCTCAAATCCAATTTGGAAAACACTTTAGCACCATTCAGTTCATCCAAAAGTTGATCTATCACCGGAATAGGATATTTATCAGGGATTGTTGACCGGTTCAGAGTCCTATAATCCACGCAAAAGCGGAATGAGCCATCTTTTTTCTTGACCAAGAGCACTGGACTTGAGAAAGGGCTTGTACTTGGTCTGATAATCCCTGATTCCAACATTGTAGCCACCATTTCTTCCATAACAAGCTTGGTTGCATGAGGATACCTGTATGGACGAACATAAACTGCTGAAACCCCCGGAGTCAGTTTAATAGCATGTTCTTGTCCTCTTATCGGTGGTAAACAAGTTGGTATATCAAATACGTCCTGGAACTCCTCCAATAGAGACGTGAGTTCAGGAAAACCTTCTGGTATCGTTGATGTCAAAACAGTATTGGAGAGCCACACTTCCCTGCTGGAGTCGCCAATACTGAGAATTGGAGACAAAGACTTGAGTGAGAGCCTCTGACAATGTAATTCTTGATCTCCCATCAATGTCACTCGACTCCCATGATAGGTAAATGTGAACTCCTGTGTTTTCCAATCCACTTCACATTTACCTAAAGTCTCCAGCCATTGTACTCCAAGTATAACATCAACGCTTCCCAGTTCTAGAGAAATGAAGTCAGATGCGAAATCAGTTTGATTAAGTTGGAAAATGACATTGTTACAAGTTCCTAATGCAAAAACTTTAACACTATTTCCCAACAACACATCTAGGTTGCTAGCTGCAGACACTCTCAAGTGCAACCTCTTCACAATTGTAGGAGATATGAAGTTGTGGGATGCTCCACAATCGAGCATGACTATCACTTCTCGCTTGTTAATCCTTCCCCTGAGTTTGATTGTTTTTGGAGAATCAGCTCCAATAAAAGAATTGAAAGATAAGGTATAAAACTCATGATCAATTTCTCTTATATTCTCTGTAGTATCCTCTTCTTCTGGATTCAACACTTCCATTTCCAACCCATTAATCACAGTCAACACCCTCAAGGCTTTATTTGGGCACTCATGAGAACGAGACCACGGAGCCTTGCACTTAAAACAAACTTTATCACGTCTCATTGCGTCAAGTTCCGTATCTGAATACTTCTGTCGTGGTCGTATATTTTGAGACTGTGCTGACACATTCTCTTTACCCTCTTTGTTATCCTGTTTTAATCGATCCAGCACAACCCGAGACTGAGTATAACTGTTATCTGATCTTCCTGAATAGGTTGTCTTACCACTAGCCTGAGTATTCCCTGAAGTCACCTTCACATTCCCGACAACCTTACAGAAAGCACTGTGCTCCATACGTAACACCGCAGAAATGAAATTTGTTAAGCCCTTTGGATCCTTCATCCTGATGACTTCTTTCATTTCTGTGTTTAAGCCATTGTAAAAAATCCTCTCTAAATGTTTGTCTTCCAAACCAGAAACCTGTGATGATAGCTCCTCAAACTCCGAAATGTAATCAGCCACATATCCTGATTGTTTAATCGCAAACAGCTTTGTATCCGGTTCCTCATCTATTGACTCTGAAAAACGAAGCAACAACTTCTGTTTGAAATCCAACCAGCTAAGAATCCTCCACGACGCATTACCCACGCATACCACTTTTTTACTTTTCCCTTCACTGCTAATGGAATCAAAGCCAACTTATCTTCATCTCGGAAACGACCAATTGCGAAAAAATGTTCGATATCAGCCAACCAATCGTTCGTCAATGTCCCATCGAAGGTAGGCATTTCTATCTTCTTCAACATACTTTCCCTGTTATCGCAATTCAATTGTCCAGACCGATATCCTAGCTGATGATCATCCCAATTTCGTTCCCAGATAGGATTGTGTACCTGATTCGTATGCATCGATGATCCTGGATGTTGCGGTCTCGAACAATCCTTGAACTCAGCCTGAATCGGTTGCTTCTCTAACATCTTTGCAATCGACTTCAGCTGTTCCTTCACATCTGCCATATCGCTCTTCGTCGTCGCCACATCGTGTTTCGTTTCCGCCGTTTGATTGAGAAAAAATGTATACGATTGGTTCAAATATTCAATTTCTGACCGGATCGTCACCTCCGCGTCATCAGTATCTTTCGATTCACCACCACTGAGAGGAGTAGTGTGATTCATCGCCATTGTTGCAATAGAAGCTTGTTGCGTTGAATCCGAGCCAGTATCACCGCACCAATGATAGATTTAAGCTCTCGGTAACTCAATCTATACTTGTAATCTCTCTCTGTAACTTACGATTCTCTGAGAAAATATGAAGAACTGAATTTATTGAATGAACAAAAGCTTTGAAGTGTGATTACAACTAAGATCTCATATCGATCATAGAAGCATCACCGATCTCATGACGATCATTTGAATCAGACTCATAACGTCTTGAATCAGAAACATCAAAGCATAAAATGAAATGAATAGAACAAAAGCTATTTAATCAATCAGCTCAGCTCTCGTTCTTCAGTTCTTCCTCTAACGGTAAACCCTCTCGCTTGACCAGAGTGTTTGACCTTTGACTTGAATCACTCCACGCAACAGTCGTTGCCTCCTCAACTGATTCAACGTCCTTAGCATTCTTCTTCCTGGTTCTATAATAAACCTGATGGAGTCTATCATAGATTCAGATGATGTTCTAATGATCAAAGATGGATAGCTTAAAGACTATCAATCCACGTGGATGCTAGGAGGAGTAACCGATCTATCCATGAAGAATCCGTGGATGGTATCCGCGGATGAACAATGAAAACAGTCTTGTCTCTTCAAGATATTTTAGATTAGCTTCTCTTGTAAGCTAAATTAGTCTAAGAGCTATTCTCTATATTGTAACTTCTGATTTTGAATTTTAAATCTAAGGAGAAATATTCTCTTCTCCAATTCTCTCTCTACTCTCTCTCTCTTGTTCTTATTCTCTCAAACTCTAACCTTCTCATCTTGTGATTCTTTGTCTAACTCTCCTATTCTCTAGTTTATACTCTTAAATTCTAACATGGTATCAGAGCATTAAGCTCCTGTACCTATTCATCTCCGCAAACTCTTACTTTAAACTCTGATTTTTCTTGTTCTAAAACTGTTCTTGAAACTTTCTTAAGAAACTGCTTTTGTTCTAGGAGTATACTACTGCTCTTGGTTCACTCTCTCTTGGTTTCTAAACTCCTTTGTGATCTTTTCTTCTTGAATACTCCCTCCACAACAATGGAGAACTCAAGAGTGATAATCCCTGTTGTCCTTAAAGGTGCCAACTATCTTGTTTGGGCTAGGATGGTTAAATCTGCCCTTGGTGGTAGAGGTTTGTGGAAGCATGTTCTGAGCAACACTGCTCCACTTAAAATGATGAAGTCTGAAGCTAAGAACAAGGCTAAGGCTGGTACTGAAGCAGAGACTCAAGCTGATGAAGAAGCTGCTCGAGAAGCGGCCCTTGAAGATGAAGAGCTATGGGTTCAAGGAGACCAGAATGTACTCTCCATTCTACAAAGTTCCCTTGAACCATCTCTTTTGGAAGCTTATTCTTACTGTGAAACTTCCAAGTACTTGTGGGACACTCTCAAGAAAGTTTATGGGAATATGTCTAATCTAAGCAGGGTATTTGAAGTTAAGCTAGCTATCAACAATCTCCATCAAGAAGACATGGAGTTCAAACAACATTTTGGCAAGTTTAAAGCTTTGTGGGCAGAGTTGGAAATGTTAAGGCCACCTACTGTTGATCCCATTGTGCTTCAGGAAAGAAGAGAGAAAGATAAGGTGTTTGCCCTCTTGTTAACTCTGAATTCATCTTATGCCAGCCTCATCCAACACATGCTAAGGGCAGAGACACTTCCTTCCTTGGATGATGTTTGTGCTCAAATTCAAAAGGAGCAGGGATCCTTTGGTCTCTTTGGAGGTAAGCGTGAGCTTGTGACTGCACACAAGAGTGCATTCAGACCTGAAGAGAAGCAAGGGAATGGTGGTGACAAGAGGCCATTCTGGTTTTGTGAACATTGCAAGAAGAGTGGCCATCTCAAGGAGAAATGCTGGCGCCTACATCCTCACCTCAGGCCATCATCCTTTAACCGGTTCAAAGACCAAAGAGTTAACTACTCCCAAGGTGGTGAATCTGGTTCGTCTTCAGTGCAGGCTGGTGAGGAAGGAAGCGCAATGGTGGTTCATCAAACTCCTGCCATGGTGGTTCAAAATGATGTGGTAAGAAGGTCAGACCTTGAAGCTCTTATCAAAGCTCTCAAGGAGAACTCTGGTATGACTCTTGGTAACTCTCTTTTTGCATCAAATAGAACCAAACCATTGATAGTTGACTCAGGAGCATCCCACCATATGATCACTGACTCTAATTTGATAGAACACATTAAACCTGCTCTTGGTAATGTTGTGATTGCAAATGGTGATAAGATTCCAATTTAAGGCATAGGAAATCTTAAGTTGTTTAGTAAAGAATCAAAAGCTTTCTATATGCCTAGTTTTACATCAAACTTATTGTCTGTTAAGAAAGTAGCTACTGATCTTAATTGCAATGTTATTTTCAGTCCTAATGATGTGGTTTTTCAGGATATTGAGACAAGTAAGTTGCTTGGGAAAGGTGTGACAAAGAATGATCTTTACATGCTTGAAGACACTAACCCAACTTCTGAATTATCTATTGCTTTATCTACTTATGTTGGTGTGGATGATTCTATTTGGCATGCTAGGCTAGGACACCCACATTCTAGGGCTTTAAGGCTCTTGTTACCTTCTGTGTCTTTCAAAAATGATGATTGTGAGGCTTGTATTCTTGGGAAACATTGCAAATCTGTTTTTCCAAGTTCTAAAACTACTTATGAAAGTTGCTTTGATCTTGTTCATTCGGATGTGTGGACTGCCCCTTGTGTCGCTAGAGAGAATCATAAGTATTTTGTGACATTCATTGATGAAAAATCTAAATACACTTGGATAACCTTGATGCAAACTAAGGATAGGGTGTTAGAAGCTTTCATGAATTTTCAGAATCAAGTTACTAACCATTTCAATGCTAAGATCAAAATTTTTAGATCAGATAATGGTGGAGAGTATACAAGTATTGCCTTCCAACAACACCTATCCAAACATGGGATTCTTCATCAAACGAGTTGTCCTTACACTCCACAACAAAATGGAGTGGCTGAAAGGAAGAACAGACACTTAATGGAGGTGGCAAGGTCTATGATGTTCTACAAGAATGTTCCAAAGAGGTTTTGGGGAGATGCAGTCATGACTGCATGCTACTTGATCAATAGAACTCCCACAAAAGTTCTTAAGGATCAATCACCATTTCAGGTATTAAACAAAACCAATCCATTAGTTGATCACTTACGTGTGTTTGGGTGCACTTGTTTTGTGTTAATACCAGGAGAACAAAGAGACAAGTTGGATGCTAAGAGCACCAAAGCAATGTTCATTGGGTATTCCACAACACAAAGAGGATACAAATGCTATGTGCCTGAAACAAGGAAGGTTTTGATCTCAAGAGATGTGAAGTTTATGGAGACAAGAAGTTTCTATGATGAGAAGAATTGGGACAGCTTGAAGGATCTCCCTACTTCTCAATCAGACCGAGCCACTAACCTAAGGATAATCATGGAAAGTCTTGGTATTAGTCTACCTCAAGAACCGGCCAAGTAAAGTCAAGCTCCTTCAGTCCCTGATTTACCTTCAGAAGCTCCACAAAATCCCCATCCTGATCATGAGGGGGACACTCAAGAATCAGAACAAACACAGCATCAACAATCTGATTCTATTACACATGATCAAGATAGTGTTGAGGAAAATGAGATAGAACATGTTCAAATAGATCATGATCCGCACAATGAAGAGTCTGAACTGGCAACTAACCAGCAAATTCAAGTACTCAGAAGAAGCACTAGAGAAAAGAAGGATCCATCAATCTGGATCAACAAGAAGTTCTACTTCAACAATCATGCAGTAGCTCATCCTTCGCAAGCTGTATGCACTTTGGCTCATGTACCTTTGGAACATCAAGTGTTCATTGGACAGTTGGATCAAGAACAAGTACCAACAACCTATGAAGAAGCCAAGGGAGATAAGAGGTGGATGCAAGCTGTGAATGAAGAGACCAAAGCAATGGAAACCAATGAGACTTGGTATGAGGCAGAACTTCTCAAAGGAAAGAAGGCAGTGAGTTCTAAGTGGGTTTTCACTATCAAATATAGAAGCAATGGAGAGGTTGAGAGATACAAAGCAAGGTTGGTTGCAAGAGGCTCACTCAAACCTATGGAAATGACTATTTGGATACCTTTGCACCAGTAGCTAAGCTTCATACAGTCAGGATCATCTTATCTTTGGCAACAAACCTTGATTGGAAACTTTGGCAAATGGATGTCAAGAATGCATTCCTTCAAGGGGAGCTTGAAGATGAGGTGTATATGACACCACCTTCTGGTCTTGAAGGCATTGTGAAACCAGGGAAGGTGCTAAGACTCAAGAAGGCTATCTATGGACTGAAACAATCTCCTAGAGCGTGGTACCATAAGCTGAGCTCAACACTTATGCAGAGAGGATTCAAGAGGTCTAAGGGAGATCACACCTTATTCACTTTCCAGAATCATGAAGGTATCATAGTCATTCTAGTATATGTTGATGACATTATCTTTTCAGGAAACAACAAGTCAGGTATATAAGACACTAAGGCCTATCTTAAATCTGTTTTTGATATTAAAGACCTTGGTGCTCTAAAGTACTTTCTTAGGATAGAGATTTGTCGATCTAAGGATGGACTCTTCTTATCTCAAAGGAAGTACACACTTGATTTGTTATCTGAAGCAGGAAATCTAGGATCAAAACCGGCTAAGACACCTCTTGAAGAAGGCTACAAAGTGATAAGAGAGGGGGAGATTGAAGACAAACCATTTGAGGACATTACACAATATAGAAGAATGGTTGGTAAGCTCATTTATCTAACCATAACCAGACCTGATCTATGTTTTGCAGTAAACCAAGTAAGCCAACATATGCAATCCCCGAAGATGCATCACTGGAATATGGTTGAAAGGATACTCAGATACCTAAGTGGTGCTCCTGGTCAAGGCATTTGGATGGGTTGCAATAGAAGCACAGAAGTGGTTGGGTATTGTGATGCTGATTGGGCAGGAGATAGAGTGGATAGAAGGTCTACCACAGGATATTGCACATTCATTGGAGGCAACCTAATCACTTGGAAGAGCAAGAAGCAGAAGATAATCTCATGCTCAAGTGCTGAAGCTGAATATAGATCAATGAGGAAGTTAGCAACCGAGTTGGCATGGATCAAAGCTCTTCTTGTGGATTTGGGGATTGAAACATCAAAGCCGGTTACCATGCATTGTGACAACCAAGCAGCCATTCACATTGCCTCAAACTCAGTCTACCATGAAAGGACCAAGCACATAGAAGTGGATTGTCATAAGGTTAGACAGATGATTGAGCAAGGAGTGGTGCTGACATGCTTTACAAGAAGTGAAGAACAACTAGCTGATGTCTTCACTAAGGCGGCAAGTTTGAAGGTGTGTGAGTCCATTCACACAAAGCTTGGACTCATTACGCTTCTTGAATCCTCTAAGGCCGTGGAGTCCACACTCTTTTTCCCTTCATGAAGTTTTATCCCATGTGGTTTTCTTCATGAAGGTTTTTAATGAGGTAGATCTCCATTGTCATTCCAAGCTTAATTCAACCTTTGAATTCAAGCTTGAGGGGGAGTATTGAATTGGCGATCATAGATTCAGATGATGTTTTAATGATCAGAGATGGATAACTTAAAGACTATCAATCCACGTGGATGCTAGGAGGAGTAACCGATCTATCCATGAAGAATCCGTGGATGGTATCCAAGGATGAACAGTGAAAACAGTCTTGTCTCTTCAAGATATTTTAGATTAGCTTCTCTTGTAAGCTAAATTAGTCTAAGAGCTATTCTCTATATTGTAACTTCTGATTTTGAATTTTAAACCTAAGGAGAAATATTCTCTTTTTCAATTCTCTCTCTTGTTCTTATTCTCTCAAACTATAACCTTCTCATCTTGTGATTCTTTGTCTAACTCTCCTATTCTCTATTTTATACTCTTAAATTCTAACAGATTCCAGGTAAGACTCTGCTTTGATAACCAAGGACTGATTTAGTGTTTTTAAGGTTTAGGGTTTATTAATGTTCCAGGATCCATCCTTTACGTCAAACTAATCTTTAAAACTTTGGTACTATTTTCTTTGCAGCATCCCATTCTCAATCGATGATATTTCAAGTTCGATGCAAGAGTTGGACTTTGTAGGAATCAAACCAGCAAAAGATCTTCTTGAGAATCTGGCTTTTGTATTCTTACACTAAGAAGTTCTTGAAAGTTGAGATGCTCAGATTCTAAAAGCTCTTCCTCTGTGTTTTTAGTCTTGAGGTGGAGACGAAATGGACCCTTCCTGAACCAAGAGGAAAGAAGCTTGGTGAAAATGTAAATTTACAGGAGGAAGAAGTTTGGTGAAAATGTAAATTTATCTTTGTTATGGGGCTGTTTTAAATTCTCAACTATTCATTCATTTATTATTTTTGACCTCTGATTTTTTGTTTCATTTATATAAGTTTTAGACCGAAGATTATATGTTGCAAAGTTTAAGATCCCTGTTGTTATGGAATTTCGATCTAGTCCGAAAGTCGGGTTACGATCAGAGAAGTCCGAACTACGAGGTGCGAAATAAACTTAAATGAGGTCGAAACTGTTCTTTATTAATCTTAAGGCCGAGGCCGAGCAATGAACATGATGGTTACGTGGTGGGAGTCCGTCAAATGACGTGCTCCCTAAATATTGCTTGAGCTCGGAGCTTTATAAGAGTAGCTCGGCACTCTAGCAAGTTACGGTGTCCCTAAAATGAAGAGTGAATGGTCATATTTATAGCGCTTGAAGGCTGGCTTCCTTTTAGGCCGTTGACTCCTTAGCGGACTTGTCTTCTTAGGCCGAGAGGAATTTGTTGATTTAGACAAGATTTCCAATGGGCTTATGGATGGGTGATAAACCCATATCCAACAATTAGTCCCCCCCCCAGTTCGTCGATTTGTGATTTTAGTTGGAGTCGGCGAATTTCTTCGAGCATTTAAGTCAGGCGGAAATATTTGTTCGGTCGCTTTGCTTCGATTGATACCATTCGCACCGTCGGATTCTATTGTGTTTCTAGCGAAAAGAAGCGATTTGCGGAAAGCGTGATTTTTGAGTTTTCATAAAATTTCTTTATTTCAAGTTTTCGCCTCTTCGGTTCCCGTGCTTTCCTTTGGCAATCGATCTTTTTTTTGTAATTTCTGCTCCGTACCTTTTCTCCCAGTCGCCAGTACTTGTCGATTTGTCTTAGATTTGCAGGTTAGTATGCGAGTAGGGGTGACTTATTATTTTTCTTCTAGCAATAGCGATTCGGACTCTTCCAGTTCGCAGGGTGTGAGTCATGTTTAGTCTAGGATTTCTCGGGAGGACAAAGAATTCTTTAATTCACGCGGTGGATACCTTGTCCGTTTTGGGGTGCCCTGTAACGCCCCCCTTCCCGTTTTCCGCTGGCCGACGAGCTTACCGGCCAACAATCAAACAAGAACATGACCGATCGAACCCGAGCAGTCATACGAGAAGAGTTTGTCACAATACAAAAGCCAAAGACAATCTGGTTTGAGACAAAGGCTCGAACCAAACTATATTTGACTTCGTTTACCTCGTTTCCACGATACAAGGCTTCGCAACCTGTACCGCTTCCACGAGTTGTGTTCGGTTCAGACGAAACCGTATATCAGGGAATTATTCCGTTTTTATTACTTGAAAAATATAAATCTTATTCATAGTAATATATGGTCTAATACAAACATTTAACGGAACGTTCCAACAAAATCCAAAACCGAAAGTAACAGTCAAAATGCGTAATAACCGATACCCAATGCCAACCCGAGACTACTCCGAGTGTCCTACACGTCCGCCGAGCTACGCCAAACCTGAAAACACACAAAAGAGTCTAATGAGTAATCTAAGACTACCCAGTGAGACGGCTCCCAACTAAAGGTTGCTAATAATCTAATAATCCCACCCAAACCCAAAATAACAATCAAGTATAATAGCTGATCACGTGCTACCAAGACGTGATGAGCTTCACAACACACACAAGCATTCAAATAACAACACAATCATCAACGAAGGGAATCGAGAACACTGCGGCACATGTTCTTGATTAGACTCGATCTATCTAACGCGGCACTGCACAACTTCACACCATCTGGGCCCACTTTGCGAACTCGGTGACTTCCACAGGAACACTTAGCTGCCGCCACGGTAGCGAACAAACACAACCAAATAACCCAAACATGACCTATCTATTAAAACAAGTCAAGAAAGTTTCATAACGAAAACTTTCCCAGAAACAGCTACATCGAATCTCTGGCAAAAATAATTACCCAGATAAAAAAAGCAAAACCCTATTTTGTAAAGTTGAAAGATGAAACTTTGTCGACAAATTTAGGGGTTTTTTAAAAGCTCGGATCGGGTCGTAGTTGTTGTCCGGTTTAATTTCAAACGGGTCGGATTAGTTGAAAACATGATTTTTTAAACGTGTTTTAAACAATTAAACACAATTAGTTGAAATTAGTCGGATTTGGGGAATTAAATCGAAATCATAAGTATGGGAGGTTTTCTATAGAATTTGTTAACATTGGGAGGATTTTTAATGAGCATGAAAGTTTGGGTGGTCTGATTGTGGGTTTCAATCTAGGTAGCACGGAAGCTTCGCTGTATGACCGCTTCTCGCTTCGGAATCGGAGTCGGAATCGGAAGCTTGTGGAAGCTTTCGGAATCTCGCTTCCAAAACGCTTCCAATTTTTTTTTAAACGCATTAGAAGCTTGCACTTCCATTTTGAAATTATGATGTTGTAAAAAAAAAAAAATGTAAAGTTATATTTTATATGATTTATTTTTATTAAAAAAAGTCCAAGAGCTAGAGTGAATAAAATCATATATAAAACGTTAGAACTAATAGTAAAATTTGATATTTGTACATAATAAATTTTATCTTTTACTTACAGAAAATTTTGTTTAGATAGATTATATTAATTATTTGTGAATCACTAGAACTGATTAATTCAACTACAATATTATTTTTGAAAATTTGAAGTTTTAAAGGTATTTTCACAATATATTATGAGCTCGTCTTGTTTGATATAATTAACTAAGCATGAATACAATATTTTGATATTTAATTTTAAATCATATAAGTTTAATTATGGGTTATATTATATTTTTAATATATATATACGCTTCCAACACGTACCCGCTTTCTATATATTTTTAAAAAAATCACTTATGCGCTTCCATACGATTCCGCTTCTGCATACCCACTTCTGATTCAATGTAACGTAGGTTTCAATACTGGAGGGGAAAATATGTTGTCAGCCCAATCATAAGGAAAATACTTAGGTTCACCCCTAGAGGTGAACCCATTTGTTCACCCCCTCTTTATTAACCAATAAAAATATGCCATGTAATATTATTTTTAAATAAAATTATAAAATTAAAATTAAGGTTTAGGGATTAGGGTTTATGGTATAGGGTTTAAGCTCTTTGGGTTTAGGGTTTAGGGATAAGGGTTTAAGCTCTTTGGGTTAGGGTTTAGGGTTTAGGGATTAGGGTTTAGTTTTTATTTTTTTAAATATACATATTGGGTTTAGGGATTAGGGTTTATGGTTTATGGTATAGGGTTTAAGCTCTTTGGGTTTAGGGTTTATGGATTAGGATTTAAGCTCTTTGGGTTAGGGTTTAGGGTTTAGGGATTAGGGTTTAGTTTTTTTTATTTTTTAAGATTTACATATTGGATTTAGGGATTAGGATTTAGTTTTAATTTTAATATTTTAGGTTCAAATTATCGTTTAGGGTTTAGGGTTTAGAATTTAGGGTTTAGAGATGAAGATTTAGGTTTTAGTATTTTTTATAAAAAAATTTATTTTTAAGTTTTGTTTGAAATAAAATATATTTTCTTTTCTTTTATTTTCGTTTTTTATTTTCTTATTTTTAAAACACTTTTAAAAATTTATTTATTTTTAATATTAGAATATGTGGAATTATTTGATTGGTTAGAAAATGTGGAGGTGAACCCAAGTATTACTCCAATCATAATGAGTTGCTTTTTTCCTTTTTTGGTAATAAATATTCTTCTTCTTTTTTGTAAATAACTCTTTTTAATTGATTAGTATATTTAACAATCGAAAAAGGAAAAAAAAGGAGCAATAAGGCTGTATAAAAATATGTAGATCCCTGCCACTAATGAATTAATCCGTCTGTTTTTGTCTTTTACAAAGAGAGCTAGATAGAAGAAACAGCTTTTAAATCGACGATGGAAAACGAGAATGTGATCTATGGAAAAGTTTGGGATCAAGAAGAAAACCCCAAAACGTCAATACGTGATGAAGAAGTAACTTCAGAGAAATTGAGCACGATCTTTCTACTGAGTCAGAAAGACGACTATCGACGTCACCGTTGCCTCTTTCTGCAGAGCTACAATTTGAACAACGACATATCCAATGCAGTCATACATCTTCACGAATCAAAGGCTCGTAGTAAGCTTATGTATCAGTTGAAGAAACTCGTCCGCGCGCTGTCGATGTCGTCCAATGTGATGTGATCATATCATTATGGTTATGGCTAGGGTTTATGCAGGGGTTATTATAAAAAGTGTTTCTCTTTCTTCTGATTTACATATAGGTTTTGTTGCTTGTCTTGGTAATGGTGAACACTAGGGTTTGTTAGTTTGCTTGAATAAACTACGTACCTGGGTCGAAATTAGGGTTTGCTAGTTTGATTGAAGAAACTACTTTGACCAAATTGGAGGTTTCACCTCATATGTATTTGACTTAATTTTTGAGTTTTCTTTTTATACTTAACATTGTTTTATATTAATTACTTTGTTTTACTATGATGCTTCGTATACAATGTAAATACACAATCTACTGAGAAACAACGCTTTCTTTTGGAAAGCCTTTAACTTGCTTCCTAATCAAATTAAACTGATTGTGGTATTCAGTTTTAGCTATTAACCACTACATGAAACTTCAAGATCCCTTATCGAAGGCTTCTAGTCTCTCGTGGAAGCTTTTATTCATCAATTTCGGGACTAAAAAGTGGGACATTGTCAATCCAAGATACTATTGTCATCATCGCTCTCAAGTAAATAACAACGCTAAAATAGAATTTTAAAAGTACAATAAAATAACCTATACGTAGATGGAGATAGAGATCACTGTCGGCAGTCCTTCCTAGTGGAGAAATAATGGGATTGGCCCATTTGTATTATAATATGTAAATATGTGTTATTTGTTTCCTCAGGCTGATTGGTGACTTTCATGAGTACTGTCGGCAGACAAGAAAAGAAAAAAAAAAGCAGAGAGAGAGAGTGAAGAGAAGAAGAGAAGGGGGAGAAAACAGTTTCGCTCAGTTTGGTCAAAGCGACGATCGGACCATCAAACGAGTCCTGATCTTGATGAAACTTTGAGGGAAGTTTCATGACTCAGTGATCTTCAGATTCAACGATGGGTTTTATATTTCAATGGTTGGTTTGTTGTGAATCAGAGTTTTAGTGAAGCGGTTCTGTTTTGATGCGAGCTGAGACCAGTCTTTAGTGTTTGGGAAATCCAACGGTAAGATTTTCTCTTCTTGAGCTGAAATTTTTCAGAGGTGTTCTTGACTTGTTTATCTAAGATTTATACGGTGGAGATTGGATTTAGTAACCGGAATCCTAGTGAACGTGAGGTCGTTTGATGCTGTATATTTCTGAGCTTTGTATAGCTCTTTCTTGTTGATTC
Source organism: Orychophragmus violaceus (assembly GCA_030180135.1). Lineage (NCBI taxonomy): Eukaryota > Viridiplantae > Streptophyta > Magnoliopsida > Brassicales > Brassicaceae > Orychophragmus > Orychophragmus violaceus. The sequence continues at coordinate 34,607,508 of CM058240.1, forward strand.
TTGTGTTGGAGATTGCTCTTTGTTGAGCCTTACTCTCTGGTGTTGTTCTTTGGAACAGAGAGGACGTGGTTGTACTCAAAGCTGTTTGATATAGTGGATTTGGAGTGGACTACGGCCCCGTGGTTTTTCCTTCTCACATCAAGGAGGTTTTCCACGTAAAAATTGTCGGTGTCGTCTCATTTCATTTTTGCGCTTGTTTCTGCCATCGTAGATATATTTTTCTCACAGGCTCACACAAGTGCGGGAAACTCATATTCCGCTGCGCCGTTGTCGCGTTTCCGTGTTTCCCCAACAGAGTGGTATCAGAGCTTGAGGTTGTGAGCTTTGGATTTTGGTAACTTTGGTTATTGGTTTTGCTTGTGTGAGAGATGGAAAATATGGGCAGGATGATCGGTTTGAATGGTTCTAATTATCATACATGGAAAGGCAAGATGGAAGATTTTCTTTTCGTGAAAGAATTCCACGTACCGGTTTTTCAGGAGAAGAAACCCGATGAGAAAACGGATGATGAGTGGAAGTTGCTGCATCGACAAGTATGTGGTTCGATAAGGCAGTGGATAGATGATAATGTTCTGCATCATGTTGAAACAGAGACTAATGCTCGTTCTTTGTGGTTGAAGTTGGAGCAGTTGTATGCTCTGAAAACCGGGAATAATAAGATGTTCATGATCAAGAAGTTGATTGAGTTGAGGTATCAGGATGGTACTCCGATGACGGATCACTTGAATGCGTTTCAGGGATTAATCAACAAGCTTTCTAACATGGGTATTCATTTTGAAGATGAGATTCACGGTTTGTGGCTTCTTGGTACATTACCGGATTCTTGGGAAGTGTTCACGATGTCTCTTTGTAACTCCGCAGCGAATGGTGCTATTTCAATGGACTTAGTGAAGAACAGTGTCTTGAATCAGGAAACAAGAAGGCAGTCGAATCCTAGTTCCTCACGTTCAGATGTTATGGTTACTGAGTCAAGGGGGAGGAGTTCATATCGTGAGCCCAAGAAGGAGAAGAACAGGAGCATAAGAAAATCTAATAGATTTGCGAATTTGGAGTGCCACTACTGTCATAAGAAAGGGCACTTGAAGAAAGATTGCTGGAAGTTGAAAAAGGACAGCAAGCAAGGAAATCGTCAAGGAGATGGTGAAGATCGGGTGACTGTCACCGAGGATCAGTTCTTATTCTTGACGAGGGTGATGCCATTAATGTTGCATGCCAGGACACCAGTTGGGTTGTTGATAGTGGAGCTACTACTCATGCTACATCGCAGCGGGATTTGTTCACTACCTATACTCCAGGTAGTAATGGTTCAGTGAAGATGGGTAATGATGGTTTGGCTCAGGTTGTTGGCATTGGTGATATTTGCTTGGAGACTAGTCTTAGTACAAGACTTCTGCTTAAGGGAGTTAAGCATATCCCAGATATTCGGTTGAATCTGATTTCTACAGGAAGACTTGATGATGAGGGTTTCTACAGTTTATTCGGTGGTGGTAAATGGAAGCTCTCACGTGGTTCTATGGTTATGGCTCGAGGTAGTAAGTGTTCATCTTTCTATTGGATGCAAGCTAAGGTCTCCAAAGACATTGTTAATGCTGTGGAGAATGATGATGCCATAGAGTTATGGCATAAGAGACTCGGCCACATGAGCGAGAAGGGATTGTCTGTGTTGTCAAAGAAGGAGGCTATTCCAGGGATCTCCGGTATGCACTTACAGAAGTGCGAGCATTGTTTTGCTGGGAAACAACACAGAGTTTCGTTTAAGTCTTCTGCACCTTCGAGGAAACCCGAGATACTTGACTTGGTGCATTCAGATGTGTGTGGTCCAATGAATATAAAATCTCTTGGTGGTGCATCATATTTTGTCACATTCATTGATGATCATTCGAGGAAGTTGTGGGTTTTCACTATGAGGACGATGAAGGAATTTCTGGCAGATCCTAATCCAATTAGGCAGCCCTTGTCTTAATTCCAAGCCTAGGATCTAGGGTTCATATAATCGAATCAATGGGATCTCGTGATTACCTGGTGATTTGCAGCGGAAGTTTTGCAAGTAGTCGAGATCACGAAGCACCTCAAACGCTGTGCCTCTACTGGTATCCACACGCACACAAACTGAACAGGAGGGATGCTAGTGCCTCTAGAGATCTGATCTCTCAAGAGGTTTCTTTTCACTTCTAGTGGCTGTGAATTAGGTTAAGTTTTAAGTTTAGGTCGACCATATATCTTATATATGTCGACTTAAACCACAACGGAATTAACCAGCGATTAAACCGAATTAATCTGGTAATCCGCGAGTTGTGTCGACCGACACACTCTTTGTGTCGATCGACACTACCCCATAATATTGATATCGAATGCATATCAAATATGCATTCACTAGATCATTACATTAATGATCAACCTCGTCTTTAACGTCCAGTTTGCTTAGGTGTGTGGCCCTGTAGGATCATATAACACTAGCAATGAGTTCTCAACTCATTGATCATAAGTGGCTTCTAGCAAAGCGTTGTGACTACCTAGTGTCATGTGATTGTCTCATCTCGACAATACGACTTTCACTTAGAGTAAGTACAATAGATTTCAGGACATTCCCAACAGACGAAGGATCAGGTTTTGGGATATTTCAAGCATTTTGTGGCAATGGTTGAGAGACAGACGGGAAAGAAGTTGAAGTGTATCCGTAGTGATAATGGTGGTGAGTATTCTGGACCATTTGATGCTTATTGTAGGGAACATGGTATTAGGCATCAGTTCACGCCGCCTAAGACTCCACAGTTGAATGGGTTGGCAGAGAGGATGAACAGAACGATTGTCGAGAGGATGAGATGTTTGATTTCGCAGTCAGGCTTACCGATGACTTTCTGGGGTGAAGCTTTGAGTTCAGTTGTTCACGTGCTGAATTTGTCACCAAGTGCTCCATTGGATGGTGACATTCCAGAGAGAGTTTGGACCGGTAAGGATGTTTCTTATGGTCATTTAAGGGTTTTTGGGTGCAAGGCTTTCGTGCACATTCCTAAAGACGAAAGGTCGAAGCTTGAGATGAAGTCGCGGCAATGTGTATTCATTGGTTATGGTCAGGATGAGTTTGGATACAGGTTTTATGATCCCGTTGAGAAGAAGCTCATAAGGAGCAGAGATGTTGTGTTCATGGAAGATCAAACGATTAAGGACATTGAAAAGTCCGAAAAACCAGCTCAGAGAAATGAAGGTTTGATTGATTCAGCTGTTTTTCCTTCTACATCAGTCCACGGTCAGAATGAGGGTCAGGTTCATGTTGATACACCTGGTGCAGATGATGCTCCCGCACATGATGATGACGGTATTGGTGATCATGGTGACGATCATGGTGAGACACCAACTACCGAGAACCTACCTGCTGTTAGAAGATCCGAGAGAGGTCCAACGCCGTCGAAAAGGTATAAACCTAGTGAGTATGTGTTACTTACTGATGGGGGAGAACCAGAAAGCTTTGGTGAAGCTTTGGTGGATGAACACAAAGAGAAATGGTTAGAAGCCATGGGAGAAGAGATGGGTTCTTTTGATGAGAACGACACATATGAGTTGGTGAAGTTGCCTAAGCGTAAAAAGGCGTTGCTTAATAAGTGGGTGTATAGGATTAAGCATGAAGATACCGGTTTGCTACCTCGATACAAGGCTAGATTGGTTGTGAAAGGATTCAGCCAAAAGAAGGGGATTGATTATGATGAAATCTTTTCTCCTGTTGTGAAGATGTCATCCATTCGGGTTGTACTTGGATTGGCAGCGAGCCTTGATCTAGAGGTTGAGCAGATGGATGTAAAGATGGCTTTCCTTCATGGTGATTTGGAGGAGGAGATTTACATGGTACAACTAGAAGGCTTTGTGGAAAAGGGCAAAGAGGAGTTAGTTTTTCGCTTGAAGAAAAGCCTTTACGGATTGAAGCAAGCACCGAGGCAGTGGTACATGAAGTTTAAGTCGGTTATGGGGGAGCATGGTTATAAGGAGACTACTTCAGATCATTGTGTATTTGTACAGGTGTTTAGTGATGATGATTTCATCTTGTTGTTGTATGTTGACGACATGTTGATTGTGGGCAGGAACTTGAGCAGAATTCAAGAGTTGAAGAAGCAGCTGAGTAAGTCCTTTGCCATGAAAGATTTGGGTCCAGCGAAGCAGATTCTTGGTATAAGAATTGTTCGAGATAGAGGTGAGAATCTGATTCACTTGTCTCAGGAGAAGTACATTGAGAAGGTACTTCAAAGGTTTCACATGGACAAGTCTAAGGTTGTAAGCACTCCTCTTGCTACACACTTTACATTAACCGGTCAACAGAGTCCGAGAACAGATGCAGAGAAGGAAGATATGGAAAGGGTTCCATATGCTTCTGAAGTTGGTAGCTTGATGTATGCTATGGTTTGTACAAGACCAGATATAGCTCATGCAGTTGGAACAGTCAGTCGGTTTCTTTCAAAACCAGGAAGGGAACATTGGAATGTTGTGAAGTGGATTTTGAGATATCTTCGAGGGACTTCTAGTTTGAGGCTTACCTTTGGAGGTGATAAGCCATTGCTGGTGTGTTACACAGATGCTGATATGGCTGGGGATGCTGATTCCAGTAAGTCTACTTCGGATTACTTGGTAACATTTGCAGGAGGAGCTGTGGCATGGCAGTCAAGGTTACAAAAGTGTGTTGCACTTTCTACCACTGAAGCTGAGTTTATAGCCGCAACGGAAGCTTGTAAGGAGTTGTTCTGGATGAAGAATTTTCTTGATGAGATTGGTTTCAGGCAAGAAAAGTATGAGCTGCTTTGTGATAGTCAAAGCGCAATTTGTCTCGGGAAAAACTCGACATTCCATTCGCGCTCGAAACACATTAACAAGAGGTATCATTGGATACGTGATGTGGTTGCTTCTAAGGAAGTGGAACTTGTGAAAGTTCATACGGATGATAATGGAGCTGATATGATGACTAAGTCATTGCCTAGATAGAAGCTTGAGGTTTGTCGAGAGATAGCCGGTATGGTTGTTTCCTCCACCTAGTCGGAGGGGGAGATCATTGTCGGCAGTCCTTCCTAGTGGAGGAATAATGGGATTGGCCCATTTGTATTATAATATGTAAATATGTGTTATTTGTTTCCTCAGGCTGATTAGTGACTTTCATGAGTAGTGTCGGCAGACAAGAAAAGAAAAAGAAAAAGCAGAGAGAGAGAGTGAAGAGAAGAAGCAAAGGGGGAGAAAACAGTTTCGTCCAGTTTGGTCAAAGCGACGATCGGACCATCAAACGAGTCTTGATTTTGATGAAACTTTGAGAGAAGCTTCATGACTTAGTCATCTTCAGATTCAACGATGGGTTTTGTATTTCAACGGTTGGTTTGTTGTGAATCAGAGTTTTAGTGAAGCAGTTCTGTTTTGATTGGAGCTAAGACCAGTCTTTAGCGTTTGGGAAATCCAACGGTGAGATTTTCTCTTCTTGAGCTGAAATTTTGGAGAGGTGTTCTTGACTTGTTTATCTAGGATTTGTACGGTGAAGATTGGATTTAGTAACCGGAATCCTAGTGAACGTGAGTTCGTTTGATGCTGCATATTTCTGAGCTTTGTATAGCTCTTTCTTGTTGATTCTTGTGTTGGAGATTGCTCTTTGTTGAGCCTTAATCTCTGGTGTTGTTCTTTGGAATAGAGAGGACGTGGTTGTACTCAAAGCTATTTGATATAGTGGATTTGGAGTGGACTACGGTCCCGTGGTTTTTCCTTCTCACATCGAGGAGGTCTTCCACGTAAAAATTGTCGGTGTCGTCTCATTTCATTTTTGCGCTTATTTCTGCCATCGTAGATATATTTTTCTCACAGACTCACACAAGTGCGGGAAACTCATATTACGCTGCGCCGTTGTCGCGTTTCCGTGTTTCCCCAACAATCACTTGATCCAACAATCTTCACAAAACTCGAGATGATCGTATCTTCTTAAGCAATCGTTGAAAAGGAACAGAATCTATAGTAAAACAAAATTGAGTTTTTTTAAGTAAAACAAAATTGAGTTTTAACTGCAGAGAGATAACATAAAATCAAGACAGGACACCGAGAAGTTTGACCAACCTAGCTATATTACCCTTTGCATGCTCATATCTATTCCAGAAGACATAAATTTTAATCACATCAGCGCCACCTTCTTTGCTTTTTTTTTTTGATGATATCAGACCACATCTGAAATCAGTTTCAAGATCATTAGGGATCTAATCAATGCTATAGCACGCACTAAAGAAATAACAATATCTAAACACAAAATTAAACTAGTTATTTCAGAGGTGGCGTAAGGGGGAGTGCTTTTCAAAGGAGACGATCCGCCGCTTCCGGCAACAATTAGATCTCGGTGTCACACTACAAGAAAAAGCTCAAAAAGCTATAACCGACGGAATAATAACGAAAAAATCCGTCGGTTCTATCTCATCGGTTTTTTAAATCTGCGGGTAATTACCGATGGAATTTTGACAGACCGAATCCGTTGGGACGGAATTTTGACACACCGAAATCGTCGGTAGTTGGTAAACTGACGGACATAGAACCGACGGAAATTTGACGGTTTCGGAAACCAACGAAAAATCGACGGTTTCAAAAACCGACAGATTAGTGACGGATCCAAAAACCGACGGATTAGTGATGGATCCACAAATCGACATATTAGTGATGGATCCATAAACCGACGGATTCTGTCGGTTTCCATTTATTATTATTATTATTATTTGAAAATATTTAATATATAATTTAAATAAAATTTAAAATAATTAAAAAATAAAATATTTTTTAAATTTAAAATATTCATAAAAACATTAAAAACATAAAATATAAGTTTTTTTATTCAAACCGACACTAAACCCGAGAAATCTACATCCCTGAAACTGAACCCGAACCCGTCCCCGTCCCCAACCTCGACACGTAGTCCGCAAACCTCACATCAATCTCGTTGAATCTTGTCATCATCTTCTCTTTGTTTTCTAGCAAAGTCGCAATCACATTATCATTAGTCTTCAATTGCACCTCATAGTCTGCATGTGTCGGAATAAATCGAGAAGACTTTACGGACTTCAATTTTTGGCTCATACTGCCTAAACCGAACCAACATGCTTTGGTCTTCGGTGTTTCCGGTTAAACAATCGAAAAACAAACTTTAGAAATAAATTAAATTAAAATAAATACTTATAAAGTGTTAATTGTATAACTTACCTCGTTGATCTCTTCATCTCGTACCGCAAGAATGAGGGATCCCTTCCAAAAAATAAAGTAAAAAACATGAATATTATATATATATATATATATATATATATATATTCTAACTATATATAAAGCATACTTACTATTAATATAAAAGCATATAAAACAACTAAAGATGATATAAAAATATTTTAAATTACTAGTAAAAGCATATTAATTTTTTGTGTCATAAAATTATATAAATTTACCCAAAAAATAAAAGTTTAAGAAAAATATTTCTTTAATTTTACATACAAAACGATTAATTTTATATATAATAAACTATGTAAAATTAATGAACTTTTAGAAAACAAAAGAAAAACATAAACCATAAAATAAAAAATAAAAAATTTCCAAATCTTATTTCTAAAAACCTATCTACTATATCTAACCTACAAACAAGCCAAATTCAACATCAAAACAAGCTAATCCTATACATTCAAACCCAATCTCAATTCTATACTTAAATCCCCATACCCTGATTTAAAATACTGACGAATTAGTGACAGATTTTAAAAAATTGACGGATTAGCGATGGATTAAGATATAGGTTTTAGGGTTTATTGTTTCAGGATATTAAAACGCCAAGAACACAAAATTATACTGATACAAGGTTAAATTGCTCAATGTTTAACAATTCTAAAATATTTTTAGAATTCAAAACCTGTATTTAAGAAATAGTTGTTCCTCGTACGAAAAAGACTAATTAATATGTATTATACATTAGGAAAAACACATTTGGATAAAAGTGTTTGATTTTGGAAATTCCGTCAAATAAGTGTTATAAGTTGAATTATGCATTGTGTTGTATTGTAAAAAATTGTTTTGAATGTGTTTATGGTGGTTTAGAAATCATTTTTCGGAAACGAACTCTAAACCCTGAATCGTTGTTAATTATCACGATTTACTGATGGAATAGTGACAGATCTATTAAATATGACGGAATAATGACGGAAAACTGATGGATTACTATTAAATATGACGGAATAATGAAGGAAAACCAACGGATTACAATCCGTCACTAATCTATCGATTTTCTGTTATTAAAACTGACGGATTGAAATCCGTCACTAATTTCGTCACTTTACCCCTTGTTTTCTTGTAGTGTCACAACTAATAAACGGTTTAGAGAAACTTCTGGAGACAAGAAAAGGGATAATCAGTGGAAGTACTGTATATGTCATTGATACGAAGACATTCGTGTTGATTCCGCCATATTCAGAATAAGATAAGTCCTTGCTCTTTGGAGCTTTATTTGGGATCAAATATTGTTTCTATTAGGAGAGAACCCACCATAATACGTTGATTTTGTTTTAATTTATGAATACTTATCTCTTATATTTTCCTTTATAAATTTGTTATTTTCCTTTTTTTGATGAACCTAATAATTTCTAGGAAAGAACATGCAATAATATGTATACTGATTTAGTCTGTATTATAAATAATATATTTTTAGATATTGTTTTGATTATCAATCTGTTGGGGTCAAAATTCCCCTCGACGAAAACAATAGCCGAGAACACGATATGAAGATCGGACACGGACGTTCATCACATTTCATACGAACAGAGCTTCGTATAGTCAATGCTTTATACGGAGCACTTAGTGCCGATGACTTCATATGAACAACATTTTATACGAAAAGCTTCAAACGGATAACATTTCATACGAAGCGCTCCATGTCGATGGCTTCGTAAGAATGACATTTTATGCGAAAAGCTCCAAACGGATAACATTTCATACGAAGCGGACAAAACTGTTCATCAAAACATTCCAACGGATCGATCGGACAAGCACATCTCTCGATAGAAACTACGAATATACGAAACATCCGAACAAGAGACTTCTGAGCTGAATCAGCTCGGATTTCAGAGTTGGTTTGAACATCTATTTTCTATTTTCCCGAGCACAATTCATTCTTTCAGAAGTTCCGAGCTGAATGCATTCCTTGGAAACTTCCGAGCTGAATTTACTTCTCGAACTTTCCTAACGGATATTCCACTTAGATCGTATTATCGAACATTTGCCAATTTTTCTTTCTTCGGATGCGCAACTAGCCGCAATCCATTTTTGGAAACATCGACTTATCCGTTCCTAGCCATTAAACCAAAATCCTCGGATAAAGTTAGAAGAAATACGAATTTGGGCCCAACAGACAAGATTAGTATTTCCGAGACTTTGGGCCAAATCAAGAAGTCTCTTCTCAAACGGACTCGGGCCTTCCGTTTCCGGCCCATTTGGCAAAATAGGTTAAGCCGCGGAATGATAGTCGCCAAAAGAAGAAGATAAACTCGAATAAGTGAAGATGGAGATATTTCCGAGCAGAAGAGAAAAATCCGAGATGAAACTGTAAATCTTAACGGAAATGGAAGGAGATGATAACAGGAAGATTTCTGAATATCTTGCGGACGCGGATCCTCGAAGCCGACTTTCCGCAGCTATGTAATGAGATGTCATTCCTACGATTTAGATATAGCAAAAAACCCTAGCATCTAGACTTAAGAACTTAGCAATTTTCTTAGCCGTTTTTGATCTTTGTACTCTCTTTTCGATCGATTATCAATAAAATATCTTCCGGGTTCGTGTTTTGGTGTGTTTATCTTTGAGATTTTTGTTCGCTAAAAGTTTGCTCTACAAGTTTTGACAGTGCGAGTTCCGACCCTCACAGTTTGGCGCCGTCTGTGGGGAAGATAAATTTCTCACACTTAAAAACCATCGATTAACGGATCCGAAGATATGGTTACCAACGGAGACGGAGACAAATAGATCACCAACTGCCGATCGATAACACCACGACAACTAACGTTACTACGGATAACACATCAGCAAGCGGCATCTCTACAAACATGACCGCACCAGATGCAACAAACAACGCGACACTATCCGAGTTGAAAGAGATGGTGGCTTCTCTAAGACAGCGAACCGAACAATAAGAAAAGGCGAATAGCACTCCACAGAGCAGATCGAGAGACTGAAAAACGGAAACCGAACACGGACCACTCGAACGGTGAACTTCGCCCCAACTGAACGCAGGCTGCTAGGCTTCTCAACGTCTGGTGAGTCAGCAAGGAACCAGTCGTATCACCGTGTGCAAACCACGGGTGAATGAACTCCTCCAGCGACTAGACCCAACACGGCGGATCCTCCTCCGTTGATCCGAGGTCGTAGACTCGTAGGGCCAGAAGACACGGAGGATTGGGAAAACGAGAATCCCTGTAATAAGCGATGATGAATTTTCGGAAGAAGAAGATGTTCAGCGGACTCAACCGATAGAATCAACTGAAATACAACAAACGGAGCAAACTCGATGAACTCAGAGATGCACTGGCTCAAATGACAACGGAGATCGATCGCCAGTTCACCGGGCAACAAGCGCTGTGCGGGAGATCGATCGCGTTTTGGAAGAAACGCAGAAGACACCGTTCAAATATCGAATCACCGAGACACGAATATCTAATCCGGGCAAGATCAAAATTCTAACCTACGACGGGACGACTAATCCGAAAACTCATATGATGTCTTTCTGTATCACGATGGGAAGCGCCAATTTCAGGCGAAAACATAAAGACGCCGGTTTTTGCCTCTTATTCGTAGAGCATTTGAAAGGAGCGGCGCTCGAATGGTTCTCCAGGGTAGAACGAGATTCCACTGGAAACTTCCAACAGCTATCCGAGGAATTCATGAAACAGTACTCGATCTTCATGGACAGAGATACTTCCGACGTTGATCTATGGTCAATGTGTCAAGGCCAGACAGAAAGCTTGAGGAAATTCATCGAACGGTTCAAAAAGTTCTAGACGAGAATCGAAGGCTTAAGCGACAAAGTGGGCATCGACGCGCTGAAAATGGCACTTTGGTACGAATCAGATTTCAGGAAGGAAATCTCTCTAAATCGACCTCAGACAATGGCGGATTCTTTGCACAAAGAAATATACTTCATCGTCTACGAGGAGGAAATGAAAGTCCTATCCGAGAAGCATAAATCGACAAAACAATCAAGCAAGGACGCTTGTCTACCCACTAGCACGAGCAGCGATAAGCGAAGCTCCAAACCGATTAGCAGCTCGCGAATTGAAAAGAGGTGGATCGCATAATTATCAAATCAACTTGAACGAACAGGAAGATGGACCGACCGAACGAAGGAAGAAGTCGTGGAACACCTGGACAAGAAACCCCAATGCATACGATGAGAAAGTGTTCTGCGATCACCACCAATCGTACGGACATCGCACTGCCGACTGTCGCACATTGGGCGTGAAACTCGCAGCAAAACTTGTAGCCGGAGAACTTAGGTATACAATAATCTTGAAGGATTTCGATGACGAAGAGATTGAAAATCGGCCGAATAAGCCAAACAACAGCAGCAGGCCGAATCGAGCGGATCAAGAGCAGAATCCCCGAGAAGGCAAACCAAAATTGGCAATAACAAGCAAAGGAGGGGAAACGACGAAGATCCTAAAGCGAGTAATCATCAAAGGCTAAATATGATCAGAGAAGGACGGCAAGATCGTCAGAGTACCAGACCGTCCTTCAATCCTTATCCGAGGTAGCCATGGAGAGCCGACGATCGAGGAAAAGCGTCCAGAGAAGCGTGTGGCATCAATTCCCGAGCAGCACAATATTGTTCGAAGACATTTGGATCCCAGGGTTCGATCAAACTCGCAACGAGCCACTCGTCATTGAACTAACCATCAAAGATTGCCATGTGTCGGAAATCCTGGTCGACACTGGAAGCTCTGAGGATGTAATCATCTGCGACACTATGAGAAGGATGAATATAAGCTTAAATGAGGTAACACCCTTCCAGTCATCTTTAGTAGGATTCACTGGAGAAGCCATAGCTACTTTTGGAAAGATCGAGCTACCATCACTCGCTGGAGGAATCTCCAAAGTCGTCGAATTCTTGGTCATAGATCGTCCGACAATTTACGAAGCAATCTTGGGAATTTCGTGGATAAACTCCATGAAAGCGGTTCCGTCAACTTATCATCTCTGCATCAAGTTCCCAGCCGCTTCAAGGATAAAGACAATTTGGGGAAGCCAAGGGCAGCAAACCCCAAGTAGCTCCCGAAGCGACGAGTCAGGCCAACCAGCGGACGTCCCGAAGAAAAGATATCCGCTTCACAGAACAAACAATCGCGATCAACGTTTCTCCTCGGGAAATTTGGTCCTAAGAGTCCTAGTTCGGTTGTTTATGTTGTTGTTGATAATTGTGTGATTGGTGTTAGAGTCCCAGTGAGTTCTGCGTGTTTATTTTACTGCACTAGGACTCTAAGGTGCGTTAGATCCCACAAGTCTAGGTTTTAAAGGCGTTCTGGTACTTCCGACCCGATTGGATCCTCAGGTAGTTGTCTAACCAGATCGTGTGCCTTCGGGTGATGATGCTGGTTATGGCATGAATCTACTGAGTGACACCGGTAGGTGTGCGGTTCGGAGAATACGGGGTCATTTCCTAGGGCCGAGCTTCATGGAAACTTAGGTTACCATGGGGTAATCCGAGTCACTGCGTATCGATGGGCTGAGAAGAGTGTCCTAGGTCGTCGAACTTCGTGTTAACGTCTAGGAGTCGTGGGTGGTTGTAGTTATCTAGTCGGTGATTACGTAAACCCGTGGAAGTTCCCGAGTTCGCATATAGTAGGCCGAATGGAGTAAGTTGGTTTGCGCGATAAATATATCGAGTCCAATCGAGAGCATGTGCCGCAGTGCTTCCGATTTCCTTAACTGCTTCTTCTTCTTTAGCAAGTGCTTGTGTGTGCGGGTTTATCACGTCATGGTATTACGTGATCGACCGTTATTGTTGTTGCTTGTTATTTTGGGTTTTGGGGCGGTAAGTTGTAGTTATTAGATAGATTAGAAGCCTTTAGTGGGGAGCCGTCTCGCTGGGTGATCTTAGATCACTCATTAGACTCTTTTGTGTGTTTCAGGCTTCGCAGCGACGAAGGCGAGAGGTCCTCGGTGTAGTTTCGCGATCGCTTGGGGCGAGAGTTTTGATTCGATGTTTTGTTGTTTCCTCGGTTCGGCTTTGGTGACATTTTATTATTGGAACTGAATAGTTGATTTTAATAACAAAGTTTTTTGTAAATGTGTAAACGTTATGTAAACATTTGTTTATTCAGTAATGAACATGATTCCCTGATATATTGGTTTAGTCCGAACCGACACAACTCACGGAAGCAGTACAGGTTGCGAAGCTTTGTACTGTGGAAGTGAGGATAGCGGGGTCAAGGACGGGTCAGTGCGAGCCTTTTTCTCAAACCGATCTGTCTCTGGCTTCGTCTTGTGACGAACATTTCCTGTTTGACTTGCTCGGATTCGACTTGGTCATGTTCTTGTTTGATTGTTGACCGGTCAGCTCGACGGTCAGCGGATAATGGCAAAGGGGCGTTACAAGGAGGATGGCAGTGACGACAATTGTTGCGCTCCCTACATATGCAGTAGATGGAGATTTGAAGAGCCAGTTTGAGGAGTATTAAGTTGGGTGGTATCTGTCCGGGAGAAGAAACATATCTTAGTGTAATCTCCCAATATGGGTTTGAGCCTATTAAACCCGAGATGATCCACTACCAAATAGTGAATGAAAACGGAAAAGTAAAGAAAATACGATCTCGAGATTCATTCCTTTCACCACCTGGAAAACAAGGTTGATTAATACCCCCAACTACGCATTTTCACGCTTGTGACCAATTTGTCATAGAGAGCAAGCCAGTTGATAAAGGAATGATGAGATATTGATTGGGGGAACCAAGTCACTTTGTGCCACCACACCACTGGATAATGCTTTCTTATAATATTCCAAGTGCGCATAGCCGAGAAGTTTTCCTATAAATATACGGACCTTGATGCCAAAGGATCTTGTCTGAACTGGCAACAAGAGAAGGAATAGGAATAGCTAAGATACTTTGGGTCATCGAGAGCACTGCAGCTGTACGCCAACGACAAAAGGACCATTGCACGCACCCTGAACCACATATATGATTGTAGCAGAGCAAAGAATGACAGGTTGCGAGTACCAGATTCTCCAATTATCTCAATAAGCCTACCGGTATTAAGCCATTTTTTGAGCCAAAAGAAGCTTGAGAAGGTATAATCCTACTATTGAGGACGACATATTTTACAAAATCCACAGCCATGGGTCTAAGCTTGAGAACCCTCTAGAACCCGCTTTGACGTCCCAATAAGAAGAATACCTAAAAAGATATGAAGATTACAATGCGACCAAAGCGTGTTGGTACCGCTAACAGTGTTCCAAATGATTTTCAAAGAAAACATAGGCGAAGTATTTTCAAGTCTTGTTATCCCCAGACCCCCTTCTCTCTTTGGCTTGCAAATATCATATCATGATGTCTTCTCTTTAGTCATGGTATGCGGCGAACCCGAACACAAGAAAGCATAACAAATACTTTCGATCCCATCAAAACATCGTTGAGGCAATCAAAATGCAGCACACCAGAAGTTTTAGATACTAGCAATGAAAGATTTGATAAGAAGAAAACTCCCCACGAACTTCAAAGTTCTACTTGTCCAAGAGATCATCCTTTTCCTAATTTTATCGATTAAGGCTCATATTCGACTCTAGTTAGACTTTTTGTAGTGAGAGGCAAGCCCATGTACCGAATCGAAAGCTGCTGAATAGGAAGCCCTTAATCATGGTGGTATCCCACACACAAATTAAACGTTTTACAAGCAACAAAGGGAGAAGATTTTTCTGCCTTGATAGTGAGGTCAGAGACAGCTTCAAACTCCGATAACACTTCCATAGTTCCATTTAAAGACAGAGCTTTGCCATCCATAAAGACTAGCATATCGTCCTCGAAGCTCAGATGGGTGACATTGACGTCCTTACACATAGGATGATATCCAATTTTTCTTTCAACGACAGCTTTATTAAGGAGCAAGAACATGATACTGATCGCAATAACGAACATATATGGCGACAATGAACATCCCTATCTTAACCCGCAAGAACTTTTGAAAAAAACCATCCAATTCACCGTTAATCATAACTGAAAACGAAGTCGTGGAAAGGCACCTCTGAATTCAAATAACAAAAATGTTAGAAAAACCCATTGCTTGAAGTACCTTGATGATGAAATCCTATCAAAGTGTGTCCAGTAACACGTTTTCCAGCAAGAGCTTACCCTTTTCTAAAAGCACTGTGATTGGGAATCATACCCTCCGGCAGAGCATTCTTGCGGCGATTCACAATCAACTTGGATATAACTTTATAGATCATATTACATCAAGCTATTGGTGGGTAATCACGAATAGTGTTAGTGTCCTTCTTCTTTATTGCATAGACTAGAGTTGTTGCATTAACACCAGGCATGAAACCAGTGATGAAAAAGGACTGTACTGCTATCACGAAATCAGAACCCAGAATAGGCCAAGTCGTTAAAAGAATTCCTTCGTATAACCGTCAGGACCCAAAGTATCGTTTGAAGGCATGGACTGCAATGTAGCCACAATTTCGGATTCGTGGACATGCTTAATTATCTGCTCAGCTAAATCAGATGGGAAAAGGTCCAAAATTAACATGAACTAAATTCTTTATGCACCAAAATATATGAACTACAATACGGTGCCAAAATCAACCTTTTCGTCCAAAAATTCAAATTAACAACTTTAACTCGTAATTTAGTGCCTAAATCTGCTTCGACTAACTGAGACGTCAGTCAGCAGTTAATGTTTGCTGACTTGGTACAAACGATGTTGTTTTGGTTCTTTATTAAAAAATAAAACTCGACTACTCCAACAATCGAACCTAGCCATGGGAGGTTATTAAGCAAGTAGTAAACCAATTAATATGTGTACTATTTTATGTTTGTTTATACAAATATATCTACTTATTATCTAGTGTTTAATAAAATCGGGAAAAGACTTCTTCTAGGCTTGAACTCGGGTCATGAAGGTTAAAGAGAGGAGTCTTATGCAATTGAGCGGTGTAACATTTTTGGTTGATTAACACGAACACACACACACACACACACACACACACACACACACACACACACACACACACACACACACACACACACACACACACACACACACACACACACACACACACACATATTTTCCATTAATTTATAAACGCATACCATTTCTTATGCCTCCTGCTAGGGTTCAAATCTGCTCAGAAAATACATCTATGTTTTAGGGTTCAGACAAAAGAATCGAACCATAAACTCGGTTTTTATCGTTTCGATTGGAAGTGAAAAGAAATGAGGAGGTATGTTTCACTCGAGTTTTGTTTAATTTCAGTGTTGATTTTACTCTAGGAAAATCGATTTCTATGAGTCTATTTCGTTTAGAGATTCGAATTTTAGTGTCTATTTCATTTAATTTCACTCTTGATACGAATATTAAAGCTATTTTTAGTCCACCAAATGTTCGACGAATTTTTGAGGGAGTTTTATAAGGTTTTAATGTATCTTTCTTATTCTTACATCCATTTGGAGAAGAAAATCACGTATATTTTTTACGATGGTGGACACTATTTTAAGAATTATGCAGGTGAACTCACATATACAAGTGACAAAGACAAGTCAATTAACTGTTATGATGATGAGTATAAAGAAAAACATATGGGTAAAAGAGAGATATGGTACTATTCGTGGGGTTGAAGATGGCTGTCAGTGGAGAATCTACTGCTCCCATGAAGAACATTTAGGGAAGTGGAAGGGAAAACAGTTCATGATGTTCATAGTTGCATGAAGGATTACAAATGTAAGATAGTGAAGAAAGGTGTGATTGCGAAGATGTTTCTAAATGATATTAGGATTGATCCTGACTATAAGACAAAGACAATACAACACCATACTCAAAAAGATTCGACATGATCACTACAATTAACAAGTGTAAGAAGGTCAAGGCAAAGGCAATAGACATGATCAACAAAGATCATTTGGAAAACATTTCTAGGCTCAGATACTACCACTTAGCACTTCTTGAGCAAGTTGAAACATTATTTGTTTGCTTTTTTCCATAATGTATAAATGTTATCTTTTTCCAGGAAAAATCAAGACTCAACTGTGATTCTTGACACGGTTAAAAATGGCGATGGGAATGAAGCCTTTAGAAGATTCTATGTTTGCTTTAATTTCTGAAACGAAAATGGTCAATGTGGTGTAGATTTACTTTTTGACTTGACGGTTTTTTTATGAAGTCTACATTGAAAGGCCAGTTACTTGCTGCTATAGGACGAGATACCAACAATGGGATGTATCCGTTCACTTAAGTTGTAGTCGATATTTAGAATGAAGATAACTGGAAGTGGTTCATAAGGAAGCTTAATGATGATTTCAATCTCTTAGAAGGGTAAGGATACCCTATCATTTCTGATTGACAAAATGTAAGTCTTCTACTCTTATTTTCTCTGTTTTAATTTTATGGCTTTGTTGATTATTAAATTGTTTTAAATATTTAGGGTTTGTTGAATGCTTTGAAAGTGAGCTGCCTCAAGTAGAACATAGGATGTGTGCTTGAAACATATATGGGAACATGAATAAGTCGATTCCAAATCAGAGTGAAATGAAGTGATTGTTTTGGAGAGTAGTCGAGAGTTACACAGCTCTTGAGTGCAAAAGCTATGAAACAGGTGCAAAGGTATGACATGCGTTTGTATGAAGCCATGATGGAGAAGAATCCTCAGAATTTCAATCTAGATAACTGCAGCACTACATCTTCATGTATAGATGTCCACAACAACATCTCTTAATCTTTCAACAACGCCATTGATGCACAATACGTGTAATACCACGATCTTAAAAAGCAATAAAAATATTATTATTTTGTATAATGATATTGTATTGCTAATAAAATGAATTAAGTTTTTAAGAAATTCATTAGAGTTATTTTGGAATTTTTTTGGGAATTTTCATAAATAATCGGTTATTATCGAGAAATTAAATAAGCAATCGGGTTAGTCCGAAAACCCACATCACTATTAAAATATATGTAAGCTATAGTTAAAAGTAATTAGCAATATTTGATCCCTGGATTGAGTTAGGATTTTTGATCATTAAAGAGTACTAAGTGATCAAAATGTTTTAAAATAAAAATGTATAGATTTGGAATTGGATCATGGGAGCTTAGATTAAGAGATAATATATTATTAGATATAAAATTAAGCCCAAAAAGTTTATGGACCACAAAATTATTAGAAGAAAATAGAAGGAATTGATGCATTGAATGTGAATTAAGATACATTGAACCTAAGGGAGACTTTACCATTGTGCATTGCACTTGAGCCAATGGCGGAGTTAGGTTGGTAGATAGGGGGCAGCTGCCCTCGATAGATTTAAATATTTTAAAAATTTGTTAATCTCATAACAAGTTATTCTTTAAATTAGTTGGTAGTTGCCCCCCCTTTAAAAATTATGTATGCCCCCCATCCTCGCATGTTCGACATTTCTTTCTTCCCACTTTAGATTTTTTTTTTCCTTCGATTAAATCCCACTATTAATTGTTCTCATATTTGTGTTAGTTCCACTTACACAGTTACAATTATATCTATGACACAATATTTATTGCATTTCTTTTTTATATCTTTTTTAGTTACAGAATTAACACATTAACTTTTGTATATATCTTTTCATTGGTTAACTATTTTTGAGAGTATAATTAGTTTATTAATTTATTTATTTATCAATTGTAATTGTGTGTTTAGTTTATTTTGGTTTGTTTTAACAAAAAACTATATATATTTATGACAAAATACTAAAGATATATCTTAAATTATATTAATAGACTTTTTCTAAAAACAAAAAATTTATTAATTTATGTAATATAAAAATACTTATACATTTTAAATATAATTTATTTTGATACACAAATA
>CM058240.1:38280084-38759727 GCA_030180135.1 Orychophragmus violaceus
TGTATTCACTTATTTTGGAGAAGATTTCAAACCCCTTTATCTATTTAATTTCTTATATGCAATCTATTATTTCTTTGATTATGTTTTCATTAATCATGTCTGAGTAGATCCATAGTTGAGTTTAGGGTTTCTCATTAGGGTTTGATGACTTGCTAGACTTGTTTAATTCAGTTAGGATTCATATGATTAGAATGTTCTTCAAACTAAATTGTGCTTAAAGCTAGTTCTAACCTGATCAATTAGAATCTAGATCTTAGGTTGCTAAATACGTCACGAGAGTGGGGTTTAGGAATCTGAACTATTTAGGTTGAGCAATTAAATTATTCGCAAAGAGATTTGGCTTAGTTTAATTGTGAACATATCGAACTTGAACTTAATGCTAGTTTAATTTGTTAGTAATTGCAAAGAGATTTGGGTTACTGCACTTAGGCTTAGAGAGTTTTCGCAAAGAGATTTGGTTAACTCTATTTCCGTGATTTGAGTTCTAGAACTGAGTTTAATTTGATCCTGACTGATTAGCTTGTCTGCTTGTCTGATTTCCTGAGAATACCCTAGGCTTGACGCTTTTAGTTTATTGCTTACAAAACCGATTCCTGCTACTGTTTACTTTCTTGCAACGCAATTTATTTACTTCACTACTTGCTTTATTTCTAGTTTAATCTCTACGTTTCTGTTTCTATTGAGACCAAGTGTCCCTGTGGATTCGATAGCCCTATATACTACTTTGACATTGCTGTTCACTTGCAGTTTAGAATAGGGTAAAACTTAGAACCTATCAAGTTTTTGGCGCCGTTGCCGGGGACTCTTTGAGTCTTCGATAGGACCGAACTTAGGGTTTTTACTAGAAATTTTTCTTTTTTGTTTTTGTTCTTTTTCGTTTTTATTTTTTTGATTTTACTAACTTTGTCTCTGTTTCTTTCTGTCGCAGGTACGAATTTCGCCTTGCGTCGATCGTTGCATACCTTGCGTCGATCGTCACTAGGCGATTTGAGATTGAATCGATCGTTGCACTGATAGCAACGATCGTTGCTGGACGATTACAGACAGTTTATGCCAACGCAGAAAACTCGAAGTAATCCGAACTCGAGCTTGGTTAATCTCAATCTAGAGGAACTTGGACGTTTAGAAAGAGCTAACAGAAGAGAAAGAAGAGAGAGAATGGTACGAGAACGTTTGATCTTGATACCAGATGCTGAGGGTACCCTGAGAGATTCGGAGAACAATCCTTACAATGCTGCTGGGCGGAGGATTGATGCTGAAGGGAATGCCATCCCTGACCCTCCTGAGCAACTGCAACAAGAACAAAACCAGGGTCAAAGACGAGCTCAAGGTAGAGAGATGGTTGTTCACGAGAGGACACTAGCTGACTACAACAGACCTGACGAGTTTCATGCAAACCGAGCAGCTTTAGTGCTTCCTGCCTTTGAGAGGAATGACTTTGAGGTCAAGACCACCTACTACCAGCTGATGAGACAGATTGCTTTTCATGGTCACCAAGCGGAGCAGCCTATGGATCACATTGATCGGTTTGAGGACATAGTTACTTGCATGAAGTATGAGGGAGTGTGCCCAGACTACCTGTTCCTTAAGTTATTTCCACACAGTCTTGCTGGAGACGCTAGTGTATGGCTGAGGCAGCTGGCACCTGGCCAATATACCACTTGGGCAGCTTTAAAGAGTGAGTTCCTGTGTCACTTCTACGATGATGCACCCTCCACCTAGATCATCTGAAACGTCAAGCTATTGACGTTAAAAGAGCGCTGAGTGGGAGGCAACCCACTGTTTTCATTTTTGCATTTTGATTTTAGTATTTTTCTAGATTTTACGTTTTTGTTTCTGTTTTGGTGAGTTTTTGGTTGCAGGTTTCGGACAAAACGCAGTGCGTCGATCGACGCATTGCAGCGATCGTTGCGGTCCTGAGCAACGATCGATCCCCAACGAAAATCGCACAGCAACGGTCGGTGCACCTAGTGCAACGATCGATGCCTGACTGCGACAGAGGTAAAACCCGAGAGAACTAACCATTCAATTCACTAATTTTTGTTTTCTTTCTTTTAACCAATCCCTTGCTTGACACTACTGGGGACAGTGTGTCTTAAGTGTGGGGGAGGTTCTACTAATTACTTTCTTTTGTTTTCTTAAGAGTCAGTTAATTTTTAAAATTTGTTTTTCGAGTCAAAATTTGTTTAAGTAGGTTACAATGACTTTTTGAGAAGATTAGCAGCATTTGCAGGAACTTAAGTGACCATTGAGATGAAGATGCAGATTAATCTATGACTATTAGAAAACCCCATCACGGATCAACCTACTGAGGACACCCACATCACTTCAGGTATCAGAGGATCCTTTTACTGACTTCACCCCTAATACTGACTTAGATTTTCTCACCTAAGGGCTTGGTATACTTTGTGTCGGGTTCCTTTGCTAGTTCTGACACAGCTTGTAAACCTGTCCTATCTAGTTCCCTTCTCCCCTTCCATAAAGTAAAAAAAAAAAAAAAAAGATAATAAACTGAGGATGAGTTAGTAACTCCGAAGTGGTCATGGGAATGGTAGCTAAAACTCTCATATCCTGTGTACCATGGAATGTGTCCAAAGTACACCCCATAACGGGAAGAACACTGATAAAAAAAATAAAATGATACCCAATGGGGAAAAATCAGTTGTTAAGGAAGGGAAAGAGAAGAAAGGGACTAGAGAAAGATAGTATGGTGGTCTAGAGCTGGCAAAGTAAGAACCCATGTGCCCTTTGATCGATACTCCTTAGGTGAGACCGCACTTTAATACTTGCAGAAGTCAGTAGGGAGAATTTGAATGCTTGAATGTGATTGTGGAGTTTACTTAGGACAGTTGCTAAGTGTGGGGGAAGTATATGTTGGTCTTGATGTCTGTAGATTTATTCTTTCATGTGGATTACTAAGGGGAATCTGAATGCTGCTGCTTCTAGGACAAAATGAGTTTCTGAAGAGTTTTCAAACCTCTTCATTACATTTTAGTTCTCTGTTTTGCTTGAGGGCAAGCAAAGGCTAAGTGTGGGGGAGTTGATATATCATGGTTTTTACCCAGTTTAGACCATGATATAGATGTGTTTTTAGTGTCTTTTGTATTCGTTTAGAGTCTTTTACAGGTTTAATCAAGTTTGGAGTTAATTGGAGATATTTGGAGCATTTTGGGACTTTTGGGACGTTTTGGCCGAGAGCTGAAGTCACTGCCTGATTTATTGATCATGCATCGACCGACACACCTTGTGCATCGGTCGACACACTACCGAGATGGGCCGTACACGTCGGTTTAATGAAGTTGTGAAGATTTGCAAAGAAGCCCAAGATAGTTTCAGTATTTACACAGAAGCCCCATCCGAGATTATGCCTATATATACTAGTTTTTGGTGTTTTATTTAGTGACGCTTTCATACTTAGAGCTAAGAGATTTCTAGAGCTTTTGGGGCTGATCTATTTCCTGTATTCACTTATTTTGGAGAAGATTTCGAACCCCTTTATCTATTTAATTTCTTATATGCAATCTATTATTTCTTTGATTATGTTTTCATTAATCATGTCGAGTAGATCCATAGTTGAGTTTAGGGTTTCTCATTAGGGTTTGATGACTTGCTAGACTTGTTTAATTCAGTTAGGATTCATATGATTAGAATGTTCTTCAAACTAAATTGTGCTTAAAGCTAGTTCTAACCTGATCAATTAGAATCTAGATCTTAGGTTGCTAAATACGTCACGAGAGTGGGGTTTAGGAATCTGAACTATTTAGGTTGAGCAATTAAATTATTCGCAAAGAGATTTGGCTTAGTTTAATTGTGAACATATCGAACTTGAACTTAATGCTAGTTTAATTTGTTAGTAATTGCAAAGAGATTTGGGTTACTGCACTTAGGCTTAGAGAGTTTTCGCAAAGAGATTTGGTTAACTCTATTTCCGTGATTTGAGTTCTAGAACTGAGTTTAATTTGATCCTGACTGATTAGCTTGTCTGCTTGTCTGATTTCCTGAGAATACCCTAGGCTTGACGCTTTTAGTTTATTGCTTACAAAACCGATTCCTGCTACTGTTTACTTTCTTGCAACGCAATTTATTTACTTCACTACTTGCTTTATTTCTAGTTTAATCTCTACGTTTCTGTTTCTATTGAGACCAAGTGTCCCTGTGGATTTGATAGCCCTATATACTACTTTGACATTGCTGTTCACTTGCAGTTTAGAATAGGGTAAAACTTAGAACCTATCATTCTCTCAGAAACACCATTTAGGTTTTCCAGGAGAAAAGAGTTGTGATATGACTTCACACTCACCTAGATGATCACCCAATTCTTGACTCAAGTATTTTCCTCCGCGATCTAGTCGAGGATCTCAATACTTCTGTCAAATCGGTTCTATACTTCATCTTGGAACTCCTCAAGGGATTCCTGCTCGTGTCTCATCAAAAGAACACAGCCATACTTTATTGATGCCATCAATAAGGTAATGAAGTACTGAAGATTTCCTTTGGCACTAATGCTCATTGGGCCGCATACATCAGTATGTGTAAGGCCCAATGAGACTCTGGCCCGTTTTCTTTTAGCTCTGCTAAAAGGCCTTAGTCATTTGGCCCAGCGAGCAGAATTCATATCTCATATGATTTAAAATCAAATGAGCCCAAAAGCCCATAACTATGGAACTTTTGAATCCGCTCCACTCTTTGTGGTTGAAACGACTATGCCAAGGAAAGACTGGTTCGAGTCATCAGACTCAAACCTTTTAGTATTTATGTTATATTCAAACTCTCGTTGGTTTAAGATATAAAACCCATTCTAAACGGGGTGCTACCATATCATATTTCATTAAGATCTAAAGAACAAAGCTTGCCTTTTATCAAAATGAAAAAACATTCAAATTCTTACAAGAAAATGAAAGACAACTCTGCACAAGGCAGATACATGATAGCAATTACTTAATTTCTAAAACCAAGTATGAAAGGCTCCTACAAGTGGAGAATCTCTACGGCTCATACAGCAACCATTGCTTCATACCAGACACGCAGTTCCACTTGTCCTTTCTTCAACGTTCTACTGTCACTTAGGTCCTGCATATTTCAAAATATCAGTACCACAACTAGTATCCAATACTCACGTAGAACTTGAAATAATAACACAATACCTGAAGAAGAAGTACCATACATCTTCTCCATCTCTTGTGAATCTTCCAAGAATTTAATGCAGTTTCTCTTCCAATGCCCAAACTCTTTACAGTAGCAGCATTTATCAACATCCGATGGGCCTGACTTGGGCTTAAAAGATGACACAGGTTTATCCCGATTCCAAATCTGAACGGCCTTGCCATCACCCTTGTCTAAACAAGATTTCTCAAATCTTTTACCCTTTTTGATGTTTTGCTCTGCTGTCTTGAGCATGTCATACAGCTCAGTCAACGTCTTCGTCAAGCCTTTCTTGATATAGTTCTTGATGAACTTATCATAGCTTGACGGCAGTGACTGCAGAATGATGTCAGTAGCCAACTCTAAGCTGACATGACAGTCCAGTCTCCCCAGGTTATCAATGTAACCCATCATTTTAATGACATGAGGACTTACTGGAGCATCCTCTGGTAGCTTGCACCCAGTGAGAGACTTCACCATCTGGAATCTCTCAACTCATGCCAGATCCTGAAACTTCAGTTTCAGGCTGGTGATCATCTCTATTGGCGACTTCATGTTCTCGTATTGACTCTTCAAATCCGAGTTCATGGTAGCCAACATCAGACCACGCACATCTACCACATCAATATAATGCTTATTCCAAGCATCATATACTGCATTCGAGTGATTGGTCCCAAGCCTTTCTGGAAGAGCTTTCTCAAGGACATAGTCCTTGCTCTCCTGCTTGAGGATTAATCTCAAATTCCGATACCAATCCAAGAAGTTGGATCCATTTAACTTGTCCTTCTCAAGGACGAATCGCGACGAGAAAGTAGTCTTAGACATAATCTGAAATCCAAGAAAAACCAAGATTTAGTTATGCATTCCATGAGAAATCTTATCTAATAAGAAAACTCGCATTATATTCAAACAATGTTTCCTCAATGAATATAATGATCCAAGACCCATACTTCACCAAAATCTGAGTGGACGACTCGTCATCACCCAAAATTTGATTATCTAGGTAAGCAAATCATTGCTAATTGTACCCAGTACAACTCTTGGTCGCAGATAAGACAATCCATGTCTCATCTACTCTGACGTCTCTGGGCCCATAACTTCTAATGGCCCAGTCAAGTAAACCAATCTTTTCAGTCTTGTGATCATTGACAGTCGCACTGCAAGTCTATCAATGATCACCTGCCTTACTCATGTAGCAGTGGATACCAAGGACTCCAAGGCTATCCAACAAACGACACAAGTCTTGAAAGTAGACAAGATTTGGACAAGACATCAAGGTTACTTGATATTTAGTTGAAGAAACTAAACTCTAAAAGGTTAGCAAACCAATTTCTTAGGTCATGTAATTGTTGATGTCAAGCATTGCAAGTCCATCAACATAATTACCTGCCTTACTCACGTAATTGTGGACACCAAGCTCATGGCTAGACCATCACACAACAAAATGAGTCTTGACAGTTGACCATATTGAAGCTAAGCTTTGATCAATGTTTAAGTCGAGTTTGGTTTCTGCAGATTCAAGGTTCAATAACCAGAATTGCGAGCACTGTGTCGATCGACGCAGACTATGTCTGTCGATCGACACTACCAAACAAAAACCGGATTTCAATAACCGGTTAATCCAATTAACTCGGTTCATTGAACCGGTCATGTCGATCGACACAACCCATGTGTGACGGTCGACATAGACCTAAACCGGATACAGTTTTGATAATCGGTCCAATCCAATTGAACCGACTTATCAGATCAAGCTGATCTTTACTATTTAAATCGATTTATACTGATTGAGATAACTGGTTCAATCCAATTGAATCAATTCATCCAATTCAAACCGTTTCAACCAATTTCAACTAATTGTGATAATCGGTCCAATCCAATTGAACCGTTTTATCCAATCAAACTGATTTTAACCAATCGGCTTATGCTAATTGAGATAGTCAGTTCAATCCAATTGAACCAATTCATCCAATTTAAACCGATCTGTTCGGACTTAACCAAGCATGATAACCGGTCCAATCCAATTGAACCGATTAACCATTCGCAAGGTCTGTGTCGATCGACACTCAACCTGTGTCGATCGACACAGTAGGCGTTCAGGTTTTCTTCGTGAAAACCATAGCCGCCGATTTTGTCGAATTCACATCTCTGTGTCGACCGACTATGTAATGTGGTTTTGCTTCCAGCTATGTTCGTTTAATGACGTAGTGATTTTCTTTTAATTTTGTATCTTATACATAACTTAACAATAGATTCTAGTATTATATTTTAATATTTATATAGTGCTTTCTATGTTTTAACATTGTCATGCCATTTCTCAGTGATTTTATTGTCGATATCTTCACTTAGTCTCTATGTTCATTACTGATCCTATTTGTGTTTAATATGCAGAATGGATTTGGAGTCTCTTAATACTATGGCATTTCTTAGTGCTCAAAGTGATTACATGGATATGAATGAGGAAGATGAAATGAATGAAGAAGATGCATCTCATGAGGGAGTAACAAAAACGCAAGAGCTGGCTCAAAGTGACACTTAAGCACCTGAAGCAACACAATCACAAGAACACAATCCACATAAGAGACGTTTAAGTTTATCTTTTTGAAATTAATTTAAATCAGTTAGGGTTGAAAGTGATGACAAGGAAAGTGGTCAAAGTATTTATTGTGGTGCGAAACTAGTGATAAATACTAGAAGAAATGGAACAAAACGCTTGCTTCACCATATAGAGAAGGGTCCAAAAATGCCTAAGAAGATAGATAAGCATGCTTATGATCATAAGTGTAACACCCGTCTCCCGGGTAAACTGGAGACGCGGCATTAGGACGCCCGTTGAACCGAAAACGGTCCAACCGGGACACCATCTCAACTGGTCCCAGGAACCCGGCGCTTTCTTCGTATTCAAATCCACCAATAACGTCACTCGATCAGTCAATCCTGCATCCGGACCTGCGAGGGAAAACGGATGGAAAAGGGAAGAGGCATGAGTAATTGTTTCAAACACAATTACCCAGTGAGGGCGAACTCAAGGAATCCGCGATCTCATCCTACCCTATCATAACAACAAGAAACAAGTCCAAGGCTAATAACACCTTGCACCCAACGTCCGAAGGCACACAATCAACCTACACACTAACAACTTGTCCATAGGTGTGAGCCTGGGCCCCAACCACAACGCACGCACCCATGAACCGACTCGGGCCACAACCCTACGCCACCGGCACCAACCAGCATTCACTCGGCCACAACCGACTCGGGCCACAACCCTACTCCACAACACTCGGGCCACAACCCTACTCAACCACAACACTTGCAACTACGCACACAAGCCATCAAGCACAATCAACGTTTTCTGTTTAAGCGATATCCTAACATTTCTATGTTCAACAATCAATCACATAGCGCACATTACCAAACCTATACTACCTAAGAAAGACGCTATTAAACAAGGACTCATGTCCTGGAATTGAGATAGAATGGGGTAGAGATGACGACCGGTCCTCACCTTAGCCAAAGAAAGGGCAAAACGGTAATTTAGAACCTTCCTCAGCCCGAACAGATATAAGATCTGGAAAGAGGACAAGAAATCGAGTGAGATGGGCTTTTGATTCGCTTAAATCGGGCTTAAGATGAGCTAGATATGATCGATTGAAAATACCCAGGTCAAACCAGCTTAACCGACCTAAACCGGAAATTGAAATAAAAAATCGAAATCGAAATTAAAAACTGAAATTGGAAAACCGAACCGGTTAACCTAAACCGGACCCGGTCAACGGTCAACGGTCAACCCGACCTGGTTAACGGTCAGCCCGACTCGGTCGCCGGCCGAGTTGACTCGGCGGCGTCTCCGGTGGTCGGTGACGGCGGAGCTCCGGTGGACGGCGGCGGCGCGTGGCTCCGGCGACGGCGACGCGTGGGCGGCGCGTGAGAAACCGGCGGATCTTCTTCGGGCGAGTGTGGGTGCGTCCGGATAGCTACGGGGGCAAGGTCGGTGGCTACGGCTTTGTATCGACGAGAGGAACGCGATGGTGGTCTCGGATTTCCCAGATTCCTCACGGATAAAAAGTTACGGAGGTTTTAGTTCTTGGGTTAAAGGAAATCAGATTAGAAAAAGGGCTTACCGGATTTCTTTCGACATCAAGCGATGGTGGAGCTACAGATCTGATCTTGGGAGGGGTTGGTTGCAACGGAATTGGAGCAGGGCTTCGCCGAGAATCTCTTTTTCCTCTTTCTCAATGGTGGAGGCTCCTTTAAATAGGGAAGTGAAGATGGGAGCCCTAGGGTTTTGGCAAGGCAAATGGACTTGGGCTGGACCTTTTGGGCTTTCTTTCTTGTTTTGATAAAAAATTTAAACGGGCCAGTATGAGTATGTTACAATAAGGTAGATCGAGAGATGACTATCGAGATCATAATTTACCATGATTTTCCGTTTACATATGTTGAGTATGAAAATGTTAAAGCAAGAAGCTTGTATCTCAATCCATATTGTCAACCAATTTGTAGACATATTTCTGCAACTGATCTGATTATGAGATATGGATAGAAAAGAACAAACTGAAAGTGGTATTTGCAAAGCATTCTGGTCGGGTTTGTTTGACTTCAAATTTATGGTTAGCCGTCCCACTACCATGGGTATATTTGTCTAACTGCCTCTTTCATTGACGATAGCTAGAGATTGAACAATAAGATCTTAGCTTTTTTTTTTCTGAAGTGCTCACACACTCGTGAAGAGATTGATAGTAAGATTCTTGACTGTTTGAAAGAATGGGGTGTAGAAAAGAAGGTGTTTTCTATTATACTGGATAATGCTAGTAACAATGGTAGTATGCAGAGAATCTTTAAAGGAAAGCTCCCGATGAGAGGTGGTACTGGTCTGTTATGCGATGAGAAGTTTATGCATGTGAGATGTTGCGCTCATATCTTGAATATGATAGTGAAAAAGGCTTAAAATTAGCTAATGATCTCTTACATGACATTAGAAAGAGTGTCAAATATGTAAAAGTGTCACAAAAAGAATACCGTATTTTGCAGCTTGTGTGGAGAGAGTTGGGATCAAAAGTGGACAAGGTTTGTCGCTAGATGTCCAGACTAGATAGAATTCCACGTATGAAATGCTTGTTAGTAAAATTTCTACTGATAAATTGGTACTGTTGCTTTGATTGTTTTTTTTTTCCGAACAATGTAACAAATTCAAGATTTAGGATTGATGGTTAGAAGGTTCACAAAGTCTTTAATTTACTTCGTTGTAGAAAACATGTAAAAAGGTTAGAGATTTTGTAAATATGCCATCTTTGCTCTTGTTTTTGCTTTGGAGATGAGATTTGACACTTTGTTTAGGATTGATGGTTAGAAGTATTGATATATGATGTTAAAGCTAGCGGGTGTACTTTGTTTTTGCTGTTATGTTTTTGTTTAGTTATTCTTCCTATCATTTGATTAGAATCTTTATTCTATGTGATATTTTTGAGTTAGAGAGAAGCATTGAAGCTGGTGCAGGCAACACAAAGACACATTTAGATATTTATTTGGATGAGCCTTGGCTAGCGTGAAGTTCTTTTCCAAATTTGGATGTTTTGAGCTATTGGAAAGATAATCAACATCAACTTAGTGATTTAGCTGAAATGGCTTGGGATTTGCTCATTATTCATATTACTACAGTTGCCTCAAAGTCTACTTTTAGCATTGGAGCTCGAGTTTTAACTTCATACAAAAATTGTTTGCTTCCAAACAATTTTCAAGCTCTACGATGTACTCGCAATTGACTTCACGGGTTTGCGGAATATGAAGGTAGAATTTTAATATTTAGTTTTGTAGTTAAATGAATATTTGAACTAATTCACATTTTGAATTGTAGGTACTATAAAGGATAGTATTGATGACAATGATTCTCAAGATGTCAAAAAGACAACAAATACTTTGGGAATAGAAGGTTCAAAACTAGGAGATTCAAGTATCTCATGAGAACAATGGTATTTATTGATGTTCAAATTTGTTTTTGTCTTTGGTATTCAAATTTATAGTTGAAGTTAACAAGTTTTTGTTTTGGTCAATGATGCAGAAATCTTTTGGGACTTGAAGACTGGAAACATCTATCATATTGTGTCGTTTAAAACTTGTGTTCTTTTTATGTTTTGTTTGGATTTTAAACTTAAAAACATAATTTTTTTATCTATGTTTTTCATTATATTTTGAACTTAATTTTTCCATGTTTTGTATTATAATTTGAACTTTATTTATTTATTTTATTAGTGTAATTCATTTTTTTAGCAAATAACAAAAAGGTAAGTTAAATAATGTAAATTGATTATATAAATTGTGTAAATTTATTAGTGCGATTCATCTTTTTGTAAACTACAATTATAATAAATTAAGATAAAATTTGATTAGATAACATATTCTTGCCTTTTGATTTCCTTTGTAAACTTCAGTTTTTTTAATAATCGGGCCTCAACGGGCTTCTCATACACTGCGAACTTTAACATAAACAGACTTTAGTGGGTACTTATTTAAACGGGTTGAAACAAACAAGGCTTAAACGTGCAAGGCTTCAACGGACAGAGCCTAAACGGGCTAGGGTAGCCCATATTAACATCACTTGTCTTCCCTTATTTTTGTTTTATCGTAAACCGCATAATCCTTCTTCCCCAAGCATGATTGGATCTCTCCGCCGATCACTCCCTAACCTGAGAAGCATCAACCTCCTCTGCAGCCGCCAATTTTTCATTTTCCATAGCTGAATCTCTCTGACCAAACAAGGCACGAAGAAGCAAGACGCTGTTCATGTCGCTATCTAGATCTATCCCCTCCGGCGCATCTCCTATGTCGAATCCCCCACCTAATCTCCCTTGGGCTACAGATTCATCGCACCATCTTTGAATCCCTCCTCCGACGACCCCTCTAGTGAAGCATCTCGAACCCTGAATAATCTTCTGCCTCGTTTTCTCGATGCTGCTTTGTCGAGGGCGTGACCCTCCCGGTGTCCTAAAGTCAAGACCTCCTACTCTTTTGTCATGAAAGCGTAGGCTGATCCAAAGATATTTAGCTTTCTTCTTCGTCACTTGAGTTTGAATTGCTCGGCTCGACGAAAATTTGTCTCCCTTTGCCACCGTTGCCCTTTTTATTTGAGAAGGACACACCTGCCTTCCGTGGGTGGAAGTAGGTTGGGTTCACTATGTATGTCTCACCGCCACGTCGTCTCTCAGTCACTCTGCTTTAGATCTCTGGCCAATCCGTCGCACCTAGTGATGTTAACACAGCTCTCATAGCCAAAACGATATTGTAATCCTCCCAGTACTTATCAAATTTATCTTGCATTCTCTGAACCATTTCTCTTATTCCAGCATCATCACAAATAACATATTTCTTCAAAAACATCTCTATCCTCTATACTTGTGTGAAGTACAAATTGGATGTAGGATACTTAGAACCAGAAAAGTATGCCGTAATAACACCGAATAGGCTTCAAAAACTCGCATATCTTTTCCCCATGGTTCAAGTCATCCTCTGAAGGCAATGACTTATAATGAGGGTCAAAAGACTCCATTCTTTCAAATGCTTTCATGAACTTTAACGCTCTAATAATCATCTCATACGTGGAATTTCATCTAGTATGTACATCTAGCGACAAACTTACTCCACTCTTTATCCCAACTCTCTCCACACAAGCTGTAAAACACTGTATTCTTTGCTATGATGCTTTTACATATTTGACACTCTTCCTAATTTCATGTAAGAGATCATTTGCCAATTCTAACCTTTCTTTCACTCTCGAATTCAAGATATGGGCGCAACATCTCACATGCATAATTTCCCATTGCATAACAGAACATTACCACTTATCATCTGGAGCTGTTCTTTAAGGATTATCTGCATACTACCGTTGTCACTAGCATTATCCAGTGTAACAGAAAACACCTTCTTTTCTACACCCCATACTTCAAACAATCGAGAATCATACTAGCAATCTCTTCATCAGTTTGTGGACACTTCAAAAAAGAAAAAGCTAAGATTTTATTGTTTAATCTACAACTATCGTCAATAAAAGAGGCAATTATACAAATATACCTCATGGTAGTGGGACGAGCTAACCATAAATCTGAAGTAAAACAAACCCGCCCAGAATGCTTTACAAATACCATTTTCACCTTTTCCTTTTCTATCTCATACAACCTTCATGCTCTAATATTTTCATATTCAGCATATCTGAACGACAAATCATAGTAAATTATTATCTCACTAGTCATCTCTTGATATACCTTATGATCAAAAGCAAGCCTATCTACCTTCTTAGGCATTTTTGGACACTTCTCTATATGGCAAAGCAAGTATTTTGTTCCATGTGTTCTAGTATTTATCACTATTTTCAAACCACAATGAATACTCTGACCACTTTCCTTGTCATCACTTTCAACCCTAACTGATTTAAATTCTTTCCAAAAAGATAAACTTAAACGTCTCTTATGTGGATTGTGTTGAGGTCGAAAACCTCCTCGACGAAAACAATAGCCGAAGAGAGGATCAAGCAGTCGAGCATGAACGAGTATTTGAGTTAGACGTTCAAGAACACGTATAAATGACAAAGTTGTACGAAATGCCAACAAATGACTTATCGGAGAAATGGTTTCGGCAAAAAGATGACGTCGTAATAGGACGAGCATATCTTCCGACAGGAACTACGGATTGACGGAACATCCAAACGAAGCAAACGACGAGCCAAACCATCTCGGAAAACCGAGCTGAACCAGCTCGGAAAACCGAGGTGAACCAGCTCGGAATTCCGAGATGAACCATCTCGGAAAACCGAGATGAGCCAGCTCGGAATTCCGAGATAAACCATCTCGGAAATCCGAGCTGAACCAGCATAGAATTCCGAGATAAACCATCTCGGAAAACCGAGCTGAACCAGCTCGGAATTCCGAGATAAACCTTCTCGGAAATCCGAGCTGAGCCATCTCGGAATTCCAAGATAAACCTTCTCGGAAATCCGAGCTGAGCCATCTTGGAATTCCGAGATAAACCATCTCGGAAAACCGAGCTGAACCAGCTCGGAACTCCGAGCTAAACCATCTCGGAATTCCGAGCTAAACCAGCTCGGATTTTCCGAGATGAACTAGCTTGGATTTTCCGAGATGAACCAGCTCGAATTTTCCGAGATGAACTAGCTTGGATTTTCCGAGATAAACCAGCTCGGATCTAAACCCATCGCCTCTCGATCTTGATCATGAGTTTCCCCTCCGGAATCCCGAGTTGAACCTTTGAGCCAAACCATCTCGGATTTCCGACCTAAACCGTTTCTGGTTTTCCGAGCTGAACTTTCCGAACGGATAACCAAACATTTTCCGATACGCATAACTTGTCGCAACCCATCTTCGGAAACATCAGCCCATACCTTCCTAAGCCGACGATTTGGGCCGATGGATCGAGATTGAGAGAAATGGAGACTTAGGCCCAAGCATACGACAAACTCTAAGCCAAATAAGTGAGTTGATACGTGAACGGAGTCGGAACGTCCAAATCTCGGCCCATCCGGCAAAAGAGTCGAGCCGCGGAAAGAAGAATAAATAAAAAGAGAGATATTGGAGAAAGGAAAATCCGACATAGAAATGTACATTTTAGCGAGAAAAGGAAAAAGATAAGAACAGGTAGATTTCCGCAAATCCTACGGAAATGTTCTCAAAAGCCGACGAACCGAAGCTATAAAAGGAGGGAGAGGCCAGACGAGAAAGGCAGAGCGAAAAACCCTAGACTTAGACTTAAGAACTTAGCAGTTTTCTCTTAGCCGATTTTCGAGTTCTTTTGTACTTTCTTTCCAATTCCTTCACTCTTTTTACGATCTTTGTATTCTTTTCGACTTCTAATCAATAAAACTTCCTCCGGGTTTGCTAGTTTCGTGGTTATCCTTGAAAGTTTATGTTCCTTAAAAGTTTTGCTCTACAAGTTTTGACCGTGTGAGTTTCGACTCTCACAGTTTGGCGCCGTCTGTGGGGAATAAGAAACTTTCGACACTTAGAGTCCACCAATTAGCGGATCCAAAGAAACGGGTACAAACAAAGATATGACCGATCCACCAGACGCTGCAGTTAACAATATGATCATTGGAGGATCACAATACTGCCGAGACACGGTATCATCGATCAAGGCTTATCAGAGACGAGCTGAAACAAACACTCATCGATCCACTTCTGATCGATCTCCAAACAACGCGATAATATTTGAGGAGTGCGAAACCGCGGACATCGACAAGCCAGACAATGATCCGCTCGTCATAAAGTTGATCATCGGGGATCTTGACGTCGCCAGAATTCTTATCGACACCGGAAGCTCCATGGACGTAATTTTCCGAGATACACTAAAAAGGATGAACATCGGTTTGTCCGAGATATCTCCAATCTCGAAACCCTTGACAGGATTCACTGGAGACACGACAATGACCCTCGGAACGATCATGCTACCAGTACAGGCCGGAGAAATAACCAAAATCGTCGAATTTTTGGTAGCAGACGCTCCAGCGATCTACAACGTAATGATGGGAACTCCATGGATAAATTCCATGAGGGCTGTCCCATCAACATATCACCTTTGCCTGAAGTTTCCAACACCCGACAGGATTACTACAATATGGGGAAGTCAAGCGCAATTATGATCTTGTTTCATGGCCGAACACAAACTCAGGAAACCAACAATCGAGATAGCTCGGAAGTCTAAGCGACCGCGGATCGAACCAGATCCAGAAGCTATGATAAAACCCAAAAAGGCAGTAGAAAAACAGGAAGAAGAAGGAGATGACGAGCCGTGCGAACCTGTGACATCAGTCTGCATAGATAACGAGCATCCAGAACGGTGCGTGGACATCAGAGCAAATCTGGACGACTCAATAAAAAAAGGGATAGATTATGTCTCCGAGAAAATGTCAACAGTTTCGCTTGGTCCGCGGAAGACATGCCGGGAATCAGTATGGATATCGCGTGTCATGAACTGAACGTAGACCCAACAATCAAACCCGTCCGTCAGAAGAGAAGGAAGTTGGGATCTGAACGAACTAAAGCAGTCAACGACGAAGTGGAAAGGTTACTTAAAGTAGGTTCGATCATCGAAGTCAAATATCCGGACTGGCTCGCAAATCCCGTAGTCGTGAAGAAGAAAAATGGAAAATGGAGGGTTTGCGTTGACTTCGCGGATCTGAACAAGGTGTGTCCCAAAGACAGCTTTCCGCGTCCGCACATAGATCAGTTAGTAGAGGCGACAACCGGAAATAAACTACTCACGTTCATGGACGCTTTCTCAGGATACAACCAGATCATGATGAGCCCAGACAATAGAGATAAAACGGCCTTCATCACTGACAGAGGAATCTATTGCTACAAGGTCATGCCCTTCGGCCTCAAAAACGCCAGAGCAACATACCAGTGTTTGGTAAACAAAATGTTCGCCGAACAACTCGGAAAGACTATGGAAGTATACATAGACGACATGCTGGTCAAGTCCCTCGAAGAAAAAGACCATGTCAAACACCTGCCTGAATGCTTCGGACAATTAAATCTTCACAACATGAAGCTCAATCCGACCAAATGTAGATTCGGAGTGGCCTCTGGAGAATTTCTCGGATATCTGGTGACCCACTGAGGCATCGAAGCGAATCCGAAGCAAATTAACGCACTGATCCAGAAGTCCTCGCCAACAACGAAACGCAAAGTCCAACGATTAACTGGGCGCGTAGCAGCATTAAACAGATTCATCTCACGGTCAACCGACAAATGTCTGCCTTTCTACGACACCTTGAGGGGCAACAAGACTTTCGAGTTGTCGAAAAAATGCGAAGAGGCTTTCCAGCAATTGAAGAAATACTTGGCAAATCCACCAGTATTGGAAAAACCGATCGAAGGAGAACCCCTTTTCTTATACACGGCTATATCCACCACTGCGATGAGTGAAGTTCTGATCAGAGAGGACCGGGGCGAACAAAAGCCAATCTTCTATGTCAGCCAGACTCTGACGGATGCAGAAACTCGTTATCCGCAAATTGAAAAACTAGCACTTGCACTAGTAATATCCGCGCGGAAATTGAGGGCATATTTCCAGTCCCATTCAATCGTAGTCTTAACAACCTTTCCGCTGCGAACGATTCTTCACATTCCAAGCCAGTTCGGGAGACTAGCCAAGTGGGCGATAGAACTTCGCAAGTTCGACATCGAGTATCGATCCAGGACATGCGCAAAATCGCAAGTGCTGGCAGACTTTCTCGTCGAGCTACCGCAAGAAGGAACGGAGGGGCTAGCGGAGGACGCGGACTGGTTGCCCCACGTCGACGGCTCCTCATCGAAACAAGGTTCCGGAGTAGGCATCCGACTGACCTCGCCAACCGGAGAGACTCTAGAACAGTCGTTCCACTTAACTTTCCACGCTTCAAACAATGAAGCAGAATACGAAGCCCTGATAGCTGGGCTTAGACTAGTCCACGCGTTAAAAATCCAGAACATACAAGCGTTCTGCGATTCACAGCTAGTCGCAAGTCAGTAGGGCGGAGAATACGAAACAAGGGACGACAGAATGGAAGCATATCTAAAGATCGTCCAGGATCTAGTAAAGCCACTCAAGAACTTCAAACTGAAACGGATCCCTCGGGGAGAAAATGCACATGCTGATGCATTGGCCGCACTGGCTTCAACATCTGAGCCAGGATTGAAACGGATCATTCCGGTGGAGTTTATCGAGAACTCGAGTATCGAAAATCCCGCGACGGTCAATCTGGCTTATCCACCAGAAGAAGACGAAAACTTGCCGCCAATGGAAGATGACGCTGAAGCAAAAATACGAGCTGGCGGAGAATATGGATGCAATAAGAAGTGGATAGAAATGATCCGTTCATACATCACAAACGGTGAGCTCCCCGAAGATAAGTGGGCAGCACGAAAAACCAAGGTGCAGGCTGCCCGCTACGTCCTGATGGATGGGAAAATATATAAGTGGAGATTGTCTGGCCCCCTGATGTCATGCATCGAAGGTGATTAAGCAAGACGAGTTATGGAAGAAGTCCACAACGGTTCGTGTGGAAATCACTCTGGGGGAAGAGCGCTAGCAATAAAGATCAAACGCCATGGCTATTTCTGGCCAACGATGGTGAAAGACTGCGAAAGATTTTCTCGAAAGTGTGGAAAATGCCAGAGACACGCTCCAACCATCCGACAACCGGCCGAGCTGTTGTCGTCTATTTCAGCACCATACCCATTCATGCGATGGTCGATGGACATCGTAGGACCTCTTCATCAATCTAAACAAAAACGATTTCTCCTCGTCCTGACAGACTATTTCTCAAAGTGTATCGAAGCCGAGTCATATGCAAGTATCAAAGCTGCCCAAGTGGAGAACTTCGTCTGGAAGAATATCATATGCCGGCATGGGGTACCATACGAGATCGTCATAGACAACGGTTCACAGTTTATCTCAACACGTTTTGAAGCTTTTTGCGAAAAGTGGAAGATACGATTACAGAAATCAACGTCGCGGTACCCCTAAGGGAATGGACAAGCCGAAGCCGCTAACAAGACGGTTCTCAACGGTTTGAAAAAACGACTCAACGAAAAGAAGGGACGATGGGCGGATGAATTAGAAGGAGTCCTATGGTCACACCGAACAACTCCTAGACGAGCAACGGGCGAAACACCATTCGCACTGGTTTATGGATCGGAATGCGTAATCCCAGCGAAGTTCAAATCCCAGGGATACGTCGCGAGCTACTTCCTCGGCCGGAAGGTTTAAACCATTCGATGCTCCTAGACGAGCTAGACTTAGTCGACGAGAGACGTGACCGAGCGTTAATCCGTATCCAGAATTATCAGCAGGCAGCCGCAAGATACTACAACTCGAACGTACGTAGTAGGAAATTCAACGAAGGAGACCTGGTCCTACAAAAGGTTTTCCAAAACACTGCCGAACGAAATGCAGGCAAACTAGGAGCCAACTAGGAGGGACCTTACAAGATCACGAAAGTTGTTCGACCAGGAGCGTAAGAATTAACAAACATGGACGACGTCAAGGTTCCCAGAAGCTGGAACGCGATGCATCTAAAGATGTACTATCATTAAACCAATACTACATGCAATTTGAACTACGGGACGGCTTGATCCCCGCAAGGGGTACGTAGGCATTCGATTTTCTTGATAGGTTCAGCTGTCCCCCTCTCAAAAAGGGGGGGGGGAGTGGGTCCGTATATACCTATACTTCCATACCGGATCTCACAAATTTTTTAAACGATTCTCAGAAGTCGCCTGAAATCTTGAAGAAACCACTTCGGAAATCCGAGCTGAAACATCTCGGACCAGAACTAGTCCAGCTCGGAAAACCAGCTCGAAATTCCGAGCTGAAACAGCTCAGATCTGAGCCCAACCAGCTCAGAAATCCGAGCTGAAACAGCTCGGACCCGAGCCCAATCAGCTCGGAAATCCGAGCTGAAACAACTCGGATCTGAGCCCAACCAGCTCGGAAATCTGAGCTGAAACATGTCGGACCCGAATTCTTACGACCCGGAAATCCGAGCTGAAACTGAGCAGACTGAGCAGGACCAGTTCGAAAATAACTCATTTCGTCGTCGCCAGGTAACAAAACAAACCCTTTTTCATTTTCGTTTAATTTAATTTTGGATAAAAATTAGGATACGAACTTAGAATCAGCCTACAATTTTATCGCATACATATTAGTTAGGAATAATCTCGTCCGTTGACGGCCACGATGGACGAACTCATACATCCTTCGCGAATATAAGCCCACACATTCGATGTGAATTGAGGCTCTATTACATCCAACAACGGATAAAAGCGCGCCATGTATGTTTATTATCGGCAAAGGGAACATAAGTCGAGAGGTTGACGTAAAATCCCAAATATGGGTTGTTAACAGGTCTTTAAATCCGCCGCACCAGTCCTAGAGACGATAATAAACCCCCCCCCCCCTCGAAAAGTAAAATCCAGCACGACGCTACTCAGAACGCTGGTAAAATGACGTTTTAGCCAAGTATATATTTGTTCGGTATCTTTGAAAGGTGGTCCTGCGGATACCGATTTGTTTTCGAAAAGGGAAAGACGCAAGACGAGAGCCTCGCGGAAAATCGGAATCGAAAATCCAAACCCAGCAAAAAACGATACACTGGTCTCGACAACGTCATTACTAAATGCACGATTGACTTGGGAACATAAGACGGAAAAACCCCGCATTAGTACTAAAGTCAAACCACAAAAACTCCTCAAAACCCAGTAAAACGCTTCCAAGCACACTGGTCTAAGTCATTCGTTACAATACCAAAAAATAAAACGTTTTGGGCTTGAAACCCAACAACACATTTCCAAGCACGCTGGTCTGATCATTGTAAATCCACGAGAAAAGGACGCTTTTCTCGAACACAATTGAGAAACCCAGTAAGGAATCTCCGAACACACTGGTCTGGTCATTATAAGTCTGCCAAGGGAAAACGATTGATCGTCTTTTCAGATCCAAAACCCTACGAAAAAGCTTCCAGGCTTACCGAACATGACAACGCAAAGAGCGTAATATCCTGCTAAATAACTGACTCAAACCAAACTCAACAAGCCCGAAAATAAACTCGGAAACTAGAAACAAGAGCAGTTTATTTCAAAGAGTCCAAAGGATCACAAGACGGAATGACCAACCATTCCGGGAACAACAACAAACTGAAGCAACAACACAAACAAACACGATTTTAAAGATAAGAGCCATAAGCATTGAAGACAACAGTGGATTCCGCATCATCAGCAAAAGAAGAATCCCACTGAAGCGGCTCTCCGGAATCCCCAGAGAAAGGAGTAAGGTTAAAGCATTTCCCTACCTCGGCCATCAATCGGTCATACTCAGGAACATCATCCGCAAGAAGCGCCGCTTTCGTAACCTCAAGCTGCTCCTCCTCAGCCTCGAACGCTGGAGGGTCCTGCGCCTTCAACGCGGCGATCATCTCGAGATTGCTGCTCGTTTCCACGAAAAGACAGTGTTTCTTCTTGGCTGAAGGAAGCTTGGCGAAAATATCACGAAGTTTCTTGAAACGGGATGAAAATTTGTCAAACACTCCTTTCTTCCCTTTTCTGGCTGCGTCCTTCAAAGCGGCGTCGCGGGAAGAGCCTTCCTCCATAAGCTTTAAACTCAAAGCTTCAGCCTCGGCAAGAGCCTTCGCTTTCTCCTCATCAATAGAACGCCGCGCCACTTCAAACTCGGTCGCCTGAAATTCGCGTGCAGTTTTCAGTTCCGACAGAGAAAGCTCCAGTTTCTGGTTATCGGCCAGATGCTTGCGAAACAGCTCCTGTGCTCCGCGGATTTGTCTCTCGGATTCAGCAGCCTGCTTGTTCACCGATGCCCAGGCCTAAAAAAATAAAATAATAAAAAAAAAAATCAAAAAGGTTGCGTCAGTCGGAAGAGAAAGATTTCTACCTTTAAGAAGTCTTGGCCCGCATGGGCAAGCGAAGATCCACACGACATGTCCTCGTATCGGATCGGAACGTCCCCCGCATGCCATACTCCAGAACAAAACTCTGTGACTTCAGCAACGTTATCATAAACAGGGCCCTTGAATTTCGAGCCGCTGATAGCAGATTTTGAGAAACTTCGAGGAGCTTCAGCCGCACCAACTTTCCTAGCTCTTTTCTTCTTTTTCTCGGGAAGAGGTTCCTGCGCCGCCAAACCCATGACTAGACGCCTAGGGGGACAATGAGCACCAGGGTTTTGATCGGCTCCTAATCCGTTGGGAACCGTAGGGACCTCCTGGTGGCGAGGCGAACCAGGCATGAATTCCTGGCCTTCTCCAGCTATCTCAGACGCTTTTGCTTCGCTCCGTTGCCTTTTCTCTTCCGCCTCTGCTCTCCTCCTAGCCTTCACAAGTGCACGCTCAGACGGAAGGGGAGCACTCTGGAACGACATCGTATCGAAATCTAGAGAGAGATTGGAGAGATAAAACTTGCAAACTCAAGAGAGAATGAGTGAATGAAGAAGTGAACGAGAGAAGAAGGATATTTATAGATATCTCTCCAGAGAGAATTAAGGGTAGGATTGTAACTTCATAAGTTTTTCCGAAAGCGATTTTGGAACTTTCGGAACCACGGATGACAAGATCAGTTGCAATTGGACGAGTTGAACCCTTCGAGCAATTAAGAAGTGGAGAATGGAGAAATAAATATTTAAAGAGATCACCAAGTCATGGAATTTTAAAATGATTACTTTTCATTCATGTTGTCGCAAGCATGCCCGAGCAAATCATAACAAAACAGCCCATGAGTTGGTGTGACACCAAATGTCTCTGCATGAAGGAAGTGGTTGTGACCGAAAGGCGATGCTTCATACGACCCGCTATCACAACAGCGATAGTAACGGATGAAACTCTCTCGGACAATCGTTTTCGCCTCGAATAAATGAAATAACCTCATCACCGCATTCGAACATAACGAGCTGGGGGGCTAACTATTGAGGTCAAAAACCTCCTCGACGAAAACAATAGCCGAGAGAGGATCAAGCAGTCGAGCATGAACGAGTATTTGAGTTAGACGTTCAAGAACATGTATAAATGACAAAGTTGTACGAAATGCCAACAAATGACTTATCGGAGAAATGGTTTCGGCAAAACAGACGACGTCGTAATAGGACGAGCATATCTTCCGACAGGAACTACGGATTGACGGAACATCCAAACGAAGCAAAGGACGAGCCGAACCATCTCGGAAAACCGAGATGAACTAGCTCAGAATTCCGAGATAAACCATCTCGGAAAACCATCTCGGAAAACCGAGCTGAACCAGCTCGGAATTCCGAGATAAACCATCTCGGAAAACCAAGCTGAACCAGCTCGTAATTCGAGATAAACCATCTCGGAAATCCGAGCTGAACCAGCTCGGAATTCCGAGATAAACCATCTCGGAAAACCGAGCTGAACCAGCTCGGAATTTCGAGATAAACCATCTCGGAAAACCGAGCTGAACCAGCTCGGAATTCCGAGATAAACCATCTCAGAAAACCGAGCTGAACCAGCTCAGAATTCCGAGATAAACCATCTCAGAAAACCGAGCTGAACCAGCTCGGAATTTCGAGCTAAACCAGCTCGGATTTTCCGAGATGAACCAGCTTGGTTTTCCGAGATGAACTAGCTTGGACTTTCCGAGATGAACCAGCTCGGATCTAAACCCATCGCCTCTCGATCTTGATCATGAGTTCCCCCTCCGGAATCCCGAGTTGAACCTTTGAGCCAAACCATCTCAGATTTCCGACCTAAACCGTTTTTGTTTTTCCGAGCTGAACT
Organism: Orychophragmus violaceus; assembly: GCA_030180135.1. NCBI lineage: Eukaryota > Viridiplantae > Streptophyta > Magnoliopsida > Brassicales > Brassicaceae > Orychophragmus > Orychophragmus violaceus. The sequence goes on from CM058240.1 coordinate 38,303,507, forward strand.
TTCTGAATGGATAACCAAAAATTTGCCGATACACATAACTTGTCGCAACCCATCTTCGGAAACATCAGCCCAACCCATAACCAAACATTAGGCCCAAGCATACGACAAACTCTAAGCCAAATAAGTGAGTTGATACGTGAACGGACTCGGAACGTCCAAATCTCGGCCCATCCGACAAAAGAGTCGAGCCGCGGAAAGACGAATAAGTAAAAAGAGAGAGATTGGAGAAAGGAAAATCCGAGATAGAAAGGCATTTCCGCAAATCCTACGGAAATATTCTCAAAAGCCGACGAACCGAAGCTATAAAAGGAGGGAGAGGCCAGACGAGAAAGGCAGAGCGAAAAACCCTAGACTTAGACTTAAGAACTTAGCAGTTTTCTCTTAGCCGATTTTCGAGTTCTTTTGTACTTTCTTTCCAATTCCTTCACTCTTTTTACGATCTTTGTATTCTTTTCGACTTCTAATCAATAAAACTTCCTCCGGGTTTGCTAGTTTCGTGGTTATCCTTGAAAGTTTCTGTTCCCTAAAAGTTTTGCTCTACAAATTTTGACCGTGTGAGTTTCGACTCTCACAGATTGTGTTCACGTGAATGTGTTGCTTCAATTGCTTGAGTGTCACTTTAAGCCAGCTCTTGCGTTTCTGTTTCTCCCACAAGTGTAGCATCTTCCTCATTCATTGCATCTTCCTCATTCATATCCATTTAATCATTTTGAGCACTAAGAAATACCTTAGTATTACAAGACAAATCCATTATGCATATTAAACACAAATAGGATTAGTAATGAGCATAGAGACTAAGTGAAGATATCGACAACTAAAATCACTGAGAAATGCCATGATATTGTTAAATCACACAAAATAATACGAACATAATTGCAAGCCAAACCACATTTACGAAACACTCATATCACCACATCACCAACGCTAGACATCCACAAACACAAATTTCACACCATTTCATCGTGTAACACCAATTTCACATCAATCCTCAATTTCAAATGCTCTCTAAACGAATCAATTGTTGTGTTTAACCATCTTCCGCTAGGCTAATGAAGTAAACTAATGCCAATAAATAAAGCAAAGTCAAAGTAATACATAATAAAATACCAAATTTTCAGCAATTTTCTCGCTTGAAAGGAAAAATAAAAATAAAAACACTTAAAACGAGTAAACAATTTATTTAGGAAAAACAAGAAGAAACTTGTGAACAAAGAGAGATTCTGATGTCAAACAAGTGAACAACACACCAAACTTCTATAAAATACAAATTTGGGTACTTCCCAACACTAATAAAGTTTCAAAATTTACTAAAGCCCTACTAAAAAATGTTTCTTCCCAAATCTCAACCCATACTTTTACATCATAGAGCATTGTCATCCCCACTAATTGGGTTTTCATATACGATCTAAATAGCCAATTATGTAAGAAAGATCCGTTCACAAATGAAAATACAACACTGAAATCAAGCTAGCATTTCATAGGAGTGGTTAGATGTGGCTTCCTGACCTTGACAGCTCATGTCCTCTGCTGTCTTGGAGACTCTAGTACAACTTTGGCAGTCTTTAATTGTTAGTTGGAAGTCATCTTTCTGGGTTTAAAACAGGTTCTCTTCTTGGGAGGTGTTGCCTTGATCCATCTTGAGGAATTTGGCACCTTGGATAGTATAGTTTTGTGGAGATCTCTTCTACAAAATCTTTATGCAGTAGCTGCTTGATCTCTTTCCAAGTGTGGTCTGGTAGCTCAAGCTCAAATCTGAGGTAAGCATCCTTATCCCATTCTAGATAGGCTTATTCAATTAGAGTTTTTTCAGCAACGGTGGTCTTCTCCTCTTCTGGACCTTGATTTGCTTGAAACCAATCATCCATATCTCTTTCCCACCTTAGATAAGCTTATGGTCCTTGCACATGACTTGAAAAACAATTGTTATATGGTTCTTCTTGACAAAGCTCACCTTGGCAATTTTCTCCTTCACTGATTTCAGAACTGGTGTTGCTTTCCATGCTTCTTCAATGGACTCTTGTCTTGTCTCAGCTTCACTTAAACAGTATTGGAAATTAGCTTCTTCACAGCCTGGTGCTTCTATACTATCAGTTGTTGAGTCATTATCTTCTTCCCATGACTCCTCTTCACAACCTTTCTCTGATTTTTCTTCAGAGTTGGTTTCAGCTTGAGCTTCTCCATCCCAAGAGTCAACTCTTGTTGCTTCTTCTTCTTTGCAGTTCGGTTCTGCTCTATAAGGATCTTCAAGGTCAGATTGATCCTCCCATGCTTCCTCCTGCCTTGAATCGTATTGTACTTCATCTTGGTAAGGGTCAGGAGGTTCTGGTTCAGGTTCTCCATCATTAGGATCCTCTTCATAGTCTGTGTTTTAATAGTTCTCTCCATGTGCTTCTTCTTCAAGCTCGGATCCTTCCTGATCATGCTCATCATCTGCATCAAAGCTAACTTTTGATGCTGCTTCCTCTGTCTAAGATTCTTCAGAGAACTCTTCTTCTCCATTCCACGAGTGCTCTTCATCACCCCAATCAACCTCTGAGGTAGTGTAGACACTTGCTCCATCTTCATCTTCCATGTTTTACCTCATATGGTTTTGTTCCTGTAACAAATTCTAAGGCTGTATCAATAGGTTCACAAGAAAACTATATGAAACAGACTCAAATTTTTCGAATGCTCAATGAAATAAAAGGATGTATCAAAATAGTCAAATAAAACAATATGGAATATTTAGGAAACCAAAATTTTACACTTTCCTTTTGTTTTTATATCCTCACATGTTTTTTTTTTGCCTTAGAATGGAAACAAGATTATCGTGTATTTGGCAGTTCCCTAGATAATCAACTGTTCAATAATGTAGATTGCGTGTGTATATAAAGGCGAATGAAGACCCTCTTTGTTAAATAGTAATTATAACCTACTTTATGTCAAATCTTGTTAACACAGCCGTTTACTAATGTCATAGTAAAAATATTACATAAATGTCAAAACTTCTCAAAATATGTTTACTTATTGGTGGTTGATATTGTTAGCTATGTACATTATGTCATGCAAAAAAAATTTTTTTTTTGCAAAAAGGTTAATATTCATAAAACACCAAAAAAAACAATTCTTTTCATTTAACAATATAATAAATTGTTCTTTATTCATTAAATATGTATAAAGGTTAATATTCATAAAACATATTGTTCAATAAAAACATAGAAAACATAAAATTACATTAAACCATACAAACACAAAATTTTATTAAATTTAATAATATAATAATAGAGATATTTTTTTGGTGTGAAATTTGGTGTTCTGGTTGGTGATGAAAAAACTTCTGGAACACAAAAACACGAAATTTGGTTTGATCTCAATGAAGGATGTTTTGGTGTTAATCCTGATTCATTTCTTCAGATTAAACAGTCCTAAACATACGGATCTAGGTTCTCTTGAATAGAAACAATAAGATCTCACCTTTTACCTGTTTATGCAGCGGAAAGAGAGAACAGGTCAGAGATCAGAGAGCCACCGAGTGATAACTCCTCCAGAGGTTCACACACGCACACCAAGCAGGAAGAGAGGCTGCTAGACCGAGGGAGAGGAGGCGCAGGAAGAGAGAGAGTTCGCGGCTGGGAGCTAGGGTTAGAGAGAAAGAGATTTGGGTTTTAGTTTATAAAACCCTTCTCTTTCCCTTTTGGGCTTTTGGGCCCAAATACCAATCTGATTAAATCCCTTGGATTTAATCAGACCCATTTATCTCTCTCTAAATACGACAAATGCCTGGCACTTTTACCGTACTTCTGCTAAGCCGTTCCTACACATTTTCCTGTTAGCTTAGGCGTGTGACCCATATGGGATCATATAATAAAGGCAATAAGTCCAAGACTTATAGATCATGAGCGGACTCTAGCAAGCCATCATGACCCCCAGTATTATATGACTTATGTCTGATCATTGACATACTCTTACTTTCTAGAGACAGTACCGAGATTACTGGACACAATTCCAACAATCTCCCACTTGTACTGGAATCTCTGTATTCATAATCCTTTTGTCTCAATATCTCGATTAGTCATAAGGCAAGATTAGTGTCATCCTTATAAAGCCTAATCTTGTTCATCGGACTCTGATTCGATACTGACAATCCAAACGACTCGGGACAGTCCGTTTGAGCATGGCCATGCATTTTCCAGTATTCAAATCTCCGATTGGCCTAGAGATATTCACTCCATTTATACTGGAGGGACAAATTCCGTCTTGTTCCATCACTGTAAACTACTCATTTCATAATGTACCCAAACAAGGTCCTTATAACTATCGCAGAACGATAGCGTTAGACAATGATCAAAGTGCATCAGTCCATGTGCGGTCACATGCATGCGCAACTCAGGTCTAAGGACTATACTCTATAGTCGTAGTGAGAATCTCTTATGACACAGATATAAATATCCTGAAGAGTTCTCATAAGCGGGTCATGTCCGGTCGTATGTTCCCAACATACACCTATGTACTGACTTTGATGTCGCGCATCTATGACACACTGAGACTTTGTCATAAGTCACATACCAATCCAGTCTCTCACGGTTGTTGGTGTTCCAATTTCAACAACCTTCGACTAGGGACAGGATGATATAATTCATCTATCAAATATAGGGTCTCATGATCAAGCTAAATGACTTTGATGACTCAAGATCAAGTCACTTACTTCGATGACCTATAAAATGGTTTATATCACTTTGGAACGATTATTTCATCACAGTTAAAATAATCTTGAAATAATAATTTCATTAAACATAAGAATGTTTTACAAGAACATATCAAATAACTAAATAAAGCCCTCAAACTCCCACTCAAATTTAGATTACATTTCAATGTCTCTAATGCCTACAGCTTCAGTCAGAAACTCGAGCTTAGGCCTTGGGAGTGGCTTTGTCAACGGATCGGCGACGTTATCATCTGTCTGAACTCGGCTGATCTTGACTTCCTTTCTATTAATGATGTCACGTATCAAGTGAAATCTTCTTAGAACATGCTTGGATTTCTGGTGTGATCTTGGTTCCTTTGCCTGAGCAATAGCACCATTGTTATCACAAAACAGTGCTAGAGGCTCAGCCGCATCTGGTATCACACCTAGTTCAACAATGAACTTTCGTATCCAAACAGCTTCCTTCGCAGCTTCTGAGGCGGCGATATATTCAGCTTCTGTAGTGGAATCAGCAACGGTGTCTTGCTTGGAGCTTATCCAACTGATTGCACCGCCATTCAGACAAAAGATATAACCGGACTGTGACCGGAAATCATCTTGGTCTGTCTGGAAACTTGCGTCCGTGAATCCACTGACTTTAAGCACATCACTTCCACCGTACACTAAGAACTTATCCTTAGTATGTCTTAGATACTTCAAGATATTCTTTACGGCAATCCAATGGTTTTCACCTGGATTTGACTGGTATCTACTCGTCATGCTCAATGCATAAGCAACATCAGGACGAGTACAGATCATGGCATACATGACAGATCCTATTGCAGATGCATAAGGAATATTCTTCATGCGCTCAAGCTCAGCAGCCGTCGTAGGGCTCTGCTTCTTGCTTAGCGTTGTGCCATGTACCATTGGCGTGAAGCCTTTCTTGGAATTTTTCATGCTGAATCTTTGTAGGACTTTGTCAATGTATGAATCTTGACACAAGCCTATCAGCTTTCTAGATCTATCCCGGTAGATCCTGATTCCAAGAACGTATGCGGCTTCACCCATGTCTTTCATGGAAAAACAACTTCCAAGCCAGTCTTTTACCGACTTCAGCATTGGAACGTCGTTTCCGAGAAGCAGTATGTCATCGACATACAGAATAAGAAATACTATCTTGCTCCCACTAGTTTTCTTATACACGCATTGTTCTTCTTCGTTTCTGATGAAGTCAAATTGCTTGATCGCTTCATCAAAACGAAGATTCCAGCTCCTCGATGCTTGCTTCAATCCATAAATGGATTTATGAAGCTTGCATACTTTCCCAGCATTCTTTGGATCTATGTAACCGTCAGGTTGCGTCATATACACATCCTCTTCCAGAATGCCATTCAGGAAAGCGGTTTTCACGTCCATCTGCCAAATTTCATAATCATGAAAAGCTGCAGTTGCTAGTAGAATCCGAATAGATTTCATCATAGCCACTGGTGAATAGGTTTCATCGTAATCCACACCGTGAACTTGTCTGAAACCTTTTGCCACCAACCTGGCTTTATAAATCTGGACATTTCCATCCACGTCAATCTTCTTCTTGAAGATCCATTTGCACTCGATGGCTTTTACACCAGCGGGTAAGTCAACCAACGAAAACACTTGGTTGACCGACATGGAGTCCATTTCGGAATCAGTGGCCTTGCGCCACTTCGAGGAATCTGGGCCCATCATGGCTTGATTGAAGTTCGATGGTTCATCACCATCAATGATCAGAAGATCATGACAGTTAGTCACGAGGAATCCTTGATATCTCTCGGGTTCGTGACGGATCCTCCCGGATCTTCGAACTTCAGGTACTACAGGTTCAGGCTCTACAATTTCTTGTAGGTCCTCCTGCTGCTCTTCCTCATTAGGTTGAGCAGTATCCTGTTCATCTTGAATTTCTTCAAGCAGTACCTTACTCCCACTGTCTTTCTTAGAGAGAAACTCCCTCTCAAGAAAGTTACAATCCCGGGCAACAAAGATCTTGTTCTCGGAACGTAGATAGAAGTAATAAGCCTTGGTTTCCTTCGGATAACCAATGAAGTAGCATTTATCAGACTTTGGTGTAAGCTTATCTGAGATTAATCTCTTGACATAGGCTTCACAACCCCAAATTCTTAGATAAGACAGCACTGGAGCCACTCCAGTCCATAATTCATATGGTGTCTTTGCTACTGCTTTCGATGGCGCTCTATTTAGAGTGAACACTGCTGTTAGCAGAGCATATCCCCAAAGGGATATTGGAAGGTCTGTGTGACTCATCATAGATCGAACCATATCCAATAAGGTCCGATTTCTCCTCTCAGACACACCATTCCATTGAGGTGTTCCAGGAGGAGTGAGTTGGGATACGATCCCACACTCTCTTAGATGATCACTGAATTCTTGGCTTAAGTATTCTCCTCCTCGGTCGGACCGAAGAGCCTTAATGCTTTTTCCAAGTTGGTTCTGTACTTCATTTTGGAATTCTCTGAACTTCTCAAAAGATTCAGACTTATGTTTCATCAAATAAACATATCCATACCTACTGAAATCATCAGTAAAGGTAATGAAGTACTGATAGTTTCCTCTTGCATTTGTGGACATTGGGCCACACACATCAGTGTGTATCAGGCCCAATAAGTCACTGGCCCTCTCGTTAGGTTTATTAAAGGGGGCCCGTGTCATTTTGCCCATCATGCAGGATTCGCATTTCTCACATGACTCAAAGTCAAATGAGCCAAGAAGTCCATTCGAATGGAGCCTCTTGATGCGTTTCTCGCTGATGTGCCCTAAACGACAATGCCATAGAAACGTTCGGTTCTCCTCATTAGGTTTGAACCGTTTGGTATTAATGTTATAAATTGGCGCGGATTGATCGAGTATGTAAAGCCCATTCGTAAGAGGGGCAGAACCATAGAACAAATTGTTGCGATTGAAGGAACATAATTTATTCTTAACTGAAAAATCATAACCTTCCAAATCCAACAAAGAAATTGAAATAATATTTCTGCTTATAGCAGGTACAAAATAACAATTATTGAGTTCTAAAATCAATCCCGAAGGTAAAGACAACAAGTATGTGCCTACAGCTAGTGCTGGAACTTTCGCTCCATTCCCAACTCGTAGCTCCACTTGTCCTTGCTTCAGCCTTCTACTGTTGCTGAGTGCCTGCATATTAGTACAAATATGAGCCCCACAACCAGTATCCATAACCCATGAGGTATTATCAGAAGTAGTTGTATTAACTTCTATAACAAAAATACCTGTCGAAGAAGTCTCGAGAGTCTTCTTCTTCAATTCCTTTAGACCTTCTTGGAATTTCTTACATTCTCTCCTCCAATGCCCTGGTTCTTTACAGAACCTGCATATGTCAGTTGGCCCAGCCTTGGACTTGGGCTTGGGCTTTGGCGTGTCCTTGTCCGCGACTTGGACAGCCTTGGCCTTTCCCTTATCCTTAGCAGAGGATTTCTTAAACCCCTTGCCCTTTTGCACCATAAGCACATTGGGGTCCTTGGCGGTTTTCCTCAAGTTGGGCTCTGCAGTTTTGAGCATTCCGTGAAGCTCAGGAAATGTCTTACTCAAGCCATGCATGTTAAAGTTCAGAATGAACTGATCATAGCTTGCAGGTAATGACTGCAGAATGATGTCGCAAGCAAGTTCCTGGCTGATAGGGCAGTCGAGTTTCTGAAGATGATCGAGATAACCCATCATCTTCAAGACATGAGGACTCACTGCCGCATTCGCAGCCAACTTACAGTCTAAGAGGTTCTTAACTGTCTGAAACCTCTCAGTCCTTGCTTGCTCCTGAAAAAGCGATTTCAGGCTTGCCATTATCTCAATTGGTGACAACACACTCTCGAACTGCATTTGCAGCTCAGCAGTCATTGTCGCCAACATAAGGCAATACACATCATTTTCATCTGACGAATGCTTTTCCCAAGCATTATGCAGAGTCCTGGCGGCATTGTTAGCAGGCCTCTCGGGGAGAGGATCACGAAGGACATAATCCTTCTTCTCCTGCTTGAGGACCAGCCTCAAGTTCCTTGACCACGTCAGGAAGTTCGTTCCAGTCAGCTTCTCCTTCTCGAGAACAGACCGGATTGAGAATGTGTTTTGTGTGCTTGTAGTAGTCATAGCTGAAATATATATAAGATAAAAGGTTATTAGTTAATATGTTCAATATGATTAATCTTATATTATACTTAATTTGATTAATCATGCATTATATTCAATAACATAAGTTACCCTCAATAGAATATAATGATTCCAAGATCCACATATAACTAAGATCAAAGTGGGCCACTGGCCATCACCCAACCTTAGCTTATATCGGTAAGCCCTTTGTCGGCTAATTATATCCGTGATATAACTCTTGGTTGTGAATCTGGGCCCGAGGCCCAATTCACTCTGATGTCTCAAGGCCCGGGACTCCCGATGGCCTAGTCAAGAAAACCAGACTATACAGTCATGTAATCATTAATGTCTGGGACTCCCAATGACATTTATGAATCACAAACCGTCTTATCCACGCAAAAGTAGACACCCTCACACTGTAAGGCCATGAATACAATTGAATGGGCTTCGACAGCTGACATAGCCTGGACAAGACATCCAACGCTTGATATTATTTGAGGTTCGTAGGTTTATTAAAATTTCATTCCCAAAATAGAAGATTACTATTTCGGGAAACTTTCTATTTTTGGAAACCTACTCTTTTTGGAAACTTTCTAAAATTGGAAACTTTCTAAAAAACGGAAACTTTCTAACTTTAGAAATTTCTTTAAAATCCAAAACCCGCAAATCTAGAAACTTCTATTTTAAGAAACTTTCTAATTTCAAAATTTCGGAAACTTTAATTTAAAATCGATTTATATAACTTTATAAAATAAATTTTAAATTAATCTGAAGAAAGACTCAAATAATTGGCCCAATTGTTTTAACTTCTTGGCCCGAGGCCCAAGAATTGGTCCATGTCCAAGACATGACCCAATTGTCCAATTAAATGACATAACCGGTCTGGTTCATTAAAATTGGTCTAACCAAATTTTAATTACTACGATGACCACAATTGTCAACCGGTTATTTACTAAACCGGATTTTCTCAATTTATTTGGTCCAACCAAATCAAATTAGAAAATCCTGGTTTAGGCACAAAATCCAATTTTCGACTTTGGATTTCTTATCCCGGTTTAACCAGAATTTAATAAAATTATTAAATCTGTTTATTAAACCGAGACGTTTAATTTTAATCAAGTTTTAAACCGAACCTTAAACCGAACCGAAACGACACTACGTGATCCGATCATGACCTAGCCGTGATCATCACGCAAGACACGATCGGGACAGCCTCAGCCGCAAGCAGCTTGCTTCCACGATCGGGACTACTGTCGGGACAGGACGGGACGGGACATCGCGGGCTGGCCGGTCGTGCATCATGCGATCGCCGAGCGATCGAGACGCGGGACGACGCTGGACGATCGGGACGATGGCCGCGATGATCCGATCGCAATCGATCGTGCGATCCTCGGCTGATCCGATCGATCACTCGACGTCCAGCCATTCTCACGATCGAGCCGATGATCACGCGACTCGATCCTTTGGCGATCGGTCCGTGCATCATCAAACCGACGCATACCAAATCATATAGTTTGGTCATGCGATTTTCTTTAGTTTGTTTAGGTTTTAATTCCTTGTTGCTTAAGTGATTTCTCTTATCAGTAGTTGATTCAAAACACTTTTAAACAAGAAAAACAATCCTAAACATGAATCTAAACAAGAAAAACATAGAACCAATAGCTCTGATACCACTGAAGGATGTTTTGGTGTTAATCCTGATTCATTTCTTCAGATTAAACAGTCCTAAACATACGGATCTAGGTTCTCTTGAATAGAAACAATAAGATCTCACCTTTTACCTGTTTATGCAGCGGAAAGAGAGAACAGGTCAGAGATCAGAGAGCCACCGAGTGATAACTCCTCCAGAGGTTCACACACGCACACCAAGCAGGAAGAGAGGCTGCTAGACCGAGGGAGAGGAGGCGCAGGAAGAGAGAGAGAGTTCGCGGCTGGGAGCTAGGGTTAGAGAGAAAGAGATTTGGGTTTTAGTTTATAAAACCCTTCTCTTTCCCTTTTGGGCTTTTGGGCCCAAATACCAATCTGATTAAATCCCTTGGATTTAATCAGACCCATTTATCTCTCTCTAAATACGACAAATGCCTGGCACTTTTACCGTACTTCTGCTAAGCCGTTCCTACACATTTTCCTGTTAGCTTAGGCGTGTGACCCATATGGGATCATATAATAAAGGCAATAAGTCCAAGACTTATAGATCATGAGCGGACTCTAGCAAGCCATCATGACCCCCAGTATTATATGACTTATGTCTGATCATTGACATACTCTTACTTTCTAGAGACAGTACCGAGATTACTGGACACAATTCCAACACTCAACACTAAAGATGGAATCAAGGTTGGAGTTGCTCTAAGATTTTTAAACATCTAATTCATGAGTTACAAGTGTGAGGGCAAGTGTCAAACATTATTTCTTTAATATGCCATGTATAACACATAGTTCATGAGCCATTAATTGACACCAATAAACCATTATGTGTACTGGGAATCGAACATTATTTACATTAATCGATAACAAAGTTAACGTACGGGTAATCTTATAAGGCCCGCCAAACAAAAAAAAATTACCGCGCCGAGATTACCATAAAGCACCAATACCCTAACCATTATAACCTCTCTCAAATTCCTTTCTTCCTCCATTTATTTCTCTCAACGGAAAATTTATTGCAGGAAAACTGTGGCTCAAAGGGAATACCAATTCCTTTGGAGTTCAACAAGTCGACGACGAAATAAAGTTTGAGATTGAAGATCCTTCGGTCTTGGATTTTTCAACGGGTCTTCACCGGCGAAACCATCAAACTACTTTTGGTGGATGAACAAGTTATCTTTATATTATAATGACACATTTGAAGTTGTACCTATTGCATTGTTTTTACGCTGTATAAAGTTGGGATCTTACGCTATATAAAATTTTGTTCTTACGCTGTTTCAAGTTTTAAGTTTTGCACTTTTTAACGATAAGGTCAAAGGATAGAAGGAGAAATATGGGGTGATTACGTTGGAATCTACGAGTGGCTGTTGGAATCTGAGGGCCATTAGGTTCAATGGGATAATTTTCATATCCTTGATAGGCCAATTTTTAGCCGCTTGACATATAGTTTATTCTCTCTGTGTCGAATCAATTCGAGTATAATCTGGAAAATTCCATTCCCTAATGGCCAGTACTACTTAGACTTGAAGAAGCCTATAAATGGCGTTTCAAACTGCACTACAACTAGCAGTTATCCAATCAGTATAATTTTTTTTTAAGGTTACAAGTTTTATGGGACTTTATTGTTTTAATATGATTTGGTTATAGATTTGTTCGTGTTTTTCTTTTGAGATATAAATTTTATTGGTGTTGTGCTTGGAATTGATGGCTTCGGATGCGATCCAGTGGTTCCTACAAATGATCGAGAAACTTATTTCTGGAGGCGTCTTAAAGTAAAATTCCCAATTGGAGATTAGAGTAAGTATAACTTCAATTTATTTCATGTAGAATATTCTTAGAATTCCTGAAAGCTGATTTATAGTAAATATTGACAGAAACAAGTCATTGGATTGTGTGGTTAATGGCAATCTTGATGTTAGGTTGGTGAGGGCATGGGGTAAAAGTCTGAATGAGATATTGTTTTGCTTATTCCAGTTCTTTAATATTGTCAAAACAGTGATGGTATGATAAAATTTCAAACATTTTGTAAATTTAATTCAGTTACTGTAAAATGACAAATAATTAAAATTTCTTTTCCGATTAGGGTTGGTGAAGTTGGAGGCTAAATAACGAGTTTCTAAGATATGCTTTGATGCGTATGAAGTTGAAGAGTTTCGTGATTTTTTCCAGAGGTACTATCTAACACCTCATAATCATATAGTATAGATGTTTATGTTTTTTTTTTTTGATCTTATGTCTTATTGTTTTATTATGATCTTTTCATTCAGGTACTCTGAGCCTCCTCTAAGTGAAAAATGTTGGGTGTTGTTTATTGGATTTGCGAAATTAAGAACATAGTTATGGTTTATGAATTTAAATTAAATTTGTATTTTTTTTTTTTACAACAAGATGAAAAATAGAACTTATCTATCCTTTATCCATGTCGGTGGTTCTCGTGCAACATGAAGACTATATGACTGTCTGAGACGTGCACTCCGTGCTAGCCTATTTGCCATCGAATTTCTTGTACGATGTATTTTCTTGAGCTCGAAAGGTGAGAAGAACTCCTTCCTTCGATCAAACTCATCAATATGTACTGAGAAAGCTGGCAATTCTTCTGGATCAGACACAATCTTTACAAATTTCAAACAGTCTGTTGTAAATATGATGTTGGCACTACAAGAAAACTGTTAATTCAAGACTACTATAGCAGTCGCATATCAGTCGCTAAAAACATATTTGCGACTAATATGCGACTAATATGTGGTTGTAAAAGCTTCGTCGCAAACTGAATCAGTCGCTTATCAGTCGCAAAATTACGACTGATATGCGACTGATATTTGTGTTAAGATTCGTCATATTTAAGTCGCATGTCAGTCGCAATTTTGCGACTAATATGCGACTGATATACGACTAAATGACGACTAATATGCGACTGATTTCGTGACTGATTTGTGACTGTTGGGCGACTAATGTTACGACTACAATGCGACTGATATACGACTGATAAGCCAAATATGCTAACGTGATTGGATACCAAATTGTCCTATATGTAACAAACACTGAATATGAATCTGAAAGTAAAATAGAATTCCAAAACATAACAAACATGTTTCATATATATTGAAACCATAACATTCATCTAAAATACAAAACACATACCATTTCATTACAAAACTCCTAACAATGGAGTTATCAATATGTAACAAAAAACACTTACTAACATTAGTTATCTACATAAAGGTTCAGAAATTTAGCTTGTTGGCTGAGATTCCATGAAGTCCACAAACTCCGGGTTTGTTTCAGGAAGAAACTTCTCCATTAATGACAATTGATCGATCTTCTTTTGCTGTTGAGTCACCACTAGAGAATGCTTTGCTTCACGCTGCACATTATAAGCATACTGTTCTTCTATCCGGCGTTGAGATTCACATAGTTGTTGTTGCAATCTCACAAAAGTTGCAGAATCACATCCTTGGCGCTTACGCTTGCCGTTTACAAGTGTGTTTTCGAAACTTCCAACACCGTACGGACGGCCTCTATCATTTGTTACAATGGACTGTAAACAAAAAAACAGATTAAAATTGCGAATAATGTATGGAAAATGAAACATGTTAGGGAAGACTGTCATTACCTGAAGAAAGATCTCGTTGTAGTCATCTTCCATGAGCTCCCGAGGTCCCGAATCATTGTCTGAAGTGTCTGGAATCTCTGCTGCGAGCTTGGACTTCTTAGCTTCCAATTTCTTTTGATATGTGTCAACTATTTGCTTCGCCTTTAGATCGACAAACAAGCCATCGGGTTTTGTATGCGTCCTAACAAAGACCTCACCAATGCTGACTGGTCTTCCCATCTCTTCTTCCTGAAATGTTAAATTAAGAACACTTTAAAGCTGTAGAGGTAAAATATATAAAAAATGTACAAGTCACTTACCATTTCCTGTTGTATTTACTCATATGACTTCTGGCCTGATAAGTGTATGGCCATACCAAGACCTTGATGATCAGATGTACGAGCATTAGAAGTGGTCAGGCTCTTTGCTTAAGTGTCCTCTGTGTCCCAGTGGGCGACCATCTGTGTCCATAGGGTGAGGTTAATCCAACGAGGTCGCTTTCGAGAAGTGTGTGCGGTGCTAATCATTCCTTTCATTGTTCTTTGACATATCCTTTCGAAATGAACTTGAACTCTCCCCGAGATTAAGGGATCCCATGTGTGAGTTTTTTGCATTTCAAAGAGAAAACATGTTACTGAAAACAATACAAGAATCATAAAAATGAAGAACTAATCTGTCAACCGATTATGAAGAAGTTATTACCGCGAACTCAATGAAGTATCGCTCTTGTCGCTCCCGGGGAACAACTGTCCAGCTATAATAGGGGCCATCAAATTTATTGACAAACACCCTAGTAATCTTCCGGACCAGTGCTCCCTTGTCGCGACCAAACCTACAAGCAAAGAAACACTCTGTCAATTAAAGCAAACACTTGGAATTAGCTTCAAAAATGACAAACACAGATCATAAGAAACATATATGTTCTTAACTCATAAACAGATATTGCACAATTCGATTCTGTTCTTAAACAGATATGTTCTTAACTCAATAAACAGATATTTCAGAACTCATAAACAGATATGTTCTTAGCTCAGAAAAGAAGCAAAACTTAATTAGATTTTGTTCTTAACTCAGAATAGAATCAGACAATAAGAATCACACACGATTATAAAATTAGTGTAACTAGTTTATTACTAACGAGCTTCTTCAGTTTCATGCAAGCAAGGAGATGATATTATTAAACTAAAACGAGCAAAAACCATACATGAACTAATCAAGAACAAATAAACTCAGCAACAATCAAAGAACAACTAGTTTATTGCTTAATTAGTTTATGTGGTTCTTACAAGACTAAACAAATTAGACAAAGTGAACCAGACACGAAACATGAATTAAAACGAAACAACACAAGTTTGTAACACAATGCAAACAATCAACATAAGAGTTTCATAAGCAAACATATCAACCTGTAATCAAATCCACACGCAAGCAACATAAATCAAAACCACACCCAAGAAACATAAGAGTTTCATAAATCAAAACCACGCAGACTCAAGCAGGCAATCAAATCACAGACGAAAATCAAAACAACACACAGACAATGAATTATAACGATTAACTCAGCATCAAACAACAGCAACAATCAAAACATTCAATCAACAGCATTCAATCAAAACAGTTAGAATATTACCAAGTTGTATTAGGCTTTGGTATGGGGGATAGAACTGTGGTAAATTGGTCACGGTTTGGCACCAGAAGCAGCCTATTGAGGAGAGCTAAGAGGTCTTCCTGGAGCACTGGCTCAACTCCAAACAGTTCATCATATTCGTCCGGTGCGTATGGAGGTTCTACAGAAGGGTTACTCTGACCTTGGGAGATTACAGCTGGAGATGCTTGGGAGTTCTGAACCGTAGGCGTAAGAGAGTCCCTGTTTCGACTTGCACCAGAAGAGTTTCCGATTTTTCGTTGTGGCGGTGGCGGTGGCGAGTTCTGGAAAAGCGCAATCGGCGGTGGAAAGTCGCAGAAATGGGGTGATGCATTAGGGCTGTGGATTTGCTGAGGCACCGGCACTGAGCATGTCGGCGTAGATCGTGGTGGTGCGATAGGGGTGTTTATCTATTGAGGCACCGGCGCGGAGGATGTCGTTGTGAAAGTATATCGCGGTGGTAAAGGGGATTGACTTTTCGACGGCGCTGATGTTCTCGGCCTTTGAAGAATATTCGGCGCGGCTCGCTTCTGACCACCGCCTACGATTCCCTTGCCTCGTCCTTTGTTTACCATCGCCGGAGCACAGTCGCAAATCGTCGGAGCACAGTCGATCGTCAGAGAGGATTTCATCGGGAGATAATTTCGTCGGAGAGGAATCGCGATTTTAGGGATTATGGTTATTCTGTTTACGATCTAAGGGAAAAAAATTTGGGCCTTAATTGTTTTTGGGCCTTAATCGTAGTTTAGGAATTTGTTTTTGTTTAGTTTAATTATAGGCCCAAATTTTTTTTAGCACAAACCCAAATACCTATTTAGTAAATAAAAATTCTTAACAAATAAATATTTAAATATGATTTTAAATTTAAATTATGTTTAAAATTTTGCAAATTGTGAACCTTGAAATATTTTATTAAAATTTAGTACAATTCTTCGTCATCTTCATCGTCCGACGATGATACGTTACATTGAAATTCATCTTCTTGTTCTGCATCTCCAACATCATAATCAAGATCTAATGGATTTACATCTTGTACCACATTTTCGACTTCGATATCGTCAATTGTAGTAAAAAGTACATCATCATCGTTTTCTTGCTGCAAAAGAGTTGGTTCACTAAGTTCGTAGTCTCCTGAGATATAAATCCTTGGATTTACTTTTGTAACATTGAGCCACGATTGCTTCGGCTTCTTTGTGAACGGATATGGGATATAGCAAACTTGCTTCGCTTGTGAAGCTGTGCATTATCAGTACATTGAATTAAAAATACACAAATATATGATATCGACATATATATATATATATATATATATACATACCTAGAATAAATGATTCGTATTTATTGTATTTCTTCAATGAAAGAACGTCAACAACACCACCATTGCTCCTCCGAGTGCCTCTTCCAATAACAGGATCATACCACTTACACTTAAAAAATGTGATTTTCAAATCAATTATTCCCTCGTACTCAAGTTGTATGATATATGTTAAGGACTCGTAGAAATCTGCTTCATCTGATGCATTGGAGTAATTCTGACCTTTGACACATACCCCATAATTACAAGTCTTCCGTCCCTCACCGTGATTCTGAGTATGAAACAAATATCCTCTTGTGAAATAGATAGGCCATGTTTTAGCTTTATTCACAGGTCCATTCACGATCTCTTTGACCCAAGGAGGAAAAGGAAATGTGTTCTTCCAGTAAGCAACCTGCATTTAAATATACATTATCATGTGTCCACAATATGTATACATACAAAACTTGCAAGGTTTTTTAAGACATACATAATCCTTCACCCAAGTAGAATATTCCTCAGCTCTTTTCACAACAATTTCTTTTTTTGGGAGTCCTGGATATTTACCAGAAATATAATCTTCGAACATACTATATATAAGACAAAGACATATGTTAGAAATAAAAACACATGTTTACGAATCAAAATAAAATAAATTCCAAGTTATACTTCTCAAACGGCTGAAAATAATCACAATTTCGTAGAACATATGCATGTGCACATGTATAGTCCTTCTCTGATAACCATACTTGGTGCATTTCTCCACTTGGACGGCCTACGCGAGAAAATATATCAGGTACTCCTTTGACATGATACACTGGGGCTTCACCTTCGTCAAATCTTGTTAACCTACGCGGTTAAAGGTAATTCACATTAAATATATACATATAACATAAATCTACAAATGAAATTTGCTTTAGTGTTTACCTTGATTTTGTTTGTATATTTGCGTCAAAGTAGTGCTCTGAGAAATAAGATATTTCGTCATTGAGATACGATTGAACAATCGATCCTGCTGCATATCTTTTGTTCTTCGCCTTTCCTTTCAACTTTTTAAAAAACCATTCAAAAGGATACATCCACCTATATTGCACAGGGCCTCCTAACTCAGCTTCATAAGGAAGATGTATAGGCAAATGCTCCATCACGTCGAAAAAGAAGGAGGAAATATCTTTTCCAAATTGCATATGATCAGAACTATGTTTTGCTTTAGAATTTGGACGCGGCTTTTCTGCAAATTTCTTGAACATAAGTCACGAAAAAATGCTCCAACCCCTACAGTAATATATAATTAAGAAAAACGATTATTATAAAATACTATAATCTTAGAAATTTGTTGAGATAACCAATGAAAGTATTATTAGTACCTGATAACACAAGGTGGACGTTCCTGTCTAGTAGTTCTGCAAAGATAAATGGAAATAGCCGCTCCATAAAAACATGGCAGTCATGACTCTTCATGCCCGAAAACTTTCTATTAACCATATCAGCACAACTGGCTAAGTCTGACGAATAACCATCTGGAAATTTAATCGCATGTTTCACACATTCCAATAACTTTTCCCTGTCTTTTGTTGTCAATGTGTAGATGGGGAAAGGAGCTTTACCATCACTATCAACATGTAAGTGTGGTCGATAACAGAATAGTTCTATATCCCTTCTTGACATGATGTTGTCTTTTGTTTTACCATTAACATTCATTAGAGTATTCATGATGTTGTCGAAAAAATTCTTCTCAATATGCATCACATCAAGATTATGTCGGAGAGTGAGGTCTGTCCAATACGGTAACTCCCAGAATATGCTTTCTTTGTGCCAGTTGGGCCCGGTACCATAGCCAGCCTTCTTCTCATTGCCGTTTCCACCACAATCTTTTGTTTTTGGTGGTTGGACACTATACAACCGCTCATGATAAACTTGCTTCTTGGTGTAAGACTGAGGTGGGTACTCATTCACAGTGTGTTTTCCATTCAAGAAGTCTTTTTTATTCTTCCTTAGGGGATGCCTACGCGGAAGGAATCTATGGTGTCAGTCAAACCAACACGTCTTCCTTCCATTTGGTAGATAAAAAGACTTTCTATCCTCCATGCAAATTGGACAAGAAAATTTACCATGTGTCGTCCATCCCGATAACATACCATACGCCGGAAAGTCGCTTATCGTCCACATCAACACTGCTTTTAGATTAAAATTTTGATGCAAGGATACAACATATGCATCGACACCAGTAGACCACAACTCTTTTAACTCCTCAATGAGAGGTCGGAGGAAGATATCAAGACTAGCTCGCGGATGATTTGGTCCTTCATTTAGAATTGTAAGAAACAAGAATTATGTGTTCATGACATCCCGGGGGCAAATTATATGGAGTCAGTATCACATGCCACAACGAATGATTGCGAGTCATGCCAAATGGATTGAACCCATCTATACATAATCCAAGATAAACATTCCGAGGTTCTTCGGCAAAGCGGGGATGCATGTCTTGAAAATTTTTCCACTCTGCTGCATCAGATGGATGAGACATTTCTCCGTCTTTTGCTTGGTGCTCAGCATGCCATATCGTTGACGCTGCAGTCCTCTCGCTTTGATACATTCTCTTCAATCTGTCAGTAATAGGTAGATACCACATACGACTATATGGTATTTTTGTTCTATGTATTCCGTCGTTGGGTTTCCATCTTTCTGCGCCACAAAATTGACACTTATCCCACTTTTCATACTCTTTTCAGAAGATCATACAATTGTAATAACAAACGTCAATTATATGATACGGGAGAGCTAAGTTGCGCATCAACTTTCTGGTCTCATAGTGGGAGCCGGTTGATTGGTTTATGTCTGGTAAATACTCTGTCAACACCTCGCACCATGAATCCACGCACTTTTTGGTCATATTGTAGTCCGTATTGTTTTGCATGACCCGAGCAGCTAAGGATAATTGAGAGTGGCCTTCACGACCATCGTATAATGCGTTTTTCGCCCCTTCTAACAAGTCGTAGAATTTTTTGGAATGGTTACGTACCGGTTCTTCTACATTCGGACAACTATCATCAGGATGATAGTTGTCAAAGCTCACATTATCGCGAAACGCATCATTCACCATATCCACATATCTATCTTCTACGACATTATCCAAATGCGTCATATTAACATAACTTGGTCCTAAAGGCGCATCAATTTCTTCTCCGTGGTTATACCAAATATAATAATCTTCCATGAATCCTCTACTTAATAGATGATTCCAAATTTTCTTCCCTGAAATAACTTTCTCATTTTTGTAGAACTTACAAGGACAGAAAAACCTACCTCCATTCTTTAATATGTTTGTTTTCTTTGTGATTAAATTTTTTGTAAGAAAGGAGCAAGAAACGTTTTGTTATTACAGAAATGAGGAAGAGGAAGATCGTTGTCCTATATATATATAGATATTTGCGAGTGATTAGTGACCACTTTTGCGACTGTTTTACGACTAATGCAAAAGTTGTAAAAAGCTGTTATAACTAATTCGAAAGTGTATATAAAATGTGCGTATAACGGTTTTTCACGACTATATACGGGTTAGTCACTCTTCAGTCGCAAAGGAGCGACTGTTTAACGACTGGTAATTACGACGTATATGCAATCGCGGATTAGTCGCACTTTTGCGACTAAAGTACGACTAAACATAAGTTGATGCTTATCAGTCGCTTATCAGTCGTACATTTGCGACTGTTTTACGACTAAAGTATTTGGATGCAAAAGAGAGACTAAATTACGATTGTTTTCCTGTCGTCTCTATTATGTCGTTGTATAGTCGCAAATCGGTCGCTCTTTTTGCGACTATATATTCAGTCGCAAAAAGTAGTCCTAAAATCCCAGTTTTCTTGTAGTGTGGGTTGCTGCAAAATCTTCATACATTCCAAAGCCCAAATTAGTGCTTTGAATTCGGCATGAAGAGGGGACAAACTTGTCCTGATATTCACTGAACCCATCATAATATTAACATCTCCCTCATCACAACTATACCACCCATGTCCTGAAAAGATATCTCCCTCCTTCCAGGATCCGTCCACAAAACACCATCGACCATGTTGTACAAATTCATTCTCCTTAATATGTATGGTTCCACAATTTACCCCTTCCCCAGAATCTTTGTTTATTTGAGCATCCCCCCCAAATTAGTGATTCCGTCTCTGCCATCTTTAATGTTTCCTGAGGGTCTCTGTCAATTTGACTATAAACCATATCGTTCCTACTTTTCCAGATATACCACATGATCCATGGATAAATGTCCATATTACTATCTGATGGTGTTCGCCAAATAAGTAATCCATATTTGTGTAGAGTAAGACCGTAGGAAATAAATCAGGATTGGATGGGATTTTGGACAGTGCCCATACTTGTCGAGACGGCGGGCACTCGAAAATAGCATGGTTGATCGATTCCTCCACTCCACATCTAACACACCGTGTGTCACACTTTATACCTCGAGTATATAAATTTTTCATTACTGACATGCATCCTGAAATTGTTTGCCATACAAAGTGCCGCATTTTAGGGGGCATTTTATTTTCCATGCAAATGCTTGACG
Organism: Orychophragmus violaceus; assembly: GCA_030180135.1. Classification (NCBI taxonomy): domain Eukaryota; kingdom Viridiplantae; phylum Streptophyta; class Magnoliopsida; order Brassicales; family Brassicaceae; genus Orychophragmus; species Orychophragmus violaceus. Next base: position 38,325,076 of record CM058240.1, read on the forward strand.
CACTTTTATACTTGGTCCCGAAACTGGGTTTGGCATCCCATACTCCATAAAATCCCTCTTTGTCTGATAACCCGATTTAACCATATATCTTCCAGACTTTGTAAAATGCCATCCTAATGAATCCGGTCGCCCAAAACGGCTAAAGTGAATGCCCATTACTCTCTCCATGTCCTCCATATCAATCATCCTTTCAATCAAATCCTTATTTCATACCTGGTTCCTATGATCAATTAGCTGATCTACCGTAGATACACATTGCATAGTAGCTATTTTTTGTTTTGCTAGTCTCGGGCGATAGGCTGGTATCCATGGGTCTTTCCATATTGAAATAGATGTCCATATTCCCACCCTTTTAATTAGTCCTTTTTTAACCAGAGATCTAGCTGAGATCATACTCTTCCACCCAAAATATGGTGAATATGATCCACCTAAAATATCTTCCTTTAAAAATCCTTGAAAAAGTATATACGGCTTGTCAATTAATCTCCAACGTTTCTTAGCTAGGAAGGCCGTATTCGTATCCCTGAAAGCCCGAAACCAAATACCACCTTCATTCTTATCCTTACAAATTTTATCGCAAGCCATCCAATGCATACTTGTGTATTTTTTCGTGACTGTCTTTGGTAGTCTAAAGCATGACATTACATTATTCGGTAATGCCGTTGCTACCAATTTTATGAGGACCTCCTTACCACCTCTGGAAAGCAGCCTAGTAGTCCACCCATTAACCCTCCCATATAGTCTGTCTTAAAGAAAACTAAAAATTTGTGTTTCCCCCCCCCCCCCCATTCAAGCATTCTTGAATACCCAAATATGATCCCATACCACCAATTGTAGTGATGCCCATAATGGACTTCATATCCTCTCGTATTGTGTCGTCTACCTTATGTCCAAATTGCAGCGACGATTTCGCAAAATTAATTTGTTGACCTGAAACCGTCTCATACTCCTTGAGTATCCGAAGAATTGTCTGACATTCTTCCTTGGTAGCTTTGCAAAAGAATAAACTATCATCCGAAAAGAGAAGATATGAGATAGGAGGACACGCTCGTGCCACCTTTATACATGTTAATTGTTTTTCCCGCTCTTCCCTCTTTATATTTGCTGCGCATAAGATAAAAAGGTACGGTGATAATGGGTTACCTTGTCGGAGTCCTTTCTGTGGAGTTATTAGACCTCGTAGTTTTCCGTTAATAAGAACCTTATATTGGACCGAAGAAATACATTTCATTATTCGATCAATCCATCGTGTCCCAAATCCCATTTTACCAAGAATATTCTCTATAAAAGACCATTCAATTCGGTCATAGGCCTTGCTCATGTCCGTTTTTATCGCCATAAACTTCTCTTTACATGAGTTATTCGTCCTCAAGCCATGGAACATCTCTTGCGCACTAAGAAAATTATCCGAAATCAATCTCCCGGCAACAAAAGCCGATTGAGTTTCCGAAATGAGTTTCGGAAGAATCCCCTTTAAGCGTTGGCACATAACCTTTGAAATGATCTTATACCCTACATTACATAGACTGACAGGTCTCATTTCTTTCATTCTACTTGGCCCTCTGTTTTTGGAATAAGACAAATGTTTGTCATGTTTATCCGAGGATCCAAACTTCCCTCCTGGATAAATTCATTAACCCAATAAGTGACATCATTTTTCACCACCGGCGATGCTTGTTGAAAAAAAAAATTTGTCATCCCATCTGGTCCCAGAGCTTTCTATGAATGCATCATAAATAAAGCTCTCCTAACTTCCTCCTTTGTAGCTGTAGCCATAAGTCTCTCATTCATTTGGGGAGTGATTGATAAAGGAACTTCCTTGTAAAAAATCCTCAAAATCCACCGGGTTTGTAGAAGTAAAGAGATCCTCGAAATAGTTTACCGCCACCTATTCCACCTCATTCTTCTTTGTTACCCATTCCCCATTAGAGTTATGCAGTCCAACTATTCAATTTCTTGCTCGACGTTGCTTTGTTAAAGCAAAAAATAATTTGGTATATCCATCACCAGATGTGTGCCATAAGTTTCGGCTTTTCTGCTGCAAGAATAACTCTTCATCCCTATAAGCCTCCTTTAATTTCTGTGTAATATCCATTAGTTCCTCTTGGAAACGATTTTCATTTTTTGAACCTCTTCCAAAGCTTTCTGAAGCTTGTTAATTTTTTCCTTTCCAAATGGCAGATTCTGTTTCCTACATTTTGATAGTTCATGCCGACAATTGCCAATCTTCAGAACCAAATCTGTATGATCTCCTCTTCTTGATACCACTCATACTAGTATAATTGTCTCCATAAGTCCATCTCGTCCTACCCACCGTTTATCAAATCTAAATTGCCCATGTCGTCTTTGAATCTTATCATCAATATTTGCCACAATCGACTGATGATCTGATCCTATCATCCCTAAATACTTTTTGAAAGAGAATGGAAATATCGTATGTCAATCCTCATTCACTAGAGCCATGTCTAGTTTGCACCTAATCAGTTGTTTTCCTCTTCGTCCCTTCCATGATAGAGAATCACCCAGAAATGGGAATTCAATAAAGCCGCAATCTATAATCATATTATTAAAAGGAACAAATGTCGATGGATGTTGTAATGTTTCCCCTTGTTTCTCATGGTTACCAGTAATCTCGTTGAGATCTCCAATCATGAACCATAGACATGTCCTATTCAGACCCATTCTTGTCAACTTTTCCCATACTTGAGCTCGTAACTTTTGGACCGGATCCCCATACACAAATGATATTGCTACTTGGTGACCTTGTATATCCGCTTCTATATCAATTATTCTATTACTTGAAAATATGATATCCACACTAGACACATCATTATAAAATAATGCCAAACCCCCACTAGATCCTCTTGGTTCCACAGTGTGTATTTTATCATATCCGAAATGACCCGCAAAACTCCATGTAAAGCCAAAGTGTTGTTTAGTTTCTGAAAGAAATAAAAACTCTTGTTTATATTTATGCCATATCTCCCCCAAGTAGCTAATAGTCCATTTACTACCCATTCCTTGACAATTCCAATTCAAGATCCTCATTATAAGTATTAAAAGAGATCGTTGTCTATATTCTGATATCTGAGAATTAAGTTAATCTCAGTATCAAACCTTAGGTGTAGATCAAGACAACAACTTTTCCATTTCCCCTTGTTGTCCCTCCAAATCCGTATTCCATACCAAAATACCCAATACCATAATCTACATTGCCGATAATCTTGCCACCAATTAGTTATCATTTTGTCCATCCAAATACAGAACCATAAATCATACACCAATAATTCCGAAAGAAATGCATCCTTATTAGCCAAACTCAGCAGTGGTACACGATCCTTAATGTCATCAATATTCAGTCCTCGAAAAACTCCCTTTACTGCTGCTCTTCGTATCCACCTGCAGCTTACATACTCAATATTTATCCAAGTAGTTAGAAAACACCAAGGATCCCATAATCTGCCATCCTCAAAAACCATTCCCAAGATATAACTTTGCATACAAATCACTTTAATCTCCCAGGGGTTTAACAATCTATTAAAACTTTCGTCTAACCATAAACAGCTTTTACAGTCTTGAAACAACCATCCAAAAGTATTGTGACCAATATGAGCACTTAAACTAAGGACCATTAACATTGCTTCCCTGTACTTTGAGAATGTATTGATTAAAAACAATCCCCACCAGCACACTTTCCATTTACCCAGTTCCATAACAACAACACCTGATTCTCCTAAACAAATCTTAATTAACCGCAAAATAAGCCTCGAGAGCGCAAAGCCATTATTGCCATATTCTAACAAATTTTCTCTTAACCAATATATACTTATCTTGTTCATAGACTTATATCCTAAACACCCACAAACCTCAACATTTTTCAACCCATAAAACAGCATGATATTTTTACACCCAATGCACAGTCTCATAATCTTACTACATAAACTTACCACCTCCTGACCAGAGACGTTCCTCCCACACAAACATACCAAATAACGTCTATCATTTAATCTACTTCTATCTTTTAGATTAAACAATAAACAGACCTGATCAACTGAACTATGTTCTGTGTACTGTGATCTGAGACCAAATACTCCACACCAAAATACCATACTCTCAATCATGTTCCTTTGCCGTAAGAGCAGTAACTAAGACCCAATAGAGGCTAACACATATATGTTCGTTTGATCATATCCCTAAATACTCCCCCAATTAAAATCGCCTGTATAGATCATGCAATCATTGGATGATCTTTGTTGAAATCGACTCAAACCATTCAGAATATCCTCCAATCCCTTTGCCCAAATTGGGTCATATACCACTACTAAAACGCTAAACCCAATCTTCACCGGGTCGAGGCTCCTTCCATTCAATCGCCTTGAATCCAAATCATCGGAAACCAAATCATGTCTTAATAACCCCACGTATCTCTCCACCGCCAAAAGAAAAGCCCAAAACAACCACCATCGAGATCTCGTCATAAACCCTAAATCGCCTTCCTCGTCACCCAAATCGCCATACGTTACATTCTTTTGCTTTTTTACTTTAGAGCAAGTATAACCTTTCAGTGTTCACCTTTGAAAATAATAATTTGTATTTATAAACCACACTTTATTTTTTTGTTTTCTTTAGTAATTTAGTGTTTTTAATCGTATTGCATGATATCTAAAAACTGAAAATAATGAATGTTGAACATAGTATTTAAAAACATAAATATTTTGGCAAAAACATATTAATAATAATGTAATTGGAACTTATGATATTTTTAAAAAATTGTTCATTGGTATTAAATATGAAAATATTATATGTAATATAAATTTTTAATATTTTGGAAATTCCGCGCACCTGCGTGGCACTAAAAAAAATAATTTGGTAATTAGTATTAATCGATCGAAATACCCTAACCATCATAACCTCTTTCAAATTAAGTCAGTCTCTTCTTTTCTTCCGTCGAAATACCCTAACCATTATAACCTTGGAATTTTTCTCTCCTATCGCAGAAAAAAAGAGACGACAAAAAAAAGTGACAAGGGAAAGGCGAGAACCCCTTCACTCCCTTAATCATCGTTTCTGATTTTGTTTATTCTCTTATCTAGCTAGTCTTAACGTATAAAATAGCCGATTATTAAGCTTGAGATAATCTAGTTTCGAACATCGAGATTCATGTTTACATCTTATATAAATTGCAAAATGTATGTTTTCAGAAGTATTGTACCATTGAGTTTGATGGATCTTTAAAAGGATACCCTAGAAGAACTGATTCAGAAGCTGTTCTGCGTGATTCTGATGGAACTGTCATCTCATCCTACCGTAAAAGATTATGAAATACAACAAACAACGTTGCAAAATAAAGAGGTTTGAATCGTGATTTGGAATCTACTTTATAAAAAGATTACACACACGTGAATCGTGGTTTGGCGACTTGTGATTAGGGGTGGCGGAACTTGGCCGATACCGTTCACCTGGAGACACATTCACCACATGTGAATTGAGTTGTCCTTCATGCATGAATTTTTGCCATGCAAAGTGACACATAAATACCTTATGTGTCATCACCTCATGATGCATGAAGGATGAGGTTTTCACTATAAACGGACAAGTGTGTTCAGAAAAGAAAATATCACACCAAACCCACTCCTCTATTCTTCTCCCATCGCCGGCCCACCCCACCACCATTTCCCTAGTTTACTTCCTCCCCAAGAAATCATTAAAAAGCCATAAATCCTTTCGTTAAATCAGTAAAATCCCTAATTACCACTAAAAATTCCCTAAACACTAATCAATCCCTAAATACCTAGATTAAGCCCTAAACATTCTCATTAAACCCTTGTCGGAGCTGCGCAATTACCGGAATCTCACCAGAGATTCATCGGAGTCACCCTTAGGCTTGCCATCCTCTCGCCAGTCTTCTCCTAAGTCACTTGAGGTTTCCTGGAAAGTTGAATAGAAAAAACCGCCGGAGTCAACACAGTTGGACTGGTCAACACTGGTGGTCCAAGCCGGAAAGTCACCGGAGTCAACGCTAGTGGTAGCAGTCAAAGCTGGAAGGTCAGTCGTCTGGTTGGTCAACGCCGTCAGCCTTGGTCAACAGTAAATTTAGTTGTGTCAACGCTTTGTCAAATTTTGGGTCAACAGTTTGAGGTTATCGGGGTCGTTGGGTTCGGGGTTCATGGTTCTAGGGGTTCCGTCAAAAGTGGTCGCATCCGTCATCCATAAATCATTGTGAGTTGGTTATGTTTGATTGTTTGCATTAGGATAGATCGAGTCTGCATATAGACTCCATAATTAATAAACCATAGAGTCGTAGAATTTCGTACCCAAAAATTGAATATGGTAGAATGTGGTTAGGTTGATTAAATAACACCCCCTCCATTTCAAATCAGCTGTCATTTTAAGACTAAATTTTGTTTCAAAATAAATTTCATTTTACATTTTCAATGTAGATTTTAAAATGAATTCTCAATTTTATCTCTGTCATTTAGCTTGGTAATAAGTGTGAACACATTATATAGTGCAATTAATTAATGGTAAAATAGAAAATTTAATTTTTTTCTTAATATGTGTGAAAAAATCTTAAACGACTCTCAAATTGAAAGAGAGGGAGTTGGACTTAATTAAACTGGCTAGGATATAAGATGCATGTCACATTTAAATTCCTTAAAACGCATGGTTGAATGTTTTCGTAGATAGTATTGATTGTTTGACTGTTGAGTGTTGCATTGCATATAGAATGTCATTATTAGGAAAATATATGCATATATATAAGAAGTATAAGAATCGTAAGGAATTAAGAGATAGTTAAAATACAAATTAAAACTTAGGATACCTTACAATCCTATATAAACCGGGCTAGGGTTAAACAAAATTAATTATTCGGGTTAGAATACTTATAGATTTAAATAATTAAAATTTAGGGTCAGGAGGTTAGTAAGTTTACTAACCTTAATATGGAAAATAAATAATTAAAACTAGAAGTTAAATAATTAGAAAATTAAACCGATTTGGAGAAATGTGCTTAAACCGTCTAGGGGGTTCGTAAGTTTAGTAAATCCAATTGAGCAGCTAAACGGATCAATTAAATCGAAATTAAAACTAAAGAATTAAACTATAAATTAAAATGAATCTTAAGTGATTATTGGGGCTACCAGGTTAGTGATTTTTCCAACTATAGGTAGCAGAATTAAACCGAAATTAGATAATTAAATAGAATTAAATTAAAACTCAGAATTAAATTAAAATATGAATTAATTAAACTAAATGATTAACTGAATCTAATTCTTTATTGAGTGGAGTTATTGCATGTTTGATGATGATTATTGGTTGAGCATGTGATATGTGTTGTTATCGTTGTTGTTGTTGTTGTTGTTGTTACCTGTCCGGGTGTTGGGCCTGGAAGGTTGTGATGAATTATACCTATTCCGGGTGGGGCCGACAAAGTTGGATTGAGTTAGAGATATTTTATTGTTGGTGATGTTGTGGTTCAGACTTGCGCGATAGCTTTCGGGTACTGGGGTTGAGTTGTTATTGCTTGTTTGACCTTATCAGTCTTGTGTTGAGTCTTAGAGTCTCAGTGAACCTGCGTACGTAGAGTATGATATTATGATTAGGATTTTTTAGGGTGAGTTAGATTATGTGAGTCTTGTGTGAGGCATTCTGGTACTTCCTTCTCGATTGGATCCTCGGGAGATCCCGACCAGTTCATGTACCCTCGCGGTCAGGTTTTGGCGGGAGTGCCTGGTCAGTTCACGTACCCTCGGATCAGGTCATGGCGGGCAAATACTATTGGGTGATGCCGATAGGTGTGGGAGCTCGGAGTAACGGGGTCATGTCCTAGGGCCAAGTCCCATGGAAGCTCGGGCTATAATGAAAAGGGGTAGCTGGAGTCCCCGCATATCGAATGAGAGAACGGTGTCCTTTTCGTAGTAATTTTTGTTTACGTCTAGTAGTCGTGGAGGTTTTGGTTATTATGAAAAAGGGGTAGCTAAGTGTTCTCATGGAAGTTTACCGAGTTTGTGTTAAAGTCCCATGATGTTGAGATTGCGTTAGATACGTGTTTAGTATAGATCATGTCTAATTATGGGCATGTGTCGCAATGTTCTCGATTTCATTAGTTGATGATCTGTGTTGATATAAAATGCTTGTGTGTTGAGTGGAGCTCATTATGTCATGGTAGTATGTGATCGAAAGATTTATTTCATTGGTTGTTATTGCTTATTATTTTGGATTTATCAGGTGGGATTTCAGCATTTTTAGTTGGGAGCCAGCTCACTGGATTATTCTAAATTGCTCATCCAACTCTTTTTCCTCTTTCTGTGGTTTCAGAGTAGCTTGGCGGACGTGTATGCTCCTCAGAGTAGATTCGGGTTGCATTTGGCTACAGTTTGTTTTCGAAAACGTTTTTATTATTTTCGCTTAGGATTTTATGGGCGCCTTACAAAGATCTTAGAAAACCCTTAAAATTAGTTTAAATATTTAACTTTAATATTAGAAGATTAAAAGACTAAAAACCGAATTATTCCATAATATACGGTTTAGTCCGAACCGAACACAATTCGTGAAAGCGGTATGGGTTGAAAAGCCTTGTATGGTGGAAACGAGGTAAACGGATTCGAGGATGGATTGGTTCGAGCCTTTTTGTCTCAAACTGGACCGTCTCCGGCTTTCGTTTGTAGTGAACCCTTCTCGTTTGACCTGCACGGATTCGGTCGGTCATGTTCTTGTTTGATTGTCGACCGGTCAGGTTGTCGGTCATCGGATAAATGAGAAAGGGGTGTTACACTTTTGATGTGGAAGCACAATTCATATAACTTTGGGTTTGAATTAGTCTTCAATTAGTTTCATGTTTTTATATAATCTCCTAGAATTCAAGAGTCAAGTAGATGTCTTATTCTTTTGGTCTGTTTTTGTTTTATTTCTGCAGTTTTGTTTCACGTTTGTTGTATTCTCAAACCTCAACTTTGGGATATTAAAACCAAGCAAACTATGATTAATAAGTACCAAATTATTTTCACTTATGTTGAGTGTTAGGAAGTTCTATGAGATCAATAAATTGGCATGAATCACGAGTGAGGGAAACATATGATTATTGTAGTCTACTCATGGAAATCTGTTGAGATCAAAATATAACTTCAACTTGGTGAGAGGTGGATTTGTCGAGCCCACCAATGAAGATACATTGTCAGATGCACAGTGGAAGATTCTTGTTGAAGCAAGACTGAAGGATCTGGAAGCAAAAATCTACCTCTTCAGTACAATCAACAAATATATTCTTAAGACAATTACCTTGAAGGAGACTTCCACGTAGGTGTGGGATTCTATGAAGAACAAGTATCAAAGGAATTGAAGATTGAAATCTGCCCAACGTTAGACATTGAGAAGGTATTTTGAGCTGTTAGAGATAAAGAATAGATAGTATGTTTCTAACTGCCAGAGTGATCGTGGTAGCCAATGACATGAGAAATCATGGAGATGATATGTAAGATGTCAAGATTATGGATAAAATTATGTTTACATTAACTGATAACTTCAACAACATTTTATGTTTGATTGAGAAGTCCAAAGACATTGATATCCTCTCAGTAGAAGCACTCCAGAGCTCGTTTCTTGTTCATAAGCAAAAAAAAAAAGTTGAGAAAAATGTGTAATGGTGGAGATGACCAAGTGTTGAAGGTGATTTACGAAGATCGAGGGGGGAAGAGGTAGAGAAAGAATGGACAAGGAAGAGGAAGATCTTTAAATAAATCCACAACAGAATGTTTCAAAGGCCACAAACTTAAACATTTTCAATATGAGTGTCCAAACTGGGATGAAAAAGGCAACTATGCTAAGGTAGAAGACAAAGAAGGTGATGTGCTGTTGATGGCGTTTACAGAAGATGATCATGAGAAAAAGGAAGAAGTTTGGTTTCTATATTAAGGTTGTAGCAACCATATGCGTGGGAACAAATATTGGTTTTCTGTAGTATATAAGGTTTTTTCATGCAGTGAAGCTGGGAAATAAATCCCAATTGAAAATGATGAGAAAAGGGAGGGGGTAAGCGTACAAGTGGATGGAAGATAACATGTTGAGCATAAGGCAGCTTCTTGAGAAAGAAACGATGTGAGGTTCTAATGATGCAATCAAATATAAAAAAGAGAAACTATTCAAGATCATGGTAACCAAAAATCAACTAAATGTCGCGGTGCAGTGCCTATAGACCACCACAACATATGATCTTCAACTCTTGCATTGCATACGGGCATCTTAAATATAAGGGGCTACCACATCTCAAAAAAAGAAGGTGCAATTTGCGTTAGTTTTGTAGATGGAAAATAAAATCGAGAAACCATTCCAAAGAAAACCTTGTGGGCGCTCATCAAAGAGGTTGCAATTAATACATTCATATATGTGTGGACCGATATCTCCAGCTTCTAATAATGACTATAACATAAAGGTATGATCTATTTCTTATCAAACAAATCTGAGATATTTGTTTTATTCAAAAGATTTAAGAGCCAATTTGAGAGAGAAACTAGAGAAACATTGTTCTGCTGGAGAACTGACAAATAACGAAAGTTCACATCCAACGAGTTCAAGCAGTTTATGAGTAGAGATGGGATTTGTAGACAGCTCACAGCAGATGCGGACCCAATAAAGAGTTTGGGGGGGGGTCATCTGACACCGTATAAATTGATATATAAATTAATTTCTAGTTTATATTATTTATATTATGTTTGTTTTACTGGATGGGTTGGCAAAATCATATATATGACACCCCTAATATCAGGGTTCGAACACTGACTGGCCCCTTTTATCAATTTTTTTTTTCCTTTTATTTTTTGTTTGGTCTTTTATTGACACCTATAGAAAAGATGTTTGGGTCCGCCCCTGGCTCACATCCACATACATAATGAGCTTGATGCGATGCATTCTAAAGAACATAGAAGTCCCACAAAAATTCTGGTGAGCAGTGAATGTTTTAAACAAAAATTTAACATTCGCGTTAAACGGAAAACACTTGAAATATGGAGCAAAGTGAAACCAAGTAACCAACATTCGATTATTTAAGGGTATTTTGTTTCTTGGCTAATGTACATCTCTGGGATTAGAGAAAGAAGAAGTTGGATGATAAAAGTTTTACTTGTGTGTTAATCAGAGTAAGTAACAAATAAAAAGGTTACCGATTGTACAATCGAATTACTGAAATTTTTTTAACAAGTCGGGATGCCATGTTTAAACACTGCAGGAATATTGAGTTTTAATAGCATATGAGTATAGTGGTTTTTTTGTTTATGCTATGGTTTACATGACCTAGATTTTTCTATAGCATTTTCTTTTTCCAAAACACTATCTAAATTTTGAGCGGAAATATACTGGTTCGCGGGCATTTTTTTTGGGCCAAGTGTTTTCGCGGTTGATGTTTAATAACACAACTAATTAAAAAATGCTATAACAATTAAAAAGCGTAATAAAAAAATTTCATGCCCGCCTTCGAGAAAAAAAAATAATACATTAAAAATTAAAAAAATTGGTTTTTATAAAACTTCTAAGTCAAAAATTCAACCTTGCATGTCTTCTTTCACACTTTCAAACACTCTTGCCACCTCTCGAATTATCTCTTTTACCTCTAATCTTGTTTTCTTTGCCGAGGGATTCTTGCCCCTAGCTGAAGAACGAAGTTGACATTGGTAGGCTAGCTGTTTGGTAATCAATTTGTCGATTTAGGGTTCTTCAATTTTTGTTTTTAATTTTAAATCGATTTAGGGTTCTACTAATTTGTATTCCATTTCAAATTGATTTAGGGTTCTTCTATTTTATTATATGCTTAAAGATCTTACTTCGTTTTGGGTTTTCGATCTAGGGTTTATATTATCACAATTTAATCGATTTAGGGTAAACTGTTTTGGTCTAAATATAATTGATGCTTCTTTATTTACAGAGAGCTTGTCATATCCAGACTCAGCAAAGGAGCACACATATTTTTCTGGTGAGCTTCTCGTTCGTTTGTTACTGTTCTTTTATTGTGGTTTTAGTTTCTAATTTGAGGTTTGTGATTTACATATTTCACTGTCTGATCTACGAAACTTATTGTTGTATTGTACATACACTTCGTTCTGGAGCTTTGGTCTTGCTGTAACAATGGAAAAGTCTTGGGTTTGGCTTCCAAGGTGTGTATATGTTTTTATTTTCATACGCTTGTTAAGTACAAATGTGTTTGAGAACTGAGATTTGAAGTGTTTGTTAGTTACAGGGCTAGCCTTGAGTATTAGGAAGAGGCATATACGTTTGTGAAAGCATCAGCTCTAAGATTGGGTCATCCTAGTTATATCTTGTGTCCCTGCATTGATTGCTGCAACTTGTGCCATCAACCGATAGATACAGTGCTGGATCATTTAGTTATTAAGGGTGTGGATCAGAAAATCAAGAGGAAGGAGAGTTGGTTTAAACAAGGGGATATAAAGTCTGACAAGTCATCTGATGATCCGAGTCTTGCGTGTGAAGCTTATGACTTGTTTAGAACAGAATTTGATGGTAAACCTTCACAGCCCCATAGCCACAATGAAGTTCAAACAGAAGATGTTGGCAGTAAGGAGGAATCTGATTTTAGGAAGAAACTAGAAGATGCTGAAACTCCACTATACACCAGCTGTCCCAACTACACGAAGGTTTCAGCAATTATGGCACTCTACTGCATTAAAGTGAAGAGTGGAATGTCTGAGAATTACTTCTATCAGCTACTGTCAGTAGTTCATGATATGCTGCCGAGAGAGAATTTCCTTCCGAGAACAACATATGAGATGAAGAAATTCTTGAAAGTGTTTCGTTTTGGATATGATCAGATTCATGCCTGCACACACAATTGTATACTTTACCGGAAGGAATATGAGGAAATGGTAAGTTGTCCAAGATATGGCGCTTCTAGATGGGAAAGGGATAAGCACACTGGTGAGGAGAGGACATGGATTCCAGCTAAGGTTCTAAGGTACTTTCCAGTGAAAGAAAGATTCAAGAGGATGTTTAAATCAAAAAGGATAGCTGAAGATTTGTGTTGGCACCTCAACAGTTCTACTTCAAACGTGATACGATCAGATTTTTAATCCCTAGATCTACACTGCAAGTGCACAGACGTGAAAGTAGTATATAGGGTATCGAAATCCTCAGAGACTCTAGACCTTGCGATAGATTGTAGAATTGTCAAGTTAAGCTAGGAGAAATTAATTAAAAACTAAATAGCAAGCAGAAAAGTAAATCAGTAGCAGAAGTGGTTTGTAAGCAAGTACTAAAAGCGCTAAGTCTAGGGAGTTCTCAGGAAATCAGACAAGCAGATTAACTATCAGTCATGATCAAATTAAGTCCAGTTCTAGAACTCAAACACAGATATAGAATTAACCAGCTTTTGTTGCGAGAATTCTCTAAGTCTAATAGCAGAAATCCAAATTTCTTTGCAATTCCTAACAGATTAAACTAGCCTTAAGTGCAAGTTCGATATGTTCACAATTCAATTAAACCAAATTTCTTTGCGGATAATTAAATTGCTCAACCTAAATAGTTCAGATTCTAAATTACACTTTCGTGTCAATTTAATAACCTAAAGTCTAGATTCAAAGTGATCAGGTTAGAAACTAGTATTAAGCACAATTCAGGTTGAAGAACAATTAAGTTATGAATCCTAAACTGATAAATTAATCTAACAAGTCATGAAAACCTTTAAGAGAATCCCTAAACCTAACTATGAATCTACTCAGACATGATCAATGAAGCACAAATCAATGAATGAATAAATTGCATAAATAGAGAGTAAAGAATAAAAGGGGTTCGAAATCTTCTCCAAAAGCCGGAGGCAGTACAGGTTCAGATCAGCCCCAAAATCTCTAAAAAATCTCTATGCTCAAAGTATGAAAGCGTAGTCTAAACAAGTGGCTAAAAACCCTAATATAATGATCTAATCACGGCTGGGGCTTCTTTGTAATTATGTGAAACTTCTAGGCCAAAGTGAAATTTCCAAACTCTTCATTAAACCGCCGAGAATTGTCTGACTCGCGTGTGTATCGATCGACACCAAAGGTGCATCGATCGACACAAGTCTCCAAAATGGACAGTGAACTCTTCCTCTCGGGTAAATGCTCCAAAATGCTCAAGAATGAGCCATAATCTCCAATTCCGCTCCAAACGTTCCTAGACCTGTAAACATACCTAAAAGACTCCAAAACATAATAAAGGACTCGATAAATAAGACATATACCATGGTTAAAAGCCCTAATATCCATGGTATATCAACTCCCCCCACACTTAGCCTTTGCTTGCCATCAAGCAAAACAGAGAACTAGAACATGGTGAAGAGGTTTGAAAACTTTCAAAAACTCTTTTCATCCTAGAAGTAACAACACTCAGATTCCCCTTAGTAAGCCACGTGAAAATGAACCTGCAAACATCAAGACCAACATATACTTCCCCCACACTTAGCAACTATCCTGAGTAAACTCCACAATCACATTCAAAGCATCCAAATTCACCATACTGACTTCTATAAGCTATTAAGTGCGGTCTCACCTATGGGATATCGATCAAAGAACACATGGACTCTTACTCTGTTAGCATCTGACCACTCAACTGTTTCTTCTGGTCCCTTTCTTCTCTTTTCCCTTCCTTAGCAACTGATTTTTCCCCATTGGGTATCATTTTTTTTTATCAGTGCTCTTCCCGTTAAGGGGTGTACTTTGGACACATTCCATGGATGCACAGGAGGTAATAGGGGTCTCTACCACTCCCGCGACCACTTCGGAGCTACTAGCTCATCCTCAGTTTATTATTCCCTATTTTTTTTTACTTTAAGGAAGGGGAGAAGGGAACCTTACTTGGACATGTTTACAAGCTGTGTCAGAACTAACAGAGGAATCCGACTCAAGGTATACCAAGCCCTTAGGTGAGAAAATTAAGTCAAAATTAAGGGTGAAGTCAGTAAAGGATCCTCTGAATACCTGAAGTGATGTGGGTGTTGTCAGTAGGCTGATCTGCATCTGGTTTTCTAATAGTCATAGATTGATCCTGCAAGCTCATCCCAATGGTTACTTAAGTTCTTGCAAGTGTTGTTAACTTCTCAAAAATTCACTGTTTCTTACTTAAACTATTTTGACTCGATAAAACAAATTTTTGGACTGACTCTAAGAAAAGAAAAGCGTGCGTCAATAGCTACCTCCCCCACACTTGAAACACACTGTCCCCAGTAGTGTCAAGCCTAAGATTGGTGAGAAAAGAAATCGGAATGAAACAGACCGAGAAGGGTCAGAACACTTACCCGTCGTCGGCCTGTGTCGATCGATGCACGAGATGTGTCGATCGATGCAAGGCGATTATGCCCATGGTTAAATAGATAACCGGTGTCTGAACCGCAATTGGATCGGTAAACCGTAAATCGCAACTGCGTCGACCGATGCACTAAGTGTGTCAATCGATGCAGTGCGATTCTGCCTGTTTTCTCACGCCTTTGAACACACACAAAAACAGAAGATTAAAAACACTAAATCAAAACGAAAAATGAAAACAAAAACGAACCTAACAGTGGGTTGCCTCCCACTCAGAGCTCTTTTAACGTCATTAGCTTGACGTTTCAGCTGAAAAGGTTTCTGAAAACCAGCAGTCTGTCCATATCCAGAAGAGTTCTGGTTGGTTGTGAAAGCACTCTTCTGTCCACCATTAAAGAACCTATTACCTTGCTGATTACCAAACTTGTTTCCTTGGAATCCAAAGCCACCAATGTAGTTCACATCCTCTTCCTGGTTATCTTCTTCAGCCTGAAACACTTCAACTTCCTGATCAAAATGGACAGCTTTCTTTCCAGTCAACAAACTATGAACAGTGTCCAGCTTGTTCCTAATATCAGTAATCTCCAGATTATCTATCTTCCCACCAGACTCTTTCCTTCTCCTATCAGCAGTCTTGGTGCTATTACTGCTCAACAAGTTATCAATCAATGTCTTAGCCTGCTCAGGAGTCCTTGTATTGAAATTTCCATTGATAGCATTGTCCAGTGCAGGCTGATAGTGGAGATCAAGACCTCTGAAAAATAAGCCCAACAGCGTCACTTCAGAGAATCCCTGGTGAGGAAAGTCACGTTGGTACTTCTTAAACCTCATCCAAGCAAACTTAAGAGGTTCTGTAGGACCTTGGGTAAAGGTGAGAATGTCATGTCTCGACTGATCAGAGCGAGCATCATCATAAAAGTGCCTCAAGGACTCTCATTTCACAGCATCCCAAGTAGTAAACTTCCCAGATGGAAGTTGTTTCAGCCAAGCTGCATCATCTCCAGCGAGAGAATAAGGGAAAAGCTTGAGAAACAAGTAGTCATAGTTTACCCCATTATACTTCATTCCAGTGATGAAGTCCTCAAACTCGTCAATATGGTCCATCGGTTGCTCATGTGGGAGACCATGGAACGGATTCTGCTCAGCAGAGAGTAGTAGACAGTCTTGATCTCGAAATCATTCCTCTTAAATCCAGGAGGTACAATTGCTGACCGGTTAGCATGGAACTCATCCGAACGGTTGTAGTCAGCAAGAGTCCCCTCATCAACAACCATCTGCCTCTGACCTTCAGGTTCAGGTTCAGGTTCAGGATCAGGGATCACACGTCCCTTGGTAGGTTCTAAGTTTTACCCTATTCTCTAACTGCAAGTGCACAGTTCAGTAGTTGTAGTATATAGGGTTATCGAATCCATAGGGACTCTGGTATTCAATAGAACGAAACGGATTAATACTAGGAAGAAAGCAATGTGATTGAATTAAAAGCGGTGCGAGAAAGTAAATCAGTAGCAGAGATTAACGGTTGTGAAAGCAAGTAATTAAAAGCGCTAAGTCTAGGGCGTTCTCAGGAAATCAGACAAGCAGACAGTTCATTCAGTAAGGATCTAATTAAGCACAGTTCTAGAACTCAAAACACAGATATAGAACTAACCAAATTCCTTTGCGATAATTCTCTAAGTCTAAGTGCAGCAAATCAAACTTTCGTTTGCGAGAACTAACTGATTAAACTAGCATTAATTCCAGGTTTGATATGTTCACAATTATCCTAAACCAAACTTTCGTTTGCGAGTAGTTTAATTGCTCAACCTAATTAGTTCAGATTCCTAAACCCCACTTCCGTGACGTATTTAGCAACCTAAGATCTAGATTCTAATTGATCAGGTTAGAACTAGCTTTAAGCACAATTAGATTGAAGAACAGATATAGTTATGAATCCTTAACTGAATTTAACAAGTCTATCAAGTCATGAAATCCTATGTGAGAAATCCTAAACCTAACTAGGAATCTACTCAGACATAGATAATGAAAACATAATCATATGATGAATAAATTGCATGAAAGAATAAGAGTAAAAGGGGTTCGAAATCTTCTCCAAATACAGATGAAGTAAAGGTTCAGATCAGCCCCAAAAGCTCTAGAAATCCTCTGCTCTTAATTATCAAAGCGTAATGTAAAACGAATCTAAAAACTCAATAATATAGGTCTAATCTCGGCCAGGGGCTTCTTTGTAAATATCAGGAACTTCTGGATCAAAGTGCAAATTCTTGACTCTTCATAAACCGCCGAGTTTTGGCCCATCTCGCTGGTGCAACGACCGTTGCAGGTGTGCAACGATCGACGCAGTGCTCTGTTTCGGACAGTGAACTCTATCTCTCGGCCAATCACTCCAAAAATCTCCAAAATGCTCCATTATCTCCAATTCAGCTCCAAACCTGATTATACCTGTAAAAGACTCTAAAAGAACACAAAAGACACTAAAACACACTTATATCATGGCCTAAAACTAGTAAAAACCATGATATATCATCCCTCAGCATCAATCCTTTGCCCAGCAGCGTTGTACGGGTTGTTCTGTTGGTCTCTCAGAACACCCTGAGCATCAGGTATCAGAATCAAACGATTTTGCACCATCCTTGCTCGTTGACCTTTTCTGTTTGTTCTCTCTAGTCTAGCAAGTTCCTCAAGCCTGAGATTAACGAGATGCGAGTTCGGATTACTTCTGGTCTCACGCGTCTGCATAAACCGTTAGTAATCGCAGTGCAACGATCGATGCTAGGATGCAACGATTGATTCAAAGTCTCCTTGTGTCGATCGATTCAAAAGAATGTGTCGATCGATGCAAAGCGAAAATCAGACCTGCGACAGAGAAAAACAGAGAAATTAGTAACAAGAACAAAAAAGAAAAACCTAATCTAAACTTTAAATTCAAATCTATCGAAGACTTAAAAGAGTCCCCGGCAACAACGCCAAAAACTTGATACGATCAGAGTTTTAATCCCTAGATCTACACTGCAAGTGCACAGACATGACAGTAGTATATAGGGTATCGAAATCCACAGAGACTCTAGACCTTACGATAGATTGTATACTTATCAAGTTAAGCTAGGAGAAATTAATTAGAAACTAAATAGCAAGCAGAAAAGTAAATCAGTAACAGAAGTGGTTTGTAAGCAAGTACTAAAAGCGCTAAGTCTAGGGAGTTCTCAGGAAATCAGACAAGCAGATTAACTATCAGTCAGGATAAAATTAAGTCCGGTTCTAGAACTCAAACACAGATATAGAATTAACCAACTTTCGTTGCGAGAATTCTCTAAGTCTAATAGCAGAAATCCAAATTTCTTTGCAATTCCTAACAGATTAAACTAGCCTTAAGTGCAGGTTCGATATGTTCACAAGTCAATTAAACCAAATTTCTTTGCGGATAATTAAATTGCTCAACCTAAATAGTTCAGATTCTAAATTACACTTTCGTGTCAATTTAATAACCTAAAGTCTAGATTCAAAGTGATCAGGTTAGAAACTAGTATTAAGCACAATTCAGGTTGAAGAACAATTAAGTTATGAATCCTAAACTGATAAATTAATCTAACAAGTCATGAAAACCTTTAAGAGAATCCCTAAACATAACTATGAATCTACTCAGACATGATCAATGAAGCACAAATCAATGAATGAATAAATTGCATAAATAGAGAGTAAAGAATAAAAGGGGTTCAGAATCTTCTCCAAAAGCCGGAAGCAGTACAGGTTCAGATCAGCCCCAAAAGCTCTAAAAAATCTCTATGCTCAAAGTATGAAAGCGTAGTCTAAACAAGTGGCTAAAAACCCTAATATAATGATCTAATCACGGTTGGGGCTTCTTTGTAATTATGAGAAACTTCTGGGCCAAAGTGAAATTTCCAAACTCTTCATTAAACCGCCGAGAATTGTCTGACTCGCGTGTGTATCGATCGACACCAAAGGTGCATCGATCGACACAAGTCTCCAAAATGGACAGTGAACTCTTCCTCTCGGGTAAATGCTCCAAAATGCTCCAGAATGCGCCATAATCTCCAATTCCGCTCCAAACGTTCCTAGACCTGTAAACATAGCTAAAAGACTCCAAAACATAATAAAGGACTCGATAAATAAGGTATATACCGTGGTTAAAAACCTAAAATCCATGTTATATCAAGACGGTAAAATGCGCACCCAGTGGACTCTATAACTTGGTCAACTGGGAAGGATAAGTGGCCACAGTTTTATGTTGAACCAAGAAACCTTCGTCTTGGACTTTCTACAGATGGGATGAATACTTACTCCATCCAGAACAAAAAGTACAGCACATATGTTATTAGTCAACTATAACATGCATCCAACCATGTGTATGAAGGCAGAAAACATAATGCTTACTTTGCTGATCCCTGAATTAACGCACCGAACAACAACATCGACGTATATCTTGCACCTTTAGTAGATGATTTAAAGGATATGTGGAATGAAGGAACAACTCACACTGAAAGCAATGTTGTTGTGGACTGTCAACGATTATCCTGGCTTAGGGACATTGGCTGGGTGTAAAAGTCAAAGGGAAACAAGCATGTACCGTCTATGGAAAGGATACACCCTTTAGGTGGTTGAAGTTTAGTTGAAAGCATGTGTATATGGGCAAGAAAAGGAGGCTAAGATCTGGGCATCCTTATAGAAGAAGAAGAAAATGGTTTGACAACACAGTTGAGGAAGGCACTGTAAGCAGATTTCAAAGTGGATATTTTTGAGGCACTAAAAGACTTCCGAAATGATTTTGGGAAACCGTTAAAGAGGAGTGGCAAACGAAGAAGGAAAGTTCACTTTGAAGGTAAAGTTAATTCAGAGGATGAACACGAAGAAGAAACTGATCATTGGAGGTGGAAGAAACGGTCCGTCCTCTTCGAGTTACCTTATTGGAAGGTAAATATTCATTCTAAATTTTGATAAAGTAACTAAAAATCTATTATACTTTCAATTCATTTCAATTCTAACTAACAAATATTTGTCTTATGCTCTAGGATATGCTTGTTCGTCATAACATTGACGTGGAGAAGAATGTCTCTGATGCGATCATGTCTATTATGATGAAAAGTGTTAAGTCAAAAGATGGTGTGAAGTCAAGAAAGGATCTAGAAGATATGGGGATTCGAAAGAACTTAATGATGTAAAAGGAATACTTACCTCATGCTGCTTATTGGCTGAAGAAAGATGAGAAAAGGAGATTCTGCAAGAGATTAAGTCAATCCAGATGACATGATGGATATTCTACAAACATTTCCAGTTGCGTCACAGTTGAACCACCAACAATTGGCAGATTGAAGTCCCACGATCATCACGTGCTTCTGCAAAATCTTCTACCAGTAGGTTGAGAGGCTGGCTCCCAAAAAGTCCTAGGATGTATGAAAACTTATTGATGGACTATGTTCATCAAAACATGTTTTCATACTCTTGGACTACCACATGTTTAAGGTTCCACTCTTCAAGTGAAATTGGGCCAATAAAGGACACGGTGTAGAAGAAGAGGATGGATTTACAGTAGTGAACTTCCAGGTAAACTAATCTCCGTATAACCAAGACCCATATATTATGGCTTCACAAGCAACACAAATCTTCTACGCAAGAGAAAGATGATTCCCCTCCTTGGTTTGTTGTTATGAGGGCGCCACTAAGAGGGTATCATGAGTATGAGACATAGGAGGAGTTTGTTGCAGCACTTATAACTATTCCTAAAATCGAGGATTTTTGGACCCAATCCTCTGATGACGAAAGCTTTTGTGTTAGAGATGACTGTGAAGTAGTTTTAGTAGTGGAATAGTAGATAAAATTAGTTGGTTCAAGTATTTTTTTCCTTGTAGTTTTCATAGGTATTTTGGTTGTGTTTCAAGTCTGCTAAAATAAAAAAGAAAGGTAAAGGAGTCATTGCCCGACGCAGTCGATGTCAGCTTGGTATTCCCTCAACCCTGGGAGAGTTAATCATTAGAAAGGAAATTGTTATCGATGACAAAAAAACATCGTGAATCCGAATTGGTAGAAGATTGTATGGAAGAAGGAGTTGGAAGAAGCTGAACTTGAAAAAGATCAAAATACAATGTCCAATGAAGATGATATGCAAGAAGATGAACATAAAGAAAATGAATATGAAGAAGATCAAAATACAATGGACAATGAAGATGATGTGAAAGAAAATGAACAAGAAGAAGATGAAACATTGAATCACAATGAAAAGGACAATGCAGAGGAAGGTTCCCAGCTGGATCAAGAGGAAGAAACTACCAAGAAAAGAAAAACAAGAGGAGGTCCTACTAAGATGTGTGGAGTTGCTAAATACCATTAGGACAAGGTTGATGTTGAATTCACATCTCTCGGTGAACATGTGGGTAAGGGACCTATAACATTGTCCTCCTTTCTTAGCCCTCTGGTAAGGGAGCATGTACATGTATTGATTGATGATTGGAGGCACTTGGATGAGAAAACAAGATACATATTGTGGGAGGAAATCCATGTATTCTATGTATTTCATAGATACATACTTATCATGAAAACTAATGTTTTTAATTTCTTAATATTTCAGGGAAGGTTCAATTTAACATAAGATTGGCATGTGTCTTTAAGAAAATGGGTTGTTTGTGGAGAGCTTCCAAGTCAAGGCTTGTGTGCCAAGTACGAAGTTCGAATAAGACACTAATACCTAAGCTAAGACCAAGAAACATCCAGTCAATGACAAAATTGAGCAAATAGGTTAAGAGTAGGACTACCACAGATTTCAAGATTGTGAATGTTACTTACTTTATTCTGCAGATGGATGTTAGTTTTATAAGTGTTGATTATCTGAGTGTTTATGAAGGTTCAAAGTGACAAATATAGGGAGCTACGGAAGGCTCAGATACGACACACCACGAACCAGAAAGAAATGATTCGCCTAGCTCATGAGATGGTTTGCATAAAAGCTTTATTGTTTTGTGTAGTAATTTCAATTACTTGTAATGATCATCCTTGTGTTTACATGTAGAAAAAATAGCTCTGGCCCTTCCAAGGTGAATAGGAGTAAATTTTGGGTAACAGGACACACTCATTCAGATGGAAGACCAATCACACAAGAATTTGCAGAGACAATAGTAAGTAAAATGGGTTGAGGAACAAATATAAATTGATAATAAGATATTGTTGTGTTTCTTACATTCCGTTGAATATTGTATTAGGAAAAAATAAAATCAGTTGATACTGAACTTGGATCCACATGTAGTGATAACTACAAAGACGATGTTGTGAGTCAAGTGTTAGGAAAAGACAAGAGTGGAAGAGTTAGATGGATGGGCAGAAGGGTCATTGCTACAAAGCTAGCATTCATTCAGGTTAGAGACACACATGTTCAGGCTCTTGAAGTAACACATGCGCAATTTCTCACCTAGATTGAAAATCTACAAAATGAAGTTCACAACATTGCTAAAGAGAAAAAGGTTAGCCAATTATAACTCATGTGCTTATTGCTAGTATTGATGTTCTTACCAATTAACTTTCCTTTTCTTGTCAAAACAATTTGATGGTTCTGTAGCCGAGACTAGCAGTGCTAGCAAAGAAGTTGTTAGGTGTTAACTATTGGATTAGTGTGTAGTAGATGATGTTGTTGTTGGGGAAGGATCGTATTGCTCATGTGAACCAGGATACAAAATTGGCCGTATTCCGCTTGGACCTGGCGCAGCAGCTTTAGTTGTTAAAACTGTAACAAACGCCGATGCATATGTCTGGAGGCAAATCACAAATATTCTCACTTGGTCAAGCACTGAGAAACAAAATTGCCTGGACAGCTGAGAAGATCATTATGGACAACAAAAAAGACCCACCAACAGAATATCAAACTGATGTTTCATCGGTAAATTTCATGTTGCTCTAGTCTTTTTTGAATCAGTCAATGATTTAGGCTTGATATATTCTGATTTATCATGTTATACATTGCTTAGGCTTCACTTGAAAATTTATCATCTATGATTGGAATTTGGATAATGTTATAATTGTTGACGGTAGTTTGTGTTCAACTGATCCAAAACAACTAGTCAACAATATTTCTCTTGGACCCAACGCTGCAATTGTCAAGGTAAAAAAGGTGATTAAGAAAGATGCTTATTTGTGGAGACCTTGTCTTGAAACTTTTGTGATTGGTGTTGCACTTCATCTCAATCTTGCATGGCCAATACAAATGATAGATCTGCTTAATCAACATCAAAAAGAGCTTCACCATTATCAACGTCACTTGGGGTAAACTTTTGTAATATTTGTATAAATATATTATGATGTGATGGAGTTGTTTTTAAAAGTTATGAATTGTTTGATATTCTGGTTACCAGAGAGCAAGTTACATCATCGATACCTCCAAGTCAAGTCCAGAGAAGAAGTATCTCCTTTTCTATTGCTTTAACTCGAGAAAGAACGTCGCGGAAGGCCGAGTAGCTTCTACAAATTTAGAGGATAAGTCTACTTTGTCCCATTAGGTGAAAATGCGAGCAAGGTCTTGGTTAAAATGTAAAAGGTTGAAGATGCAAGGGTTTGGAGACCAAATTCAGAAGTAGAATTCATATCCGATGCTTTAGGTACCATAGTGTCTTGGCCTAATGATAAACTGAAATACATTTGAAGTTTATCTGTTTGAAGTATTTGTTGCATGTACTTTCTTTGACTATTGTGTTATGAACATGGGAATTTAACTTGTTGTGTTTGTTGAACTATCTTATGTAAACTTGAAATGTTTTAATGTAGTTTCATTTCAGCTTTTATAAATTATATTGCCCATTTAAAAATAATTAGATTCGTAATAGCTACTAAAAAACCGAATCAGTAGAATGGACCAGTCAATTTAAGAAATCAAATATTCAGATATGAATATGAAAAGCTATTAATATAAATTAATTTCTTAAATTAATTGCTATTGTAAATTAAACTCTTGCAGGAGAAAATCGCTATTTAATAAGTACTAACAGTAGCACAACCGAAAATGCTATATAAAGCCAATGACCTAGTATCATGCGCGATGATACAACGCACATATTAGCGATATGGTATTGTTAAATAGCGTTTTACGGATGCTAATCATATTTGATTTTCCTATAGTGAAAGAAGAAATATGTGGAATTGGGAAAAGGCAGCCGATGAAATAAGAGATGAGCAGTTAATTTGGGAAGATCGTAAGTCAGACACATAGTATAATGAGGTATAATATGAGGACATCAAGTCATCATCAATCAAGAAGCATGGAGAGAACATAAATCAACCAGCCAATACCTTGGGAGAGAAACAACTTAAATGCACAAGAGACATATGTGCATGTATTGGAGAATATCTACCCAACCAGGAGGACTTAAGCTACAATTCAAATTGTTCCAGAATCTTAACCCATAAAGGAATCATGGAGAGTTCGAATCATCACAAAATGGATTTCAGATGAAGAAGTTATTCAACTTCTAAAACATATGATTCTCAGCTTGCTTCATTTGGAAGCTCAAGGATTCAATCACTTGCAAACCAAACTTTGGAGACCAGGAGATACTTCTAAGCATTCATGAGACATATCCAACCATTCAGGAGAGCCAACCAAAAATTTACCATACACTAGCAACCACTTGATCAGGAGGATCAAAGATATACTCAACTTCCCATATTTCGATGCATTCAAAATAGGAGTTTAAACCACCAAAGGTTATATATTCTCAACTGCTGCTTTTTGGAGGCTCATTCACTGAATCAGGATGTCCCAAGACACCACACATTCATGCCAAAGTTGTCAGGACTCAAGTTCAGCTCCACTTGCCTTATTTGGGCAGATTTCTTCTTAATGGCTTCAACAGCTATTCTCCTTGATCTTTACTATTTATTTTATTCTATTAAATATTTTATTCTATTAACTTTTAGGAACGTGGTAATAGCATTATATAAGCTCAATTGTTTTCAAAGAGTGTTCTTTGAGTTTTGTGTTCATTAGATTCAATTTAGTGATTCATTGTTTCTTCTGAGTTTTCAGAATTAGTTTTCTTTGTGTGATTCAAAGAGACCGCTTCTGCCAGGGATTGAGAGAGAGTCAATCAGCCCATTGAACAAGTGATTTGTTCATCCACGCCTTCCATCAATCAAATTCATCAGAGAGATCTACACAGCCAGCTGATAAATCTCCACCCCTATCCGTGCCTGCATCATTTGGTACCAGAGCCGAAAGTCTCCTAAACAGGTGTTTTCTATCCTTGTTCTTTGTTATTTCATTAGATATCACTTAATACATTCCATAGAAATCGTCTGCATCCATTCATCTAGTTTATGTTTCATTGCATCTTAGAATTAAAACCCATAAAAATCATTATGTTTAGATTTGTTATTTTGTTCTGTCTATCACCCTATTTCATCTGCGTGCATATATAAAAGAAAAGCCAAAACAAATCATATCATTGCATAGTAGTTCGTCTGATATCATTTCATCCAAATCCGAAAAGCCATAAAAATTGTTTTGCATCATCCTATTAGTTTGTCCTGTTTTTCATGCATCTTTTGATTTTTTTAAAACCAAAACCACAAAAATTGCATTAGATCACTATTATGTAGTTTTTACCATTGTTGTTCTTATTGAGTTTTGTGTTCATTAGATTCAACTGAGTGATTCATTGATTCTTCTGAGTTTTCAGAATAGTTTTCTTTATGTGATTCAAAGAGACTGCTTCTGTCAAGGATTGGGAGAGTCAATAAGCCCATTGAACAAGATAATTGTTCATCCACACCTTCCATCAATCAGATCATCAGAGAGAGATACACAGCCAGCTGATCAATCTCCACCCCTATCCGTGCCTGCATCATATAATTGCCGCAAGAGATGAGCAGTAAATTTGGGAAGGTTGACCTAGAATCAATAGAACGAAACGCAGAATTTTACAAAGATACCTAAGGGAGCAAAAAGATCAGAGTGAAGTAAGTAAGCTATAAGAGGCCCTTTCCCACCACCGCTCTATGACTCCGAGAACTCTGCCTCTTTTCCGACAATGAAAAGGTCCTGGAAGTAAGCTAATTAAGAGGCATTTTACTCAGAATCTTGCTGTAGTCTTAGAAAAATTACGATGTCAACTACCCGATTAACCACGGAATCTACGCTCTCAGGCTTCGGCCATAATGTTGGGATAGATAACGATATAGCTTATTCCTTAGAGATTAGCGAGCTTTTGCTTGAATCGGTGACAGTTAGTCACTTGGCTTCTCCAACTCCAACCGCCTTCAATGTGAATGCTGATTCAACTGTGGATGTCAAAGGAGAAGAATAAAAGAAACCTTATGTGGATTCGGTAAAGCTTGAGCATGAACTAGGTGCTTTCTTCATCTCTATATATACCTTTTTTAAAACGATTTTAAGTGGGTTTTTTTTTATCTTTGATTGATTCATATTGTCATGCGATTATCAGTTTTCTTTTAGTGATTTTGTGGATTTCACATTTCATCCTACCAATATAAATTTCTTAGTTTCTTCTGCGGTCTGATTCTTTTATACTTTTGATTATCTATGGGTGTTCGAATACCTATTCGGGTTCCGATCGGATATTTTGAGTGTCCGGTAACTTGAATTTAGGGTTTAGGATCCATTCAGGTATTTGACAAGAAATATACCTGATCCAAACCAGTTTTTTTTTCGCATCGGTTTTCATTCGGTTTTTCAGAATTGGATATTATGCCCAAAGCTAATTTTGATTTTTATTGCTTAATCATTATTGATTTGTTAACACACCATGTATTTTGATGTATATTGTAGTTTTTAGCAGATCACATAAATCTAAGTATTTGAGAAGTTAGACGGTTTGTGTCATTCTAAGAGACTCCACTTCAAAAAGTCAAGACCTTACTTTGGTTATCTTAATCGTTGAGTAAACCAAGATTAGGAATCTATTATAACTCATGTGCTTGATTTAAAATATATGGGCTCAGATAAAAATTAAAAAGAACTTAGGTACCTTTAAATAAATAAAAACCAGTTTTCTAGGTTATCCAAGGTATATAGTTGGTGCTTACGTTAAGTTGTTTGTCGCTTGCGCAGTCATTGTTTAAAGAAAACTGTGGATTTTAGGGTTTCAATAGATCCAACAATGGTTTGTCCTCCATCTCAGAAATATTGTATTCTCCTCATTAGAGTTTCCATCGCTATGTTTGTAAGTTCTTCTCCCATGTGAAAATCTGTAGGCGGATATGGAACCAGATGTTTCTGCTGCAGCTGGAATTGTGAAAAAGAGAACGTTCAAGAAGTTTTCATTCAGAGGAGTCGATCTCGATGCTCTTCTTGACATGTCTACCGATGATCTTGTCAAGCTCTTCAGTTCCCGTATTCGCAGAAGGTATTAGTGTCTCTGAACAACAACACAAACCTTTGTATAGTTCTCGTCTCTTGGTTCTGAGACTTATCCGTTTTCGTTTTCGTTATTGTAAATTCTTTATATATATATATAGGTTCTCTAGAGGATTGACCAGGAAGCCTATGGCTTTGATCAAGAAATTGCGCAAAGCGGTAATGCCCTCACA
Source organism: Orychophragmus violaceus (assembly GCA_030180135.1). NCBI lineage: Eukaryota > Viridiplantae > Streptophyta > Magnoliopsida > Brassicales > Brassicaceae > Orychophragmus > Orychophragmus violaceus. The sequence continues at coordinate 38,352,891 of CM058240.1, forward strand.
TTTCTCTCATCACTAATTAGACATGTTTTGAATTGTCACATAAATATAAAATCTTATTCTAGAAATTTGTTTTCTCAGATTTATCTTCTATTCTCATTTGATGATCTAAGAACTATGTTTTGGCTTATATTATTGGGGTTATTCAATGGCTAATATAGAATTAGTTGACATGTTTTTTTTGGCGCTAATTTCGATAATGTTAGTCTCGTATGACCGTCTCTATGCATAATGGCATATATACATTTTTTCCTATGCAATTTTGTATTCGGTCCTTTTGACCAAATGGCCCTAAACACTAATGTTGACTATATCGGCATCTCTTTGTTTAATAATTCGGCTAATCTACACTCATTTTCTATATAATATCGATATTGTATTGCCATTTTCTATTAATTTTTATTTTCTATTAGAGAAATCAATACCCCATATTAGAATCTTGTTATTGTATCTCCATCTCTATGTACAATCTTTGGCTCGGTCTTTACCATCTAATGGCTTTAAACACCAAGAACGATAACTTTTCTATGTTTTGAGCAGAAGAGAGATGCACCAGCTGGTGAGAAGCCAGAACCAGTGAGAACCCACTTGAGGAACATGATCATTGTGCCTGAAATGATTGGAAGCATCATCGGTGTTTACAATGGAAAGACTTTCAACCAAGTCGAGATTAAACCGGAGATGATTGGACATTACTTGGCCGAATTCTCAATCTCGTACAAGCCAGTTAAGCATGGTAGGCCTGGTGTTGGTGCTACCAACTCCTCCAGGTTCATCCCACTCAAGTGAAGACATTACGGAGTCTTATGTTATGCTCTGTTTTCCTTTTTTCTTGTTATGCCAGTACAATATTTATTGGGTTCTTTCTGTCGGTATTTCTCTTGTTGCTACACTGCTCTGATACTCTTTTCTATAGATGTGTCTAACTCTTGTTTCATGTCTTTGAAAAGAAGATTCAAATTTTTTTGGAAAATCTACTATTTGGCAATGACTTTCAGAGGAGTCTCCACATGTCTACCAATGATCTTACCAAGCACTTACGTAACATGTTCGTACAATGTTAGAGTGTTTGAACCAGAAAGAACTTTGTAGATCAAAACTTATCGGTTATGTTATGTAAATTGTCTTTAAAGGTCAGAGACCTCAAGTGTAATCGCTCAATCTTAGATAGAGATGGAGACATTGTTTGAATTAGACACAACAAAATCAGTTGTGTCGGTTGTGTGAGTGACACTGCATTAGCTCCGTAAAATTGATGCAGCAGCATAAGTAGCAGACAAAACCAGTATTAGAACCAAAAGACAAGATTTGATTTACAAAATGATAGACATTCAAAATCATAGACATCTAAAGTCAGAATCATGAACCAACCAATTTCAAAGCCAGAGAAGGACAACTGAGACCAAAAACATTCAAAATGAGAAACATAATCTAAACAAAATCAGAAGCATACTCTAATCAAAATTAGAAGAATGCAACAAAAGTGACCAAAAACATTATATAAAGACATTTAAAGCCAGAAGCAAGGGACAACTACCGTAATAGTCCTGGCTTCAGCCTCGTCCAGCCTAGGGGAACCTTCCTGGGTAATTGAAACAGTCTCTTCCACTGTCTCGCTCGCGGCCGCAGTTAGAGGGACTTCGCCCGAACGTTCCTCACCACCAACCGGCTCATCCATTAGAGCATTAGAGTTTGAAGTTGTAAGCTTTATTTACATTAATTCTAAGATCTTTAAACATCTAAATTAATCACGTAATATAAACATAAGAATATTGATAGGGATATCTTCATTCATGGTAGTGGTGTGAATCTTTCTTCAAGGATTTCTTGAGTTGTAGAAGAAATTATGATCTTTTGTGAGGAGTTTAAGGTTTCTCTCCCCTTTCCTATAAACTTTTTTTATGTGTTGTGTCATGTGTGTTATTCATGTGTTTTTGTAATGGAGCAAAAACATCTATTTATAGGAGGTGAGTGGACCTTATTCTTCATTATGGTTTTGTATTAGATTTAATCTCAACCATCAATCAAAGTAGAGATAAATTCATAAGTGACAAGTGTGAAGACAAGTCATAAGTGAAATAAAAAATTGATCTTACCGGAACATAAATTTTGTGTCCAAGTCTTTCTAAACATATAGTAGAAGGTTTTCATCGAGCCAAAAATCAAAACAAACGAGCAAATATAGAATTCTGTACCAAAACTTAATTTATCTAATCTCGACAACAAAAAACACAGGTCATAAGTGAAATACAAAAATTGATTTTACCGGAACGGAAATTTCGTGTCTAAAACTTTCTAAACATATAGTAGAAGGTTTTCATCAAGCCAAAAATCAAAACAAACGAGGAAATATAGAATTTTCTACCAAAACTTAATTTATCAAATCTCGTAAACAAAAAAACGCAAGTCATAAGTGAAATAAAAAATTGATCTTACCGGAACGTATATTTCGTGCGTAAAACTTTCTAAACATATAGTAGAAGGTTTTCATGGAGCCAAAAATCAAAACAAACGAGCAAATATAGAATTCTCTACCAAAACTTAATTTATCAAATCTCGTCAACAAAAAACACAAGTCATAAGTGAAATAAAAATTTTGATCTTACCGGAATGTAAATTTTGTGTCTAAGACTTTCTAAACATATAGTAGAAGGTGTCAAGCATTAGTTCTATAATATGACATGTGTAACACATTGGTTCATGACTAATCCATTATGTGACACATTAGTCCATGACTAAGCAATTCATAACTTAATTTCCAAGGTAATGCTTTAAACATGACATATGTCCTTAGCACTTGTCTTCTTAAGTTTATTCCATTTGTCCTCTTAAATACACTAGAATATAACTCCTTAATATTGATTTAATTGGTTACCAAATATTATTAGAATATAGCAATCCTACTAATAAAGCAATTAACTATAAGGCCATTTTTGTACATGGGTAAGGCTTCCAATCTTACAGAAGCAACGTCCAATCCTAGAAGAATTCTTTGAAGAGAGTAGAGAAACCACTGATTTGGAAGAAGAACAATCTGAAAACGATATATGTGATGCGTTCTTATCACCGTAATAAATGTTTTTACCAATTCCGCACAAGTATATATTCCTTAAGGGTCCGTTATCTTTGTTAAGTCAAAAGAGTGTGTTCGGTAAAAATGTGGGAGTTCGGAGATTGTTCGTATTCAAAAGTAGGCCGAGGTCGGAAAATGAATATGAAAGAGCAGAGGTTGTCTACAAACGAGCTCTCTTATAATTGAGGTATCACTACAAGAAAACAGGCCATTACCGAGGGATGAAATCGACGGGTTTCCGTCGGAAAAGACGTATTCCGATGGATTTCCGACGAAAATAGTCCGTCATTTCTATTTCGTCGGTAAAAAAATTCCGTCAGTTTTTCGTCTATAAAAACCGACGGAATACCGACGGATATAATACCAACGGATCACCGACGGTTTATCGACGCACCTTTACCGACGGTTTTGTGACCGTAAACCGACGGTTCATTCTGACGGTTTACCGACCATAAACCGACCGTACATACCGAAGGTATTCCGACGAGTAATACCGACGGTATTCCGACGAGTTATACCGACGGTATTCCGACGTTTAATACCGACGGTATTCCGACGTATAATACCGACGGTATTCCGACGGTCTTCCGACGGAAGATTACCGACGGTTTTCCGACGATCGGTTATCGACGGTTTACCGACGGATAATTAATAATTTTTAAAAATATATATATATTCGCAAATTTATTAATTAAAACAAAAAAGAAATTTATTAAATATTCAAAACATGTTTTAAAAACTACATTCGTACATAAAAAAAATTACATTCAACGGGAGCGGATCACGCTCAGGTCGCCCTCTTCCTCAACTTCTTTCCGCCCTTCCCCCCGGTCTTGGTCGACGGTCCGGCATTTGGAAGATTGGCTTGCTGCATGAAGGTCTCAAACCGTTGGTTCATCTCTTCGAACTTCTTTGCGTTTGCTACATCTTGTTCTGCCATCCGGGCTTCCATCCGCGAATGACTAGCCTTCAACCCTTCGATCTCCGCATCCTTTTCCCTTAAGATCTGGGCATAGTCCTCGCCTTCCAGACGAAAACAGGAATGCGGTGTCGACACTTTGTCTGCCAAGTTTCCCAAACCAAAAACTCGTCCTCTTCTCTTCTCAGTTTCCTGTAAAGTAAATAATATGTTATGAATTTTAAGTTAGAGTTTAGGGTTAAACATATTTCAAATTTTTTAAAATTTTAAAATTTACCGCGAGGAAGACTTGGTTGATCTGCTCGTCAGGTATCTCTTCCGTTGAACCGATTCCTTCGGATTGGGTAACCACCTCATCCAAACGCCTCTTCGTCGACTCCACAATCCTCCGAGCAATTGGATCTTGGATTTGGCCCGTTTCCTTGTTCTTGTGGCCATCCTCGATGAGCTCAATATGATTCGGATCTCGCCCCTTCTTTTGTTTCTGTAAAAACAATTTTCAACTTAAAATTTAAAAATAACTTAACATACTGAAAATTTTAAAAAAAGAACTGCTTACCAGGATTATCTTCCTTGATGCGGTGCTTCTTGCTCCCGCATTATGAGTTGCGGGACCGGCACCATCCCTCTCACTGTTACGGTTCTGGGAGTTCGTCGAAGAGATTGATGCGGTTGCAGACATACTCCAATGACGGATGAAGCCCTGCCAAGTATCGCTCTTTCGGTTTCCAAGTGTTGATGACGTTTGAGTAATGCGTCGACGCCTTCTGGTGGAACTCCTCTTCCACCATAACCGTATACTTCCTATCCCAAGTATACTATTGCTATTCAAAACAAAAAATAAATATTTGTTAGAATTAAAAACTTTAAAAATAAATTATATAAAATAATAATAAAATATATATATATACAACAAAGTTAACGAGGAGGTATTACCGCGAACTGGCGGAACCAGTTATGCCTATCGGATAAAGGCATCTCCCTGTATGTCGGGTACCCGTACTTGAGCATGCTGTACATCATTCCCAAGATGCTCTTCGTAACCTTCGACTCGGTCAACGTAAACCTAATAAGACAAGGAAAAACAAAGGTTTACAAAAATTGTATATACTAAAAAGTGTAAATGAGAATCTAAAGTTATAAGTTTTATACCAGAAAGTGTCCGGGTTGGTCTCGTAGAAAGGGTCGAGCCGTTTGAGCATCTCTCGCCCCGGCTGATCGACTAATGCCGATATCTCATCGGCAATTGACGGCAAAACATAATGGGGCACCTGAGACACGGAATGACTCCCACTAGCCTCCGGCATAGTCTCAGACGTTCCCGGCTGTGTCGGATCCAGTGTGGGTCGCACCTGAGTCGACCGAGACCGTCGGGCTCTCGGTTGTTGTTGCTGGACCGGTTCCTGATGCACCTCATTGAGTGGAATGTCGTTCATAACTTCCTCAAACGTTAGAAAAGTATCCCTACAAACCAATCAAAAATTTAGAACTCATAAAAAACGTTCTAATATCAACAAAATAAACTTTTATAACGTTTTAAATTTCACAATACATTACAAAAACGTTTTTAAGATTTAAAAAAATAAAAAACGTTTTAGAACTCATAAATAAATTAGAATCGTTTTAAAATCAACAATAAAAATTTCTAAACCGTTTCAAAATTCTAAATAAATTGCAAAAACGTTTTTAAGTTTTTAAAAAATTCAAAAACGTTTTAGAACTCATAAAAAATTTTAAAAACGTTTTATAATCAACAATAAAATTTTCTAAAACCTTTAAAAAAAATTCAAAATAAATTACAAAAACGATTTTAAATTTTAAAAATAATTCAAAACGTTTTAGAACTCATAAAAAAATTTAGAAACGTTTAAAAAAATCAACAATAAAATTTCCTTAAACGTTTTAAAATTGAAAATAAATTACAAAAACGTTTCAAATTTTTAAAAAATTAAAAAATGTTTTAGAACTCATAAGAATTTTAAAAACGTTTAAAAAACCAAAACAAAATTCCAAAATTACACCAAAAAAAAGGTTTATAAAGTTTGGAGAAACTTAAAAAAGGAATTCACAATCAATCTAAGCCAAACAATCCTAAATCCTAGTAATTATATTGTTCAATCCATTAGTCAACCTATACTACCTTTTAATCCAACACATGCAACCATTTCTACAAATCTAAACAAAATTATGCAAAATCAATCGGTTAAAAGGATAACTTACATGTTTGTGGTGTTGGTGGCAGTCGGATTTGAGGATTAACGGCGATAATCCGGCGGAATCGTAGAGAGATGGTCTGATGTCGCGATTAGAGAGAGAGAGAGAAGTTACAGAGAAATGGAGAAGAAGAAGTTCGATCGGGAGAATATGAATTGATTTTCGACGGAACTCCGTCGGAAATCATTTGTCGTCGGTTTTCCGTCGGTATTTTAGGCGGTCCAATTGTTTTCGCCAAAAATTGGCGGTTAACTCGAAAAATTTCGGGTTTAAGGCGCCAAATATTTCGACGGATAACCGACGGTTATCTGAAAACTGACGGTTATCCGTCGGAAATTAAAAAAGTAATTGGTGGAAGGCTTTGTTCGAACCCCCCACCTCGAACAATGTATTGTGTACCCTAAACCAGTTGATCCATTTAGTGTTAGTTGTTTATGGATACATAGTACTTCTATATATCTATAACCGTTTAAAAAAAACATAAAATCGGTGGAAGGCTATGTTCGAACCCCCCACCTCGAACAATGTAATATGTACCCTTAACCAGTTGATCCATTTAGTGTTAGTTGTTTATGATTACATGATAATTTTAGTTATTGTTATGCTATTGTTTTGATTATTAAAAAAAAAAAAACATTACATATATTAAAAACATAATTCATAACATATATTAAACATTACATGAAAATAAATAGCATATTTATAAAATTGTTCAGTCATTATTTGTGGAATCGTTCCCGAACCATTCTCCGATGTCAGTCTCCTCCCAAAGCTGAACCATGCGGTTCCAATCCCCCTCCGACATCCATGACGGTCTTCCTTGTCCTCTAAACCATCGCAGTTTGGCCCGACGCATTTTGGTCCTACGTGTTTTAAATTTTTCAAATCAAACAAAAAATGTCAAATAGATCAGATACTAAAGAATTATAATATATTCTAACATTACATTGACTAGTGACGGGTTTTGCGATTCTTTTTTATCATTCTAAAACCCTAAACCCTAAACCGTCGAAAATCCGTCAATAATTACCGACGGATTACCGTCTGAAAAATAAATAGCGACGGATTACCGTCGGAATAATTTTAAATCGACGGTTATCCGTCGAAATTTAAATTTAAAAAAAAACATAAAATGGGGCGGGCTCGTTTCGAACCCGCCACCTAAACCTATTGTTCTTTCGCATTAGACCAGTTGAGCCAGTTTGTGTTAGTCGTTTAGGATTACATATTAATCGTATATGTAATTATGCTTTTGTTTTGATTTTTCAAAAAAAAAAAACATAACATAGGTTAATTACTTTAATTAAAAACATATTTTACAAACGGCATGAAATTTAAAACATTACAAGAAATTAAAAATAACATAATTTAAAATCTATTGTAGTTCGGGAATTGGTTAGTAAACCAATCTCCGACGTCCGTCTCGCGCCATTGGTTCACCATCAATCTCCAAGACCTCGCAGGAATCCACGCAGGTCTTCCTTCTCCTCTTTGCCAAAGTAGCTTCAACCGCCGCATTTTTGTTTGGAAAACCCGCCTAGCAGTCCTGTGGAATTCCCGCCAGACGAGGAACAAATTGTCCGTAGAGCAGGTGAAGTATTCCTGTAATTTTATAAATACTTAATTATAATTACATTATAATAATTTCTAAGAATAGGACATTACTTACGAGAAAGTCACTGAACCACGCTTCTTTGAAGGACGTCGGGAGTTGGTAGCACGTCAGATAGCCGCCAGACCAACGTGTCTGAATGATCTCACTGGTCACGGATATAATAACCGTGTTGTATCCGAACCAAATCGCCCGGTGTGCCTGCCGGGTTGGGTCGAGATTAGGAAGCTGTCTCCAACCCGGCATTCCGAGCTGTCGTATTGCAGATTCACGGGCTTCGGGAGAGAAATAAACGAAATCCATTTGGTGAGATGATGTGTTTATGATTTGAATGAAAAACTCATGCATGGGACGTCTATATATACAAAAATTTTAGACGGTAAAACCGACGGATTTCCGTCCGAAATCGAGTTAATTCAGAAATGACATTTACCAGAACGTCGCCTAGGCTAGAGTAGATAGTTACTGCGTTGACCGACGGTATTTCCGACGATTTTCCGACGACAAACCGACGATAAACCGACAGAAACCGACGATCAACCGACGGTTTACCGACGATAAACCGACGGTAAACCGACAATAAACCGACGATAATCCGTCGGAAATTAAAATTCTATTAAACAAAATTTAAATTTGCACCAAGCGAGGTTCGAACACGGGAGATGACAAGTGACATAAGTGTTTACGGACCAGTTGATCTAAGAAGTACATTGTAATTTTGATACAATCTTATTAATATAATCATAAAAAACAATTTATCAAGTTAGCGTCGCTAAAACTTTACTCTTCCTTTAAAAATATTATAGATGTTTAAAGCAAAACACATGTTATTTATTTAAAAACAATCATAAATATTAAATTCATAAAACATTTTTATTCTCCATCACTCTGTGTATCGTAGTCGGACGAAATTGAGTCGCTATCATCTAATTCGCCTCTTTCTTCTTCTGATTCTGAATAAAGAAAAATGTCCCCGAATTGACTAAAGTCGACAACTAAATTAACTTCAAGCGCTTCTTCTACTGGAGCAATGTAATTACTTCCACTTGTTTGTACGGGCTCTACTTCGCGTTCTTCGACTCCGTACACCTTCCCTCGAGGGTTTATTTTTGTAACGGTGATCCATGGATCATTTTTATAAGTTAGACGAGGGTATGGAATGTAACACACCTGAGTAAATGTTATATTAATTAAGAAATTTATTTTATCGGAGTTTTGAATTACAAACATAATTTTTTGCAATTACTAACCTGATCTGCTTGTGAAGCAATAATGAAAGGATCGTAGTTTCTCAGTTTTCTGCTCGAATTAATCGACGTCACACCGAACTCGTCGATCACAACACCTTGCCCTAGGATCGGGCTATACCAGTCGCATAGAAAAACTACACAGCGCATTCCAAGCTTCCCTATGTATTTAACTTCTAGTATTTCTTTAAGAATACCATAGTAGACAGCTTCTCCGGATGCAGATGATACTCCATGATCGGCAGTAATTCTTGTTGACCCTTCTACATGCACCTTAAATGCGTACCCCCTAGTGCAATATCTCGGATAAGACTTTGCTGTGTAGTGGAGGCCCTCTACTATGTCAACTAACCAATCATCGGGGATGCGTCCAGCTTTGAGTTCCTCCTTGACCTAACAATAAGATCACATCAAAGTTAAAAATATTATGCTCAAATTCTTAAGTGTTTTAAATGATTCAAGAAACTAATTCTTACATAAAAGGATAACCAATGGCTGAAGTATTTTTGTTTCCGAGCCTCAAGTTCGCTCTCGTTCAATTCTGGATGATGAAACTTGAGAGCTTCCATATATATCCTGCAAAAAGTTAAAAGAATATAAATAAGTAAAGAAAGTGCAATACAAAATTAGAAATCTAACATGTATACCTCTCATATTGAAATACTTCCTCGCAGTTGGTTAGAATGTACTTGTGGAGATGTGTATGCTCTTGAGGTGTTAATAGCCGCTTGCCTTCTTTCCCACTTAACCGCCCAACCTGTTGAAAAATGTTAGGAACAATTGACCGATAAATTTGCCTCTCTCCCCTATCATCGTTCCTAGCTGGGCGCCTGCTCCTTGTGCGTACTTGCGAAGGGAAGTAGTAGGCAGCAAAGGTCGCAGTCTCTTCGTTGTTATATTGAGCGGCAATAGAGCCCTCCAATTTAGCGGGATTCTTCACCTTTTTTTTAAGGTGGAACATATAGCGCTCGAACGGATACATCCACCGATATTGTACTGGACCACCAAGTCTAGCTTCACCCGGTAGATGGATAGGCAAATGTTCCATGACGTCGAAGAAAGACGGTGGAAATAACTTTTCCAGATTGCATAAGATTTTTGGAATGTTTTGCTCCAGACTTCTGATCCCATCAGCAGTGAGTGTCCTGGTGGATATATCCCTGAAAAAAGATCCAACAGCTGCAATTGCTTTGTGGACATCACGAGGAAGGAGATGAGAAAATGCAAACGGCAGGAGTCGCTGCATCATCACATGACAATCATGACTCTTCATTCCGATAAACTTTCCTCCGTCAGTGTCCACACAATTACGCAAGTTTGATGCATACTCGTCCGGGAATTTAACTTGTAGCATAATCCACTTAAATAACTCTTCCTTTGACTTCGAGTCTACCCAATATGCTGGAATTGGCGGTTTTCCGTTATTCTGAAGATGAAGTTCAGGCCGATCACAAATTTCAGGTAAATCAAGCCTAGACTTCACTTTGTCTTTCGTCTTCCCTTGCACGTTGAGAAGAGTGTTCATAATGTTATCAAAGAAATTTTTCTCAATGTGCATGACATCAAGATTATGCCTTAGTAACTGGTCCTTCCAATATGGTAAATCCCAGAAGATGCTTTGCTTGTGCCAGTTGTGGACTACACCAGCTCCATATATATTCTCATGCCCGTTCCCACCACACTCACGACTTCTTAATGCCCCAAATCCTTCTAAGAGTCCCAAGGTAGTCGACCCATCGTCTTGGAGAATAGGATCATCAAACACTTTCCTCTTTTTCGTAAAAAGTTTAGTGTTTTTCCGGTATGGATGATCATGAGGTAGAAATCTTCTATGACAATCAAACCAACACGATTTGCGTCCATTCTTCAACTGGAATGCATCTGTCTTTTCCTGACAATACGGACATGCTAACCTCCCGTGCGTTGTCCATCCTGATAACATACCGTAAGCCGGGAAATCGCTAATGGTCCACATCAATGCAGCCCTCATCAGAAAATTTTCCTTGCATGAGACATCGTATGCTACAACACCGGGCAGCCATAACATTTGCAACTCATGTATTATGGGCTGCAAGAATACATCAAGTTCTCTTCTCGGATGCTGAGGACCGGGAACGAGTAAGGAGAGGAAAAGAAACTCTCGACGCATGCACATAGTCGGCGGTAGGTTATATGGAGTCAGAATCACTGGCCACAACGAATATTGTCTCCCATGCCTTCCAAACGGGTTGAAACCATCTGTGCATAATCCGAGGTACACGTTACGTCGCTCGTATGCAAAATATGGATATACTCTCTGAAAATGTTGCCACGCTTCAGCATCCGACGGATGTGCAATCTCTGCTCCTCTACTATGCTCAGCATGCCATCTCATTTCCCCTGCAGTTCGCTCCGACTGGTATAAGCGCCTAAGCCTATCGGTTAACGGCATATACCACATTCGCTTGAACGGAACCTTAGCTCTTCCCCCTGTATCCTCATAGCGCGGCTTCTTACAGAATTTGCAAACCAGACGGAATTCATCTTCTCGCCAATATATCATACAGTTGTCGATGCACACATCTATCATCTCATACGGTAATCCCAGCCCTTGTACAAGTTTCTCTACCTCGTTGTATGAACCCGGCGCAAGGTTATCTTCTGGAAGAATATCTTTCACAAACTCGCAAAACGCATCCACACATTCTTCCGCCAGATTGTAGTCCGACTTTATGCCCATTAATCTTGTAGCAGCTGATAATGGCGAATGACCCTCTCTGCAACCATCGTAAAGCGGCTTCTTCGCTGCATCTAACATGTCAAAAAATCTCCTAGATTCTGCATTTGGTTCCTCACCTACCCTAGGAATTTGATATTCTCCTACCTCTGGAATATTCTCTCTATGTGCATCATTAACCATCTGAATGGTGCCTACACCAAAATCTACATCGGCAGTACAAGGTTTGCTAGAACTAACATTAGGTTCCCTAGTACTAGTACAACCGTAATGTTCTCTACTACAACTTGCATTATCCGAAGTTTCCCCATGAAGATACCAAATCTTATAACCCGAAATAAACCCAACAGAATACAAGTGAAACCATACTTCGCCAATCGGAATATTTCTAGAATTTCGGCAATTAACACATGGACATCTTAACTTACCTTTTTCAGTGTTTGTGGTTGATTGCAAGCTAACGACATAAACTCTGCAATACCGAGTGCATATTCCTGTTCCACTAGCTTCGTCGCCTCAACAATCCTAACTCCGTCCATCCACGATCTAAAATAGTTAGAAGAAGACATTTTTCTCGGTTACTAGAAGTATTAGAGAGAGAGAGTTATGGAGGGATAGGTGTGGAGGGGAAGAGAGGAGGGATGAGGTATATGTAGCATAATTTCCGACGGAATTCCGTCAGAAATCGGTCGGTTTCTAGTCGACCCAACGGTTCCATTGACGGTCAGTTTAACGGCTATATTAAACCGACGCTAAACCGACCGAAATACAACGGAAAACCGACGGAAAATTAAACCGTCGGTTTACCGTTGTTGGAATTGTGTCCAGTAATCTCAGTACTGTCTCTAGAAAGTAAGAGTATGTCAATGATCAGACATAAGTCATATAATACTGGGGGTCATGATGGCTTGCTAGAGTCCGCTCATGATCTATAAGTCTTGGACTTATTGCCTTTATTATATGATCCCATATGGGTCACACGCCTAAGCTAACAGGAAAATGTGTAGGAACGGCTTAGCAGAAGTACGGTAAAAGTGCCAGGCATTTGTCGTACTTAGAGAGAGATAAATGGGTCTGATTAAATCCAAGGGATTTAATCAGATTGGCATTTGGGCCCAAAAGCCCAAAAGGGAAAGAGAAGGGTTTTATAAACTAAAACCCAAATCTCTTTCTCCCTAACCCTAAGCCCTAGCCGCGATCTCTCCTCTCTCTCTGCGCCTCCTCTCCTGCTCGGTCTAGCAGCCATTTCCTGTGAAGCGTGTGTGAGCCTTTGGAGGATCCATCTCTAGGTGGTTCTGCTGATCTCAAGCCATACCTTCTCCTTCCGCTGCATAAACAGGTATAAGGTGAGATCTGATATTGTTTCTATTCAAGAGAACCTAGATCTGCATGTTTAGGATGATCTGAATCTGGAATTGAATCAGGATTAACCTAAACAATCCTTCAGTGGTATCAGAGCCATTGGTTCTTAGGATTTCTTGTTTAGATTCATGTTTAGGTTGTTTAGGATTGTTTAAGAGGTGTTTTTCTGAATCAATCTACTGATAAGAGCAAAACACCTAAGAAACAAGAATTAAAAACCTAAACAAACCCTACTGAAATCGCAAAAACAAGCTATATGACTTGTTGTTTGCGATCGGCCGAGATGATGCACCGATCGGCCAAGCCGTGATCGGTTGAAGGCCGGTTGGATCACTCGACCGTGAGGTGCAAGACGCAAAGCTGATCGCGTCCTGCCCGTCCCGCTCGCGTGCGTTGCCGTCCCGATCGCTCGGCGATCGTGGGAAGCAATCGACCCGAGCAATCCCGATCGTTCCTGCAGCTTGCACGATCACGCCCGATCGCTGAAGCTTGGCGTGGGACGATCGCGGCTCTCCCGGCTGTACCATCCCGTCCCGATCACAGCTCGTCACGTCCCGATCGATCGTCAGCATCGCGTCTCGTCCCGAGCGTGAGTTGCGGCTGGACGATCGTTTCTTGGAAGAGAAGCTAGGTCACGACCATGATTGGTTCGTGACCAAATCGTTTCGGTTCGGTTCAAGGCTCGGTTTAAAACTTGATTAAAATTAATTCGTCCTGGTTTAATAAACAGATTTAATAATTTTATTAAGTCTGGTTAAACCGGGATAAGAAATCCAATGTCGAAAGAATTATTGGATTTTGTGCCTAAACCAGGATTTTCTAATTTGATTTGGTTGGACCAAATAAATTGAGAAAATCCGGTTTAGTAAATAACCGGTTGACAATTGTGGTCATCGTAGTAATTAAAATTTGGTTAGACCAATTTTAATGAACCAGACCGGTTATGTCATTTAATTGGGCAATTGGGTTATGTCTTGGACATGGACCAATTCTTGGGCCTCGGGCCAAGAAGTTAAAACAATTGGGCCAATTATTTGAGTCTTTCTTCAGATTTAATTTAAAATTTATTTTATAAAATTATAAATCGATTTTAAATTAAAATTTCCGAAATTTTGAAATTAGAAAGTTTCTTAAAATAGAAGTTTCTAGATTTGCGGGTTTTGGATTTTAAGAAATTTCTAAAGTTAGAAAGTTTCCGTTTTTAGAAAGCTTCCAATTTTAGAAAGTTTCCAAAAATAGTAGGTTTCCAAAATAGAAAGTTTCCCGAAATAGTAATCTTCTATTTTGGGAATGAAATTTTAATAAACCTACGAACCTCAAATAATATCAAGCGTTGGATGTCTTGTCCAGGCTATGTCAGCTGTCGAAGCCCATTCAATTGTATTCATGGCCTTACAGTGTGAGGGTGTCTACTTTTGCGTGGATAAGACGGTTTGTGATTCATAAATGTCATTGGGAGTCCCAGACATTAATGATTACATGACTGTATAGTCTGGTTTTCTTGACTAGGCCATCGGGAGTCCCGGGCCTTGAGACATCAGAGTGAATTGGGCCTCGGGCCCAGATTCACAACCAAGAGTTATATCACGGATATAATTAGCCGACATAGGGCTTACCGATATAAGCTAAGGTTGGGTGACGGCCAGTGGCCCACTTTGATCTTAGTTATATGTGGATCTTGGAATCATTATATTCTATTGAGGGTAACTTAGGTTATTGAATATAATGCAAGATTGATCATATTATGTATAATATAAGATTGATCATATTGAACATATTAACTAATAACCTTTTATCTTATATATTTCAGCTATGACTACTACAAGCACACAAAACACATTCTCAATCCGGTCTGTTCTCGAGAAGGAGAAGCTGACTGGAACGAACTTCCTGACGTGGTCAAGGAACTTGAGGCTGGTCCTCAAGTAGGAGAAGAAGGATTATGTCCTTCGTGATCCCCTCCCCGAGAGGCCTGCTAACAATGCCGCCAGGACTCTGCATAATGCTTGGGAAAAGCATTCGTCAGATGAAAATGATGTGTTTTGCCTTATGTTGGCGACAATGACTGCTGAGCTGCAAATGCAGTTCGAGAGTGTATTGTCACCAATTGAGATAATGGCAAGCCTGAAATCGCTTTTTCAGGAGCAAGCAAGGACTGAGAGGTTTCAGACAGTTAAGAACCTCTTAGACTGTAAGTTGGCTGCGAATGCGGCAGTGAGTCCTCATGTCTTGAAGATGATGGGTTATCTCGATCATCTTCAGAAACTCGACTGCCCTATCAGCCAGGAACTTGCCTGCGACATCATTCTGCAGTCATTACCTGCAAGCTATGATCAGTTCATTCTGAACTTTAACATGCATGGCTTGAGTAAGACATTGCCTGAGCTTCACGGAATGCTCAAGACTGCAGACCCCAACTTGAGGAAAACCGCCAAGGACCCCAATGTGCTTATGGTGCAAAAGGGCAAGGGGTTTAAGAAATCCTCTGCTAAGGATAAGGGAAAGGCCAAGGCTGTCCAAGTCGCGGACAAGGACACGCCAAAGCCCAAGCCCAAGTCCAAGGCTGGGCCAACTGACATATGCAGGTTCTGTAAAGAACCAGGGCATTGGAGGAGAGAATGTAAGAAATTCCAAGAAGGTCTAAAGGAATTGAAGAAGAAGACTCTCGAGACTTCTTCGACAGGTATTTTTGTTATAGAAGTTAATACAACTACTTCTGATAATACCTCATGGGTTATGGATACTGGTTGTGGGGCTCATATTTGTACTAATATGCAGGCACTCAGCAACAGTAGAAGGCTGAAGCAAGGACAAGTGGAGCTACGAGTTGGGAATGGAGCGAAAGTTCCAGCACTAGCTGTAGGCACATACTTGTTGTCTTTACCTTCGGGATTGATTTTAGAACTCAATAATTGTTATTTTGTACCTGCTATAAGCAGAAATATTATTTCAATTTCTTTGTTGGATTTGGAAGGTTATGATTTTTCAGTTAAGAATAAATTATGTTCCTTCAATCGCAACAATTTGTTCTATGGTTCTGCCCCTCTTACGAATGGGCTTTACATACTCGATCAATCCGCGCCAATTTATAACATTAATACCAAACGGTTCAAACCTAATGAGGAGAACCGAACGTTTCTATGGCATTGTCGTTTAGGGCACATCAGCGAGAAACGCATCAAGAGGCTCCATTCGAATGGACTTCTTGGCTCATTTGACTTTGAGTCATGTGAGAAATGTGAATCCTGCATGATGGGCAAAATGACACGGGCCCCCTTTAATAAACTTAACGAGAGGGCCAGTGACTTATTGGGCCTGATACACACTGACGTGTGTGGCCCAATGTCCACAAATGCAAGGGGAAACTATCAGTACTTCATTACCTTCACTGATGATTTCAGTAGGTATGGATATGTTTATTTAATAAAACATAAGTCTGAATCTTTTGAGAAGTTCAGAGAATTCCAAAATGAAGTACAGAACCAACTTGGCAAAAGCATTAAGGCTCTTCGGTCCGACCGAGGAGGAGAATACTTAAGCCAAGAATTCAGTGATCATCTAAGAGAGTGTGGGATCGTATCCCAACTCACTCCTCCCGGAACACCTCAATGGAATGGTGTGTCTGAGAGGAGAAATCGGACCTTATTGGATATGGTTCGATCTATGATGAGTCACACAGACCTTCCAATATCCCTTTGGGGATATGCTCTGCTAACAGCAGTGTTCACTCTAAATAGAGCGCCATCGAAAGCAGTAGCAAAGACACCATATGAATTATGGACTGGAGTGTCTCCAGTGCTGTCTTATCTTAGAATTTGGGGTTGTGAAGCTTATGTCAAGAGATTAATCTCAGACAAGCTTACACCAAAGTCTGATAAATGCTACTTCATTGGTTATCCGAAGGAAACCAAGGCTTATTACTTCTATCTACGTTCCGAGAACAAGATCTTTGTTGCCCGGGATTGTAACTTTCTTGAGAGAGAGTTTCTCTCTAAGAAAGACAGTGGGAGTAAGGTACTGCTTGAAGAAATTCAAGATGAACAGGATACTGCTCAACCTAATGAGGAAGAGCAGCAGGAGGACCTACAAGAAATTGTAGAGCCTGAACCTGTAGTACCTGAAGTTCGAAGATCCGGGAGGATCCGTCACGAACCCGAGAGATATCAAGGATTCCTCGTGACTAACTGTCATGATCTTCTGATCATTGATGGTGATGAACCATCGAACTTCAATCAAGCCATGATGGGCCCAGATTCCTCGAAGTGGCTCAAGGCCACTGATTCCGAAATGGACTCCATGTCGGTCAACCAAGTGTTTTCGTTGGTTGACTTACCCGCTGGTGTAAAAGCCATCGAGTGCAAATGGATCTTCAAGAAGAAGATTGACGTGGATGGAAATGTCCAGATTTATAAAGCCAGGTTGGTGGCAAAAGGTTTCAGACAAGTTCACGGTGTGGATTACGATGAAACCTATTCACCAGTGGCTATGATGAAATCTATTCGGATTCTTCTAGCAACTGCAGCTTTTCATGATTATGAAATTTGGCAGATGGACGTGAAAACCGCCTTCCTGAATGGAATTCTGGAAGAGGATGTGTATATGACACAACCTGACGGTTACATAGATCCAAAGAATGCTGGGAAAGTATGCAAGCTTCATAAATCCATTTATGGATTGAAGCAAGCATCGAGGAGCTGGAATCTTCGTTTTGATGAAGCGATCAAGCAATTTGACTTCATCAGAAACGAAGAAGAACAATGCGTGTATAAGAAAACTAGTGGGAGCAAGATAGTATTTCTTATTCTGTATGTTGATGACATACTGCTTCTCGGAAACGACATTCCAATGCTGAAGTCCGTAAAGGACTGGCTTGGAAGTTGTTTTTCCATGAAAGACATGGGTGAAGCCGCATACGTTCTTGGAATCAGGATCTACCGGGATAGATCTAGAAGGCTGATAGGCTTGTGTCAAGACTCATACATTGACAAAGTCCTACAAAGATTCAGCATGAAAGATTCCAAGAAGGGCTTCACGCCAATGGTACATGGCACAACGCTAAGCAAGAAGCAGATCCCTACGACGGCTGCTGAGCTTGAGCGCATGAAGAATATTCCTTATGCATCTGCAATAGGATCTGTCATGTATGCCATGATCTGTACTCGTCCTGATGTTGCTTATGCATTGAGCATGACGAGTAGATACCAGTCGAATCCAGGTGAAAACCATTGGATTGCCGTAAAGAATATCTTGAAGTATCTAAGACATACTAAGGATAAGTTCTTGGTGTACGGTGGAAGTGATGTGCTTAAAGTCAGTGGATTCACGGACGCAAGTTTCCAGACAGACCAAGATGATTTCCGGTCACAGTCCGGTTATATCTTTTGTCTGAATGGCGGTGCAATCAGTTGGAGAAGCTCCAAGCAAGACACCGTTGCTGATTCCACTACAGAAGCTGAATATATCGCCGCCTCAGAAGCTGCGAAGGAAGCTGTTTGGATACGAAAGTTCATTATTGAACTAGGTGTGATACCAGATGCGGCTGAGCCTCTGGCACTGTTTTGTGATAACAATGGTGCTATTGCTCAGGCAAAGGAACCAAGATCACACCAGAAATCCAAGCATGTTCTAAGAAGATTTCACTTGATACGTGACATCATTAATAGAAAGGAAGTCAAGATCAGCCGAGTTCAAACAGATGATAACGTCGCTGATCCGTTGACAAAGCCACTCCCAAGGCCTAAGCTCGAGTTCCTGACTGAAGCTGTAGGCATTAGAGACATTGAAATGTAATCTAAATTTGAGTGGGAGTTTGAGGGCTTTATTTAGTTATTTGATATGTTCTTGTAAAACATTTTATGTTTAATGAAATTATTATTTCAAGATTATTTTAACTGTGATGAAATAATCGTTCCAAAGTGATATAAACCATTTTATAGGTCATCGAAGTAAGTGCCTTGATCTTGAGTCATCAAAGTCATTTAGCTTGATCATGAGACCCTATATTTGATAGATGGCTTATATCATTCAGTCCCTAGTCGAAGGTTGTTGAAATTGGAACACCAACAACCGTGTGAGACTAGATTGGTATGTGACTTATGACCAAGTTTCATGGTGTCATAGATGCACGGCATCAAAGTCAGTACATAGGTGTATGTTGGGAACATACGACCGGACATGACCCGCTTATGAGAACTCTTCAGGATATTTATATATGTGTCATAAGAGATTCTCACTACGACTATAGAGTATAGTCCTTAGACCTGAGTTCGCATGCATGTGACCACACATGGACTGATGCACTTTGATCATTGTCTAACACTATCGTTCTGCGATAGCTATAAGGACCTTGTTTGGGTACATTGTGAAATGAGTAGTTTACAGTGATGGAACAAGACGGGATTTGTCCCTCCAATATAAATGGAGTGAATATCTCTAGGCCAATCGGAGATTTGAATACTGGAAAATGCATGGCCATGCTCAAACGGACTGTCCCGAGTCGTTTGGATTGTCAGTATCGAATCAGAGTCCGATGAACAAGATTAGGCTTTATAAGGATGACACCAATCTTGCCTTATGACTAATCGAGATATTGAGACAAAAGGATTATGAATACAGAGATTCCAGTACAAGTGGGAGATTGTTGGAATTGTGTCCAGTAATCTCAGTACTGTCTCTAGAAAGTAAGAGTATGTCAATGATCAGACATAAGTCATATAATACTGGGGGTCATGATGGCTTGCTAGAGTCCGCTCATGATCTATAAGTCTTGGACTTATTGCCTTTATTATATGATCCCATATGGGTCACACGCCTAAGCTAACAGGAAAATGTGTAGGAACGGCTTAGCAGAAGTACGGTAAAAGTGCCAGGCATTTGTCGTACTTAGAGAGAGATAAATGGGTCTGATTAAATCCAAGGGATTTAATCAGATTGGCATTTGGGCCCAAAAGCCCAAAAGGGAAAGAGAAGGGTTTTATAAACTAAAACCCAAATCTCTTTCTCCCTAACCCTAAGCCCTAGCCGCGATCTCTCCTCTCTCTCTGCGCCTCCTCTCCTGCTCGGTCTAGCAGCCATTTCCTGTGAAGCGTGTGTGAGCCTTTGGAGGATCCATCTCTAGGTGGTTCTGCTGATCTCAAGCCATACCTTCTCCTTCCGCTGCATAAACAGGTATAAGGTGAGATCTGATATTGTTTCTATTCAAGAGAACCTAGATCTGCATGTTTAGGATGATCTGAATCTGGAATTGAATCAGGATTAACCTAAACAATCCTTCAACCGTCGGGTGTTTCCGACGGAATGAGAAAACCGTCAGAAATTTTCGACGGTATTCCGTCGGAAAACTTTCCGTCTGAAAGCCGTTGTTTTATCGTCTGTAATTTCTGACGGAATTTCTTCCGTCGGTAATAGCCCTGTTTTCTTGTAGTGTATGTGCTCGTTGCAGTAAAGTGAGAGCTAAACTACACATATCCCAAAAGAATGACGTTAATGAACAATATACCTCCTATTTATAGTGAGTAATGTCGTACTTTTGTACGGGCCTTTGACTTCTTATTGAGCTGCGATGATGGGTCGTACCGATCAGGTGTATAATGAGTAGATCTGATCAAGTCGTGTTTTCTTAAATGAGCCAATCAAGCACAATACTTAGCTGAGCTTAGCTGAACAATCACAATACTTTTCAGAGCCGAGAAGTATTAATGCTAAGCCGAGCTGAATGGTCTTCAAATTGGGCCGATCAGATATATAGAGAACATTTGGACCGTGTTTACTGATGGATGCTAAACCTGTATCCAACAATAATCCCCCACCTCACCGATCTTGAGTTTTTTTTGAAGTCGGCGAATTTTACAATTTTGTTGAAAAATGCGGTGTATATGGTCTGCTTGGTACTGTCGAGCTTGTTCGGTTTGCTAATTTTGGTTGGTTCTTCTATCTGTTGCGTTGGTACGTATCGGGAAGATGAAACGGTGTTGTAACCGTCGAAATTGAAGGGTAACATAGGTATAATGATGAAAAGGTACCTATAACCGCCGAAATTGAAGAGTGGTGTCGAGATAATGATGACATTTATTCAATAAATGATCTCTACTTCCCATAAATACTCATTCCACTTTCTCATTTTCTCATTTCTCCTTCTTTCAAAGGTATTTCTCTCTCCCTTCTCTTTAGGTTTCACTTTCTCTCTCTACCGATCTCTTGTATTTTATTTTATTGCGATGAGGATCGACTCTAGTAGTTCATCATCTTCTGATAAAGACAATTGCTATTTGGTGATGTCTTCTTGTGATTATTTGAGAAACTTTGGTGGCGACGATGAGGATGATGCAGATGTCGAAGCGCGTAGTGAGGAGGTCGACGGGGACATTCCCGAGCAGGCCCCAAAGAAGAAAAAAAGAATCGGGAGAGTGGGGACGAAGATACCAAGATGGAGGTTGGCTATGAGCAAGCTGATAACGAGGCTGGGATTGGGTCTGCCGAGAAGGCGGAGGAGGAAAAGGAGGAAGAGGAGGGTCCTGACTTTAGCTTCTTTTATCGTTATACTTGTGCTGGTTCGGTAATTGAATATTAAGATGCGTGCGTGAATTTCTTTCAGGTGATTCGGTCAAGCCCGACCAGATAGCTTCCACTGACCGAAAACACTTTCGGCATGACCTTCATTTGGCCATTGGTCATAATTATGCTCGGGTAAGTTTCTTCTAGTAGATTTTGTTCGGCGTCGTTATTTTATCTAACCTTGTGTTCATTTTCAGGCTTTCTCCAACTCCAACGTCTTGTGTACGCTTACGAGCTTGAGTAGCAAGGGTCTCAAGTCCGTTGTCGGATAGCTAAAGAGAGATATTCGCTGAGCCCAGAATTTTGTTTCTCAGCTTGAGGGCTTCCGAAAGGAATTAAAACCCTTGAACGAGGTTTGGGCTGCTATGACAAAGGAGAGAGAGAGAGAATCGGATTTATCCAGAAGAGGTTGGATAAACTCACCTGCGAGAACCGGAGGCTAGATGCTGAAAACAAGGAGTATCTAGCAAACCGAGCTGAGGATCAAATGGTCACCGATGATACGACAAATTACCTTCGAGCATCTCTTAAGGAAGAGGTACTACAAGAAAGGAAGAGGATGTTCAAGAAGGGAGAAGCTCATCTCGCGAAGATTAGGAAAGAAAAGGAAGAGGAAGCTCGCGGGAAAAAATAAGCTGATGGAGCTTAACCTGGTGGTCGCAATCTTGAAGTCTTACTAGCTTCTATGTCATGAAGGCATTAATGTCCTTGCGCTTAAGTTAAATAAGCTTGCTGCCGACGAGGCGCATCTATGATATGAGCTTCGCGAGATGGAGATCACCTACCTGATCCCAAAAGTTTTCACCATGACTCCGATTGAGGATCTTGGCCGGGAATATGTTCTGACAAGTCAAATTGTGGTTTATGCTCAGGGCTCTAATGAGGAACCATTTCTGTAGAGGATATCGCCTAACGTTAAGCAGCTGGATGTCTTATTTCTAGGGGCAGAACTTCCGAGGCCCCTTAGTCTCCCTTGTTATTTCTTCTTTTTGTTGTAAACTTTTGTTGTTTCGTTTTGTTGTTTTATGTCTTTGTGCTTCTGTATGATCACTCTTTATTCTTAATGAATCAGATTTAGACTTTGTTGTGTATGTTTTCTCTTCCCTTTTGCTTCTCAATAAAATGACAAGTTTAGGCTTCTTCGGCTGTTACGGACATTCCTTTGGATCTCCGAGCTCGAAAATCCTGCAAGAATGATTTTTCATATGCCAAGTGTGCGTTCGGTTTGTCCTTTAGGTGCGAGTGTTTGTGCTCTGCTAAAGATATTTTAGGTGTGAGTAAATGCTCGGCTTACCCTGTAAACGCATTTTAGGTGCGAGTGAGTGCTCGGCTTACCCTGTAGTATAGTATTCTAGGTGTGACGCTATGTTAGGCTTACCCTATAAACGAGTTTTGTAGGTGGGAGTGAGTGTTTGACTTACCCTTTTTAAATAAAAAATTAGGTGCGAGTAAGTGCTTGGATCACCCTGTAAAAGTTATGATCGGGTTAGTCGTGCCAAGAGGGTTTGACTTATGTTTAACTTTTGATATAGCTTGTGCGGGACTGGCCCTGACTTAAGTCATTGAGTATGGCCATTGTTCTGAGGACTGTGTTCGGAACACGTTTATAGATCAAAAATTTGGCCAGAATGCTGATGTTCGGTTGTGAGAGACGAGCATACACTTATTGAAAAGAAGGAAACTTTTATTATTTTTTGTTGAAATAGCTGAGCCCCTTGAGAAGTTTCCTAGATACCCCGAAAAGGGGAACAAGCCGATCGTAGTTCACTTTACATGGTAAAGTACCCTGAGATCTTTTTTATTTTTTAAAAAGAGCATGAGCTCGCCGTCGTGTTTGTGGTCATCGTGCCGCTGGTCAGCTAATAGTAGTATCTCTTCAACTTGTTTGTGTTCCATGATCGCGGAATGAATTTTCTTTGCATGGTGACGAGTTCGTAAACTCATGGTTTGACGATCTTAAAGATGATGTATGGTCCTTAACAGTTTTTGCCGAGCTTGCATGCTCTCTACTCTCATGTATTTTTGAAAACCATTCGTAGAACGAGATCGCGTTCGTCGAAACGCTGACCTTTGACTTTCTTGTGGTAGTGCTGAATTGGAGCGGATGATAATTTTTGAATTCTTAGGAGTACTTGATCGCGCAACTCCTCTGTTTGGTTAAGGTGATTGAGGATCATGTTGTTGTTGAGTTCTTCATGTTGTAGAAGGAAATTTTGGCAGATCGTCGGTACGCTGACCTCGATGAGACCTGAGGATGCCATCGAGCTTGTCAGCCCATAAAACTTTCTTCTTCGCAAGGTGTTTCTTCAGTCCGTCCAAAATTGTTTTGTCCGTCGCCTCGGCTTGGCCATTTTCTTGCGGGTATCGAGGAGTTAATTTTATTAACCGTATTCTCCAGCGAGCATAAAACACTTCGAACACGTTTGAAATGTATTGTGAACCATTTTCGGTGACGATTTCATACGGGAGACCATGACAGAAGATAATGAATTTCTAGACAAATTTTTGTAAGTCGAAGTCGTGGATTTCAGCATTCGACTCTGATTCGACCACTTGGTGAAGTAATCTGTCATAACGAGGATGAATCCTTTTTGTTGTGAGGCTGGAAGGGGGCCGAAGATGCTCATTGCCCATCTCATAATTGGCGTACCAGTGGTTGTTAGGAGCTTGGCGGGCTGATGGATGGTCGGTGCATGATTTTGGCATTTTTTTACATTTGGCGACATACTTCTCGAAATCAGTGACCATAGTTGGCTACAAATGACATTGGTGTTTGATCTTGGTTGATAGAGCTCGTCCGTTCGAATGGTTACCGCCGGCGCCTTCATGCGTTTCTTCCATCATTAACTTTACTTTCTACTTGTGGATGCATCATATAAGAGCCTTGGCTGCGCTCCAACGAAACAAATCTCCTTTCATAATCACATATTGTGCGCCTTTGGATTTTAGGCGCCAAGAAGCCCATCATCTACGGGGACTATTCCTTCTCAGATGTAAAGTTTTATCACGTTTCGCCAGATGTCTGTTGTCAGCTCCTCACTTTGGTGACTTGTTTTTTGCTTTCATATGCATCATCCATTCCTTCCTCGAGCTCAGTAATGGATGATACTTCCTTTGTTTGTTCGATGCTCGGCTTGCTGGTGTATTCGACGGGTATGAATCTATGGAGATATTGTTGGAATTATGTCCAGTTATCTCTGTACTGTCTCTAGAAAGTAAGAGTATGTCAATGATCAGACATAAGTCATATAATACTGGGGGTCATGATGGCTTGCTAGAGTCCGCTCATGATCTATAAATCTCGGATTTATTGCCTTTATTATATGATCCCATATGGGTCACACGCCTAAGCTAACGGGAAAATACGAAGGAACGGTTTAGCAAAAGTACGGTAAAAGTGCTAGGCATTTACTGTACTAAGAGAGAGATTAAAGGGCCTGATTAAATCTAAGGGATTTAATCAGACTGGGAATTGGGCCCAAAAGGCCCAACAAGACTGGACAAGGGTTTTTAATTAAAAACTTGACCTAGCTCTTATTTTCCACAGCCTCTTCTGCGCCAACTCTCTCTCTCTCTGCGGCCTCCCTCCTCTTCGGTCTAGCAGCCAATTTCCTGTGCGTGCGTGTGTGAGCCTTTGGAGGAGCTATCTCTCGGTGGTTCTGCTGATCTCTGACCCGTACTTCCCCTTTCCGCTGCAAAACAAGGTAACAGGTGAGATCCTTTATGATTCTAGCAAGAGAACCTAGATCTGGCATGTTTAGTAGGATCAATTAATCTGATAATTGAACCAGGAAATACTAAACGAATCCTTCAGTGGTATCAGAGCCATTGGTTCTGTTAGGATTTCTTGTTTAGAATCATGTTTAGGTTGTTTAGAAGTGTTTGAATCAATCTATTGATAAGAAAAACACTTAAGAAACAAAGAATTAAAACCTAAACTAACTAAAAATCGCATGATCCAATCTATATTGAATTGGTATGCGTCGGAGTGTTGATCGCCAAAGGATCACACGTCTGGATCGAGTCGCGTCGCGTCATCCGATCATGGATCGGTATGCGTCGGACCGATCGGCAAGATGGATCGCGAGAGATGGACCGATTGCGTCCTGCCTCTCCCGCGTCCCGAGCCATCTCGCGTCCCGCGTGATCGAGAGCCGAGTGGATCATCCCGATAACTCGACCCGAACGTCGTCCCGCTCCCGTCCCGAACATCGTCCGTGCGTCGCGTGATCGAGTGACAGGCCGATCCCGGATCGTGTCTCGTCTCGATCGCAAAGCTAGGTCACGACCGTGATCGGTTCGTGACCAATCGGTTCGGTTCGATTAAAAGGTTCGGTTTAAAACTTATTAAAACTTAATCGTCACGGTTTAATAAACAGACTTAATAAAATTTATTAAGTTCTGGTTAAACCGGGATAAGAAATCCAAAGTCGAAAAATTGGATTTAGTACCTAAACCAGTGGTTTTCTAATTTGATTTGGTTGGACCAAATAAATTGAGAAAATCCGGTTTAGTAAATAACCGGTTGACAATTGTGGTCATCGTAGTAATTAATTTTGGTTAGACCAATTTTAATGAACCAGACCGGTTATGTCATTTAATTGGACAATTGGGTTATGTCTTGGACATAGACCAATTCTTGGGCCATGGGCCAAGAAGTTAAAACAATTGGGCCAGTTATTTGAGTCTATTCTTCAGATTTAATTTAAAAATTTATTTTATAATTAAAATTTAATTTTAAATTAATCAGTTTCCAAAATCTGAAATTAGAAAGTTTCTTAGAATAGAAGTTTCTAGATTTGCATGTTTTGGATATTTAGGAAATTTCTATAGTTAGAAAGTTTCCAATTTTAGGAAGTTTCCAATTTTAGAAAGTTTCCAAAATAAGTAGGTTTCCAAAAAAATGGAAAGTTTCCAAAATAGTAATCTTCTATTTTGGGAATGAAATTTTAAAATAAACCTACAAACCTCAAATAATATCAAGCGTTGGATGTCTTGTCCAGATTATGTCAGCTGTTGAAGCCCATTCAATCGTACACACGGCCTTACAGTGTGAGGGTGTTTATCTTTTGCGTGGGTAAAACAGTTTGTGATTCATTAATGTCATTGGGAGTCCCAGACATTAGTGATTACATGACTGTATAGTCTGGTTTTCTTGACTAGGCCATCGGGAGTCCCGGGCCTTGAGACATCAGAGTGGATTGGGCCTCGGGCCCAGATTCACAACCAAGAGTTATATCACAGATATAATTAGCCGAGATAGGGCTTACCGATATAAGCTAAGGTTGGGTGACGGCCAGTGGCCCACTTTGATCTTAGTTATATGTGGATCCTGGAATCATTATATTCTATTGAGGGTAACTGATGTTATTGAATATAATGCGAGATTAATCATATTAAATATAATGCGAGATTAATCATATTGAACATATTAACTAAAATTCTTTTATCTTAAATTTCAGTTATGACTAGCACAAACAATCAAAACACTTTCTCGATCCGGTCTGTCCTTGAGATGGACAAGCTGAACGGATCAAATTTCTTGACTTGGTCGCGGAACCTGAGGCTAGTCCTCAGGCAGGAGAGAAAGGACTATGTTCTTGAGAGAGCTCTCCCCGTGAGGATCGGGTCCAATGCCTCCCATGCAGTATATGATGCTTGGAATAAGCATTATAATGATGCGGTAGATGTGCGTGGTCTGATACTGGCTACCATGGACTCAGACTTGCGGGAGCAATATGAGAACATGGAGTCGCCAATAGAGATGATCAGCAGCCTGAAATTGAAATTTCAGGAGCAGGTAAGAGTGGAGAGATACCAGTTGGTTAAGTCTCTTACTAGCTGCAAGCTACCAAATGATCATCCAGTGAGTCCTCATCTCAGTAAAATGATGGGTTACATTGATAACCTGAGGAAACTGGATTATCCAGTTAGCCAAGAATTGGCAACTGAGATCATTCTGCAGTCACTGCCGTCAAGCTATGATAAGTTCAGAAGGAACTATATCAAGAAAGGCTTAACGAAGACGCTGACTGAACTGCATGATATGCTCAACACAGTTGAGCCAAACGTGAAGAGTACCCAGTATAATCTCATAATAGAGAAGGGTAGGTTTATTAAACCTAGTACTGACAAGGGTGAAGACAAAGTTGTCCAGATTTTGAATCACGGCAAGCGTGTGTCTTCTGAGCCCAAGTCAGATACCTCTTACGTTGGTAAGTGCTGCTACTCTAAAGAGACAGGGCATTGGAAGAGAGATTGCATTAAATTCTTGGAAGATGATGAGGAGTTGAAGTTGATGTATGAGACTATTTCCTCAGGTATTCATGTTATTACTTCAAGTTATACCTTATAGGTATTGGATACTGGTTGTGGCACTGATATTTGTTATAATATGCAGAGCCTGGGCAACAGTAGAACTTTGAAGGAAGGGCAAGTGAAACTGCGTGTCTGGAAGGAGCTTGGGTTACTGCCTCAGCCGTATGGTTTTCACTTATAAATCCCTTTGAGGCTTGGTTTTGTATTAAGTAATTGCTACAATGTACCTGCTTTACGCAGAGTTGTTTTTCATTTTCTTGTAAGAATTTGAATGTTTTTCATTTTGATAAAGACAAGTTTTGTTCTTTTGATCTTAATGAAATGTTAATTGTAGCACCCTATTCAAGGAATGGGTTTTATATCTTAAACCAAAGAGTGCCTAAATGTAACATAAATACCGAATTGGTTTAAATCTGATGAATTAAACCTGATTTTTCTTGGCATAAATGTTTTGGTCAAATAAAGTAAGTCGGATTCAGAAACCCCATAGTTATGGACTTTTGGGCTCATTTGAATGGATATCTTATGAGACTTGAATTCTGCTTACTGGACCAAAACACCAAGGGCCCATCTTAGCCGAGCTATAGAGAAAATCCCAAAGGCTTATTAGACATTGGACATACTCATGTATGTGGTCCGATGAGCAGTAATGCCAGAGAAAATTTCCTGTACTTCATTGTCTCTACTGATTACTTCAGTGAGTATGACTGTGTTCATTTGATGAGACACAAGTCGAAATTTTTTGACATGGTCGAAAGAGTTCCAGAATGAGGTATAGAATCAAAGTGACAGAAGTATTGAGACTCTGGATTAGATCAAGAGTGAGAATACTTAAGTCATTGATGGTGTGATCATCTGAATGAATGTGAAGTCGTTTCACAGCTCATTTCTCCTGAAAACCTGGAGGTGTTTCTGTGAGAAAGAATCAGATCTTATTAGAAATGATTAAAGATGAGTCACACGAATCTTCCATGATATTCTTTAAGAATAACGCTCTAGTAATATCTAAGTTTACGCTGAAATAGTTCCACTAATATCAGTTGAAAGACACCACATAAATGTGGATTGGAAATGATCCAAATTCGTCTTTACTGAGTATTTGTAGTTGTGCTACTTCGCTGGTTGTCCTAGGGAAACCAAGGCTTGTTACTTTTTACGTCCATTCTGTTTTCTAAGAGGGGAAGTTACTTTCCAAGAAGAACAGTGGGAGTAAAAGCGTAACTCGAAGAAATTCGAGAAATACAGGATTTACAGATTTCTGTAGAATGTACACCTGTAAAGCCTGAAGTTCGCAGATGTGAATGAATCAGTTACTAATCCGAGAGTGATTTCTCGTCATTAGTTGAACCTGATGATCATTGAAATTTCGCATGATCTGATGATCATTGAAAGCGACGAACCTGCGAAATTCAAAGAAGCGAAAGTGAGCCCGGACTCCGAAAATTACACTATGTGTAAGTTAGCTTCATTGATCCATTCATGGATGGAAGCAAACATATCAGAGTTGGAATCTTCGTTCTGTTGAAGTAGTCAAGGTTTTGACTTGAACAGGAACGAAGCGGAACTGTGCGTTTACTAATAGATTAGTGGGAGCGATATTGCATTTCTCATAATGTATGTCTATGACATACTGATTCTCGGAAATAACGTCCCAATACTGCAGTCGGTAAAGGACAGGCTTGGGAGTTGATTTTGTAATTGACATGGGTAAAGCCACGAAGTTCTTGGATTCTGGATCTAAAGATAGAGATCCAGAAGAGCTGGTAGGACAAAGTCAGGATTCTTACATTGACAAAGTCCTACACGTTTTGAGCAATCCAAGAAGGGTTTTATGCCAATGTCACATGGCATTAAGTTAAGCAAGATACAGTATCCTACGATAACTGCTGAGCTTGAATGCATGGATGAGATTCCATATGCGTCGGCAATTGGATCTATCATGTATGCCATGACACGTACTTTTTTTGATGTTGCTTTAATGTTAAGCAAGACAAGTAAAGACCAGTCAAATCCAGCAAAGAATCACTGGATAGACGTAATGAATATTCTCAAGTATTTGGAAAATACTTAGGAAACGTTCTTGATTTACGAAGAAAGTGAGGTGCTACGAGTCGGTAGAGTCTGAAAGGCAAGTTTCCAACGGACAAAGATGATTTCCTGTCACAGTCCGGTTATATCTTGTGTCTATCTGGCGGTGCAAGGCACTGTTGCTGACTCCATGACTTAAGCTGAACATTTCGCAGCTTGGGAAGCGGCGAAAGAGGTTATTTGGAAAGAAGAGTTCGTCACTGAACTTGATGTGATTCCCAGCATAGATGAGACTAGCTGCACATCAGAGGTCCAAACACCTTGAGGGTAGGTATAACCTATTCCGTGAGATAAATGACAGAGATGTTAAGTGGATCAGCAAGTTTCAACGAATGTGAACGTTGCTAATCTATTAACGAAGCCACTCCTTAGGCCTAAGCACGAGTCGCGGACTGTTGCTGTAGGATAAGTGAAATTAAGATGTAATCTAAATTTGAGTGGGAGTTTGAGGGCTTTATTTAGTTATTGATATGTTCTTGTAAAACATTTTATGATGTTTAATGAAATTATTATTTCAAGATTATTTTAACTGTGATGAAATAATCGTTCCAAAATGATATGAACCATTTTATAGGTCATCGAAGTAAGTGACTTGATCTTGAGTCATCAAAGTCATTTAGCTTGATCATGAGACCCTATATTTGATAGATGGCTTATATCATCCTGTCCCTAGTCGAAGGTTGTTGAAATTGGAACACCAACAACCGTGTGAGACTAGATTGGTATGTGACTTATGACAAAGTCTCAGTGTGTCATAGATGCGCGGCATCAAAGTCAGTACATAGGTGTATGTTGGGTACATACGACCGGACATGACCCGATTATAAGAACTCTTCAGGATATTTATATCTGTGTCATAAGAGATTCTTACTACGACTATAGAGTATAGTCCTTAGACCTGAGTTCGCATGCATGTGACTGCACATGAACTGATGCATTTTGATCATTGTCTAACGCTGTCGTTAAGCGATAGTTATAAGGACCTTGTTTGGGTGTATTATGAAATGAGTAGTTTACAGTGATGGAACAAGACGGGATTTGTCCCTCCAATATAAATGGAGTGAATATCTCTAGGCCAATCGGAGATTTGAATACTGGAAAATGCATGGCCATGCTCAAACGGACTGTCCCGAGTCGTTTGGATTGTCAGTATCAAATCAGAATCCGATGAACAAGATTAGGCTTTATAAGGATGACACTCATCTTGCCTTATGACTAATCGAGATATTGTGACAAAAGGATTATGAATACAGAGATTCCAGTACAAGTGGGAGATTGTTGGAATTATGTCCAGTTATCTCTGTACTGTCTCTAGAAAGTAAGAGTATGTCAATGATCAGACATAAGTCATATAATACTGGGGGTCATGATGGCTTGCTAGAGTCCGCTCATGATCTATAAATCTCGGATTTATTGCCTTTATTATATGATCCCATATGGGTCACACGCCTAAGCTAACGGGAAAATACGAAGGAACGGTTTAGCAAAAGTACGGTAAAAGTGCTAGGCATTTACTGTACTAAGAGAGAGATTAAAGGGCCTGATTAAATCTAAGGGATTTAATCAGACTGGGAATTGGGCCCAAAAGGCCCAACAAGACTGGACAAGGGTTTTTAATTAAAAACTTGACCTAGCTCTTATTTTCCACAGCCTCTTCTGCGCCAACTCTCTCTCTCTCTGCGGCCTCCCTCCTCTTCGGTCTAGCAGCCAATTTCCTGTGCGTGCGTGTGTGAGCCTTTGGAGGAGCTATCTCTCGGTGGTTCTGCTGATCTCTGACCCGTACTTCCCCTTTCCGCTGCAAAACAAGGTAACAGGTGAGATCCTTTATGATTCTAGCAAGAGAACCTAGATCTGGCATGTTTAGTAGGATCAATTAATCTGATAATTGAACTAGGAAATACTAAACGAATCCTTCAGATATGGGTCTGATGTTGATGTGAGTGCGGCCAGAGAATTTGCTGACAAGTTGTCACTTCGAATAATTTTGGATAGTATGAAGGTGTCGATCTCATTGGCAAAATTATGGAAGATTATTTAAGTAGGCGTCCACACGTTTGTTTTTATCTTCATATTCTCCGCTATATTGTTTGGCAACGAGCTGGGAATCGAAAAATGCGTCGAGTTTTTTTTCTCCAACTGCCTTTGCTATGCGCAAGCCTGCTATCAATGCTTCGTACTTGGCTTTGTTGTTTGATGTCGGGGAGGCGAGATAAAAATATTGCTACAAGATTTCTCCGGTTGGGGAAGTAATCTGAATCCTACCCCTGAACCGTTTCTTGACGAGGATCCATCGACGAACATCGAACACTTCTCTTATGTTGCCTGCTCATCGCGAATGATGATCTCAGGAGGTAACTTTATGAGAAAATCGGCTCGAACTGGAGACTTTGCGCTTATTTGGTGCTTATAGTTGATATCGTACTCGCTTAGTTCCACCGTCCAATTTGTCATTCTTCCTGATTGGGTTAGACTATGGAGGATTGTTTGGAGTAGCTGGTTGGTGAGGACGAGCACTGAATGAGATTGAAAATATGGTCAGATCTTCCTTGCCGGAAAGTAAGTCCATACATCCAATCTCACTCGGTCATATCTTGAAGACTCTTCCGTTGCGGAAAATTTTTCACAGTCCAAGCCAATCTGGAAAACTAGGGAAGTGGGCAATATAACTCAGCGAATTCAATATGAGTACCGAACCAGGACGTGTGCGAAGTCACAAGTACTCACGGATTTTCTGGTCGAGTTACCGCAAGAAGGAGTAGGAGATCCAACAAAGGATTCGAAATTCAAACAAGGTTCTGGAGTTGGTATTCGCTTAACTTCACCAACTAAGGAAATCTTGGAAAAGTCCTTCTTATTAGCTTTTCATGCTTCAAACAACGAGGTAGAATACAAGGATCTAATCGTCAAGCTAAAGCTAGCTCACTCACTCAAAATTCAAAGCTTGCGAGCGTTTTGCGATTCTCAGTTAGTCGTGAGCCAGTACAACAGAGAATACGAAACAAAAGATGAAAGAATGGAAGCGTATCGAAAGAACGTTCAGTCTAATAAACTCGCTCAAAAACTTCAATCTGGCCCTAATTCCTCGAGTATAAAATGCCCCAGCCGACGCATTAGTAGCTCTGGCTTTGACATCCGAACCATGTCCTAAAAGGATAATTCCACTAAAGTTCATCGAGCATCCGAGCATAAAATTTTTGGGACCGTTAACCTGGTCTACCCACCCGAAGAAGATGAGAATAATGAAGAAAAGCCTCGATAGAAGAGGTTGATATAAAAGCAGACATACAACCACAAGTAGAATATAGTTATGATAAAGATTATCTGGGAGCAATTCGCGCGTACATCATGGACGGTGAATTTCCAGAAGAAAAAATCGCAAAATAAAAGTGAAAGTTTCTCATTACGTCTTGATGAACATAAACATCTTCAAATGGAGACTTCCAGGCCTCTATTGTATTGCGTAGAAGGCATAGAAGCAAGGCGTATCATGGAATGTTCACATCGGTTCATGCGGAAACCATTCAGGGGCCAGAGCCTTGGCAATAAAAATCAAGCGTCACAGTTACTTTTGGCCAACAATGACTAAGGACTGCGAGAAGTTTTCCCGGAAATGCGAAAAATGCAAAAGACACGCTTCCACTATTCATTAACCGACCGAGCTACTTTTGTCCATTTCAGCACCATATCCTTTCATGGGCTGGTAAATGGAAATAGTAGGACCACTTTACCGATCTCAGCAAAAGTGATTCCTGCTTGTCCTAACAGATTACTTCTCAAAGTGGATCGAAGCTGAATCTTACGCCAACGTCAAAGACACCCATGTTGAGCACTTTGTATGGAAAAATATCAAATGCATGCATGGATTGCCTTACAAGAACATCACAGACAATGGCTCGATGTTCATCTCCACACTTTTCGAAGCTTTTTGTGAAAAGTGGAAGATATGGTTACATAAGTCCACTCCGAGTTACCCCCAAGGTATTGGACAAGCGGAAGATGCTAACAAGACGACCTTGGACAGGTTAAAGAAACGACTCGACGAGAAGAAGGGTCAATGGGAAGATGAGATAGAAGTATTACTTTGGTCCCATCGGAAGAAACACCGACGAGCAAGTGGTGAAACACCATTCACACTCGTCTGTGGAACATAATGCGTGATTCCAGCCGAGGTCATAATTCCCAAAAATTAACCAACATGGAAAACATCAAGATTACAAGGAGTTGGAACGCAATACATCTGAAGAAATACTATCACTAAGCCGATACTTTTGACCCAAAAAAAAGAGAAACAAACAGAAGTACGAGACGGCTTGATCCCCGGAAGGGGTACATAGGCTGTCAAACTTCTGATCGTTTCAGCGGCCCCCGTCTCAATAAAAGGGGGGGGGAGTGGTTCTATATATATATATATATATATATATCTATATTTCCAGACCAGAAATTCTAAACATTTCCGAACCTCACTAAAATGAAATAATGACTCGCCTTGCACTGAACCTTCTTGGAGACACCTGTTCAGCAGCTCGCAGCAAGAAGTTGTTTTCTCCAATCGGTAATTCGTACATTTTAAAATGTGCGGCTATTCGGTCATTCATCATATCGGACAATCGCGAAACTGATGATGATTCTGCTTAACATCGCCTAATCTGCTCAGGATCGTAGACTGCTCGGCGAAGTCGTGTCTCATCTGCTCAGCATCTCGTCGCATCTTTCTGCTCGATGACTAGTCATACGGCATCAACTTGTTCGGAAACTCACAAATCTGCTCGGCAAAATGATTTTTGGCCTGCTCAGAAATCTACCCATACGCGCGAGTACCCCACGGCAATCTTCATGCACGTCCCATTGTTTGAAATTCCCGCGAGAAACTCGATTCAACGATCATTCCACTACGTTATTGCTTCAAATCAAGGTTAGTACACATATTTTTCTCCGCATTTTCTTTCTCGTATGTTCCTGGCCACAACAGACGAACAATCCCGTCCCTTACGGACAATAACCAATACATCATATATGGATGACGGTTCCTATACATCTTCACAGATTTAAAAGTGCGCTATACAAATTCCGACGTGTATACCTTGGTCTAATATCTGCTAGGTATATCCAAGTTGGTATTCACTTACAGTTTACTGCCGAAATGGGTCCATAGGTCTAGTATACCTCGCTAATCTTCAATTTCGGAATGTAACTCAAAACCCAGTAAAACGCTTCTAAGCACGCTTGTCTTAATCACCATTTCATTTCCGAAATAGGTCCTTATGTCGAGTATATCTCGCTAACCTTTGAACTCGGAACTAGACTCAAAACCCAATAAAATGCCTCTGAGCATGCTGGTCTTAAGCCTCACTTCATTACCGAAAAGGTCCGTTAGTTGAGTATATCTCTCTAACCTCCAAACCCAGAATATGACTCAAAACCAAGAAAAACGCTTCTAAGCACGGTGGTCTTTAACATCATTTTGTTACCGAAACAGGTCCGTAAGTCGAGAGTATCGTGCTAACCTTCAAACACGGAGTATGGATCGAAACCCCGAAAATGCTTCTAAGTATATTGGTTTTAAGCATCGTTCCACTACCAAAACAGGTCATGAAGTCTAGTATATCTCCCTAACCTTTGATCTCGGAACTCGACTCGAAACCCAGTAGAACATTCCCAAGCACGCTAGTTGCAAACTACACTTCGTGTTAGATGCAGAAAATGCTCAGCAAAGCTTCCGGGCAATCGAATTACTTGAATAGATGACTCGAATGCCATGCTCGAAAATGTAGTGATCATTGCTCGGTAACAAGAAGCCCGGTCCGAGTACGAAAAATCTTCTCAGAACATCTGCGACCGGATTAATCGGCACGTGGGATGCTGGTCGGTGCGCATAATGTCTGCTTGGTATCACGAGCCAAGCTATGCTCGGCATCCAAGAAGGTCATTGTCTTCCCACAATACGATCGACCGACCATCCTTTTCGACTGAGCTAAAGATGCTCGAAAACCTTCCAATTCCTCGGCATACTGTATAGCAGAGCTCCCAATTGATTGTTCTGCAACCACGACACACCAAGTCCCAGGGCCGAACACTCGGCACACAACTCCGCTCAGTGTACTCAATTTCTCGGCCTTGCCACGGTAAATTCTGCACGGAGACCACTTGCTTGCTTTGTTTTCATCCGTTCGTTCTGCTCAGTAAATACCTGAGCTGTCCATCATTTTTATCTGCAGTCCCTTGCTGCTCGGAAGATTCATCGCCGCATCCAGCATCCTGTTCGGGTCCAATCTCACTCCGCGAATGTACTGCTCAGCAATCTTAACTCAACGATCCACATATTGTCCAACATAAAAAAATTGGTTGACCTTTCAGAACAACCTACTGGGATCCATGGAAAGACTGGACTGCTCGGCAAACGCTCGCCGAGTAGGAAGACTAGCTTACTCGGACGACCCATCCGAGAAGATGACACTTGGATTCTTCGGCATGATCGTCCTCTTGGAAAACCAAGCATGTTTTCTCAAAGTGCATACTCGCTCAAGCAAACCGAACAGGAAGACATTTCTTCTGCAAGATGAACCTTCAGAGCTTCATCTTCAGTGAAGGCTTGTGCCCTCTCACTGTCGAGAAACATCCGCACCACCTCAAATTCGGCATTCCTCCCCTCGAACGCAGTTATCAGCTCGAAAATGGAACTTTACAACCTCTGATTATCGATGGAATGCATGTGAAGCAATTTCCTGGCACCAAAGATCTCTTTATCAGTCTCAAAAACTTGACTGTTGACCCACGCCCATGCCAGCAACATGAGAAAAATTAATAGTCAGATCAGTTAAGCCGTAAAGGAAGTTTCTACCTCTCAAGAGAAGGATGCATAAACCTTTAAGAAATATTGGCCTACACCGGTAAGTGAATTATCACATACCATGTCCTCGTATTGGACGGGATCATCGCCTGGATGCCGCACACGCGCGCAGAAGCTACTTCAGAGGCATTAGCGTACATGGGACCACCCTTGCTCTGGTCGAACTGGGTTGGCTCCGAATCAGGACCCCTTCCGCTTCTGTTAAGACACCAGGTTCTGAGCCGCTAATCATATGATTGGTCCTTTAGGTACCTGAGGAGCGACCACGCTGTAGCCGGTTTCCACTCCTTCCTCAGAAAAAACGATTTCACCAAGCGGCCGATCCTGCCCATTCCCATGGTTATCTTCAATCGCACCAGCCGCTCATTCCTCTTCTCTCTGTCTGTGTTCTTCTGCCGCCATTCTCTTAGCTTTCGCTATTTTGCGTTCAGACATTGGAAGAGACATTCTCCTTGATTTCTCAACTATCCCAAAAGAAAAACACCGTAAAAAGTAAGAAAAACCTGTGGAAGATCAAAATCTATAAACTGCACAAAAAGTTCAAGAACGCTCAAGAATGAAGGAGAAACTTGGGCAAAAAAAAACAAAACTTGAGAGAAACTAGAGAGAGAAGTTACCTTAGAATTCTTGAGAAAAGTGAAGGTGTGAAGAAATCAGTGAAGAAAGGGGAGTACTTATAGATTTTTCCAAGAGATCGGACCTTAATAAAACTATCTTAGAATGAGAATGTTTAGGCTAATCATGCTTAAACAGATCATGTTTAAGCATGGCTTAAAAAATTGGCAATATCTTTCTCGTACAAACGCTAAACCAGTCCTTTATAGCTATGCAGCACAAGAACATCAAAATACTTAGGCAGCCTTTTTCGGCAAAATGGCTAGCGAGTTCAATTCGAGAATCGCCTCCGAGCTTAACAATCCGAGCATGGCCACCTTCTTGGAAGACCATTACACGAATGTACTCGCCATACGCATAAATCACAGTATGCTCGGCAAGCGTTGGCATATTGACTTGTCGACAAGAGTTCTAAACCAGTTCGACACTAATCCATCCGATGGGATATAAAAGCCTAGACAAATCAGAACATGATCGCACAAAGCAGAGAAAAGTGCATGATTATCCCAAAAATTGGTATCCCTGGCGTACACCCTGCTCGGGTGATCAGCGCCTATGTTACGCTCGGACGTCCGGCTTATTTTCTGCTTGGCGAGAAAGCTTCTACATGCGAGTTGATCAGCTCGGTTCATCCTACTCGGAAATCATGATGAATGCTTCTCAAAGCATTTCATCTCCTTCCAATACACCTTGCTCATCATTTTCGCGACCGATCTTACTCGGCGTAGTGGTCCTCCATGATCTACGACGAAAATATTCAGAAAATCTTCTGTTACGACTAACCAATCGTTGAAAAGAAGAATGGCCAAACAAAAATTTTGTACAATTGTTTTCGCCTCGATTACTTAAAACTCGCCATCATCGCACTCGAGTCTGACGATCTGGGGGCCGTACACTACAAGAAAATAGCGTTTTGGCAACTGCAACTTGCGGCTAAACTTGTAGTCGTAACATTTTGCGACCATTTAGAGACTACTTCGTTACTATGGAGATATGGTCGTCTATTAGTCGCTAATATACGACTAAAAATGGTTGTCGCCAATTTAGGCGCCAATTTATGACTGATTAACGACTATTGTCGAGACCGGAAACAATATTCGCAACATAGTCGGTAATTTGACGACCACTACAAGAAAACAACATTTTTGCGACGGCACTTTTGGTCGCAGAATAGTCGTTAAACGCGGTTTTACGACTAAATTGCGACTAAATATGGTAGTTGTAAATCCATAATCGCTAAATTGCATAGTCATAAAAATCTTCGGCAAGTTACGACTACTTTTACGACTAATAAAGGTAGTCGTAACCAAGACGTAGCATGGTCACAATATATATGGACTAATTTGTGACTATGTTGGCAAAAACTGTGCGACTATAGAGGGTGTCCGGATGCAGTCGGAGAAATGTAGTCATTAAACTAGGTGACCAATGGGTGACTAATATGTGATTGTATAATATAGTCACCAACTAGTCGTCACAATTGGCGACAATGTAGCGACTGTATAACGACTATCCAGCGAGTAATCGGAACATCCATATACGATTACGGTACTGCTTCGGCCACTACTTTTCGACTATTACGTGACTGCCTAATATGTTCAAAACGTAGTCGTACTATAAGGTGACTATTTGGCGACTATTTGTTGACTCAGTCACCGATGATCTGACGACTGACAGGATCATCAAGATATGATTAGGTAAACATTTTTCAATTAATTAGTGATTATTGTATGATTAATTTAACGATTACAAAGTGTCTAATCGGAACATCCAGATTAGAATATGGTAATAATTGTGTCATTACTTGATGACTAGTGTCTGACTGTTAATATAGTCACAACTTAGTCATAATATATGGTGACGATTTGGCAAGGGTTTAATGACTAACTAATGATCATTCATCGACTATTCGGAAAATAAAAATATGCTGATGGTAAATATTATGTAGTGCGAATAACTGACGACTGTTTGGTGACTTTTCTTCGTAAAAATAAGAATTTGAACTATTTCAATTTATGATTTGGTAATTGGTGATATCGTTATTGAATGGTACAAGAAATGTAAAAGACATTTGCTTCAAAATACTATCGATAACTTATAATACTTATGTCTAGCATATAGACCCAAACGATCTACATACGCAAACTCCAGCACTAAGAAGTTGCCAAGTCATATCCCCAAAAATTAACAAGTGCAAGAGACAGTGACAAGTAACCTATGAAGTAGATGGTGTTGTAGTTTTACTTTGAGGTTCCTTCGGTTACTCTTGTTGGGCCACACACAGTGAAAAGTGTCTGGGCTGCTTGCCCTTGCCCACTAAAAGATTTTGTGAATCCATAAAGATTTACCCGTCCATCCTTCTCAGTGGCCTGTGATAATTAAAGACAGTAAGAAATAAACAATTAAATAAAGAACTAAGATGACTTTATAAACATGGATTGTTAAAAAATTTACTTTCATTGAGCATAGATGTAGTTATATTCATCTGTTGAGTTCTTTAGAGGTCGCAGTCCTTTGCAATGCTTCTGCAGTCCTTTGGAGTGCTGACTATATCTTTCATCCGTCGTTGACATATATCCTCGAAAAAGGTGTAAGAAGAAAGTTAGGGATGGTTTGGTCATGTCTCAAATGATAAAAACACTATCTTGTAAACACTCAGACAATGAACTTATCAAATCACAGAGAGTAGTTAAACAGATACAACAAAGTCAATTGCTTGCTAACTATAAGATTAACATCCTAACCATCAGACTAACTCATTAAACACTTACTAAAAACAAAACAACCAATTTATCCAGGATGTGGAGAGCATAATAAAGCTGAAAGACGAATATAATAGTCGTTTACAACCTGTAAAACCAAAATTAATTGTTCCAACACAAGCAAACGACAAGAAAATCATAAGCAAACCAACAATCAGACTCAGAAGCAATCCTCTTCTAAAAGCAAAGCAAAGAATAAGTCAAACAAGACGGTTTAATAAACACCCTAACATCATATCTTACATGTAGTTGTTGGCCTCGTATCACGGAGTGTCTCGTGATTGAGATATTCAAAGAAGAGTTCGAGAGGGTCGATTGGGCTTCTGCCAATTAGCGATAAAATTGAGAGCCTCAAATAAGAGATTCAAAGAAGAGATTCAAAGAAGAGATATCAGTTTGAGATGGGTGGGCATATAATAGGATTTGGAGAGTGATTAGGGAAATGATTCAAAA
This sequence comes from Orychophragmus violaceus, assembly GCA_030180135.1. Taxonomy (NCBI): domain Eukaryota; kingdom Viridiplantae; phylum Streptophyta; class Magnoliopsida; order Brassicales; family Brassicaceae; genus Orychophragmus; species Orychophragmus violaceus. The sequence continues at coordinate 38,393,667 of CM058240.1, forward strand.
GAAAAGGGGAAGAACATAAAAAATCAGGGTTTGTCGTAATTGAGGATTTCTCGACACTTTGTCAAAAATTATTGGGTTTAGGCGGGTAATTGAAATGTTTTGGGTTATAAAATTTGGTTTTGGTTGCTCGGATCTTTTTGGAAAATGTTTTGAGTTTTTACCCACCTGTAGACGTAACTTACTCATCATATATTCCTTTTTATTGTCTCTATTTTTAAATTTATACTTATCTATTATGCTTATTTTTTCTTTGGTCGGACTCTAATATACTTATCTATTATGAAAGTTTTGGATATACTCTTTTTTTTCACTAAAGGATTTTCATTACTTCATGAACAAAACACCATAATACACATTACTGAAATCAAAGCCGGCAGGCTAACATCACCTCCGGAACACTAAAGCTAGCGGATAAAGACCATCCCTAGAGCCATAAGCCGGCGGACAAACGTAAATCCCCGGAGCCAAAGAAAAGACAAAGAGCTAATTAGAACATGCTAACAACATCTAAACGGTTACAACAAGCAGATCGAGGATAAGCTGACGAGACAACGAAGAGGCAGTGACCACCAATCAACAATAGAGAAAAGGAGCGTAGACATCTGAAGCCAAAACTTATTGAAGCTGACCCACCGGCACTCATTATATTGCTCAACCTAGGAGCCACGAGCAAGCCGTCTGCAGAGCAAACCAGAGAAGATGAAGGACAAAACCATTTACCTTAACGCCTACTATCGACCAGATGCGAAGAGGGCCGAAGCCCCAATTCCTTAAGGATGGGCTGGAGAACCCTTGCCAAGGGTAGGAGACCAAAGGCAGAAAATAAGGAGCTTAACCGCATGCTCTATGCCGAAGAATCCACCGGAAAGGAAGAGCACACTCCTGACGACCAGAAACATCACCACCCGAAGCCTATAGAAACACAAACACCGCAGCAGCACCGGATACAAACAGCCCACAAAACTAACGGAACACACTAGCAAGGGGCCTCACATCCACTAATCTGGAGCTCTACGCCAAGATCTGACTGAACCAACCACCAGATAAAGCTAACAGGACTACCTAGCTAAACAAGAACAACCTAAGATAAAACTTAAACATCAACCTAGCCAAACCAGAATCCCAAAACCACGCATTAAACCAAATCGAATCGGAAGCAGAGGGCAACAGAGCAAGAGCCACCACACCACGCCTGGCAGCCGGAGATAGCAGAGTGACGCGCGAGGGACCGCCTCACCGGAGAAACAACAACCGCACCCGATAATTGCAGTTTTTGAAAACCTAAAATTAAATATAGTACACAGAAAAATTTAAGAAATAGTATTGAGACTTGAATGTTAAAGAAAAGATGAAACATTATATTTTGAGGTTTTAAATTTTCTTTTGGTTTCGTTTGGAGAACATACATAAAACATGGCATTGGAAATTTATTGTTTACGTATTTATGTTCTATCATGCTACGAAAATTTTATAATATTGGGTGTGATGAATATTTAATATTCTTCTTGTATTTTGTTTAGGGTTTAGAGTTTATAGTTTAGGGTTTAGTATTTAGGGTTTAAGGTTAATGTTTGGCTTTAGAGTTTAGGGTATAGGTTTTAGGATTTAATGTTTTGGTTTAGGGCATCTCCAACCAAGCCCCTCATTTTGAGGGGAGCAATCCCCAAAATGAGGATTTGAGGGCGGATTGCTTCAACCATAAACCCTAAAAAAAAATCAATAAAAAATTGGTCATTTACATTATAGTCCTTGACATTGACAAAAAATATTAATAATTATAAAACTTCACAAACACATATAAAACATACATTTCATATATTATATAACACACAATATTAAAATATTACAAAGTAAAAAATAATCTAAATTACAAATATAATAATAAAACACACATAAATACAAATTTTACAATGTTACATATAAAATACCAAATTACTTAAGAATTATTTCCATAGTGCTCTCATATGTGATCAATCAAAGCATTCCAAAGTGATAAGATATTACTAACAAAATTTAGAATCTGTCGATGATGATACATGTGAGTCTATACAATTGGAGAAAGCGATAATCATACAAAAAAGAACTCAAGAGCAGCAACAATATTCATTTGATCCAAATATTTATCGACAATATTTCGATGATTATGAAGGTTCAGGATCCGGTTTACATGATAAATACTAGTATTTTTTAATTTGCCCAAGCTTTATTTAATTTAATTTTCTATTGTTTGAACTTTGTTTAATGTTATGTAATACTTATCTTATTTTATTTTATTTTGTGTACTTAAATTATTATAAATTAAGTTTAGGACATATGTTTGTGGAAGACATAATTTTAAGGACCAAAAAAGAACAAAAAGAAGTTTTGAAGTTTTGAATAATGAAACCTCAAGTTTTAGGTTTCCATATTCAAACTTCAAAATTTAAGGATTTGAGGATTGATTGGAATGGCTAAAACCACAAAATTTGAAGATTTGAAGGTTGCTTAGAGATGCCCTTAGTGTTTAGCATTTAGGGTTTAGTATGTTGGTCAAATTGTCCGATATGTGTTAAATAGTATAATTAAACCAAGTTTACGATAATCTTGTTAATAATTAAGTGTGTAATTTAATTTAGTATTTCACTGTTTTAAGTGTTAGCTTTTGGATGCTATAACACTGAACCATTAAACAAAATACTAGATAATTATGTTTATAGGAAAACATCTAATGTGAAACTGACAAAACATACATATATACGACATCACCGATTACAACGATACTGGTAGAAGTTGTTTGCTATCATTTTGCAGAAAATCGATCTGCATATATAACCTAGAAACATTGGTCGCAAACGTCGTTTTCCTTTGGCCACCCAGAGCACCACGAGTCGTATTTCGAACATCGGCATAAGCACAGACGATTAATATCATTTCCATTACGATTCGCGGTGAACCAGTCAGGAAGCAATCTTCCCCACGCACCATGGTCGAGACGAGGTAATATTCTTTGCAGTTGCGTTGCATGCTCTCGAGTAAATTCATATCTACCGAGGAGTTCATCATCTCTGTCTTCCCTGAAGGATTTGCGTATGATACCATACATATACTTGCTTAAGATGCATCTATATTTTGCGGCAGCCTTTATGCGTGAGAGTCCTACATCTCTCTTGTTATCGATGAAGAAATTTGAGATTCCTTTGAGGAGGATGGCTGATGTGTTGCCTGTGTCGTAGCAGCTTTCATTTAATTTTCTCCAGTCAATACCCGGAGCCCAAACACAGTATTACATCTCTATTAGATTAACAGATTTGAAGAACTCGCGTGCTTCCGTCTCCTCCTTCAAGGCTTTGCAAGAAATCTTCTAGTGACGGAGATCTTGCATGTTCTATTCGCAAACACGGGCGAGTATCTTCGTTATCACATCATCAGGCAACGCTAGAAGGTTGAATGGGATGATTTATTTTCGTTTTTTTGTTACTGAACGGGTTTCGTAGTAAGGCTGGTCATATCATCGCCATGGACAGTATTCATAAGCCATAGGCATTTTGTTGTAGTTTGGGTTAATGAAGCGGTTAACTTTTATTGGTTTTGAATCGGTGGCCTCAAGATCTTAAGAATGGGTGTTAATTAGTCCCTAATTTTATTGCATGAGTTTCTTCTTTTTTTATAATGATGAGGACATCAAGTCTTCATCAACCAAGGAGAAAGGAGAGGACATAAATCAATCAACCAAAACACTTGAAGAGAACCAGTTTGATTGCACCAGAAACATATGTGGATGTCTTGGAGCACATCTATCCAACCATAAGGACTTAAGCTACAATTCAACTTGTAACAGAAGCTTAACCCATCAAGGAATCGGGGAAAGTTCAAATAATCACAAATGGAGTTCAGATGAAGAAGTTATTCAACTTCTAAAACAAATGATTCTCAGCTTGCTTCATTTGGAGGCTCAAGAATTCAATCACTTACAAACAAGACATTGGCGACCAGGAGAGAAATCTAAGAATTCAAGAGACACATTTAAACATCCAGGAGAGTTCTCTATCAAGTTACCATACACAAGATCCAATAGGATCGGAAGGATCTCATTATTCTCACACTTACCTAATTTGGATCCAAATGAGATCAATCAACAACATCTCTTTTTATGAAGTTTGACCACGAATTGAAGTTCTCTCACATCATCCAGAATGTACCTAGACACTCTATATTCATGCCAAAGCTTTCAAGAGTCAAGAAGATTCATCTTTCCATTTCTGGCAAAATAATCCAATAAATCTCAACGGCCATATTCCTTATATTTTGTGATTCCTTTCTGCTGTTGTGGAATTTTGATCTAGTCTGGAAATTCGGGTTAGGATCTGAGAAGTCCGAACTACAAGGTGATAAATAAACTTAAGCGAGGTCGAAACAGTTCTTTATTAATCTTAAGGCCGAAGCCGAGCAATGAACAGGATGGTACGGGGTGGGAGTCCGTCGAATGACGTACTCCCTAAATAATGCTTAAACTCGGAGCTTTATAAGAGTAGCTCGGCGCCCGCAAGTTACAATGTGTCTAAAATGAAGAGTGAAGGGTCCTATTTATAGCGCTTGAAGGCTGACTTCCTTTTGGGCCATTGACTCTTTAGCGGGCTTGTCTTCATGGAGCGGGATGAGTTTGTTGACTTGGCAAGATTTCCAATGGGCTTATGGATGGGTGCCAAACCCATATCCAACAATTAGCCTCCCCCCAGTTCGTCGAATTTTTTTGTGTACTTAAGTCAAGCGGAGATCTTGTTAGGCATGCTCGGCTCTCGTGGCCTTTTATCCCCTTGTACCTTTGTGCACGTGTGGCGATATCCTTTGGGGGGGGATAAAAAATTGCTAACGGTCGTACGGATTGGAATATTGCGTATCTCCTGTAACGTCACTGATCATGCAACCGTCGGGCCTTGGGATCAGTGCAGAGGTGATGATGGTGTTCCCTCAATGTCTGCCGAGAGTTTTTAGTATAAATATTCTCCAAATGGGTCTTCTTTATCCATTTTTCTTCACACTGCTTTTGGTTTTGTTCCATCTCCGATATTTTCTATGAGTTCTTCGTTTGATCATTCGTCTTCTAGCAGTGATAGTGATGATGATAGATTATTTGTTGCCTTGGGGACGGTTTCCCCTGTCTCGAAATTGTCTTATGAGGAGGGTAAGTGTCGTTGCGGGAAGAGCTCATCCTCTGTACGTCGTCGTCTTCATTTTGATGTTCCAAAATACCAGGTGGATGGCTATGATTTGAGTGTTGTTTGTGAGGCGACTCGGACGATGGTTGGTTCCTGATGGATGGGTTTGTCTTTACAATTTTTTGTTCGTCAAATGCCATCTTTGGTTTCCTTTTCCTAAACTTCTGGTGGGTTATTGTGAGCAGCGTCGGATTACTCTTTCTCAACTTTGTCCGGTTGTGGTTCGTAATGTAGTGGCTGCCTTATTGCTTGGCGCCGAGTGGAAGGTCGACATGACTCTCCGGTTTTTCGAGGATGCGATGAGGATATCGACTAACAAGACGATTACTGGAACATGCTATGTTTCGGTCAGTAGACGATATGGGCTTAAGCTTCTTACTGGCGCAGTGAGCAAAAATATCCAACTGGAAGGATCAATATTTCTTCGCGAGAGTTAATGGCGCGTCAGTTCCTGACAGCAACAGGTTGTACCGGTCGTCATGGAACCATGCTCATGGTATGGTTCCTACTCCCCCCCCCCCCTTCCTTTTTCCCCTTTTTGCTTTTTGATTGTTTCATGTTTTCCTTTGCCCAGATCGCTGTACGTACACTGCTCCTTACCCGAAGGATTTTTCTTTGGGTTTGAGGAAGCTGACTTTGCTTGGTCCTTTATCGTTGCCTGATGTCCATGTTGCGAGGATTCGAAAGAGTTTTTCTCGTATGGATGCCGGGAGGCTAAGTGGGAGCTTAATATGGAGAAGCCGTCCTGGGGTATGTCGGACGGTATGGTTTTACTCCGTCAAAAATGAAGAAAAGGAAAACGGAGAAGGGAGACTTGGCCTCTGATTCTAAGTCAGAGATGTTTGTCCAAGACCCTGTTATCCGAGAGTTTAGGGGATGTGGCCGGACTGAAGCGGCTGATTTCTCGGTTCGCTTTGAAAATTCCGGTCCTGAAGAAATTGTTACTGATGCTAATGCATGTGTCCGATTCTTTCGACCGGTGAGGCCTAGTCCGTTGGATGGGCGGCTTCCAGTTTCTGATTCGTTCAGGCCTGACCTTCATTGGAGGATTGGATGCGGTCGTATCCGGGTAGGGTTTTTCTACTCCTTGTGCTTATGTTTTCCTTCCCTTTCTTTCCCGCTGTGAGCTCTTGATTTTGGTGGCAGACTATCGCGGATGAGAATCTTCTGACGGACGCTTATGAGCAAGAAATCAAGGCTCTCAGACTTGAGAAGGAGAAACTTGGATCGAAGCTTATTGAGTTGCATGCGAAGGTTCGTGAGATCTAGAGGATCGGTGAGGTCCTTCGCCAGGAGAAGAGAAGAGTTGAGGGCCTTGAACTTTAAGCAACTGACTCATCGCGGGTAAGGGACGCTCTGCTCTCCGCCCAGGCCGTGCTTGTAACGCCCCCTTCCCGTTTTCCGCTGACCGACGAGCTGACCGGCCAACAATCAAACAAGAACATGACCGATCGAACCCGAGTAGTCATACAAGAAGAGTTTGTCACAATACAAAAGCCAGAGACAATCCGGTTTGAGACAAAGGCTCGAACCAAACTATCTTTGACTCTGTTTACCTCGTTTCCACGATACTAAGCTTCGCAACCTGTACCGCTTCCACGAGTTGTGTTTGGTTTGGACGAAACCGTATATCAGGGATTATTCCGTTTTTAATACTTGAACAACATAAATCTTATTCATGGTAATATACGGTCTAATACAAAACATTTAGCGGGATATCCCAACAAAATCCGAAACCGAAAGTAACAGTCAAAATGCGTAATAACCGATACCCAATGCCAACTCGAGACTACTCTGAGTGTCCTACGCGTCTGCCGAGCTATGCCAACCTGAAAAACACAAAAGAGTCTAATGAGTAATCTAAGATTACCCAGTGAGACGGCTCCCAACTAAAGGTTGCTAATAATCTAATAATCCCACCCAAACCCAAAATAACAATCAAGTATAATAGCTGATCACGTGCTACCAAGACGTGATGAGCTTCACAACACACAAGCATTCAAATAACAACACAATCATCAACGAAGGGAATCGAGAACACTGCGGCACATGTTTTTGATTAGACTCGATCTATCTATCACATCTCCAACGCAATCTCAACACCATATGGGCCCACTTTGCGAACTCGGTGACTTCCACGGGAACACTTAGCTGCTGCCACGGTAGCTAAAACCTCCCACGACTCCTAGGCGATAACACGAAGTCCTGCGGCTAGGACACCGTTCTTCGTCCATCGATACGCGGTGATTCAGGCTACCCCTAGATAATCCAAGTTTCCATGCAGTCCGGCCCTAGGACGCGACCCCATATTCTCCGGACCACACACCTACAGACGTCACTTCATAGGTTAACACCTGCCAGAACCACTACTGAAGGTACATGAACTGACTAGGTTCTCAACTCCCGAGGATCCAATCGGGCAGGAAGTACCGGAACCCCATCTCTAGACTTGCGGAATCTAACGCACCCTATAGAGTCCTAATAACAGCAATGTAAACAAGCAGACTCACTGGGACTCTATCACGCAAGATCGACAAGGTCAAATAGAAACACTATCTTAATCCCCAATCCATCCCGCAAGTCCTATCACCAACCTCCACATCACCCAAACTTACTCGCTCCCGCACCAGAGTAAGTATCTACCAGTACAGTCTACTCGGCCCAACACCGAAGTAGATAAAAAATAAAGCAAATAATCAACAGTCTACTCGGCCCAACACCGAAGTAGATACACAATCACACAAACAATCAATCACAACACCACACAAACAATTAACTAGGTTTATTAGTCTTTTAATATTTCCTTAACCTTTACTCATTCAATCCGCTACCTTGGGATTAATGGATTACTAATCCCGTAGACGGTCCATTAATCACACCACTTCTTATCACTTCCTAAGTATCTTTTAATACGTCCTCGATCTGCCGGTTTAGAGTTAGTAAGATTACTAACTCCCCGACATCTCATTATTCATTAACTTTCATTCATTAATCCACCCATTATTATATTCTAAGTGTGTTATGTCCTTTAACCGTATTTTAATCAACTCATAATTTCCCGTATATAGATTCATTTAGATATATTCTTAAATACTTATATATGCATATATGTCCTAGCATGCCGTTCTATATGTATGCATCACCCAATCAAGCAATCAACGAACTATCAATCAATTAATGCAAAACTCAATCAAGCGATCAACGAACTATCAACGATTACGGATATAAGCTAACTAGCATGCATCACCTAACCTAACCATTTAATTAATTAACCGAGTTATTAATCAACCTAGCCATTCTAACCAGTTCAATCATCAAGGTATGCAATCTAAATCTAAGGTTTATAATTCATGGATCTATATGTATTGTTCTAAATGCATCACACAATTTAGCCGACTCACAGTTTTATTATGACGACGGATGGATGAATTGACGGAACCCCGGGACCCGAACTAAACCCGATGCTACCCCGAACCGTTCCCGAACCGTTGACTCGCTTTGACCCTACCTTAACCTTGGTGATTCTGATGAACCTCCGGACCATCTTCTCTTTCCTCATTTTCTCTCTCCTCCGGTTCACTCTCTTTCCCCTCCGGTTCTCTTTCTCTCCGGTTCTCTTTCTATCTCTCCTCCGGTTCTCTTCTCTCCTCCGGTTCTCTTTCTCTCTCTCCTCCGGTTCTCTTCTCTCCTCCGGTTCTCTCTCTCTCCTCTTCCGGTTCTCTCTCTTCTTCTTTTTCACGCCTCTCTCTCTCTCTCTCTCTCTCTCTCTCTCTCTTCCTCTTCCTCTTCTTCGTGCTTCTTCTTCTTATCTCTCACGCTTCTTCTTCATTCTTCTTCTTTCTTCTTCTCTCTTCTTCTTTCTTCTCACGCTTCATCTTATTTCTTCTTCTCTCTTCTCACGCTTCCTCTTCATTCTTCTTCTTTCTTCTTCTCTCTTCTCACGCTTCATCCTCTCTCCATCTTCTTCTTCTTCAAGCTTTACGCTTCTCCTCTCTCCATTTTCGTCTTCTTCAAGCTTCACGCCTCTCTCTTTCTCTCTCCTTCTTCTTCTCTTGCTCCGGCTTATTCTTCTTCTTTCTCCTCTCTTACGCTTCTTCTCTTCTTCTCTCTCTTCTCTCACGCTTCTTCTCTCCTTCTTCTCTTCTCTCTCCGGCTTCTTCTTCTCTCGGCTCCTCCTAATCCTCCGGCTACTTCTTCCTCCCCGAATTCTTCTTCCTCCGGCTTCCTCCGGTCTTACTCTTCTCCTCCTCCTCCTTATTCTTCTCCTCCTTCTTCTCCTTCTCCCCACGCTTCTCCTCCTCTTCCTCTCCTTCTCTCTTTTTCTTCTCTCTTTTTCTTTGTTTTTTTTTTGGTGTGAGTAAAAGTGAACACCCCAAGCCTCCTTATATTGCTGAAGATACTCCATGGATTGAAGACACCGGTCTAGACACTTTTCCTTGCCTCTCCTAGCAGCCCTCCACGCCATCAGCTTCTAGAATGGGAGAGTTCATTGAATCTTCTCCTTAGCTTCCTCTCCAAGTAACCATGACATGTGTCCTTTTTTCTAGAAGAAATAGGTTAGGTGGCGCCTAATGAGTTGTCACACTTGTCTCTTGGATGTCAAATATTGCCAAAACCATTGTACCAAAACGTTTCTAGAAGCTCCTCAATCCCGAACCATTCCGACGTACCGATATTACTGTTTTCGTGTTTAATATTTTAGAAACTCCTTAGATTCTTCTATAAATCCACCAAGCCCCATTTTCAGATTCTAGATGATCTTATATGAATTTAGCAATTTGAATCACTCCGTTTGGACACTCGTAGCTCCGGATATGGATTTTACAAGTTGCTTCGGTTTTGTCGGTTTCCATTCCTGACAAACCGTTAAAATAATTGAAACTCCGTAGCCTCTGAAATAAATCTTCCAAGCTTCTTTTTAAAATACTAGAATCTTTTAGAAGAATTTATCAAGTCGTTTCACCTCAAACAGACTCCTGTAGCTCCCGTAATGATTTTTACAAGTTTTATCGGTTCTATCGGTTTCCTTTCCCGATAGTCCGTAAAACTCGTTTAATCTATGTTTCTTCCATGTCTGGTCTTCTAAATGTTCTTTATGAACGAAAAGAAGAACATTTGGCCTATTTCCGCTTCCGGCTCGTATTTTGGTAAAATTACCAAAATGCCCTTCCTTTCTTGAAAATTACAGAAATGCCCTTCGTTGACCTTTCTGCTACCCGTTGACTATTTCTTGGAACAGGATATTACATTCTTCCCCACTTACAGGAATTCGGTCCCCGAATTCTCCGTTACTAAAAACTTCGAATCGGAACTGAACCCCGTAAGTTGCCACTCTGGAACTGATTCCACTGTTCCGATGCTCGAACGATGAACTAACTGAACTGTACTCCGATGCTTACTGACTTCTAAAACACCGTCTTGCACAAAAATTCTCTACATGCTGATGCCTTGGACTCCTCACACTAAGAACTTGAATCACTATCACTTTTTGATTCTCCATCTTTGATTTTTTTCACCGAACTTCCGATTTAACTCTGGTCCCACAACCATTGATTTCTTCGGAAGGATCCATACTAATTCCTCAAAAGTTTTGCGCCAACGGATGATCGTCTTGAATCGACACCTTTGACTTCCCCACTTTGCTTCGACTTCCGCGAATGGCACAACACCGACTCTCCCTCCATTCTCGATACTTGTTTCGTCTTTACTGCTTCTCGCTCCCCATCGGCAGTATGGTAATATTGATGTTCCTCTTTCCAAACTAAACCACAATACTTATGCATACCTCGAGCTTTCTCGATCACTGAACTCTACGCTTGATGGATATCAAACCGCCTTTCCTTTGATAACCTCGAGCTGATCCAAAACTGTCACTGATGCTTCCAAATTCCTTTGCTAACTCATCATACCCATCTATCTTGGTTCCTCCTATCACTGATACCCACTCTGGTGATGAAACTCCACTGAATCACTTGCAGGCTCAGATTAAACTGCTTCTTGTAACACCATCTTGTCTCTAGGGTTCGGGTTCGGTCTCGTGTTCTCGTCAAATCGCCCATCACGTCCTACATCAACAACCTCAATAACACTGGAACGGTTAGACCTCTTTTAACTTAATCCCGATATCACTTCCTCATAGAAGTATGGTTACTTAGTCATGTACCTTACGATCACACACGGCTAAATAACAATATCCTATCATTCCGCTCAATCTCGAATAAGCTTTCTAAAAAAACCGCTTTATCATTTCGGAGCTTAAAAACAATTCTACCCAAGAAAACCAAACGATTTACTACTTAAAATTAAAAAATCACTTTCTAGCAACCTAGCGATTAAACGAAATGCAGAGATTTAAAATCATCAACTACCAACCTAGCAAGCAAGCAATTCACAATTCTAATAACCTAGCAAGGCAATCAATCACACACAATCAATCAATCAAGCAATTCGGCGTTTGCAGTTTGTCTCTTAGGGTTCTGATGGAAACCGTCTGCTCGGACCATCATCTATTTTCACATCGTAACTATATTGCATTCTCAACCATCATGAATATGCAATATAACCACTCCGCTACTCAAAACGACAATCGAAATACTCCACATCTACTACGTAAATAAAACATCTATTCACCACATAGAGTTTTAGGTACGTAGATCCGTCGGAGTCTACATACTAGCGGTTCCCAATCTGTCCCAAAAGAAATACCGCTACATACAACCGATATACACACGTCAAAAAGCGAGTTAGAACCCTTACTTACCTGGGCCTAATCTACTTCCTAATCTCCAACATGAGTGGTACAACTCATGTGGATCCTAACCGGCAGGTGCGCCAGGAGGATGGAATGAGTGTGGTGGTGGTGGTGTCGGAGCGATGCGATCTCGATCATGACGGAAATATAGCGCAATGTACTTCTCGGCCAAAAATGAAACAAGGCAGGAGCTATGCTGATGATTTCGGCAAGTGATACTCCTGGGCAACAACGGTGGTAATAATGGAATAACATCAGGTGACGGTGGCTACTACTGAGTGACCCCGAACTTCTAAGTCTCCGCTAGCTTGAGGAAACAGTCCACCATCATGTCTGCCTAGATCGTCAATACGGATGTCGCTTCTACTGTCGTTGCAACCGCACACACACACCAATCCTCCTAGGACAACTCTGCTGCGTGACTGCAACAAAAGCAAAATGATTAGCACAATCCTAATAAAATACCCATTTCCCCGGAGACGGACGCGACTCGGATTCCTAATGATTGCATTGGCGACACATTTTGACTCGATAAAACATTGAAAACTTTGAAAAACCGGAATATTCGAACCCATGACGAACCATGCTCTGATACCACCTTGTTGTAACGCCCCCTTCCCGTTTTCCGCTGACCGACGAGCTGACCGGCCAACAATCAAACAAGAACATGACCGATCGAACCCGAGCAGTCATACGAGAAGAGTTTGTCACAATACGAAAGCCAGAGACAATCCGGTTTGAGACAAAGGCTCGAACCAAACTATCTTTGACTTCGTTTACCTAGTTTACAAGATACTAAGCTTCGCAACCTGTACCGCTTCCACGAGTTGTGTTCGGTTCGGACGAAACTGTATATCAGGGATTATTCCGTTTTTATTACTTGAACAACATAAATCTTATTCATGGAAATATACGGTCTAATACAAAAAATTTAGCGGGATATCCCAACAAAATCTGAAACCGAAAGTAACAGTAAAAAGGCGTAATAACCGATACCCAATGCTAACCCGAGACTACTCTGAGTGTCCTACGCGTCCGCCGAGCTACGCCAACCTGAAAAACCCAAAAGAGTCTAATGAGTAATCTAAGATTACCCAGTGAGACGGCTCCCAACTAAAGGTTGCTAATAATCTAATAATCTCACCCAAACCCAAAATAACAATCAAGTATAATAGCTGATCACGTGCTACCAAGACGTGATGAGCTTCACAACACACAAGCATTCAAATAACAACACAATCATCAACGAAGGGAATCGAGAACACTGCAGCACATGTTCTTGATTAGACTCGATCTATCTATCGCATCTCAAACGCAATCTCCACACCATATGGGCCCACTTTGCGAACTCGGTGACTTCCACGGGAACACTTCGCTGCTGCCACGGTAGCTAAAACCTCCCACGACTCCTAGGTGATAACACGAAGTCCTGCGGCTAGGACACCGTTCTCTGTCCATCGATACGCGGTGACTCAGGCTACCCCTAGATAACCCAAGTTTCCATGCAGTCCGGCCCTAGGACGCGACCCCGTATTCTCCGGACCACACACCTACAGACGTCACTCCATAGGTTAACACCTGCCAGAACCACTACCAAAGGTACGTGAACTGACTAGGTTCACAACTCCCAGGGATCCAATCGGGCAGGAAGTACCGGAACGCCATCTCTAGAGTTGTGGAATCTAACGCGCCCTATAGAGTTCTAATAACAGCAATGTAAACAAGCAGACTCACTGGGACTCTATCACGCAACATCGACAAGGTCAAATAGAAACACTATCTTAATCCCCAATCCATCCCGCAAGTCCTATCACCAACCTCCACATCACCCAAACTTACTCGGTCCCGCACCAAAGTAACTATCTACCAGTACAGTCTACTCGGCCCAACACCGAAGTAAATAAACAATCAAGCAAACAATCAACAGTCTACTCGGCCCAACACCGAAGTAGATACACAATCACACAAACAATCAATCACTACACCACACAAACAATTAACTAGGTTTATTAGTCTTTTAATATTTCCTTAACCATTACTCATTCAATCCGCTACCTTGGGATTAGTGGATTACTAATCCCGTAGACGGTACATTAATCACACCACTTCTTATCACTTCCTAAGTATCTTTTAATACGTCCTCGATCTGCCGGTTTAGAGTTAGTAAGATTACTAACTCCCCGACATCTCCTTATTCATTAACTTTCATTCATTAATCCACCCCGTTATTATATTCTAAGTGTGTTATGTCATTTAACCATATTTTAATCAACTCATAATTTCCCTATATAGATTCATTTAGATATGTTCTTAAATACTTATATATGCATATATGTCCTAGCATGCCGTTCTACATGTATGCATCACCCAATCAAGCAATCAACGAACTATCAATCAATTAATGCAACACTCAATCAAGCAATCAACGAACTATCAACGATTACGAATATAAGCTAACTAGCATGCATCCCTTAACCTAACCATTTAATTAATTAACCGAGTTATTAATCAACCTAGCCGTTCTAACCAGTTCAATCATCAAGGTATGCAATCTAAATCTAAGGTTTATAATTCATGGATCTATATGTACTGTTCTAAACGCATCACACAATTTAGCCGACTCACAGTGTTATTATGACGATGGATGGATGGATTGACGGAACCCCCGAGACCCGAACTAAACCCGCTGCTACCCCGAACCCTTCCCGAACCGTTGACTCGCTTTGACCCGACCTTAACCTTGGTGATTCTGATGAACCTCTGGACCATCTTCTCTTTCCTCATTTTCTCTCTCCTCCGGTTCTCTCTCTCTCTCCTCCGGTTCTCTTCTCTCCTCCGGTTCTATTTCTCTCTCCTCTTCCGGTTCTCTCTCTTCTCCGGTTCTCCCTCTCTTCTTCTTCTTCACGCCTCTGTCTCTCTCTTCCTCTTCTTCATGCTTCTTCTTCTTCATTCTTCTTCTTTCTTCTTCTCTCTTCTTCTCTCTTCTCACGCTTCATCTTCTTTCTTCTTCTCTCTTCTCACGCTTCCTCTTCATTCTTCTTCTTTATTCTTCTCTCTTCTTCTCTCTTCTCACGCTTCATCCTCTCTCCATCTTCTTCTTCTTCAAGCTTCACGCTTCCCTCTCTCCATCTTCGTCTTCTTCAAGCTTCACGCCTGTCTCTTTCTCTCTCCTTCTTCTTCTCTTGCTCCGGCTTCTTCTTCTTCTTTCTCCTCTCTTACGCTTCTTCTCTTCTTATCTCTCTTCTTCTTCTTCTCCTCTCTCTTCTCTCACGCTTCTTCTCTCCTTCTCCTCCTTCTTCTCTTCTCTCTCCGGCTTCTTCTTCTCTCGGCTCCTCCTCCTCTTCCGGCTTCTTCTTCCTCCCCGACTTCTTCTTCCTCAGGCTTCCTCCGGTCTTCCTCTTCTTATCCTCCTTCTTATCCTTCTCCCCACGCTTCTCCTCCTCTTCCTCTCCTTCTCTCTTTTTCTTATCTCTTTTTCTTTGTTTGTTTTGGTGTGAGTAAAAGTGAACATCCCAAGCCTCCTTATATTGCTGAAGCAACTCCATGGATTGAAGACACCAGTCTAGACACTTGTCCTTTACTCTCCTAGCAGCCCTCCACGCCATCAGCTTCTAGAAGGGGACAGTTCATTGAATCTTCTTCTTAGCTTCCTCTCCAAGTAACCATGACATGTGTCCTTTCTTCTAGAAGAAATAGGTTATGTGGTGCCTAAGGAGTTGTCACACTTTTCTCTTGGATGTCCAATATTGCCAAAACCATTGTACCAAAACGTTTCTAGAAGCTCCTCAATCCCGAACCATTCCGACGTACCGATATTACTGTTTTCGTGTTTAATATTTTAGAAACTCCTTAGATTCTTCTATAAATCCACCAAGCCCCATTTTCAGATTCTAGATGATCTTATATGAATTTAGCAATTTGAATCACTCCGTTTGGACGCTCGTAGCTTCGGATATGGATTTTACAAGTTGCTTCGGTTTTGTCGGTTTCCATTCCTGACAAACCGTTAAAATCATTGAAACTCCGTAGCCTCTGAAATAAATCTTCCAAGATTCTTTTTAAAATACTAGAATCTTTTAGAAGAATTTATCAAGTCGTTTCACCTCAAACGGACTCCCGTAGCTCCCGTAATGATTTTTACAAGTTTTATCGGTTCTATCGGTTTCCTTTCCCGATAGTCCGTAAAACTCGTTTAATCTCTGTTTCTTCCATGTCTGGTCTTCTAAATGTTCTTTATGAACAAAAAGAAGAACATTTGGCCCATTTCCGCTTCCGGCTCGCATTTTGGTAAAATTACCAAAATGCCCTTCCTTTCTTGAAAATTACAGAAATGCCCTTCGTTGACCTTTCTGCTGCCCGTTGACTATTTCTTGGAACAGGATATTACATTCTTCCCCATTTACAGGAATTCGGTCCCCGAATTCTCCGTTACTAAAAACTTCGAATCGGAACTGAACCCCGTAAGTTGCCACTCTGGAACTGATTCCACTGTTCCGATGCTCGAACGATGAACTAACTGAATTGTACTCCGATGCTTACTGACTTCTAAAACACCGTCTTGCACAAAAATTCTCTACATGCTGATGCCTTGGACTCCTCACACTAAGAACTTGAATCACTATCACTTCTTGATTCTCCATCTTTGATTTTTTTCACCGAACTTCCGATTTAACTCTGGTCCCACAACCATTGATTTCTTCGGAAGGATCCATACTAATTCCTCAAAAGTTTTGCGCCAACGGATGATCGTCTTGAATCGACACCTTTGACTTCCCCACTTTGCTTCGACTTCCGCGAATGGCACAACACCGACTCTCCCTCCATTCTCGATACTTGTTTCGTCTTTACTGCTTCTCGCTCCCCATCGGCAGTATGGTAATATTGATGTTCCTCTTTCCAAACTAAACCACGATACTTATGCATACCTCGAGCTTTCTCGATCACTGAACTCTACGCTTGATGGATATCAAACCGCCTTTCCTTTGATAACCTCGAGCTGATCCAAAACTGTCACTGATGCTTCCAAATTCCTTTGCTAACTCATCATACCCATCTATCTTGGTTCCTCCTATCACTGATACCCACTCTGGTGATGAAACTCCACTGAATCACTTGCAGGCTCAGATTAAACTGCTTCTTGTAACACCATCTTGTCTCTAGGGTTCGGGTCCGGTCTCGTGTTCTCGTCAAATCGCCCATCACGTCCTACATCAACAACCTCAATAACACTGGAACGGTTAGACCTCTTTTAACTTAATCCCGATATCACTTCCTCATAGAAGTATGGTTACTTAGTCATGTACCTTACGATCACACACGGCTAAATAACAATATCCTATCATTCCGCTCAATCTCGAATAAGCTTTCTAAAAAAACCGCTTTATCATTTCGGAGCTTAAAAACAATTCTACCCAAGAAAACCAAACGATTTACTACTTAAAATTAAAAAATCACTTTCTAGCAACCTAGCGATTAAACGAAATGCAGAGATTTAAAATCATCAACTACCAACCTAGCAAGCAAGCAATTCACAATTCTAATAACCTAGCAAGGCAATCAATCACACACAATCAATCAATCAAGCAATTCGGCGTTTGCAGTTTGTCTCTTAGGGTTCTGATGGAAACCGTCTGCTCGGACCATCATCTATTTTCACATCGTAACTATATTGCATTCTCAACCATCATGAATATGCAATATAACCACTCCGCTACTCAAAACGACAATCGAAATACTCCACATCTACTACGTAAATAAAACATCTATTCACCACATAGAGTTTTAGGTATGTAGATCCGTCGGAGTCTACATACTAGCGGTTCCCAATCTGTCCCAAAAGAAATACCGCTACATACAACCGATATACACACGTCAAAAAGCGAGTTAGAGCCCTTAATTACCTGGGCCTAATCTACTTCCTAATCTCCAACATGAGTGGTACAACTCATGTGGATCCTAACCGGCAGGTGCGCCAGGAGGATGGAATGAGTGTGGTGGTGGTGGTGTCGGAGCGATGCGATCTCGATCATGACGGAAATATAGCGCAATGTACTTCTCGGCCAAAAATGAAACAAGGCAGGAGCTATGCTGATGATTTCGGCAAGTGATACTCCTGGGCAACAACGGTGGTAATAATGGAATAACATCAGGTGACGGTGGCTACTGCTGAGTGACCCCGAACTTCTAAGTCTCCGCTAGCTTGAGGAAACAGTCCACCATCATGTCTGCCTAGATCGTCAATACGGATGTCGCTTCTACTGTCGTTGCAACCGCACACACACACCAATCCTCCTAGGACAACTCTGCTGCGTGACTGCAACAAAAGCAAAATGATTAGCACAATCCTAATAAAATACTCATTTCCCCGGAGACGGACGCGACTCGGATTCCTAATGATTGCATTGGCGACACATTTTGACTCGATAAAACATTGAAAACTTTGAAAAACCGGAATATTCGAACCCATGACGAACCATGCTCTGATACCACCTTGTTGTAACGCCCCCTTCCCGTTTTCCGCTGACTGACGAGCTGACCGGCCAACAATCAAACAAGAACATGACCGATCGAACCCGAGCAGTCATACGAGAAGAGTTTGTCACAATACGAAAGCCAGAGACAATCCGGTTTGAGAAAAAGGCTCGAACCAAACTATCTTTGACTTCGTTTACCTCGTTTCCACGATACTAAGCTTCGCAACCTGTACCGCTTCCACGAGTTGTGTTCGGTTCGGACGAAACTGTATATCAGGGATTATTCCGTTTTTATTACTTGAACAACATAAATCTTATTCATGGAAATATACGGTCTAATACAAAACATTTAGCGGGATATCCCAACAAAATCTGAAACCGAAAGTAACAGTAAAAAGGCGTAATAACCGATACCCAATGCTAACCCGAGACTACTCCGAGTGTCCTACGCGTCCGCCGAGCTACGCCAACCTGAAAAACCCAAAAGAGTCTAATGAGTAATCTAAGATTACCCAGTGAGACAGCTCCCAACTAAAGGTTGTTAATAATATAATAATCTCACCCAAACCCAAAATATCAATCAAGTATAATAGCTGATCACGTGCTACCAAGACGTGATGAGCTTCACAACACACAAGCATTCAAATAACAACACAATCATCAACGAAGGGAATCGAGAACACTGCAGCACAAGTTCTTGATTAGACTCGATCTATCTATCGCATCTCAAACGCAATCTCCACACCATATGGGCCCACTTTGCGAACTCGGTGACTTCCACGGGAACACTTCGCTTCTGCCATGGTAGCTAAAACCTCCCACGACTCCTAGGTGATAACACGAAGTCCTGCGGCTAGGACACCGTTCTCTGTCCATCGATACGCGGTGACTCAGGCTACCCCTAGATAACCTAAGTTTCCATGCAGTCCGGCCCTACGACGCGACCCCGTATTCTCTGGACCACACACCTACAGACGTCACTCCATAGGTTAACACCTGCCAGAACCACTACCAAAGGTACGTGAACTGACTAGGTTCACAACTCCCGGGGATCCAATCGGGCAGGAAGTACCGGAACGCCATCTCTAGAGTTGTGGAATCTAACGCGCCCTATAGAGTCCTAATAACAGCAATGTAAACAAGCAGACTCACTGGGACTCTATCACGCAACATCGACAAGGTCAAATAGAAACACTATCTTAATCCCCAATCCATCCCGCAAGTCCTATCACCAACCTCCACATCACCAAAACTTACTCGGTCCCGCACCAAAGTAAGTATCTACCAGTACAGTCTACTCGGCCCAACACCGAAGTAAATAAACAATCAAGCAAACAATCAACAGTCTACTCGGCCCAACACCGAAGTAGATACACAATCACACAAACAATCAATCACGACACCACACAAACAATTAACTAGGTTTATTAGTCTTTTAATATTTCCTTAACCATTACTCATTCAATCCGCTACCTTGGGATTAGTGGATTACTAATCCCGTAGACGGTCCATTAATCACACCACTTCTTATCACTTCCTAAGTATCTTTTAATACGTCCTCGATCTGCCGGTTTAGAGTTAGTAAGATTACTAACTCCCCGACATCTCCTTATTCATTAACTTTCATTCATTAATCCACCCCGTTATTATATTCTAAGTGTGTTATGTCATTTAACCATATTTTAATCAACTCAGAATTTCCCGTATATAGATTCATTTAGATATGTTCTTAAATACTTATATATGCATATATGTCCTAGCATGCCGTTCTACATGTATGCATCACCCAATCAAGCAATCAACGAACTATCAATCAATTAATGCAACACTCATTCAAGCAATCAACGAACTATCAACGATTACGAATATAAGCTAACTAGCATGCATCCCTTAACCTAACCATTTAATTAATTAACCGAGTTATTAATCAACCTAGCCGTTCTAACCAGTTCAATCATCAAGGTATGCAATCTAAATCTAAGGTTTATAATTCATGGATCTATATGTACTGTTCTAAACGCATCACACAATTTAGCCGACTCACAGTGTTATTATGACGATGGATGGATGGATTGACGGAACCCCCGAGACCCGAACTAAACCCGCTGCTACCCCGAACCCTTCCCGAACCGTTGACTCGCTTTGACCCGACCTTAAACTTGGTGATTCTGATGAACCTCTGGACCATCTTCTCTTTCCTCATTTTCTCTCTCCTCCGGTTTTCTCTCTCTCTCCTCCGGTTCTCTTCTCTCCTCCGGTTCTCTTTCTCTCTGCTCTGATTCTCTCTCTCTCCTCTTCCGGTTCTCTCTCTTCTCCGTTTCTCCCTCTCTTCTTCTTCTTCACGCCTCTGTCTCTCTCTTCCTCTTCTTCATGCTTCTTCTTCTTCATTCTTCTTCTTTCTTCTTCTCTCTTCTTCTCTCTTCTCACGCTTCATCTTCTTTCTTCTTCTCTCTTCTCACGCTTCCTCTTCATTCTTCTTCTCTCTTCTCATGCTTCATCCTCTCTCCATCTTCTTCTTCTTCAAGCTTCACGCTTCCCTCTCTCCATCTTCGTCTTCTTCAAGCTTCACGCCTGTCTCTTTCTCTCTCCTTCTTCTTCTCTTGCTCCGGCTTCTTCTTCTTTCTCCTCTCTTACGCTTCTTCTCTTCTTCTTCTCTCTCTTCTTCTTCTTCTTCTTCTCCTCTCTCTTCTCTCACGCTTCTTCTCTCCTTCTCCTCCTTCTTCTCTTCTCTCCGGCTTCTTCTTCTCTCGGCTCCTCCTCCTCTTCCGGCTTCTTCTTCCTCCCCGACTTCTTCTTCCTCAGGCTTCCTCCGGTCTTCCTCTTCTTCTCCTCCTTCTTCTCCTTCTCCCCACGCTTCTCCTCCTCTTCCTCCCCTTCTCTCTTTTTCTTATCTCTTTTTCTTTGTTTGTTTTGGTGTGAGTAAAAGTGAACATCCCAAGCCTCCTTATATTGCTAAAGCAACTCCATGGATTGAAGACACCAGTCTAGACACTTGTCCTTGACTCTCCTAGCAGCCCTCCACGCCATCAGCTTCTAGAAGGGGACAGTTCATTGAATCTTCTTCTTAGCTTCCTCTCCAAGTAACCATGACATGTGTCCTTTCTTCTAGAAGAAATAGGTTATGTGGCGCCTAAGGAGTTGTCACACTTTTCTCTTGGATGTCCAATATTGCCAAAACCATTGTACCAAAACGTTTCTAGAAGCTCCTCAATCCCGAACCATTCCGACGTACCGATATTACTGTTTTCGTGTTTAATATTTTAGAAACTCCTTAGATTCTTCTATAAATCCACAAAGCCCCATTTTCAGATTCTAGATGATCTTAGATAAATTTAGCAATTTCAATCACTCCATTTGGACACTCGTAGCTCCAGATATGGATTTTACAAGTTGCTTCGGTTTTGTCGGTTTCCATTCCCGACAAACCGTTAAAATCATTGAATCTCCGTAGCCTCTGAAATAAATCTTCCAAGCTTATTTTTAAAATACTAGACTCTTTTAGAAGAATTAATCAAGTCGTTTCACCTCAATCGGACTCCTGTAGCTCCCGTAATGATTTTTACAAGTTTTATCGGTTATATTGGTTTCCTTTCCCGATAGTCCGTAAAACTCGTTTAATCTTTGTTTCTTCCATGTCTGGTCTTCTAAATGTTCTTAACGAAAAGATGAACATTTGGCCCATTTCCGCTTCCGGCTCGCATTTTGGTAAAATTACCAAAATGTCCTTCCTTTCTTGAAAATTACAGAAATGCCCTTCGTTGACTTTTCTGCTGCACGTTGACTATTTCCTGGAACAGGATATTACATTGCATCGGTCCGAATGTGAAAAAATTGCAAGCATCTTGTCCTGATTAGGTCGCTCGATCGAAGGCCGAAGTTTTCGCCAAAGGCCGAGGCTCGTTTTTCGAAATCAGGAGGGCTAGGGAGGAGGACGTGCGATCTCGAGGGAAACTTCTGGAGCTGAACGAGGTTGTTTCGGTCCTGGCGTCATACCGTCTTCTGGTTGACGATGGTTTGGAGGTTCCGATGTCAAAGATCGAGCGATTGGTTGCTGACGAGAAGACCTTCAGGGAGGAGCTTTATTCGATGGGAAATAATGAGCTTATGGAAGGGGATCTTTGCATGGCTCCTTTGGGTAGTCGAGATCATCGACGGGACATTTTGGCAGGTTGCATCGTGTGGGATGTGCATGGTTCGAATGATGAGATTATTACCGCTGCTGATGTCGCCAAACTTCGTGACGAAGGGCTTGTTCATGCGGAAGCTTGTGTTCCGTTCGGGTCTTAGTTTTTGGTTTGATTTTAGAAATGCGGGTTGTTACCGTTGTTGTTTTTTTTTGTAACCTCTGGTTTCGCTTGTGGGTTTGCTCTTCTATTCCGCTCGGTCGTACTTTGCTTTTCCTGGGTTGGGCTTCTATGTGCCTTCATTCGTACTTGATTTTTTAATACGAAGGGTTATGTTTTTGCCTTATTATGTGAATCGTTTTGCATTTGTTATTTCGTTGTTATGTATGTGTAAGTTTGGGATTATCGCCGGCTTATCCTGTAAATAACTTTTAGGGGCGAGTACGTGCTCGGCTTATCCTATAGTTTGTACCGGGGTGCGGGCTATTGTCGGCTTATCCCGTAATAACCTTTAGGGGCGAGTACGTGCTCGGCTTATCCTGTGGTTGTTTCTCGTGCGGAACTGTTTCCGGCTTATCCTGTCTGATTTTTAAGGGTGAATTCGGCTTATCCTGCAAATGACTCTTAGGGACGAGTACGTGCTTGGCTTATCATGTGGTCTCTGGAGGTGCGGAACTGTTGCCGGCTTACCCTGTGAATAACTTTAAGGGGCAAGCCCGCACTCGGCTTATCCTGTGGATAAAAATTTTTAGGTGCAAGTACGTGCTTGGCTTATCCTGTAGAAGTCTCGTTTGAACTGGATGTGCGAGTAGGTGTTTGGCTTATTTTGTTCGTTCGATTGGAGACTTTTTGCGGGACTGGGCCCGGCTTGGGTTATGACGCGCGTTGGTCATTTCCGTACAGTGCATTGTTCTCATCGATCGTTTGGCCAGAACGTCGGCGAGTGTAAGAAAATGCAAGCAGCTAAGAGAGGAGGAATTTTATAAAAAGTTTTTATTGATATGGTTGAACCTTGAAAAAGGCTGCCTACGTACCCTCAGAAGAGGGATCAAGCCATTGTAGTTCGCTTTCACATTTTTTTAGTAGAAGTACCGCTTCAGCGTGTTTGCATTCCACGACTTAGGTATCTCTTCGCCGTGCATGGTGACGAGCTCGTATACTCCCGATTTGAAAACTTTAGAAATGATGTAAGTGCCTTCGTAATTTGCGCCGAGTTTTCCAGCTCTATGTTCTCGTGTGTTTTTGAACACTTTTTCAAGACGAGCTCTCCTTCGTTGAAATGCCTTCCTTTGACTTTCTTGTTGTAATAATGCGTGGCTTGTTGTTGGTAGTTTTGGATTCTGAGGAGTGCTTGGTCGCGTCTTTCTTCTAATTGATCAAGCTTATGAAGAATCATGTTGTTGTTGAGGTCTTCGTGTTTTGGCGTGAGGTTGTGTCTGATTGTTGGTATACAAATTTCAGCTAGCGCCATTGCTTTTATTCTGTGTGATAACGAAAGGGGGTTTTCTCAGTTGCTCGGCGCAGGGTTGTTCTGTGGGACCATAGTACTCCGTCTAGCTCGTTGGCCCAAACTCTCTTTTTTTGCTTTCGAGGCGCTTCTTGATTCCGTCGATTCTTGTTTGTGGCTTCAGCTTGTCCGTTTCCCTGGGAATAGCGAGGCATTGATTTGCTCAGTCCTATTTTCGATCTCGCACAGAAGCCTTCAAAGACGTTCGTTATAAATTGCGACCCGTTATCCGTAACGATTTCGTATGGTAGGCCGTGGCGGCAGATAATGTACTTCCATACAATTTTCAGCACGTCGAGGTCGTGGATATTGGCGTAAGATTCGGCCTCTACCCACTTGGTGAAATTATCCGTCATAATGATGACGAACTTCTTTTGTCTGGAAGCCGGCATGGGGCCTACTATGTCCATTGTTCATCTCATGAACGGGTAAGGGGCGGCCGAGGTGGTTAAAAGTTCGGCGGGCTGGTGAATATCGGGTACGTGTCTTTGACATTTTTTGTAGCGGGTGACGTACTTCTTGCAGTTTGCTACCATTGTTGGCTAGAAATGTCTCTGTCTCTTGATTTTTGTGGCGAGTGTCCGGCCGCTGGAGTTGTTTCCTCCTGCTCCTTCGAGTGTTTCTTCCATTACCCATTTGATTTCTTCGTTGTGGATGCAGCTTAGGAGAGTTTTTGATGCGCTTACTAGAAATAGCTTTCCGTCATTCACGACATAATGGGCGCACCTTGCTTTCAGGCGTCTGGCCGCCCATCTATCCTCCGAGACCGTCCCTTCCAGGATATTGGCCATGATCTCATCTCTCCAGTCTTTTGCTTTCCCGGAGGCCTCCTTTGTGGCGGATTCGTTCGCCACGCCGGGTTCATTCGTCCTATTTTCAAGCTCGTAGATAGCGAATAAATTTTTTGGTTTGACTTATGCTCGGTTTCTCAATATATTCGACTGATATAACCTGTCACACGTCGGGGTCTGATGTGGATGCGAGGGTAGCTAATGCATCAGCTGGTGACTTGTCACTTCGCGGGATCTTGGTGAGCGAAAAGATACCGAATTCTCATGCTAGGTTTTGAACGACTTGCAAGTATGCACCCATTCGATCGTTTTTTCTTCGTATTCGCCGTTGTAAAGGCTGGCGAGGAGTTGTGAGTCGCATAATGCGTTGATATGCCTTGCTCCAATTGCTTTTTCCAACCGCAGTCCCACTATCAGTGCTTCGTATTCCGCCTCGTTGTTAGATGCTGGGAAAGCGAGCCGAAATGACTGCTCCAGTATTTCTCCGGTCGGGGAGGTTTGTCTAATTCTGATTCCTGACCCATTGTGGGAAGATGACCCGTCGACGAAAATGGTCTATTTCTCGATTGTATCCATCACGGGTCAATTCTAGTGGTAGCTCGATTAAGAAGTCTGCCAGGACTTGCGAATTCGCGCTTGTTCGTGGTTTATACTTGATGTCGTACTCACTCAGTTCTACCGCCCATTTCGCCTTTCGTCCTGATTGGTTCGGGCTGTGGAGTATGGTCCTCAATGGCTGGTTGGTGAGGACGATTACTGAATGAGACTGGAAGTACGGCCAGAGTTTTCTTTCCAAGGTGTCGAGTGCTAGGGCGATTTTTTCTAGGGTGGAATACCGGGTAACAGCATCGTCGAGACTTTTGATGATGTAGAAGACCGGCTTCTAGTCCCCCTATCTTCCCTGACGAGGACGCCGCTTACTGCCAAACTTGACACCAATATGTAGAGGTATAAGGTTTCTCCTTCTTTTTGCTTGGATAGGACAAGAGGTGTAGATAGGTACTCTTTGAGCTGTTGAAGAGCGTCTTCGCATCTGGCGTCCCATTCGAATTACTTGTTCCCTCCGAGAAGTTGGTAGAATCACTGGCATCTGTCTGTTGACTTTGAAATAAACCGACTTAATGCGGCGATTCATCCCGTGAGTTTTTGCACCTCGCGCATGTTTCTCGGTGAAGGGAGTTCAGTGAGTGCCGCGATCTTCGGTGGGTTTGCTTCTATTCCCCTTTTGGTGACTATTTATCCGAGGAACTCCCCTGAAGTGACTCTGAATGTGCATTTGGCTGGGTTGAGCTTCATCCCGTATTTGTTCAGGCTGTTGAAGGAGGTTGTGAGGTGAGCGATGTGGTCATCGGATGAGGCTGATTTTACCAGCATGTCATCTATATATACCTCCATTGTTTCTCCGAGTTGGCAGCGAACATTTTGTTGACGAGCCTCTGATACGTTGCTCCGGATATATTGAGGCCAAACGGCATCACCTTGTAGCAGTATGTTCCTCGGTCAGTGATGAACGATGTTTTTTCTCGGTCTTCGGGGTGCATCAATATCTGGTTGTACCCGGCAAAAGCGTCCATGAACGATAGGAGCTTGTTGCCTGCCGTAGCCTCGACGAGCCTGTCGATGTGAGGAAGTCGGAAACTGTCTTTTGGGCGGGCTTTGTTGAGGTCGGTGAAGTCAACGCATACTCTCCACTCCCGTTCTTTTTATTGACGACCACCGAATTTTCAAGCCAGACTGGGTATTTTACTTCGGTTATCGAGCCTGCCTTGGATAGCCTCTCTACTTAGTCGTTCACCGCTTGAGACCGCTCTGGCCAGAGTTTCCATCTTTTCTATTTGACGGGTTTGAAGAGTGGGTCAACATGGAGTTCATGGCATGTTACCGTAGGGTCAATCCCCTTCATGTCGCTGGTCGACCAAGCGAAGGTCGAGGCGTTTCGGCAAAGGAACTCGATGAGTCGGTCCTTCAGGTCCTTTCTTACTTCCGCGCTTATACCTAGGCACCGTTCTGGGTCGCTGATGTCGATGTTGACTTGCTCGACCGCGTCACGGCTTGGTCCTTCCTGGGGTGGTAGTTCTATCTTCTG
This sequence comes from Orychophragmus violaceus, assembly GCA_030180135.1. Classification (NCBI taxonomy): domain Eukaryota; kingdom Viridiplantae; phylum Streptophyta; class Magnoliopsida; order Brassicales; family Brassicaceae; genus Orychophragmus; species Orychophragmus violaceus. The sequence continues at coordinate 38,420,594 of CM058240.1, forward strand.
TTCGGCGAGTAGGCAGGCTTAAAACTTCCTGCGTAGCTTATGTTCGACGAGAAAACAAGTGCTGGAAACTTCCTGGCTTCCTCGGAGTGTAAATGTTCCGTTCGGAGTTGGGAATTTGACGCATTGGTAGTAGGTCGACGGGACTGCTCTCATGGCGTGGATCCATGGCGTTCCTAAAATAGTATTGTAGATTGCCGGTCGATCGACGATCACGAATTTGGTCATTATTTCGTTCTCCCAACGCGGACTGGTAATTTGATTGTTCCAATGTTTGTGGTCGTCCCTCCAGTGAAGTCGGTTAGGGGTCTTTCTGAAAGTTTTATCTCGTAGTCGTATAGCTCCGTTCTTTTAAGGTTTCTTCGTATATGAGGTCGACCGTGCTTCCGGTGTCGATTAAAACTCTGTTTACCTCACAATCGCCGATCTGTACCTCGACGACGAGTGGGTCGTTGTGTGGTTTATGCAACCCTCTCTCATCGTTCTCGGTGAATGTTATCACATCCTTCCTTCCGAGCTCGTGATCCGTGCTTTGTTTGCGATGTCGGTATGTGTCTACCCTTCGTCTGTACTCTTTTATCGATCGCACAGAGTTGTTGCAGGTCGGGGCCCCCCACGATCATGTTGTTTGTTTGGGCCCAGCTTGTTGTTACTATCGGTTCGACGACGTTGCTTGGTGGTCGTGAAAGAAAGGTTACAGATGAGATAGCCGGCCTCGAAGGAAACGGGCTAGGAATATGCTCGGATATCGTGAAGTTGTGATAATTTGAAAGTGGTCTTGTCATCTCAGCCTCGTCTTAGAGTCTAGAAAAGTTTATCGGGTCCCCACAGACGGCGCCAATTGTTGATGCGGAATTTCGATCTAGTCCGGAAAGTCAGTTTACGATCTGAGAAGTCTGAACTACGAGGTGAGAAATAAACTTAAATGAGGTCGGAACTGTTCTTTATTAATCTTAAGGCCGAAGCCGAGCAATGAACAGGACGTACGGGGTGGGAGTCCGTCGAATGGTGTGCTCCCGAAATAAGTCTTGAGCTCGGAGCTTTATAAGAGTAGCTCGTAGCCCTCGCAAGTTACAATGTGTCTAAAATGAAGAGTGAAGGTCCTATTTATAGCGCTTGAAGGCTGACTTCCTTTTGGGTCATTGACTCCTTAGCGGGCTTGTCTTCTTGGACCGAGATGAATTTGTTGACTTAGCAAGATTTCCAATGGGCTTATGGATGGGTGTCAAACCCATATCCAACACTTTCTTGTATTAGACTTTTTGACCGTTGTGTATGAGCCTATAAATGCTCAGCTTCGAATTCATTGTAAATCATCCTTTTCAACCATTTTAAATTTATTAGAAATATTGTGTTTTTCTTCCAAAGTTTGTGTTCTTTGTGAAGTGTTTCTTCTATGAATATTGTGAGTGGTTCACCTTGTTCTTAGGAGTCTCAGATTAATCTATTTGAGTGATTCAGATAGCTTGTTCTTAGGTTGAGAGAGCCAATCAAAACCAGTGGTTGAGAGAGTCAATCACAAGTTCCACCACCACATCTATCTTCAATTCGTCTTCCGCAAGCTTGGCTTAGGAATCATCTAATCATTAAGTATTTTAGCATTGGAGTGATTACAGGGCTGCATCATCTAGTATCATAGCCGAAGGTTCTAAATCAGTTGTATTCTATCCTTTACCTTTCGGTTATTGCATTTAGTTTCTGCTTAGATCATAGTTTATTTTATGTCTCAATCAAAAACCTCATAAGAATCATTTGTCTTGCATTAGTTCTCAGTTTTTCATTCATCTATTTGCATTCCATAGTTTTTCTTTTGTTTCCTCATTCAAAAACCAAAAGAAAAGAGTTTGCTTGCATTTCTTATCATTGTTTTTGCATCCTTAAACAAAAATCAAAACAAAAAGTGTCATTCCATTGCATTGTTTGAATTTGTGTTCTTAGTGTTTCTTCATTCTAAAATCAGAAAAAATAGAAGAGATAAAGTTCCTAGTGTTTGATTCGAGTTTTCTCAATTGCATAAGTTAAGAAATTGTTATTCCCTTATTTACAACCTGCATTCATTCGAAATTTCAAAAAAAATAAAGTAAAGATTTTGTTAGTTTTTGGTCACAGGAGTTTGTCCATTTCTGCTTCAGCACAATTTTGATAATCAAATAAAAAGGCTCCTCAAGTTTTTATCTCACAAATCTTGTTTCCATTTCTGATTTAAAATATGTAGACTTTGGTAAAGAAAAGAAAGCTTGTTTAAGACTAAGCATAATCATTCTGAGTTTTCTATTCTTTTATTTTTCGTTTGGACTCCATTAATACACCTTAAACTTCTTGCAAGTACATAAAACAAGGAAGAAGAAGAGCCTTATGGAGACAATTGGAGTGAGGAAGAGGAGAGTCTAACCTATTCAGATGAGCACACAGACTATGAAGAACCCCCGTGGCCAGAGGACTATACTAGTTCTAAAGAAGAAACACATGAGGAGGAACTAGAACCAGACCCACCAGATTGCACCAGAAGCTATATCAAGGAAGCATGGTACCAAAAAGAAGATTCATGGACAGAACAAGGCTATCAATCTTCAGATTATGATGAGGTTGTGGATGAGAAGTACCAGTACTACAGAACCTCACCAAGGAAGAAGGAGCATCACCACCCTTTGATGACCAGTCAAGCACAAAACCAGTACAAGGCAGCCAACTAACAGAAGAAGAGGTTTCCTAGTGTTTTCAGGAAAATGCAGTAAACCTGAAGCATACTTGCAATGGGAAGCTGACATGGAGGAATGGTTACAAGATAACAAGATTCCGAAAGAAAGGAGGCTAGTACAAGATGCCTCAGCATTCACAGAAAAAAGGCTGATGAATGGTGGATAAAGGAGAGCACACCAACCATCTATAAGAAGCCAGTACTAGATTGGAGAGATCTCAAGTCCAGAATGCATAAGGAATTTGTAGAAGCTTCAGGCTACAGCCAAGAGATTGAAGCCTACATCCAAAACGCAGACTACTCCTAAGCACAAGTATGTTTGCTACCCAAAGCCTAAGGATGTGTTCTCAAACACTTACACCTACCAAGCAGAAGCTAAGAATGCTCTTCAAGAAAAACATGATCAGGAATGGCAGAGGATCATAGAGATGTTGCACCCAAAGAAACCAGAGCAACAAAGCTTCATCCAATGCAACCGGACCCAGCTTTGATGCCTCACTCAAGCTGTTAAACATGCCAACACAAGGTAAGTGTTCTAAATTTGTGGATTCCAAAGAACCTACTTGTTATAGGTGCCATAAGAAAGGGCATTTTGCTGCAAATTGTCCCAGTAGGAAATTGATGAGAGAAACTTTACAAAGAGATTAAACAGAAGTAACTAGAGAGAGTGATAGATTATCTCATTCGGATTTTTTAATTTCCAGTTCAAGATTTATGTACTTGTCCTTGCCAAAGAGTTTTGATGCAGGAATAAGACAAGAAGAAGAGCATATAAGCCAAGGTCAAGAAAAGCAGTTCTTACACCTGACTTGTTCAAAGGAGGCTGAGAAAGAGGAAACCAAGCAAGACAGCAACAGAAGAGTGCAAGCAAACAAGGAGCAGATTATGTTTCAACTTGCCAATGCAATCACTGTGAGTTTAAGTTGCACCAAATATATTCTTATAGTATTAAACTCAGATTTAATGCACTTGTTCTTGTTTCTGGGAATTTATTTTGGTACAAGCAAAACTAAGAAGGATAAGGCAAATGAATCCTTAGTAAAGAGACTAGAACCGAGTTACTTGTTTCCACATGAGCCATAAGCAAATCAGAGAACTGAAAGAAACCTAGTCCCAACCAATTTCAAGGTTACATCTGAACTTAAAGTATTTAACTCTAACTCTCAAGCTACAGGTATAATGAACTTGTTCCTAGAGTCAAGTGATGAGGCATGTAGAGCTAAGAGTGTTGAGACCAAAGAAGAAGTCAAGGAGAAACCACCAGATCCAACATCAAGACATATTACCAAGATGTCCATTCTGAATCAAAACATTAAAGGCGTTGACTAGGTAAGTAATTCTTATAACTAGTTTGTTCTTGATAACTCAATGAACTTGTCAAATGAGGGATTAGTGTTCTGTCCACCAAAAGAACAAAAGCAATTTTCCATAGGTATTTTGAGAGCAAGTTTAAAATTTATATCTCATCATAGGATACCCATAATCCACTTGTTTCTTGCCTAAAGTGTTGAACTCATTGCAAGTCTTCAGAGAGCCGACAGCATTGAAGCTCCTCCAGAACATAATTTTCTACTAACACAAGCAGCTGAGACATCAAAGATGAGCAGAACTGATATCACCAAAGAAGAGACAAGTAATTACAACCTAAAGGAAGGAAACATCATACCAGGCCAGAGCATAGGAGTGCTATTATCATACCTGCTCAAAGGAGAACCCCCTGATGCTGAACACATTACCAATCAAACTAGTTACCAAGGTAAGACCCTAATCTCACAAAGGGGAATGAAAGCTAACTTGCTTTCTCTTGGTGCAGGTTATACAGTTTCGAGGTCGAAACCTTTTCAAGAGGGAGAGTATGATGAGGACATCAAGTCTTCATCAACCAAGGAGAAATGAGAGGACATAAATCAATCAACCAAAACACTTGGAGAGAACCTGTTTGATTGCACCAGAGACATATGTGGATTTCTTGGAGCATATCTATCCAACCAGAAGGACTTAAGCTACAATTCAACTTGTTACAGAAGCTTAACCCATCAAGAAATCGGGGAGAGTTCAAATCATCAGAGTTTAGATGAAGAAGTTATTTAACTTCTAAAACAGATGATTCTCATCTTGCTTCATTTGGAGGCTCAAGGATTCCATCACTTACAAACAAGACAATGGAAACCAGGAGAGAAATCTAAGAATTGAGGAGACACATTTAAACATCTAGGAGAGTTCTCTATCAAGTTCCCATACACTAGCAGCCATAGGATCAGAAGGATCTCATTATTCTCACACTTGCCTAATTTGGAGCCAAAGGAGATCAATCACCAACAACTCTTTTCTGACTTCCGGCCACGATTGAAGCTCACTTACATCATCCAAAATGTACCTAGACACTCTACATTCATGCCAAAGCTTTCAAGATTCAAGAAGATTCATCTTTCCATTTCTGGCCAAATATTCCAATAAATCCCAACTGCCATATTCCTTATATTTTGTGATTCCTTTCTTGTATTTGACCTTTCTGACCGTTGTGTATGAGCCTATAAAAGCTCAGGTTCGAATTTATTGTAAATCACCCTTTTCAACCATTTTAAAGTTAATAGAAATATTCCGTTTTTCTTTCAAAGTTTGTGTTCTTTGTGAAGTGTTCCTTTTCTGAATATTGTGAGTAATTCACCTTGTTCTTAGGAGTCTCAGATCAATCTATTTGAGTGATTCAGATAGCTTGTTCTTAGGTTGAGAGAGTCAATCAATCCCACTGCTTGAGAGAGTCAATCACAAGTTCCACCACCACATCTACCTTCAATCCATCTTCCACAAGCTTGGCTTAGGAATCATTTGTTCATCAAGTGATCTTAGCATTGGAGCGATTCCAGGGCTGCATCATCTTGGTATTAGAGCATTCATTTTCCCCCACAGAATTAACTAATTAATTAAGGAACCGAAATAGCTACTTAACTTTAATAACCAAGATTATCATGTATTTGGCAGTTCCCTAGATAATCAATTGTTCAATATTTTCGGTTGCGTATGTGCATATGTTAAATATTATAACCTAGACCCTATATGTTAAGTAGTATAATTATTAACCTACTTTATGTCAAATCTTGTTAACATAGCCGTTGTTTACTAATGTCAAAGTAAGGCTGATGCCAAAACTAGCAAAATATGTTTTAATCTTAGTCTTATACCAAATTTGGTGTGTTGATCTTAATCTTATACGAATTTGATGTTTTGATACCATTATGAATGTTTAACAAATCTTTAGTATTTTATGTATTTTAATTTTTAATTAATTTGGTTATTAGTATAGTTTTCAAATTAACATTCTGTATTAATTATTATTAAAAAGTATTAGAAAAAGTAAATTGTTAATCATTTTGAAAACAAAAATTTAGTTATACTATTGCAATTTAGTCAATAGATAAAAAACAATTTAAATATATTTTAAATTAAAAAGAAGAGTAAGATATACATATTTTTAGGTGTTTTGTGAACAGTAGAACACCAAATATGATACGACACTATTCACAAAATACCAAAAATATATTTTGCAGTCCAATTTGCAGTTGCATTGGAGCAAACAAGACTGCATATGGTGTTTTGTCGTTGCATTGGAGTTGCTCTAATTGGTGGTTGATATTGTTAGCTTTATGAACATTATTTCATGCAAGTGTGACGGCAAGTGTCAAACTCTAGTTTTTTAATATGCTATGTGTAAACAATAGTTCATGCATAAGTCATTAAGTGACACCAACAAACCATTATTTGTACGATATTACATTAACCGATAAAAAAGTTAAGTGAAAATCTTAGAAGGCCCGCCAATCCCAAAAATTTAACGTGCCTAAATTATCATAAACCGCCAATACCATAACCATTATAAGCTCTCTCAAATTCAGCATTTATTTCTCTTTACAGAAAATCTATTGCAAAAAAAAAAAAAATGTCTCAAAGGAAATATCAATTCCTTCGGGGATCAACAAGTCGACGACGAAACGGAGGTTGAGATTGAATGTCCTTCGGTCTTGGATATTTCAAGAGGTCTTCACCGGAAAAAATATCAAACTACTTTTGGTGGACGAACAGGTTTCTTTATAGTATAATGATACTTTTGAAGTTTCACGTCTTGCACTGTTCTTACGCTATATAAACTTTTGTTCTTACGATGTATACAGTTTTTTTCTTTCGCTGTATAAAGTTTTAAGTGTTGCACTTTATAATAATAGGGCCAAAGGATAGAAGGAGAAATATGGGGTGATTATGTTGGAATCTTCGAGTGGCTGTTAGAATTTGAGGGCCACTGGGTTCAATGAAATAATCTTCATATCCTTGATAGGCCAGTGTTAGGCCGCTTGACATATAGTTTTTGCTCTTTGTGTCGAATCAGTTCAAGTATAATATGGAGAATTCCATTCCATAATGGCCAACACTACTTAGACTTGAAGCGTATACATGGCGTTTCAAACGGCACTTATCCAATCAGTATAATTTTTGTTTTAAGATTATAAGTTTTATGGGACTTTATTGTTTTAATATGATTTGGTTATGAATTTGTTTGGTGTTTTTTTAGATATAGATTTGATTGGTATTGTGCTTGGAATTGATGGCTTCAGAAGAGATCCAGTGGTTCCTACAAATGATCGGGAAACTTATTACTAGAGGCGTCATTACGTAAAATTCCCAATTAGATTATTTGGAGTAAGTATAACTTCCATTTATTTCATAAAGAATATTTTTAGAATGACTGAAAGCTTATTTGTAGTAAATAACAGAAGAAACAAGTCATTGGATTGTGTGGTCAATGGTGATCTTGCTTTTAGGCTGGTGAGGGCTTGGGGAAAAGTCCGAATGGGATATTGTTCTGCTTATTTCAGTGTTTTAATATCGTCAAAATAGTGGTGGTATATGAAATTTCAAACATTTTGTAAATTTGTTCAGTTACCGTAAATCGGTCACATCAGTCGCTCTTCAGTCGTTATGGCGTCGTAAGAGTGTCGTAAATTAGTCGAAACGTAGTCGTAAGATCAGTCGTATACCAGACGTAGATTTGTACGACTGATTTGCGACACATGTATGTCATGACGTAGTCGGAGCAACAGTCATAGATCAGTCATAACACGTCCCGACTGTTTGGCGACTGAATTGCTACGGCCTACGTTAGTCACATATGCGTCGTACATCAGTTGTAAAATTACGACTGATCTACGACTGATTTATTTTGCGACCGAGAATTGACGACTGATGAGTGTGGTCGGTAATCAGTCATAAAATCTGATAGTACGACTGATTAGCGACTGATTAGGGTGTCGGTATTACCATGTTTTCTTGTAGTGAACCAAGTAAACTTTGGTCTAGTATCTGCTAGGTATATCCTACACCATATCAACTTAATATCAACGACGGAAATGTAAGTCGAGGTTTCTCGCAAAAGTACCGAGCTCAAAGAAAACATCTTAAACCTAGTAAACGCTGCTTAGCACACTTGTCTAAATTATGTATCGACCAAGTACACCTTTGTCTGGTATCCGCTGATACCAATTTACTATCGACAACGTGAATATAAGTCGAGATCCTCGCACCAGTACCGAACTCGAAGTAAACTTCAAAACCCAATTAGACGCTTCCGAGCACACTGGTTTTAATCATCATGGGTCCCTAAGTCGAGTATGTCTCACTAACCTGCGAAACTTAACTCAAAACTCAGTTAGATGCTTCCAATCACACTGGTTTTAATCATCATGGGTCCGTAAGTCGAGTATATCTTGATAACCTTCAAAACTTAACTCGATACCCATGTAGACGCTTCCGAGCACACTGGTCTTAATCATCATGGGTCCATAAATCGAGTATATCTTGCTTACCTTCAAAACTTAACTCGAAACGCAGTTAGACGCTTCCGATCACACTGGTCTCAGTCATCATATGAGTAAACCTTGCCAACCTTAGAAATTAACTCGAAACCAAGTTAGAAGCTTTCAAGCATGTTGGTCTCAATCATAAAAGGTCCGTAAGTTGGGTATATCTTGCCAACCTTCAGACTCAAAACTCAACTCGGAACACAACAGAACTCTCTTTTGGACGCTGAGTTCAAGCACTATTTCCAAAACAGGTCCATAAGACAGGAATATCTCGCTAGCCTCCAAACTCGGAATACAACCCAACATGCTTCCGAGCGCGATGCTCCTGTAACACAAAGAATCGAATAATAAAACACACTTCCCCCCGGAAACTATATGAAGCTTCTAAGAAAGTCTTTGAGTTAAACGAAACCAACTCATACGGTTTATACGAAGCCGAAAAGGAGATTTTTGTTCCGAAAAAAATCTGCTCAACTTTTCCGCATTAATCAACATAACGTCAACACGACTGCTCGGCTGCTCGGAAGTACAGAGAATCCCACCAAGCTCGACCAACCAATCCGGAGCTAAATCCTCATCGGAAATTGGAGCGGACATGTTCGGAAAATCCAAACAAACATACTCGGAAATCTGAGCAGATTTGCTTGGAAATTCCGAGCAGACATATTCGGAAAATCTGACACGATGTCTCTCTCAAACTCATCACAATCGTAAACACGACCGGTTCACAATTCCACGCACTTTCTCGATTGTTTTGCTCGCTCGAATTCGGAAGCAGCGACGAAAGACCAACAATGGGTTTCCAAACATATGCAGACGAGTCTTAAAACTTAGAAAAAAACATTTCATTTAAAGTAACGAAGCATCCAAGTCATACACCGGAACGACCATTCGTTCAGAAGAAAAGTTAAAAAAAAAATTGCTCGAAAGACCACCCTTCAGAAACTTTGCATGTGAGCTTTGCTCGGACGATTCAAGCTGCCCGGCTGCTTGGATGATCAGACGGTCCAAGCAAACCCGCTCGTCACTTCTATGCATAACTTGCTCGATGAACTGGTCTGGTCGGAAATATTCTACTCAACAATGTCCTGCTCGGCATTTCCGATCAGTCCATGCTGCTCGGCATTTCTGATCAGTCCATCTTGCTCGGCGCTATGAAGTGATAGTATAATTGAAAAAACTTCCCCCTCAGCTTGGAGACATCTGTTCGGCGAACCGGGTGATCATCCCACTCAGCGTTCGTGTGCCGATCGGCCCGGACAGACTACTTAGACATATTGCTCGGTTTATTCCCAGATTAAACACACTCGGCGACCAATCAGTCTCCACAGAGCAACAAAAAATATTTCGACAACTTCCGGCAAAAACTTCTCGACAAAATTTCTTTTGAATAGCTCGAAAAAGAGAATTCCTTTGACAAGGAGAAACTAGCTTGACTACTCTCTGAGAGGAAACCAGCTTAACATCTCGTCCATGAAAACTTACTCCAAAGCAGTTCAGTGACTTACGATAGATAAGCCAAGCATATATAAGCCTCGCAACTATTCCTTTTCTTTCGTGGAGAAAGCCAAGACCCACACCTCGCACGATTTCTTAAACTCAGTCATCAATCTCTATACATCTTTGTATCAAAGTGTTCATCTCACACTCATCAACTTATCAGTAAAAACATCTAAACAACTTCTCAAAGCTAAACGGCTCGACGATGACGATAATCTCACCTAAACAGCTTATTACTGCTCGACAAAACTAGAAATTCATCAAAATATCAAAACTACCTTTCATGGCTAAAACGATTCGCTGACATCGCAAGAAATGCTCGAGAATTTTCCATGGGAGATTTGCTCTCGGAGAAACAAACTTCTAATGCTAAGACGATCATTCTTTCACAGCTAGGCAATTATACTTTTGTACAAACACACAAAAAACTAACAATATGCATGGCAAGCATTGGCATGTTTGCTTGTCAAGAACACATATAAACCATTTCGACACTAATTCATCCGATCGGATCTAAAATATGAGCAGAGTGTACGATCAGCCCGCGAATTGATATTTGTGGCGTACGCCCCGCTCGGCGTGTATGTTCCTCTTGGATGACCAACAAAAATTTTTCTCAGCAAGAAAGCTTCTACATGTGTGATGAACAGCTTGATTCGTCCTTGATCGGATATCATTACGAATCCAGTTCAGAACATATTCATCTCCTGTCGATACATCTTCCTCACTACTTCCGCCACCAATCATGCTCGGCATTCTGACCCTCCATGATCTACGACGAAGATATTAAGACAATCATCCATTACGACTAAACAGTCATTGAAGAGAAGAACGACTAGACCAAAACTTTTGAACAATTGTTTTTGCCTTGACTACTTAAAGCTAGCCAGCATTAGACTCGAGTCTGATGAGCTGGGCGGCTAACTATTGGGGTCAAAATTCCCCTTGATGAAATCAATGGTCGAAAACGGATTGAGCAATCAAACTTAGTTGTTTTTCGCATAAGCGACACTTCGTATGGACGATGTTACGTATGATTGACATTTTGTGTAAAGTATACGAAGTCACGTAGAAAAACTTCCGAACAATCAGACTGTTCGGATAGATCGCGCAATCATGCATATCACTCGACGCAATCTACATGCAAGCTCAAACACGCAAATGAGATGCTCCGAAGATCCGTGCAGGCCAAGCTGCTTGGAAATTCCGAGCAGGCCAAGCGGCTTGAAAATTATGAACAGGCCAAGCTGCTTGGAAAATCCGAGCAGACCAAGCTGCTCAAAAAGTCCGAGCAGGCAAGGCTGCCTGGGCAATATGAGCACATTCCCTTGGATTAACACATTCCCTTGGAAGTTCCGAGCAGAACACACTCCCATAAAAATTGTGAGCAGAATACACTCCCTCGGAAACTTTGCTCAGACTAGCTGCTCGGATATTTGCTAACATCTTCCTCCGAATGTGCGACTAGCCGCAACCTATCATCATAACGATAACTTATACATTACTACCCGTTAACAAAATCGCCGAATAAGTTGTACGAAATACAAACTTGGGCCGAACCCACAAAACTCATATTCCGTAGACTTTCGGCCGGATAAAGAAGACTTTTACTAAAACGGTCTTGGATCATCCTTTACGACCCATTCAGAAGATAAGGTTAAAACACAGAAGGAAAATTACAAAAACGGAAAGATAAACTCGAAAAAGAAAAGAGGAAGATGAATTCGAGCAAGAAAAGGAAAATCCGAGCAGAAAGGAAAATCCCAACAGAAATGGAATATGCGATAACAGGAAAATTTCTAGAAATCTTGCAGGCTAATATCCTCGAAACCGACTCGCAGTAACTAGGTAAGACGAAGGACTTCCTGCGATCAAACCATCTCGAAAAACCCTAGAAACTAGACTTAGACTTTTCTTAGCTCTTACGTTTTGTACTTTGTTTCCGATCAAACAAATCAATAAAAATAACCTCCGGGTCTCTTTTTGTGTCGTTAACTTTAGATTTTTTTGTTCCCTAAAAAGTTTACTCCAAAAGAATTGATAGTGCTAGTTTCAACTCTCACAGTTTGGCGCCGTCTATGGGGAATAGTAGTTTCTTACACCTATAAACCACAGGTTAGCAAATCCGAAGATATGGCCACCGATGGAGATGCAAACAGAGACAAGACAGATCACCAATTAGCAATCGACGGAACGGACAACAACACAGCGCATAAAACTACGACGAGCAACGTCACAACAAGCAACGCTGCGGCAGTCGACATCAACACAGACACAACCGCAACAAATGCAACAGCCAATGCGACGCTGGCTGAGTTGAAAGAGATGGCAGCCGCGCTGATGCAAAGGACTCAAGAGCAGGAGAAAGCGACCAACGCGCTCATGAAGCAAGTGGAAAGCTTAGAACCGAATATTGTGCAAGGAACACCCGAACAGTGAATTTCGCCACAACCAAGCGTAGGCGACTCGATTTTCCAACGCCCGGCGGCTCAACGAGAAATCCTATGAACCATTAATCACAGCTTGCAAACAAGCAATCCCCCTTCAGCAATCGGATCCAACACGATAGATCCACCACCACTAATCCGACCAAGGAGGCTCACGACGACTATCGACGTCAACGAAGAATATTGCGTGAACGCAACCTCAAACAAAAAAAGTTGTAACAAGGATACTAAAATCGGATCTGGATTCATTGAAACCGATAAGAACACTTTGTAGTGTTCAAAGATCGTCTTCATTGTAACTCACGGAAGATCAAGCGAATTTCCATAAATCTTGCTCAGCATCTTGACTATCCAATCATGCTGCTCAATTGTCCACATAATCATGCTCATCTTGCAACGAAGACTGCTCGCATACTCATTTTCCGTATGCTGAGCTTGCTGAGACGATCCACTCGCATACAGCTGGTTCTTCTTGCTCGACGATCTGGTTTATTTGCGACCACGACCTTCTCTGGAACTCGCAGCATGCTCGGTAACTTGCAGCGTGCTCGGAAATTCTACGTGTGCTCGACAATTCGCAGCATGCTCGGAAACTCGCAAGCATGCTTGGAAACTCGCAGGCGTGCTCGGCAACTTGCAAGCATACTCGGAAACTCGTAGGCAGGCTCGGCACCTCGCAACCATGCATGAAAACTCGCAAGCATGATCGGAAATTAGCAAGCATAATTGCGAGTTTTCATGCATGCTTGCGAGGTGCCGAGCCTGCCTGCGAGTTTCCGAGTATGCTTGCATGTAGCCGAGCACGCCTGCGAGTTTCCAAGCATGCTTATGAGTTTTCGATCATGCTGCGAATTGTCGAGCACGCATAGAATTTCCGAGCACGCTGCAAGTTACCGAGCATGCTGCGAGTTCCAGAGCAGGTCCTGGTCGCAGATAAAACTCGCAAGCATGCTCGGAAATTAGCAAGCATGCTTAAAACTCGTAAGCATGCTCAACAACTCGCAAGCATGCTCGGAAATTAGCAAGCATGCTTAAAACTCGTAAGCATTCTCAGCAACTCGCAAGCATGCTCGGAAACTCACAAGCATGCTCAGATCCTCACAAGCATGCTCGGAAACTCACAAGCATCCTCGAAAACTTGCAAGCATGCACGGAAACTTGCAAGCATTCTCGGCAAACTGCAATAAATCTCGGAATATCTGAACACGTAAGACTGCTCAGAACATCCGAGAACGTAAGACTTCTTGGAAAATCCGAGAACGTAAGACTTCTTGGAAAATCCGAGCACGCACGACTTCTCGAGAAATCCCAGCACGCAAGACTGCTGAGAAAATCCGAGCACGCAAGACTGCTCGAAAAATCCGAGCACGCAAGACTGCTCTGAAAATCTTAGCACGCAAGACTGCTTGGAAAATCCGAGCACGCAAGACTGCTCAGAAAATCCGAGCACACAAGACTGCTTCGAAAATCCGAGCACGCCAGACTGCTCGGAAAAATCGAGCTTGCAAGACTGCTCGAAAATCCGAGCACACAAGACTGCTCGAAAATCCGAGCACGTAAGACTGTTATGAAAATCATAGAATGCAAGAACTCACAGCATGCTCGACAACTTCAGATCTCTTTCCGAAATAAACCTTGCTCGGTTAGGCATGTTCGGACAAAACATGCATTGACCCGAACAAGCAAAGCACAAAAAAAAAATCTGCTCAGACAAAAGGGAGCAATATGCTTGAAAAAAAATAAGAAGAATAAACCGACAACATTATTTCTGCTCGGAAACTTACGTCGATGACCTGAACAATTTTTATCGAATAGAAGACAAGATAATTTTCATCGCGCATGACTACCAACAACAACAAAATTTATTACATTCTCTGAGAAGAGAAAGTTCCAAGTAGAATAAGACATGCTCGGCACCGTAACAAGCAAGATCATCTCTCGACGAAATACAACAAAATTCATCTTATCTCAGGGTTTCATCTTATCAGAAATCCGATCTAAGCATGTCACGTTCAGACACATACAGTCAGTGAATCCTCCGAGCAGTCCCACAAGAAATCTGAGCTGGGGATTTTTTACTGTTCGAGCACGTTCTGTTCGGACCTTTCCATGTCCAAGCTGAATCTTCACCAAGTAAAAGCACGTCCGAGAAACTAAATCCCTCCGAGCACCAATCCTTCCGTGCACAAAAATACGAGACGATTAAATCAAGTTGATCGTCTCCTGCATCCTATAGCAATTGCCAAGCTGAGCGGGAAACCAAACAGAATGTCGATGTTACGAGCAAACGAGCAGGAAGCTCTCGTGCGCATACAGGTCTGATTGACAAGACTGGTCCTGCTAACATCGTTAGATTTAGCCTGCTCGACATCTAAGATGAAACCGGTTTGCTCGGCGATTTTTGCCTTCCACGATCGTATGAAGAATCGAATCATAACGTTTCTGAAAATATGTGTTCAGCTCATAAAATCGAAAAATTTTGAAAAAAATCCTCACCCAAATGCAAATTTTTCGAAGATCTCTCCTCGGACAAAGCTGCTCGGAAAATCTGAACTCACAGAGCTGCTCGGATATCCGAGATGACATGCTCGGAAATCCTAACAGACTTGCTCGGAAATTCTGAGCACACGCGAGGCTGCTCGGAAATCCGAGCACAGACAGTTGTTCGGAAAATCCGAGCACGCCACACTCCACGAGTAGCGGTAAAACTTGTCTATTCACTCGTCCAACTAGTTTTAAGACCTACTTGGACAATCTACTCCGAGCATTCGACTCGCGAAACATTTCACTCAAAAATCCCTCAAGAGACTCGACACACCAGATCGCAATCACACAGCTCAACGCCTATGAAAAGGCGCAACTACTCAATCATACACTCTGAATTAACCGGTAAACGATAAATAACTTTCTTATCACTTTAATTTGATTTACTCGTCTTAAAATCAAATTTAGGATTCAAATTTCATAGTTTAGTAAACTAGTCCAATTCTCTATCTCGTCGGTTACTGGCCACAGCAGACAACAAATGCATCTTTTATGGATCCTAACCAACATATCATATACGGATTGAGGTTTTATACATCAAACGGATAAAAGCGCGCTATACACATTTTTATAATACTTGCTAGGTATGTTTGATATCGATGATGGGAATATAAGTTGAGATTTCTCGCACTAGTACCGATTCGAAGTAAACCTCAAAATCCAGTAGATGTTTCTTATACACTGGTCTATGACGTCTCAACCATGTAAACTTTGGTCTCATATCCGCTAGGTATATCCTACACCATATCAACTTAATATCGACAACGGAAATGTAAGTCGAGGTGTCTCGCAAATGTACCGAGCTCAAAGAAAACATCTTAAACCCAGTAAACACTGCTTATCACACTAACCTAAACGACGTCTCGGCCAAGTACACCTTTGTCTGCTATCCGCTGATACCAATTTACTATCAACAACGTGAATATAAGTCGATATGCCTCACACCAGTACCGAACTCAAAGTAAACATTGAAACCCAATTAAACTCTTTCGAGCACAGTAGTCTTAATTTATCATGGGTTCGCAAGTTGAGTATATCTCGATAACCTTAGAAACTTAATTCAAAACTCAGTTAGACGCTTCCGATCACACTGGTCTTAATAAACGTGGGTCTGTAGGTCGAGTATATTTTTCTAACCTTCAAAACTTAACTCAAAACCCAGTTAGAAGCTTTCGAGCATCCTGGTCTCAATCATCAAAGGTCCATAAGTTGGCTATATCTCGCCAACCTTATGACTCAAAACTAGGCTCGGAACACGGCATAACGCTCTTTTGCACGCCGAGTTCAAGTACTATTTCCAAAACAGGTCCAAAAGATGGGAATATCTCACTAGCCTTCAAACTCGGAATACAACCCATTACGCTTCTGAGCGCGATGCTCCCGAAACACCAATAATCAAACGCTAAAACACACTTCCCCCTGGAAACTATATGAAGGTGTTCAGAAAGTCTTTGAGTTATACGAAACAAACTTAGACGGTTTATACGAAGCCGAAAAGGATTTTTCTTCCGTTAAAATCTGCTCGACTTTTCCGTATTAATTGACGTAACGTCAACACGACTGCTCGGCTGCTTGGAGATACAAACAATCCCAGAAAGTTTGACCAACCAATCTTGATCCAAATCCTTATCGAAAATCTGAGCGAACATTCTCGGAAAATCCAAAAAGACATTGTTGGGGTCAAAAACCCCTCGACGAAAACAATAGCCGAGAACAAGATCGGACGATCGGACACGGACAAATATCCACTTCGGACAAACAAAGTTCCGTATAAATAACCAAGTTATACAAAGTGCCAACAACTTCGCTTGAACAACTTATTAAACAAAAGGATTCAACGGATACATTCCATACGAAACGGATGACATTTCATAAACAATGGACCGATCGGACAAACACACCTTTAGACATGGATTACGGATCAACGAAACATCCAAACGATTGAAGATCGAGCTGAATCAGCTCGGAACCGAGCCAAATCAGCTCGGAATCACCAAGCTGAATCAGCTCGGATATTCTGAGCTGGTTCAGCTCGGACTGAACCAGCTCGGAAATTCCGAGCTGATTGCACCTTCCGAGCTAAAACAGCTCGGACCCAAGATTTTCCCTTCTCATTTTCCAATCATGATTTGCCCCTTCAGAAATTCCGAGCTGAATGAATCTCTTGTATGCTTCCGAGCTGGATTTCGCTTCTCTGAACTTTTCGAACGGATAATCAAACATTTGCCGATATGCACAACTTCCCACAATCCGTCTTCGGAAACATCGGCTTATACCTTCTTGGCCGATAAATCAAGCCGACGGACCAAGTGAAAGGAAATAAGAACTTAGGCCCAAATATACAACATTTGGATATCCAAAGCTTTGGGCCGAATAAATAAGTTTGTACGCAAACAAACTCGGATTCGGCCCATCCGACAAATAGGTCAAGCCGTGGAAAGATAATTGTCAAAGAAAGGAGATAAACTCGAAGAAGTGAAGAGGAAGATATCTCCGAGCTAAAGAGGAAAATCTGAGATGAAAATGTAAATCTTAACGGAAAAAGGAAGGAGATAACAACAGGAATATTTCTGCAAATCTTGCGGAAAATATCCTCGAGGCCGACTTGACGCAGCTATATAAGGATATGGAAGTCATACGATTTAGATATAGCAAAAAAACCCTAGCATCTAGACTTAAGAACTTAGCAATTTTCTTAGCCGTTTCCGTTCTTTGTACTCTTTTCCGATCTTTGTACTCTCTTTTTCGATTTCCTATCAATTAAATATCCTCCGGGTTTATTATTTCGGTGTGTTTATCTTTGAAATTTATGTTCCCCAAAAGTTTGCTCTACTAGTTTTGACAGTGCGAGTTCCGACTCTCACAGACATACTCGAAATACGAGCAGATTTGCTCGAAAATTTCGAGCAGACATATTCGGACAATCTGATGTGATGTCTCTCTCAAACTCATACGTAAACACAACGGGTTCACGATTCAACGCATTTTCTAGGTTGTTTTACTCGCTGGATTTCGGAATCAGCGACGAAAGACCAACAATGGATTTCCAAACATCTGAAGACGAGTCTTAAAACTTAGAACAAAAACATTTTATTTAAAATAAAAAAGCATCCAAGTCATACACCGGAATGACCATTCGTTCAGAAGAAAAGTTCAAAAACATATGAAATTGCTCGAAAGACCACCCTTTGTTGATTTTTTACGTTTTAGCTCAGGATTTGGTTGGGATAAAGACACAAATAATTTGTTGTTCCAAATGAATATGGGAAGAATATTTCTAGGTATATAGTTTTTTCAAAAACATGATATATGATTTAATTATACATGTTTTTTTACTTATATGATAACAACATGTTTATGTTTATGTGATGATCATTTCTTTATTCACAGTAGGGACATCTATATTATTAAAACAGTTGGCTATTTTTGAAAATAACATTTAGTCATGTGTTATATTACAGATTGTGCCACTGCATTTAATAAAGATTTTTTTGTTTCATTAAGGGCATTATAGAATTATTAGATTTTGGACTATATGTGGGCCACGCTAAATATTTTCTAATTAATGATATTTTCAAAAATATACTCATAATATCTTTTAATATATTTTTATTTTAAATATTAATTCAAAATTAGAAAATATTTCGAAATTAGATAATATTTATGGTAAATATATCTATATTTCGAAATTATAGAATATATATTTATTTCAAAATTTAATATATATTTCTATTTCGAAAATAGAGAATATATTATAAAAAGTCTTTTATTTAGGATAGATATAAATCTTAGATGAAAAGATACTATTAAGATTATTTTCGTATCTATATATATAAAGAAGACTTTTCTCTCTTCTCCTTGTGTCACCTCATCATTGTTTAAGCATTTATGTCATTTTAAATTTTTATTTGAATAGTTTTATATATACTTAACTTTTATGAAAAAATATGAAAGGACATTTAAAACTTAAAAAAAATATAAACATCTTATTATCATAAATTTAATAAAAATTACACAACTATTAAATAATATAAATCAATTAAAACTTCAAATAATATAAATACATCTACATGTATAAAGAATGCTTTTCTCTCTTTTCCTTATGACACCGCATCATTGTTTAAGCATTTATACCATTTTAAATTTTTGTTTAAATAGTTTTATATATACTTAACTTTTATGAAAGAAATATGAAATGACATTTAAAACCTAAAATAAAATAGAAACATCTTAATATCATAAATTTACTAAAAAGTACACAACCATTAAATAATATAAATAAATTAAAACTTCAAATAATATAAATACATTATAGTTTATTTTAAAAAAAAATACATGTCAAGGCATTTAAAAGTATTTTTTATAGCATTAACATCTTTCAAATAGTATTTTAATCATTAAAACAATGTTAAATCCCAGAAACTAAATGTTTGCAAAATTATATAGAAATAATTTTTTATTATTGGTCTAAATCATCCGTTTAAGACAAAATGAATATGAGAAAATGATTATACCAATTGACTATAAAAAACATCTAAGATAGAAAATAATATTTGAATATCAATCCACATTGGGAACTATGTTTGAAGATATAAATGAGTACATTAAGCAATCCCTATAGACTAAGTATATATATAAATTAAACCCCTCCAAAACAAAAGTTAACTATTTTAAATATGTAAACAACAACCCTATCAAAATATGATATACAATAAAATAAAACACAAATTTAGTGGACTAAACCAACAATGCATTAACCTTAATGCAATAAAAACAAAAAATAGGTTTCACGGTTACTACAATTTTATATGTATTTTTTTGCTACGCGGTTAAATAACCGACAAAATAACAACTTACTGACAATAAAAGAATATTAAAACACAAAAAACTACACATAATAAAAATGGAGAAAAATCCTCCCGGAAAAAGGAAAAATGGAATACATAGACTTGGTGAGCTTTCAAAACTGGATTTCATAGAAAGAAAACGATAACGGACACTATAAAACAAGAGAATAACTAATTTAGATACAAAAATGAAAGAGATAATTATAAAGGGTATTAAAATATTTTTGTTAATTGTTTAAAGTTAACAGTATTAATTCTCTGTAATTATGTTAAATATCGATTCGATATAAATAAAGATAAATGTAAAAACTAAGAAGATTTTTCTGATAAAGAAAAGAAAACAAAATCTGTAACAACAATGGTTTGAACAGATTTGAAAATAATATGATGAACGATATTAAAATTTTAGAAGGAAACTATGATGAAAATTGGAAGATAAGAAAAAATTTGAGAGTAAAAATATGTACGCGCGGAAATCCCCTAGTATTATAAATAGGATGTGTTAGGGTTTTGTAAAGATAACTTTGATATTGAATAAACCTGGGTTTTAACCTAAGAGCTCTTGAGCCCTGTGAAGAAGATTCACAACCTTTTGTTAATTTCGTTGGGAGTACCAACAAATCAACAAGACCCGAGTTCGATACGTTTATCTTTTGGAGAACTTGTGTCCTTCTCGTTATTTAGCTTCCGCCACTCTATCAGTTGGTATCAGAGACAAAACGTTCCTATATCATGTCGCCGAGAAAGAATCTGCAGCAACGAAGGGATGAGAAAGCTATTGTTTTGCGAGAAATTTTGACGAAGTTTGAACAAGATCTATGCAAAAAGTTACGACAGGGCATGGAATATGTTCTACGCGCACTCCAACAACCACATGTCTTATCTCAGCGGGATGATGAGTTATTTGATGAAGAAGTTGAAGAAAGCGGTGATGTTCTCACGAAGATCCATGGTGATCCGATATTTGATGTTTACGATGATAACGATCCGAGTGTTGATGACTGTGTTGATGCAGATCCAACCTTCGATTTGTTTGATGAAGAAAGTGACAGCCATTTCATAGGATTTCAGGAGGTGGAGGACATCAATCTTGGACCAGCAGAACATGTTCAAGTGATCGACATATTTGGCATGATGGACGCAGCTACATATCTGGATACGAGAACAGAAATTACATGTAGTCTTCTTGTACAATGTGATCGGCTGATCAGTAACAAGCCTCCAGATCGAGAGTGCGTCTAAAATTTTTTTGCAAATCCTCATCGACATGTCAAAATAAAACCCCCATACCGAGATAGCAGCAAAAATTGGCTTCTTCGAGGTGGGGAAGATCTCTACAAAGAGATTTATATTGATCATGTCGCCGACGTCTATAATGATAGTGATCGCGATAATCTTCGAGATCATGATCATAGCTTGTTTCTTCAGGTAGAAGACATGACATATATACAAATCTTTGGTGATCCAATGTCAGATATCTACGTTAAGAATGCCGAACCACCATATCATATTCAAAGCGATTACTTCTGTGTATGGAGGTTAAAGGGGTATTTGCAAAGAAATCTCTGCGGTACATGTATTAGATATCTATTTTGTGAAGAAACTAGTTATGTTTCACATGACGGAAACGGCAGCAGGTTAACAGAAGTTGCAGTGATGGCGAAAACACTACATTTCATAATTTTTCGTCAATATGGGGTAACAAGAGAAGATTCTCATGTGAACCTAGAAATATACCAAAGGGACGAAGACAAAAATGTGGGTACGTCAAAAACAGAGTCAATGGCTTGGACTTTTGGAAAAATAGAGCACCTACGAATCCCATCTTGTCATCAAAGACAACTGAAAGGCTTCACATTCTGGGTTTTCACTCTTGGTTTTGTTGAAATTCAGTTTCATCTCTCTCAACAAGTTCCATTTGAAAGCTTGCACCAGTCATGTTTTGCTCTTCATGTGGTGAAATATAACTCGTTAACACAAAGTGGAGACCTTCAAGTACATTTTCTACACCTTGTTTAAAGGGTTGGGCAGTTAACGAAGATTACACTAGTCTACAAGGGTTTGTATCAGGTACCCCTTGAAATGTTTATACAAGTTGCTGCCTCAGAACTGAAAGCTGCGAAACTTCAACACGATAGGAAAAGATCTTTAGCGGGGGATCATGAAGCATTTGGCGCACAATCAGATTTCTCATTACAAAAAAATTTCCTAAAGCTAATGGGTGTCGATTTCAGAAAGGAGGTTAGGAGAACTGCTCGAAGTTTTAAGGAAAACTTTGTTGATATGCGACTGTTACCCTCTGCTAGCTTCTCATCAAAAAAATAAAAATCAGAAAGATGTTGCTTTCCATCAAGCGATATGTTAAGAAGCTTCCACCTGATATAGTTTGTTACTTGGTCCACTTTGATATGGGCAATAGAAGGTACAATGCTTCCCACCCTCTGAAGTTTTTAGCTGAGATCTTGGATGCATTTATGTGGTTCAACAAGGTACTTATCAGGGCATATTCTGCACCTGCATCAAAAGAACGTGGTGGTCAATCTATGAGCTACGATTCCTATGTGGGTAAAGTCAGTGATGTGATACTGATTCATTACTCTATACATCCGATTAAATATGATCATAGGCATGGAGGGACATGGAAGCCTCATTATCTGTATTTCTATGTTTGTACCAAGGTTCTTGGCAACGTCCCGCTTTTACGGAGGGTTGGTGATAACATTGACATGAGACAGCCAAGTCGTACATATTTTATTCCTCTTTCTTTGCCAGTTTTTAGGTGCTTTCGCTTATCATTCAGTGCAAGCGAGGTAGAAAAAGGGCTGGCAAATACTTGAGTTCAGATTTAAACGAGGAAGCTGAGTATGACCAATTGCCTGGGATCCTTGAGGAATTACGATATGAGAAATTGTTAACGCCTCCGAAGAAAGAGCATCTCGATGATCTTGCTAACAGAAAAAACTCTTTTTCTGAAGAAAAAATTGCCGGAAGAATTTTGTTTTTGTTTCACGTCACAGACATCAATGGAAATCCAACCTTTTCGTGATTTTATTTTTTTTGGTGGGCTGGTGGTGTTCCATTCGAATTAGGACAAGCTTTTGGTGTGGTCGCTCCAATTTCTTGACTACAATTATTTACACCAAGAGAAGATTAATTATCAGACAAGACAATTAATTGTGTGTACTGAGCAGAAACGACTCACTTGGCTTTCCTTATGGATCAACAAACAAGTCAAAATCAGTATATCTGATTGTGTTGCACTACAGCCGTATCAGCAAGGCCCAAACTCTAGTGTCAAATACATACATCAACACTCTTTCATTGTTGAGTTTGGTTTTGATATAAACGAATATATAAAGAGTGGGTCGATTAATGACAGTGACGAGGACAACAACATGGTAAAGATCACTCACAAGTTGAGATGTTCTTTGTTTCTTTCAGATTTCATGACAAAGACGAGATACACAGTTCCTGCAGTTAATGCGTCATTAATATTACCACCACCAATGTCAGTGGGTGATACTATTGGATGTCGAGGAACAGAGACCTCAGGAGTGAACAGTGCAGGAGACGTTGGGGCTCGCACATATACATGGCGTGAGTGTTGGAACAGGTGTTTTACTATCGAACACAATGAATTTCTTCTTAATACACCAGCTGTACAAGTGAATCTGGTTTCTAAGTGTGTTGTCATACTGGACTTCTTTCATGGCGTTTACATTTTTGATGTCTTCTTGGATGACGTGACGTCTCTAAGCCACCCAGTCTTAGGTCACTTTCAACGTAAGATGCTTCTTTTGGACATAGGGAATGCACGTTCAGTGTCATTTGTTGTGTGACATTTTGTGGTTTGTTCTCTTATTTTGGTCTTTCCATGGACTTGAATGAAGCGGATCGCATGAGGAAGATGAGTGGCATTGTAGACTTTCTAAGAGATGCTTGTTGTAGACAATTGGGTCAAAGCTACATCTACGACACATTAATTGGAGTCACGTTACTTGCGCATCAAGCAAATTTTGGTTTCATGTTTTGGCTTTGGAAAGTGTGTTGCAACCTGATAGCAACAAAGGATAAGAGTTGGAGTACTTGCCAAGGATAATCGAGATTCAGGGATGAATCTTTTCTAATCCGGAGGGGCTGATGTAGCGTATCATAAAGATATCGGCTTTACGTGTTTAATAATTGTTTATATATAATTATTAGATTTTCTTTTATTTAGGATAGATATAAATCTTAAATGAAAAGATACTATTAAGATTATTTTCATATATTATAAATAGGATGTGTTAGGGTTTTGTAAAGATAACTTTGATATTGAATAAACATGGGTTTTAACCTAAGAGTTCTTGAGCCCTGTGAAGAGGATTCACAACCTATCAACAAGACCCTGAGTTCGATACGTTTATCTCTTGGAGAACTCGTGTCCTTCTTGTTATTTAGCTTCCGCCACTCTATCAAAAATCATCTGCTTCTCTCACCATATGGATGGAAGGAAAAGTAGCAAACATAGCAGGATTACATTGTTGGTACGGCCTTTACTCAAGAGAGATAGTTCAGTGACTTGTGGGTTCGTGCCCTCATCTGAAAAACGGATTGTACTGGGATGGCTGATTGATAGTGGGAAGAAGTGCAAATCGGTACTTTTCGTTCACGTCTGATTACCCTTGCAATTGTCATTCAGTTCATAAAAGCATGATGCAGATTCTAGGCGGCAGATATTGAACATCCTTTGAAATTTTGCTAGGTGACTAATCCATGTTTTATCACCTAAAGTTCTGCTCATGTTAAAAAGAGTTTTACTATTAGACGTTACATTAGATTAATGAGTGTTGCATGTTCCACTGAGTTAGTATCAAACATGAGTTGGAAGCTGGGTTTTCATGGTCTCTAGTTCATAGGTAATGCAAAGATTCAGATTTACTCTTAGGTGGACACCCTCATACTGTGGAAAGTGATTCCAAGCTTATCGTAGCTTTGACTGTCATGAATGAATGCTTTCTGCCCATTAGTGACAGGAGGAGTGGCAAGCTATCGACTTCTGGCTGGTTAAGCTGAGTTTGTAAATATTACAAACCGTCTTCATTCTAATATGAATTTAACAGTATTTCAAATAAAAGACAGAATAGCAAAAGTAGAATAGTCGAGCAAGACCCACAGCCATTCCATCAATTAATCCCTTATCGTAGATGACACAACTAGGACATTCACTGACGATTTCAGACTTCAAATATGATCTCAAAACTTTGAACCATGAACGTCAGCTCCTCCATCGAAAACACAAAGCTAAGTCAATGAATGCTATATAAGATTAGCTCACATTATTCAATAACTGAATTATAATTAATCATTATATTATGATTTTCAACAAATTTCTAACCAAGGCACGACTAATTTAACCCGTTGGCTCGATCTCTCTTATAATCATCAGTTTTCACACGAGCGTTTTAATTTCATTTGCTATTTTGATCGGTGAGAAGTTGTGGTTGTAAAACTATTTTTCTTTACTTGAGCAGTATTTCTTCTATGGAGTCATTGACTTGTGCTTTCCTCACAATCTTTTCCCAGGAAATTCTTGAGCCTCTCTAGGTTTTCTTACAGTGGAAAAGTTTTTAAGAAAACAATCAAACTACGCTCTAGCAGGTTTACAAAAAAAGAAAAGAAAAAAAAAACACTGATCATCACTGCCTTCTCCATCCATCTTGCAAACTTCAACCACAGAAGACATCTTGTTGAAGCATCAATTTTGTACGCTTCAAATACATTTTGTTTTTACTATCATTATCAACTATAAATATTGGAAAAACACAGAAAAAAAAAAACAACTTACTTCTTGCATATATGACCGTTGAGATCCACTAACAACACCATCATTTCACATATTCGAAGCAATGGTTGCTCTCCATTCATTAGCATATTCTCTTTATTGTTCCTGTGTGCCAAAGAATTGATGACCATCACTACTTGATTGATTAACACATTGTTTTTGGAGGAAACTCATCTAAACGACATTTCTGACGAAGATAGTTATGCAATGCATCACATGCAAACACTAACTTTGTTTGTGTCTTTAATGAAAAATTAGGTGCATATTTAAATATCAGAAATCTAGATTTGAAAACACTAAATATTCAATTAACTATCTTAAAACAGATAATATTTATATGTTTGGAATAAGGCATGTACCGGGGACTTCTAATCTATTGTTACTTTTACATCATGAGCTGAATCTTCTCAACCACAAATATATATAATATATATATATATATATCTAATTTGTAAATCAAAATTGCACACAGCTAGCATATTTTGGGATACAGTTCATTTTCTATTTCGATAGCTAGCAGCTTCATTTCCTACTACTATTGAACAAAAAAACTGGAAAACAATTTATTACATACTTTAAAGTAGAGATAAAATCTTGTGCTTTCTCTTATTTTTGAAATCACTACATTTCTTGTTTTAACTATCAAACTTGGGCCAGTGTTGTTTAATACCCTTAATATCTTGTTAAATATTTGACTTATTGCAAAACTCGATCTCTTGAATACATCTCGAGGGAGAATGTATCTTGTGCTCTGTCCAACATAAGCAAAAAATGTGGCTGGCATTTTCTCAACTGAAATCTATCTTGTGTCTCTCGGATAAGGATACGCAAATCCAGAAAAAATATTGGGATACATACGATATAAACCCCGAAAATGTTCTAGATCCTCAGCTACAACATATTGTATGCATTCATTTTCCAATCTTGTATTTGGCTTTTTAATCGGACGTTGAATTTGTGAAAATAGATACAGTGCTAAAAGTAAATTTTTCACATTGATAGTTGACATCAACAAAATTATATCCACATCTGCTTGAAAGCTTCTTCTCCTTCTTCTATTTTTCTTTAGTTGTTGTTTTCTCTCTCACTAACAATTTGATCCATTGATGAATAATATGCATCTGAGATTAATCTCTTGTCTCTCTCAAACAAACCTTGTCGAAAGAAAAAAAAAATAAGAGAGGTTGCGATTAGAAATAAAACCACACGAAGATGGAATCCTCCTTCTTTTTATTCGACATGATTAGAAAGAAAGGCTGAAATCTCATTTATTAGAATATAGAGTAGAAGATCAAACCACTTTAGTAACCATGGAACCTGGATGGAATCCTTCTTGCTTTTGAGGATAATACAAAGCGCAACTTTTCCTGGTTTTCTAACAATTCTTTTTATTTGATAATTACAACATAAATAACGAGAGCTGATTCAATATAAATATTTTTTGTTTCTCAAATCTCCTAAAATCTCTTATATTTATCTCCTAAAAATAATCTCAAATAATCTTAAATCCCTTTAAATTCTCTTAGAATTTATATTTATTAAAATTTTCCGAAATCACAAATACAATAAGGGGGGTGTATTCAACTGTGGATTGTAAGTGATTTTGGGTTCTTTTTAAAATCCCCTATTATTCAACTGAGGATTTTAAATTCTCTTTTAAAATCTCCTGTTATTCAACATGAGATTTAAGTAAAATCATTTCAAATCTTATCAAATCCGCTGTTATTCAAACAAGAATTTAAAGAAATCATATCAAATCCGCTGTTATTCAAAAACTTAACAATCTTTTTGAAAATCACTTGTCAAAAGGATCGTATGGGATTTGAGATACATTTTTACTTGAAAAAAGAGTAGGAACAAATAACAGCTATATATGTGTTATTTGTGAGAGACTCACAAAACTCCATCTTCTAATTAAAAAAAAAAACACAGAAGAATATTTTATTTTTTTCTCTCTCTATTATCCTCCTCCTCCATTACTATACGATTTGGCCTCCTGTCACAAATCAAATGGCTGAATACTGAGCTGCAATAGGCAACCGGTAAACGGCTTCTCTCCTTCGGGAAGAAAGTGAAGATGAAGCTGAAGGTCGTGTTTCGTAAGGTCTCCGATTACATCTGTTACGATCTCAAAGAAATCGTCTTACCTTCATCACTTCCCGATCCTCCTCACGTCGTAAAACGCCGCACATTGACTTGGCACGAGCGATTTCTCGTAAGATTCCCTCATTCTCCTTACTCATTTCCTTTTGAAATTGCCATTAGTCAAATGCCTCTATATACTGTGGTGAAGAAGTTTTTAATATATATATATATATATATAAGATCAGATTTGTCGTAATATGTTAAATTCCTTGCTTGTTATTGTTGGTTCATGTATTAAGAAAAGTTCGAGGTGAGGAGGTAAATTGTGTCTTGTTTTCTTAGCTCACAAAAACTTGTATTATGACAGATGGACGCCACAAATTTTTGCCTCTTTGATTGATACCATCATTAAGACTCTGCATGAATTTGCTTACCAGTGTGTAATTGTTATCGTAGCATCTCCTATATTTGCTTCAGTAGCGAAAGGTTGATACTTGAATGTACATCTTCATTATCTGTTAAAGTTCTTTTTTATTTATCTCATTTTATTGTTTTTTTGCTTTTGCAGTATTAATCCGTTTAGATCAATCGGAATTGGATTATCGATGTGGACTCTCGCTGTGCTTGGCTGTGGTTTCTCCTTCGATTGCTGCGTACCGAGCACTAGCACGACCGGTTTAGTATTTTCGGCGAATTCAATCTTGACTGCTTCCCCGGGATTCCACCTTTCTGTAAATTCTCTGGGTTCCGTTACCGGACTCAAACATGAAGCTGCTTTGGCTGTTGAATGGTCTGTGGATGCTTTAAAACCTTTTTTTGGGTCTTTTAAATCACTTACGAAATCATCAAAACAATTATGAATCATCACTCCAAATCCCACCTGACTTTCTATTTCTTTTTTTACAAATCTCACCAAATCCCCTATATCCTCCAAATCCACCTCGAAATCACCTCAACTCTCATAAAAATTGAAATCCACCAAACTAATTAAAATCCACAGTTGAATACACCCCCCTAAGACTCCCTTAGTTGCTGACAAATGATGAGGCGAGAGCATCTACCACCTATGCTAACCAAATATATTTCAACCTATGTTTTATGCTTTTACTCTCTTTTACATTTTTCGTCGTCTTTCCATTTTGTTAAGTTATATTTTGACTGATAAGAATTTTGATTTGAAAAGTATATTTTATCAAAACCGTCTAGCTTATATTAGACAAAGGAGTACCCCATCATAGATTTGTTTCGCAAGAGAGTCCGTTCTACCATTTAATCGACGTGAAATATGGGTAAATCGAAGGCTTCAAAACCATACATTAGAAGGATGGCCGCATTTAGATCTGAACAGAAGGATGACTAATTCCCCTTATCATTTAGAATTTCCACCATATTTGAGCAATCCATCTCAACATGAATATTTGGAAAATTTCTATTTTGAAGACACAATATAGCCCACATCAGCATGAAGTGTCGATAGGTTTTGTTATCCGCATTGCATCCCAGAAATCTCCGTCCTCATATGATCCCTATAGTACCACCTTAAGCCATTGATAGATCCATGATCGATCTGAAAGGCATCGATTTGGCATATTGGGGTTTGTGTGTCCATAAGGGGATCATAGGTGTCTCCTAAACCATCATGGTACACCAGATCGTCCTCTTCTTTGGGTGAAGATCCCTCCCGGGGTTGGGAACTTTCATTGGTGGTACGTTGAGGGTACTGCTTTCATGGCATGAATCCAGGGGGTTCCCAAGATCACGTTGTAGATTGTGGGATGGTCTATGACGACGAACTTGATGAATTTGGTCATGCGTCCGACATGCACCGGTAGCTTGATCTTCCCAATCGTCGTGGACGTGTCTCCGGCAAATCCGGTGAGGGGTTTTTCCGAACGCTTCATTCTATAGTCGCGCAGCTCCATCCTTTGCAGGGTTTCTTCGAATATGAGGTCGACTGAGCTTCTTGTATCAATCAATACTTTGGTGACCTCGCAATCACTGATCTGGAGTTCGACGACGAGCGGGTCATTGTGTGGTCTGTCGAGGCGTTCTTCG
Organism: Orychophragmus violaceus; assembly: GCA_030180135.1. Lineage (NCBI taxonomy): Eukaryota > Viridiplantae > Streptophyta > Magnoliopsida > Brassicales > Brassicaceae > Orychophragmus > Orychophragmus violaceus. The sequence continues at coordinate 38,450,443 of CM058240.1, forward strand.
TCCTCCGAGGTGAAGGTAATCTCGGTGCCTGGTTTCAGCTCTTCGAGAACGTTCTTGTTCCACAGCTGGCGTGCGTCGGCTTTTTGACTGTAGGCTGATATTGATCGTACCGAATCGTTACAAGTGGGAAGTCCCCCATGATCATATTGATCCGTTTCCGGGGTGCGGGCGCGTCCTCCTCTTCATCGTCGCGAGTTCACTTAGGTGGTTCTGTGTCGATATCGCTTTGTTCTATTCTCTATTGACCTACTTGCCTCGCTTTTTTCTCCTGGGCGAGCTTGAACCGTTCTCCTTCGTTTTGGGTTGTCGTAGCATTTCTCGATTCCCAAGGGGTGTTGTTGGGGCCTTTCGGTTTCTTATGTTCGTCACTCCTTTTTGGTAGTCTCTAAATAGGAGGCTTTGGAGATGTCGACATTCTGTGGTGCTATGCCTGAAGCGCTGGTGAAACTACAGAAGGTTTTCTCCTGATCGTTGGTTCGCACATACTTTTTCCATGGCCGACCTTGCTGGTTGTTCATCTGATTGCGTCCTGGTTGCTGGGACTCTTGTTGGCTTGTCTGCTATTCGCCGACGTAGCACGTTGTGGCTTTCTTTCCTTTATCGTCGGGGCTCTCGGTCGTCGCATCTTTGCCTTTTTTGGATGAGGCGAATTTCTTGGCGAGTAGGTCCTTCTCTTCTTCTATCTCAACGAAGATGGCCGCTCGGTGGAGGGCGTCCTCAAGAGTCTGCGGCTTGTTTATGGCCATTTTGTCGCAAAACGGCGATTCGTACCAAAGCCCGTTTCGGAGCGCCGGGAGTCCCTCGTTGTCGGTTACTGTGATTTTTGAGACGATGACTTTGAATCTGTCGATGTAGGATCTGAGGGCTCCTTTGGCTTTTGAATCACGGCCCAGAGGTCGGCGCTTGAGGCTCCCTCCTGGATGAAAATGGAGTAGTGCTTCAGAAATGTGGTCGTCAACTGGTGGTAGTTGTCGATGGAGTCGCGAGAACCAGTTGAGAGGGGCGCCGCTCAGGTTTTCGACGAATAATTGGCAGAAGACGGCGTCGCGTTCTTCTGGCGAGAACTGAGCTCGTCCCATTGCGATACTGAAAGCCGTCAGGTACTGTCGCGGATCCAAACTACCGTCGTAAGTGGGCAACTTGATCTTCTCGGGGTGTCTGATCGGCGTTCCTGTTATTTTGCTCGTGAATGGTGTTTTCTGGGTCTCCCTCAGGACCCGGTCTATTTCGGGGGCTGAGCTAGTTGCTTTGTGAACTTTCGATTCCATGTGGTCTAATTGAATTTTGAGCGACTCGAGCTCGCTATTCCTGCTAGCTCCTGCCTGACTTTGGATGAATCCGGTTGGCATAGGTCCCAAGCGGATGGGTGGCTGCCTGCTCGATTCGATATTTAGGGGCGGCGTTTCCCCGAACAGGACCATTTGAAGTCGCGGAGTAGGGTTCTCGGTTACTTGGGATGCTTGAAGCCCGGCGTGTCTGCAGGTAGTTGATATGTTCCATGCATGTGTCTTGATTGCTCGTGAGCACGTCGAAGCGGGTGTTGTTGTCCCTAGTCAACTCGTTGACTTGCACCATTAGGGTTCTTATGAGAGAGGGGACGTCCTGGACTTGATCGTCTGAACACGCTCCGTCTTGGCGGGTGATAGGTTTATAGTTTTATCCCTATTCTACTGCAAGTGCACAGTTAATGCAATCTTAGTATATAAGGTATCGAATCCCACAAGGACTCTCAGTCACACAATAGATTATTAGTAGTTCAGATTAAGTTAAGCGAAGCAGATGTGAAAACAGTAAACGAAATAGCAAAGTAAATCAAGTGAGTTGGTAAGCAAGAAGGCGAAGCGTTAGGTTTCAGGAGTTCTCAGGAAATCAGGAACGCAAGCAATCAATCTATCTAGATTTAATCAATAACTGTTCTAGAACTCAAACACTGATATAGAATTAACCAAATTCCTTTGCGATAATTCTCTAAGTCTAGGTGCAGCAAACCAAACTTTCGTTTGCGAGAACTAACAGATTAAACTAGCATTATTCCCAAGTTTGATATGTTCACAATTATCATAAACCAAACTTCCGTTTGCGAATAGTTTAATTGTTTATCTAGGTTCTTTCCAGTTAAATTAACCAACTTCCGCTGAATTAATCAACCTAACATCATAACTCTGATTAGCTACTTCAGATTTAGCATTAAGAACAACTTAGATAAAGAACTAGCAGATATGAATCTCTACAGATTAATTAAACTATAATTCTCTGAAATCCCTAATGAGAATCCTTCAACATAACAGGTGATCTACTCAGACATATTCATCGAGACAGAAGATATCATAAGTAGAAAACCAAATATCATATAATCAAATAAGAACTGGGGTTCAAAATCAAGTCTCTTTCGAGATCAGGATCAGCCCCTCAACTCTCTCTGAGTAAAACTTAACGTAAGAAAAGCTTGTAAAAGCAGCCTAAACATTGGCTTAAAAACTCTATTTATAACCTAAAACACGTTTTGGGGCTTCTTTGTAAATATCAGGAACTTCTGGGCAGAACTGCAATTTCATTATTCTTCATTAAACCGTCGTTTGGTCCATCTCGCTGGTGCATCGATCGACGCCATAAGTGTGACGATCGTTGCAGCTCGGAAAATATCAGCAGTGAACTCTATCTCTCGGCCAAATACTCCAATTAGCTCCAGAAAGTGCCAAAATCACCAAATATGCTCCAAATGTGCTTGTACCTAATAAACACATGAAAAGACTCTAAAGCATAGTAAAAGACTCGATAAATAACACATATATCATGGTTAAAATCCCTAAAATCCATGGTATATCAACTCCCCCACACTTAGCTCTTGCTTGTCCTCAAGCAAGGCAAAGAACTAAATGTAGTCAAGAGGTTTGAAAACTCTTCAGAAACTCATTTCATCCTAGAAGCTACAATACTCAGATTCCCCTTAGTAAACCACCGAAAGAATCAATTACAGAATATTAAGACCAACATGTACTTCCCCCACACTTAGCAACTGTCCTACGTAAACTCCACAATCACATTCAAGCATTCAAATTCTCCCTACTGACTTCTGCAAGTATTTAAGTGCGGTCTCACCTAAGGAGTATCGATCAAAGGGCACATGGATTCTTACCTTATCAGCTCTAGACCACCTTACTATCTTTCTCTAGTCCCTTTCTTCTCTTTCCCTTCTTTAACAACTGATTTTTCCCCATTGGGTATCATTTTATTTTTTTTATCAGTGTTCTTCCCGTTATGGGGTGTACTTTGGACACATTCCATGGATCACATGAGAGAAAATAGTGTTTGCTACCATTCCCATGACCACTTCGGAGTTACTAACTCATCCTCAGTTTATTTTTTTTTTTTTTTTTTTTTAGAGGGGGAGAAGGGAACTAAATAGGATAGGTTGACAGGCTGTGTCAGAACTAACAAGGGAATCCGACACAAAGTATACCAAGCCCTTAGGTGAGAAATCTAAGTCAGTATTAAGTTGAAGTCAGTAAAAGGATCCTCTGATACCTGAAGTGATGTGGGTGTTCCCAGTAGGTTGATCTGTGATGGGGTTTTCTAATAGTCAGAGATAGATCCTGCAACTTCATCCCAATGGTTACTTAAGATCCTGCAAGTCTTGTAAATCTTCTCAGAAAATCATAGTTTCTTACTTCAACAATTTTGACTTAATAAAACAAATTTTTTTTGAAAAACGGACTGACTCTTAAGAAAACAGAAAGATATAAGTCAGTAGCACCTCCCCCACACTTAAGACACACTGTCCCCAGTAGTGTCAAGCGAAGGATTGGTAAAAATAACTAAAAAGTGTTAATGGATGTTTTAGTTCTGTCGTATTTTACCTCTGTCGCTCAAGCATCGATTGTTGCATCTAAGGCATCGATCGTTGCAAGGCGATTTCGTTGTATTGAACATTTCCCAAAATCGCAAAGCAACGACCGTTGCTCGAGAGCAACGACCGTTGCTCGAGAGCAACGACCGTTGCAAGGCGATTTTGCCGCAAACAAATCATCAAAATCAGTTCAAATCCAAGCCACATTGTCTCAAATCAGTTCAAAATCCTAACCCATCACCCTAAATCGATCTAATCATGCATACAACATCAATTTTCAGTTCAAAAATCAACAACCCTAAAACCCTAAAATCCAATCCGAAAATTCGAAAATAGAAGAACATTACCTTGATTTCGTGAGATATGGGTTGGAGAAATAGATTGGGAGTGTAAAAATAAGTAGATAGCACTTGTAAACAAGAAATTTGATGATTAAATGATGATTTTTGGGCGGAGGTTCTCGGTGTGTCGACTAAAATAAATGGAGAAGAAGGAGAGAAAAGAGGGTTTAAGGTAACTTACCTTGGTCGTAGGTGCAACGATCGTTGCATAGAAGCAACGATCGATGCTGGTTGAACCAGATTGATTCCGGTTTAGCTCGACGTACCTTAATTTTCGATTTGAACCAATTGCAACGACCGTTGCACATGAGAGAAACGATCGTCACACATCTCCAGACTTGTGTTCTGTATCTAAAAACTAACAAAAACAAATAAAAACGTGAAATCCTAAGAAAAACACCAAAAATAAAAAGAAAAAATAATTAAACCTATCAGTGGGTTGCCTCCCACTCAGCGCTTGTTTTAAGTCATTAGCTTGACTTTTGGAAAGAGGTCAGACTCATGGAGGTTTCAACAGAGACTTTGAGTGTCTCTGTGAATGCCTTATCATCCACGGTGGTGTGTAAGTAGTAGCAGCATGATGTCGTCCAAGGAACGTCGGGAGGAATGTAAGGTGAGATTGACACTTGGGAGGCTTAAAACCCTTTTCCGCATTCCGAACAGTCGAGTCAGGAGGTTTAAGCTTAGAGGATTTATGCTTTACCTTTGGCAAAGATTTGATGTTCGGAGCCTTCTGTTTATGAGTAGTTTTAGGCCTTGAAGATGTTAGAGTAGGCTCTTGTGGAACCACCATCTTCTTGTCAACCGCCACTGTGCGCTGAACCACATCTTTAGACTTAACGGGAGCTTTCAGGAATGGTAATGGAGGTTTGTAGGTTCTTTCCTTAGCAGGTCCTTGAGATATGAGCGAAACTGGTTCCTTTCGGGGTGCAACGATCGGTGCATGTGATGCAACGATCGATGCTGTCGTCTCAGCTCGGGTTTCAACTACAGTCTCAGGTTTATCCGCTTCTCGGTCCATTCCAGCCATCTCAGACTCAAATTTCTCTCCTTGGCTTGGTCCCGCTTCAATCTGAACTATCCAAGTCAAGAGATCCATGTCAATCTCTGTTGAGTCAGGTGCATCGAAGCTTTCAAACTCAGGTAATTCAACATCAAATCCACCTCTGTCTTCCATAAATTCCACAGCCTTAACTGATAGACATGATCCATGATCCATCTGTGTGTCATCCTGAATGGGAATGTTGCTGGCATGAGCTTCTTGAGAATCCTTCCTTGGGGTAGAACTTGAAACTTGATCCATCTGTGTGTCCAGCTGCTTCATACGAGTGTTCAAGGATTCAAATTTCTCATTCAAATTAGTGTACAGGTTCTCTAGCTTCGAGCTGAAAGAAGCTGTGTTCTGCTGTTGCTTTTCAATTGATTGTTCTATCATCATCTCTAGTTTGCTCCTTTGTGTAGGAGGTGCCAGATAGGAAGTGTAATTATGGTCTCTTGATCCTTGAGCATGCCTAGAACCTTGTATCTGCTGATGTCCCAATGTATGTCCATACGAGTCGGTTCTAGCCATATAGTGTACCTCTGCAAATTTATCAGTTTTTGCCTCTGCTCGGAACTGTCTCTCCCTAAGTAAGATGTCGTGGATGTCATCTATCTTATTCTGCATCTCAGCTACTTGCCCAACCAATACATGGTAATCTGGTAAGATGGGGTTTCCTTCCCCATCTATTTTCTGACCTTTTGCGTTGCATATGTGACCCTCTTGGTCTCGTAAAACGTCGTTTTCACCGCGAATCAAAATCACAGGCTCCATGGCGCGGAACCTATTGAACGTCTCAGATCTCAGCATCGCTGTTCTCGCCTTGTGTCGATCGATGCAGGGTGGCAACGATCGATGCAGTGCGAATCCCTGCGAATCCAAAAATCAAAAACGTGAGTAAACAAGAAAATTAAAAAGAATGCCTAGTCTAATTACTAGTACTAAATCTATCGGTGAACTCAAAGAGTCCCCGGCAACGGCGCCAAAAACTTGATAGGTTTATAGTTTTATCCCTATTCTACTGCAAGTGCACAGTTAATGCAATCGTAGTATATAAGGTATCGAATCCCACAAGGACTCTCAGTCACACAATAGATTATTAGTAGTTCAGATTAAATTAAGCGAAGCAGATGTGAAAACAGTAAACGAAATAGCAAAGTAAATCAAGCGAGTTGGTAAGCAAGAAGGCGAAGCGTTAGGTTTCAGGAGTTCTCAGGAAATCAGGAACGCAAGCAATCAATCTATCTAGATTTAATCAATAACTGTTCTAGAACTCAAACACTGATATAGAATTAACCAAATTCCTTTGCGATAATTCTCTAAGTCTAGGTGCAGCAAACCAAACTTTCGTTTGCGAGAACTAACAGATTAAACTAGCATTATTCCCAAGTTTGATATGTTCACAATTATCATAAACCAAACTTCCGTTTGCGAATAGTTTAATTGCTTATCTAGGTTCTTTCCAGTTAAATTAACCAACTTCCGCTGAATTAATCAACCTAACATCATAACTCTGATTAGCTACTTCAGATTTAGCATTAAGAACAACTTAGATAAAGAACTAGTAGATATGAATCTCTACAGATTAATTAAACTATAATTCTCTGAAATCCCTAATGAGAATCCTTCAACCTAACAGGTGATCTACTCAGACATATTCATCGAGACAGAAGATATCATAAGTAGAAAACCAAATATCATATAATCAAATAAGAACTGGGGTTCAAAATCAAGTCTCTTTCGAGATCAGGATCAGCCCCTCAACTCTCTCTGAGTAAAACTTAACGTAAGAAAAGCTTGTAAAAGCATAGCCTAAACATTGGCTTAAAAACTCTATTTATAACCTAAAACACGTTTTGGGGCTTCTTTGTAAATATCAGGAACTTCTGGGCAGAACTGCAATTTTATTATTCTTTATTAAACCATCGTTTGGTCCATCTCGCTGGTGCATCGATCGACTCCATAAGTGTGACGATCGTTGCAGCTCGGAAATATCAACAGTGAACTCTATCTCTCGGCCAAATACTCCAATTAGCTCCAGAAAGTGCCAAAATCACCAAATATGCTCCAAATGTGCTTGTACCTAATAAACAACTGAAAAGACTCTAAAGCATAGTAAAAGACTCGATAAATAACACATATACCATGGTTGTACCTAGAAGCCACTACTCACGTTTTCCAGCCTCCCTTCGATCCAGGTAACATTCGAACCCGTAGATCTGAGTTTTCAAAACCCGAAACCTGTTTTCAATCGTTTTCTAAAAAATATCCCGAATCCCGAGAAACCGAGCATACCACCGTGACCGCCTCGACGAGACGAAGCCGGAGCCGCCGACCGATCGCCGATCAGCCGCCGCACGCGCCCACACGCTCCCACACGCGCCGGAGGGGAGTCGGGCGGGTGAGATCCACGCGCGCCGGAGGAGCCGACGCGCCGGAGCCCACGCGCCGCCACCGGAGCCGCCCGCCGCCGTCATGCGCCGCCACCGGAGCCGCCCTCCGCCGTCACGCGCCGCCGCCGTCCGCCGCCCGGAGCCGCCGAGCCGCCGTCGCCGTCGCCGTCGCCGGAGCCGCCGTCGCCGACCGTTGACCGCCGTCGTTGACCACCGGTCCGGTTTGGTTGGTCCGGTTCGGTTTAATCCCAAATTCGATTTTGATTTCTGGTTCGATCTAATTGACTTCGGTTTAGCCGGTTTTCTTAAATCGATTTTGATTTCCAGTTTAGCCAAACCGGTTTCCAATTGATTTTTGATTTCAATTTCGATTCGGTTCGAACTGGTTTAGGTTTTAAACTACCAAACTTCTTTCTTTCGTATCTAGCCCGTCTTAGACCCGTTTTGAGTGATTCAAAAGCCTAAGTTGTTCTATTTCTCGCCCTCTTTCCAGATCTGCCGTCCGTTTGGTCTCATGAAGTTCCTAAATTACGAAAATGCCCTTCTTTGGCTAAGGTGAGGATCGGTTCTTGACCCTTGCTTGCCTATTCGATTCCGGACGATAGTCCTTAGTTAATATTATCTTTCCTAGGTAGTGTAGGGCAGTTATATGCGCATGATGTGATTGATTGTGGAACTTAGAATGCTAGGTTATCGCTTAAACCGAAAACGTTGTTTGTGTGTGATGGACTCGTATTCTCTTAGAACTGTGGTAGGGCCCCCGAAAGGGTGTTTGGTGGCGGCTTGCGTATAACGAGTTTGGTACGCAACCCTTGTGTCGTCGGAAGGGGGTTTTGGCGAGCCCCCCAAGAGTAATAAATTTGGGCGCCGGAGCCAATGGCGGGCTTCGGTTTCCCTGGGAATTGTTTGCGCTTCGTGCGGAGTAGATGTCCTTCGGGACGTAGGTTGTGTGGTGAAAGCCTTCGGGTGATGATTGTTGATTGCAAGGTTTTATTAGCCTAGGACTTGTGCTTCGTTGTTGTGTAGTGTAAGCTAGGATCGCGGGTTCCCTAAATCCGCCCCTCACTGGTTAATTGTGTTTGAAACAATTACTCAGACCTCCTTTCCCTTTTTCCCCTGCCCCCGTTTTCTTGCAGGTCCGGATGCGGGATTTATTCGATCGGGTGATGACATTGGTGTATTTGAATCCGAAGAGAGCGCCGGGTCCTGGGACAAGTTGAGTGACATCCCGGTTGGACCAGAATGGGCTCCAAGGGTGTCCTAATGCCGCGTCTCCGGTTTAACCGGGAGGCGGGTGTTACAATTTGGTATCAGAGCCTAGGTTAAGGTCTCCCAGTCCTATCCTGGGAGATCAGCTTTCGTTGTTTTCCCAAAACCCTGATTTCAATCTTTTTCAAAGCGTTTGCAAAAATTTTTTTTAAAATAGATACGTTGTGAAAACCTTTTCAAACACCAATATGCATTGCTGATTATCTCCTGTGGTGACCTCTCTTAGTATCTAATTTTTGCAGTATGTCTTCTGATTCGAGTTCTGATTCGGGGTCCGAGTGGACACCAAGCCCCACCAGTGTCTTGCGCAACCGTGTTTCGACCAAGGCAGAGGAGACGTCTCACGATCGGGGCCCCAGCCGCGAATCCGAGACTCGTCCGATCACCCACCCCGCACCCTAGAGGTAGACTTGATTTTCCGCCAGTTGGGACTTTTACGAGACCAGTGAGAGGCAGAGGGCAACCGCGGAAGACGCCTATCGTTGTTTCGGCAGCACCTGTGGACCCAGTAGAGTCACCCATTGCGAGAAGGCCAGGGAAGGAGCATGTAGTTGAGGAGAGCAATCCGGATCCCCCAGCTCGTGTGTGCTTCATGGCTGTGCGACCTTCAGCCCAGTGTGACCCGGCTTTCCAGGACCTGAGGCCAGGAGCGGCACCACGGGCAGACGACGCCCCGGGATCGTCGACCATGAGGCCACCGGCGCAGGCACCCCCTCGGGACGTCCCCCAACCGTTCCAGATGGTGGGTATGAGTGTGCAGGAGTACCTAGATGCATTTATCCTTAGGGCCGACTGCACCTATCCCCGATCCCCGGCCCATCTGATGACCATGTTCATGAGTGGACTGTTACCGGAGATCCGTCAAGGGATGACAGATGGGAGTGAGTACGGAGAGTACGGGCTGATTGAGATGGCTGCTAGATATGCAGAGGCGGTGGAGCGGAACCAGATGGATCCAGCGTATCGACAGTGGGTGAGAGAAGAGCGTCAGAGAGATGAGGATACCCGGCGACGTGTAATGGCCGAGCAGCAGGCCACTTGGAACAAGGAGCTGCGACGGAGACAGGAGATTGCAGATCGTGACTGGCTGAGTGAGCAGAAGCTCGCCTTAGCCCGGTCCCGAGAGAGGTTTGAGCGGCAGCGGGCAGAGTGGGCACAGCAGCGGGCCACCTGGGAGCAGGAGCGAGAGCAGAGGAGGCAGCAGAGGCAGGAAGATCGGGACTACGCTTGGTTGGACGAGCAGATGAACATTCCGGAGCAGGGACCAGATGGGTTCGATCAGCAGCAGGCTACACAGAGTCCAGAGCATACGGCAGCAACACCAGTGATCACCATCTCAGATTCAGAGCCAGAGCCAGACTCAGACCCGTCAGAGGATGAGGATGCGTCAGGACAGTTGTATCATGGCGACCATGACCTCGAGCACCGGACCCCGGGATCGCCAAGTGGCTAGAGTCAGGAGACCTAGGAGTTGTTAGGAGTAGGGCGTTTTATTTATTATTTATTTGGTGTTGGTTTTGAGTTCCTTTCTTTTCCGCGGTTTCGCGTAGTCAGCTTGTTTTCATTCCATTCATTCAGACCTTTGTAGCCCTACGCCGATTGGTCTATTTATTCATTATTTTATTCAATCGTGCCTTTCCGTTCAGACGTTCCGTAGTCATTTAAGCTCCTCCAAATGTTAGAACCCTTGAGTTCGGTAGCGACCGGGAAACCGAGTCCTTCAGAATTCGGGACGAATTCTTTTCAAGGGGGGGAGAATTGTAATGGCCCAAAACCATGACCCAAAAATTTCTTTTGAAAATGAGGGAAAAGCCCAGCCCATTAGCCAAGCCCATTTCCTTTTTCTAAAACCCTAGCCCCTAGCCTATAAATACCAGCCCCTAACCTCCTAAAAACCTATTTCTTTTCTCTGCTGCGAAGCCCTGTCGGAGTGCGGAGTTGACCAAAGCCCTAGAAGCCACTACTCACGTTTTCCAGCCTCCCTTCGATCCAGGTAACATTCGAACCCGTAGATCTGAGTTTTCAAAACCCGAAACCTGTTTTCAATCGTTTTCTAAAAAATATTCCGAATCCCGAGAAACCGAGCATACCACCGTGACCGCCTCGACGAGACGAAGCCGGAGCCGCCGACCGATCGCCGATCAGCCGCCGCACGCGCCCACACGCGCCCACACGCGCCCACACGCGCCGGAGGGGAGTCGGGCGCGTGAGATCCACGCGCGCCGGAGGAGCCGACGCGCCGGAGCCCACGCGCCGCCACCGGAGCCGCCCGCCGCCATCACGCGCCGCCACCGGAGCCGCCCGCCGCCGTCACGCGCCGCCGCCGTCCGCCGCCCGGAGATGCCGCCGTCGCCGGAGATCCGCCGGAGCGCCGCCGCCGTCGCCGACCGTTGACCGCCGCCGTTGACCACCGGTCCGGTTTGGTTGGTCCGGTTCGGTTTAATCCCAAATTCGATTTTGATTTCCGGTTCGATCTAATTGACTTCGGTTTAGCCGGTTTTCTTAAATCGATTTTGATTTCCGGTTTAGCCAAACCGGTTTCCAATTGATTTTTGATTCAATTTCGATTCGGTTCGAACTGGTTTAGGTTTTAAACTACCAAACTTCTTTCTTTCGTATCTAGCCCGTCTTAGACCCGTTTTGAGTGATTCAAAAGCCTAAGTTGTTCTATTTCTCGCCCTCTTTCCATATCTGCCGTCCGTTCGGTCTCATGAAGTTCCTAAATTACGAAAATGCCCTTCTTTGGCTAAGGTGAGGATCGGTTCTTGACCCTTGCTTGCCTATTCGATTCCGGACGATAGTCCTTAGTTAATATTATCTTTCCTAGGTAGTGTAGGGCAGTTATATGCGCATGATGTGATTGATTGTGGAACTTAGAATGCTAGGTTATCGCTTAAACCGAAAACGTTGTTTGTGTGTGATGGACTCGTATTCTCTTAGAACTGTGGTAGGGCCCCCGAAAGGGTGTTTGGTGGCGGCTTGCGTATAACGAGTTTGGTACTCAACCCTTGTGTCGTCGGAAGGGGGTTTTGGCGAGCCCCCCAAGAGGAATAAATTTGGGCGCCGGAGCCAATGGCGGGCTTCGGTTTCCCTGGGAATTGTTTGCGCTTCGTGCGGAGTAGATGTCCTTCGGGACGTAGGTTGTGTGGTGAAAGCCTTCGGGTGATGATTGTTGATTGCAAGGTTTTATTAGCCTAGGACTTGTGCTTCGTTGTTGTGTAGTGTAAGCTGGGATCGCGGGTTCCTTAAATCCGCCCCTCACTGGGTAATTGTGTTTGAAACAATTACTCAGACCTCCTTTCCCTTTTTCCCCTGCCCCCGTTTTCTTGCAGGTCCGGATGCGGGATTGATTCGATCGGGTGATGACATTGGTGTATTTGAATCCGAAGAGAGCGCCGGGTCCTGGGACAAGTTGAGTGACATCCCGGTTGGACCAGAATGGGCTCCACGGGTGTCCTAATGCCGCGTCTCCGGTTTAACCGGGAGGCGGGTGTTACATTTTTAATAAGATTTCCAATGGGCTTATGGATATGTGCTAAACCCATATCCAACAATATCGTATCCAAAACATGACAAAAAGTCATGTATAGTCACGGGAAAAAAACGTGATAATTTATAGCCACGATTTGTCCCTTTATATGTGGCATCATATCCACGTTACAATAACGTAACCAAATTGTGTATAAATAGTCATGATTCTGATATGTATGTATCGTGGCCTGCATATTTCAAATCGAATAATTCAATTTTCAGTGTCACGTTTTTTGTTTCATGACTATAGCACCGAGAAAACGTCAGCTCAGTCTTTGTGCTATATAATTCAGAATGTGGGGCAGAAGAATACATTCGAAGCATTGGTCACGATAAGAAATCGTGACAAGTTCGTGACTTTTATTAGCCACAAATAAATTAGTGTCAAGAAGGTGACTATTTTTAGTCTTTAAAAGAGCCATCACATATCTTAATTGCAAAACCTTATATCTTATATTTTATTACCTCTATGCTTAATGTCTCAACTTTTATTTCGAGAGAGTGGATGGATCTGCATTATGATCATATTAAAAATTGTATTTTGAGAAAAGTTTATGGAGCGGGTTGAAGTATTACTTGAATTTTCTTGTAATCAATAGCATCTTACCAAGAACGAAACATCATAGTGTATCTTTGTGCCTGGTGTAAAAACCAAAAATAGTGTGATTCAAAAATTGTGTCTCTCCATCTTTTTCAATTTGGATTCAAGTGAAATTACTATATTTGGTCGAGACATGAATAAAATTATCATGATGTTGGTGAATCCTCGATGAAAAGTCATTTTACCTGCGAAGGATCAATGTGAGAAGAGCAAGCTACGGATTATATCTGATTGATACGTATGAATATTTGCCATATGCAAATAAAGCAAATAAAGAGCCAACTACAAATTTGATGGGAGAACCAAAGGAAGAGCCATATCATATGATAGAGTTTTCCGAGCTTTTTAAGCCGCCAACCAACCACTTTACGACTGGTGTTGAAAGAATTACCCAACTATGTGGCTTTGCGTACGATGGAAGGCAATAACCAAATACAATCTGGTTGAGGCTTGTGTAGATGAGATATCGCAAACTTTAAGAAATGTTCTTCCCCAGCCAAATAAAGCTCCATTATCATATTACAAGACAAAGAAGTTGACAAAACTAAGATTGATGTTTGTGAGGATAATTGCATGCTCTTTTGAAAGGAAGATCAAAAGCTTTATGCATGTCGGTTTTGTGCGAAGGACATATACTATCTAAACAATAGGACGGGCAAAAATAAACCTATACAAAGGATGATCTATATGCCTATTATGGGCGGTTGAAGCATCTATAGCAATTAGAGAAGACTGCTTCACATATACGATCCCAAAGGAGAAATGCATCACTTGTACGATGGTGCAGCGTGGAATCATTTTGATGAGGTATATCCTAATTTTGTTGTTGAAAGTCACAATATTTATTTATGTTTATCAACAGATTAATTTAATCATATTGGTATGAATGGTGAGACGCACTCAATTGTCATGTGATCGTAACTCCCTAAAACTTATTTCTGGTATGTGTCTGTGAAGGGAGTTTTTCTTTCTCTCGGTACTAGTTTCTAGGCCAAAACATCCAAAAATTTCTAGATATTTATCTTCAGCTGTTTATCAAAGAACTACATAGTTTATGGAATGACAGTGAGGAAGCATATGATATATCTAAAAAACAAAAATTCACGATATGAGCTGTGTTGATGTGGACATATAGTGAATTTCCAGCGTATGAAATGCTATTTGGTTGGATTACTCATGGCCGTTTAGCATTCCCATATTGTCTAGATGAGACTAAGTCATTCTAGTTAAAACATGGGAGGAAACATAGTTGGTTTGATTGTCACATAATGTTTTTTCCTCACAACCAACCTTACAGGCGAAATGTTCAAGTGTTTTGACGGGGCAAGAAAATAACAAATTCTCGTCCACCTAGGTTAAATGGATAAGAAATTCTCCACGAAAGAACAAACACGAGAAAGTTTTGGAGGAAAAGGACACAAGAAACCAGCCACTACAAGAAAACATCGTGTGGCTGCACTTTTAATCGCAAAATAGTTGTTAATCGCGGTTTTACAACATTGTTACTACTATACAAGAAGTAGTAATTTAGTCGCCCATGTACTGACCAATTTGAGATTTTTCTACGACTCTTCACATCAGACGCAAACTAGTCGCCATATTAGCGACTAGCCTGTGACTATTGTTTCTGGTCTCGACAGTGGTCGTTAATCAGTTGTAAATCGGCGACTAAATTGGCGATAATCATTTTTGGTCGTATAGTAGCGACTAATACACGTCCATATATCTGTTGCCACAATATAGACGGAATAGTGTCTCCAAATAGTCGTCAAATGTTATGGCTACAAGTATAATCACAAGTTCCAGTCGCAAAAAGCTGTTTTCTTGTAGTGAGCCCACACTATATACGGCTAGGGGAATGATCATAATTTTGTGAATAAAAGTATATTTTGCGAGTTTCCGTATTGAGAGAATCTTCTTCTCCGACACAACCTCGAATTCATTCATGTAGATTTTTGTATATTCTCAGCAGCACAGTGTTAAATGTTCCAGTAAAAACGAAATATAACACTAAATCGAGGATGGATCTTCCTACCTTGTAGAATACAGTTTTTACATATTAATCAAGATGAAATGATGTATGTACCGATATTTAGGTTGTCTAATGAGAGAAAAAGACAATTCATTCAATGGCCGAAAATGATATAAAATTTCCAGACAGGTATTGTGGATCAGAAAACCCACACTAGAGACTTGTGATTTAGAATGGGAAAATTTTTCGAAGGGCTAGAACCTCAAAGATCACATGATGCTTTAAAGAACTATCTAAAATATATATAGGTTTCGTAATTATCTTCTCAAGAGAGTGTTTATAACGAGCTCGTAGAGCTGTTTGTGTGTAAGAAGTAAGTCCAAAAGAAGGTCCTTAAATTAAATCCAATAAACTCCTTTTATAGCCTCTTAGACGAGCTCTTCATCATGTATATCTCGTAGTGCTCTTAATGGAATAATCTTCGTGATCTTCAGACGGTTGAGCTGATTTGGGAGTGATCCGCTTTGACTAAATCAGCTCGACAGTTGACTTAAATACCGGGCACACCCTCTTCAATATGCGGTCGGTTTTAAGTTGATAAGCAAGAGATAGGATGAACTTCGGTTTGGGCCGGAGTGTGTCCTCAATGTCGACATGTTTGAGAGATAAGAGCCTTATCGACCCAAATCCAAGTATGGATTTTGGTACCAACAATTTCCCCTCAGCCCATTAATTATTTAGTTATAATAATTAATATGCGTGAAATATGAACAGCCGTCTGCGGAGGTCTAACCCGCTGACATAAGCTCGCGGATGTCGAGATTCAAAATCATTATAGAATTTCTTATCTGATAGTCGAAATCCTCCGAATTGAAAGATCTATGCGATTTGGGGAAATACCATGAATTGAAATAAAAAAGATCCAAATCCAACGATTGAGACCGCGAGAGGTGAAAGATCCCCACGATCTCGAGAGTTTTTGCTGAAACAGAATCACCAATGGATATACTAAATTTTTATTTTTGGAAAAAAATAATCCGAAGGTTTGGGATTGATTTGGGCGAGAGATCCACAAATCTCGAGAACTGACGCATCCATTTAGCTTTAAAAGAGTTTTTCCCGTCTTTCGACAATGAAACACGCACGCTACTCAGAGGTAAACCCTTAACTGCTTCTTGCTCTTTTCTATCGTGTTTATAAATTGTTTTTGCTGAGAAAGCTTAGGATACAATCCCAATTTTCGCAAAAAGACCTCTTAGTTGCACACTTTAGTCTTTTGGAAAAATATTTCCTTTCTCAGTTCCTCTCTTTGTTTTCCGTTTTTCAACTCCGACTTAACTCCCATGTTCTCATCCCGTTATGGCGCTAACCCAAGGAAGAGGAGACGGCGAGGGCACTTCTGGCGTAACAAAAGATTTTTTCCGAGTTGTAAGACCGTTGAAGGCTACTCATGGAGACCTCAGAGACATGCGGAGGATTCAAAAAAATTTGATGGGAATAGATATCGATGTTCCTTCTCGATTCGAGAATCAAGATTCAGTTCGTTCGGGTTGGTACTGTTTTTACACGATTTTTTTTGAATTATGCGGGCTCACCTTCCTAATTCCACACTTTTTGTTGGAGGTGATGGCTAGTTTGGAAATGGTCTTTCCTCAAATGTGCCCTAGTCTTGTAAGACAGATTATCAGACTTAAGGTGAGAGTGCTGGAGATGTATCTTCATCTTGTTGTCTCCGATTTACACCATTTGGTGTTGGTGAAGAGGAACACGAGGAACAAGGGAATTTTATGTGCCTCTCATCATCCAGATCAGAAGATATTGTAGTTTACCTCGGTGCGAGATAGCAGCGACTGGAACGAAAAACAAAATTCATCTTTCGCGTCAGCTCGGCCACACTCAGAGGGTTTGATTTTGGGAAGATTCGATATGTTAGGTGATGTGCCGGTTTTCCAAGGCGCCTAGTAGATCATTTAATTGTAATATCTGCATGATGTAAAGTTAGAACGTCATGCTGTTCGAGGAGGAACATGAGGGAGACGTTTGCAGGCTCAAGGAGAGTACGTTAGGATGATGTTGCGTTTGCAATCAACGTGGCACTCACTATTCTGCTCGTCATCTCTTACAAAGAGCTGATTTTTGATCCTCTGACAGCTGTTGGCGGAGGTGATACTCATATGGTTGCTCCCGCCATGGGAGGTGATGTTCGGCGAGCTGCCAAAACAGCTCCAATGGTGATCCCCTCGGAGGCTGCTGTTCTGGGGGGCAGAATTTTAGATGCAATCTCTTCCACCGCGCCTCAAGATCGGGAAGGTCCTCAGCCCAAGCATCAAATAACAAGCATAGGACATCGTGAGACCTTAAATGAGGCTGATGTGAGGTCGAACTCGTCCGGTGGGTCTAACAGGAGTCGCCCTTTCCATTGGAAGTTCGAACACTCAAAGGATAATCCGATCGTTGGACACCCGAAGGGCATGGACCACCTTCTCATGCACTTCAAGGAGGCTAGCTGTCAGCTTCCGACCATCAGAAACATGACCAAGTGAGAGGCCTACATGGAGTCCCAAGTTGCACTGGGAAGGGTAAATTTTGCAATCTCTTGGTTGTTTTGAGATTTTGTGTGGTTGGTTATGACCTTTTTATGTTTTGCTCGAGCAAAATCTGAGGGATGTATCTCGCTCAAAGAAGCTCGCGGCGATGATAAAACGGATTGAGGAATTAAGGGTCAAGGCACATGTAAAGGGGGCTATTGTCAGTGCCTTTTCCAATAGACTTTCTGACTCAGAGGCTCAAATCAGGGATCCTCGAGACATCCAAACTCGAATCCATGCGGAGAGGACGACTATGGGAGATACCCATAGAAATCTGAAGGCGATCAAGGATGACCACGACAAGTTGCTTGCTGAGAATCGCAAGCTCTCCGAAGAGAAGCACAGGTCATTGAGGAAAAACCTTATGATCACAGGGCAGATGTCTTCAGTTATGCGATTGTGTTGTGCGAACTTTTGACTGGAGAATTAAGTAAGCACTCTTTTACTTTTATCTCTCTGGGTTTGAGGGGTAACAGTTACTAAATTCAACTTTTGGATTTGATACTATTGTTTAATCTGTTGTATAATGAATAAAACAGCTCCCATATTCTTACTTGACTCCATTACAAGCGTTATCCAAAAGGTATGTTCATAAGGACTTAATATGTCTTTTCCTCAGAATTTGAGAGCTTTTTGTACAATGACTCTGAATTCTTCTATGACTCTGATTTGATAAACATGGCGGCTTTTTTCAGGCCAAAGAAAAAGCCGCCATTGATATTCTCGAGTAGATGCTGAAACTTGTGGTTTGGTCGGTTTGAATAGAGCTCCGCTCATCTCCACTCATTCTGCTTTGTATAGTTTTGTGACTAATGGTGATGGATCTCTCTTATAACTGTCTGAGTATTTTCTTTCAGCCTCACTTTTTGTTGTTTTTTTCTATGTTCGTTTTTTAACATTGTTCTTTTTGAGAAACGAATCACAGAGCGGTATGAGATTTCGTGTTGTTACTACATTGCTTTCTCTGAGGTTCTTCACTTTTTGCGATTTTTTCATCTCTTTGCCCTGGCAGTTCTAAGGCTGAAGAACATGCCTCCCTTATGGTGTTTGAGTGTCGTGGCTATGAACCCATCAATTTCTGATTTGGTGGATTTTGGAAATCTTAAGCTGTAAGTTGTAAAAATCATGCTTAGTTTTCATACCTTACAACAGTGGTCTGGATAAAGAATTCCAAGCTTGTTTCCAGTCTATTCTTAGATGCCGTAAGTTGTAAAAATCATGTAGTGACTTTTTCCTGTTTTTAAGTTTGAACAAAATCAAATCATGTCTCCTACACTGGCTTTTTATGGATGCTCTTAATGCAGGCCTTGATTCATCAACTATAGGAAGAACGAGCTATAGGAGAAGATGTTACTAAACATAAACATAAACAAATGTGGCCAGATGGTCTTACGCTAAGACACTTTGGCATTTGTGAGTTCCTTAGCTCCTTTTATTCTTCTTGAATCATGACATATATATATATATACTTGATCTTATTCTTGCTTGGGAATGAATTGTAGGAGCCATTGTCACTTAGTGGAGATGTGAGCACTCAAGATACATGAAGAGGATCCTCGAGTTCCTTCTAAAATTTTAAAAGAACAAGGTTATGAACTAGGAATATTGTATTGTCATTATAGTGAAGTTTCTTTATGAACTAGGTTTTGTAAACTTAATTAACATAGTGTAATTTGTCTTCATTTTTATAAATAAATTGAACTTTTTTAAGTTTAATGTATTCATAAAATAGTTCATAAATAATAAATTACATAAAATGAATGTTATATTAAATATATATTTAACAATTCTCAAACGCTGTGATATTATTAATAACAAAAAGAAAGTGTTATTATAGAATATCTAATTGCATATTTAAAAGTGCTATTATATATAGATATACGATAGCAGTGCGAAAAAATGCTATCTAAATTGTCTGACCTATAATGACGGGAGCAGATACATCGCTTGTAAAAACGCTATGATATCGATAGATAGTGTTATTCCGATGCTAAGAAAGGTCTTTTTCCTGTAGTGAGATCTCTTATGAAAACTTTCCAAAGATAGTGCTTGAGCGAGCTCAAGCTGTTTTATGATAATGTTTTTACTCGTTCGTGAATGTGAGTCGAGATCAATTTCAAGAGATCGAGTAGGTGATCTCAGAGGGGTTATGAGCTTGGATCGAAGATCGACAAGCTGATGGATTAGTTAGTTCCATCTTGGAGATCAAACCGTTATGTCAAATCTTAACTTGTTTTGGGTGTTACTAAATCGATGCACTTGCGTTCAAATGTTCGAAGGAACTTCTTGAGTTAATGAGATTAATCAAGATAGACAATCGTCAACCCAATTGCGAGCTCTTGTATAACGGGTAGCCGAGCTGAGTTTTGTGATGTGAGTACATCTCCTTGTGTGTTTACGAGATGCCTTTATCGAGATCTATTTGTAATAAAACTATCAGATTTAGCTCTTTGTATTTGTTTTTTTTATATATCAGATCGTTTGTTAGTCGTTTTGGGATAGAGATCGGATGTATAGATCGATAAAAGTGAAAATAAGATAAGTTCTTAAAAAGTGTTTATTTTATTCGATCGGGTTTTGTACAAGAGGGGTTTTGCCCTTCGTTGAGATGGATGAGATAGAATAAACGAAGTAAAAGGAGGTGGGGGCTGCACTCGAGGGGCGAGCTACCAACATACCCTGTTAAGGGATCAAACCTAGACATAGTTCGATTTTGATAGACGCACTTACTGGTAGCACCTCTTGAGATTCATGGCATTCCATGGTGGTATCTCTTGTTTTTCTCTTTGGACGTTCTTGAGCCTTCCCAATTGGTCCCTATTTTCCCATCACCTTGCTCTTTAGTGTGTTGATAGACTTTGCATATGATGTAGTTTCCTGCGTTGAATCTCCTCGGTATGACTCTGGAGTAGAAGTAGCGAGATGCGGTCTGCTGACAATTTTGGATTCGGATCAAATCTTGATCGCATCTTTCGTCGATCATCTCTAAGCGATCCCAGAGCATCTGTTCGTTGAGCTCTCCTTTTCGAGGACAATGCATCCTCCAAAGGCTTTGTGTAGCTCGGTAGGAACTACCATTTCCATTCCGTATGCGAGTAAGAATGCAGTCTAATTAATAGCTTTGTGAGGTGTAGTGCGGCACGCCCACAGTACTCTGGGGAGCTCTTCACTCCGTTTGTATTTCTTAACATTGAGTCTTTTATTGAGTTTGTCAAGGACCGACTTATTTTCTGCTTCGTTCTGACCATTTCCTTGAGGATATCTAGGGGTTGAGGTGGTCAAGCGAATTTGTATCTTTCCAAGAAATCTCTGAACCTTTAAGAGGTGACAATAGTTATGTTGTATTTTACGATACTGTAGGGGAGACCGTGGCGACATACGAATTTTTTTCAAAATTTTGCGTCTGCGATTCAGTTATTTTTATAGGACTACGCCTCTACCCATTTGGAGAAATAATCTGTTAGGATTAGTAGATAACGATGTCTCTTCCTGTCAGACAGCACGAAGGGTTCGACAACGTTGATAGACCATCTCATTAATGGATAGGGAGATGATATTAAAGATAGCTTTTCAGCTAGTTGGTGGATTATGGGTGCATGCCGCTGGCATTTGTCGCACTTGGTTGATTAAGCCTCCCAGTTTGCAACCATAGTGGGTCTGAAGTAGCCTTGTCTTTTGATTCGTACAGCTAGTACTCGTCCTCCGGAGTGGTTTCCGCAGGTGCCTTGGTGTATTTCTTTCAGTAAAGTTGTGTTTTTTTTCCGTGACCGCATATTAAGCATGGCTCGGAGAAACTGCGCTTGTATAATATATTTTGTACTATACAATATTTTGCATTTTTAACTTTGATTTTAAGAGCTTCCCATTTGTCTGGGGGCACAACTTTTTCTGGATGTGTTCAATGATGGGTAGTCTCCAATCGGGTCCAGCTTGAGTTGATCTGCCGAGAGGGGATCCGGTGGTTCCCCCTCAACGGGAGGTTCCTGCTCGAAGGGAACAAACTCATCATCTGGAGGAGGTATGTAAGTTGTTCCCATTAGGGGGTTAGACTCAGCGGCTTTTAGGAAGTCATTGGGTCTTATGTCGATGACGGTTAGTGCTTTTAGGGTTACGCCAATATTGCCTTTTTCTATTTCTTCGCCATGAATTATTCTTTTTGACGAGTGGGTCTGAATTAAGCTAAGATTTGAGGTTTCGCGCCGGTCCTAGTGCGGAATTCGATGTCATACTCAATGAGCTCGATGGCCATTTAGCTAGTCGGCCTGATTGGATTGTACTAAGGAGTATAGTTCGAATATGTTGTGAGGTCATCACCACAATTGAGTGTGATTGAAAGTAAGTTTGGAGATTGCAAGCTAACATGACCAGAGTTAGAGCTAATTTTTCTATTTTTGGATATCGGGTCTTTGCATCTATTAGTGTTTTGCTTATGTAGAAGATTGGTTGATGCTCGTTATGTTCTTCGCGAACTAGTACCCCCACTCACTTCAGCAGATGACACCACAATGTAGAGTGGCTCTCCTTCCACCGGTTTGTCTAGGATAGGATGTTCTCTTAGATAATCTTTGAGTTGTTAAAATGCCTCTTCGAACTTTTCGTGCCATAGGAATTTTTTGTTCCTTTTGAGGAGCCAGTAGAACAGAAAACATTTGTCAGTAGATCAGGAGATAGAGCGATTGAGAGATGTTATTTTGCTTGTCAGTCGCTGCACTTCACAAGTGATCTTGGGAGAAGTCATCTCTATGAAGGTTGTGATATGTTTAGGATTGGATTTGAGGAAGGCTATGAGGTCATACTTGATTGGGCTTGTCAGGTTTCCTCTTATTCTGATGAACCTCTTGGGGTTGGTATCATCGATGAAGACTTCTACAACAAGCTCTTTTTGAGGTCTGCAAACTGTGGGGTCGTTATTGTGTTTAACCTCTCTTTCTGCAAGCTCATTGTTTTTGTAATTACAATAATTAAGATTGTTCTATTTGTCGATAGCCATTTAAGTAGCACACTCGGTCGACCTTTTGGATTCCGTGGATCGCTTAAATTCCCATAGGGCTGGGAAATTTAATGCATTGATGGTATGTAGATGGAAATGCTTTCATGATGTAGATCCATGAGCTGCCCATAATTGCGTTATAGGGAGATGGACTGTTTACTACCGTGAAGACTATGTGTTTCAGTATTTCAGCAGCGTTTATTGGAAGTCAATTTTTTCTTAATGAATAGGTTGCTTTACCGGAAAATCCTTTGAGAGCCGCTTTCTCGCCTTTTAGATCAAGTTATGTAAACCCAATTTTCTAAAGGCGGGATAGAATAGCATGTTTATCGAGCTTTCGGTATCAATCATGACTTTAGATAGCTCGAACCCAAATACGTCGACCTGGATTAGGAGAGCATCATCATGTGGTTTGTCTAGGAAAAGTGTTTCGCTTTCCTAGAAAGAGATTTTGTGGTCGGGTTCTTTTAGTTTTCTTTCATTACACAAGTCTTTGAAGACCTTTCGTTGGAATGTTGTTATTGAGTTTACCGATTCAAGACAGAACTTGGAACCTCCACAATTGAAGTTAACGCTTTTTGGAGGTGGGCATAGCCTTCCCCCCCCCCCCCCCGGAAGTGTAAGGTGAGATGTGAGTTGTAGTCAGAGTTAGAGTTTGACTCCACACTAACCAAGTGTGAGGGAAATTGCGTTTATTTTCTTCCCTTGGAAGTGCAAAGACATCTAGAGCTCAATTTTGCACTAACTAACACAGCAGGTGGGTGATGTGAGATCTGAGATTCACACCAAGAATTTGTAATCGTGGATTTGGACTTTTAGGTATAAAAATGGTATAGTTTCCTATGAATCAAAAACTTTATTGAGATTGATCGTCGAGATAGAACAAACACAATCGAAAATAGAGTACAAAGTATGATAATCGATCTATCTAGTCGAAGTGTTCTTAGCTAGGGTTGGAATGTCTTGAATGAATCGCCACTTCTTCTTTAAATAGTCTCGACTTTGATCTTCTTGTTCCGATATTTCGGCCTCGCCTTTATAACGATCTCTGAGATTCTCGTGGATCAGTTGAACTGACGAAGACCGAGTTGCTCTATCTCCACATCGTCCCCTGTCGAGCTCGGGCTCGATCGCCTCTCACTTCGGCATCGCTTGGGCCTTGTCAAGGTATCATTCTTTTGGTCCCAACAAATGAATCGGCTCATCTCTTTGTCTTTGATTCTGGAACGGGCTCATAAATATGGGCCTTTGTCTTATTTGTTAATGGGCCAGATTTCCTAGAGGGAAATCCAGTACCAACAATAGCCCCCCAGCCCATTAATTTTGACAAGTCGAGGTTAATGGGCGGTGGACGTTCTTGGGAAGACGTGCGCGTGTCTCGGGTGGCGAAAACCTAATGATTACTTTCGCCCTATCCGTAGATCTTGCTTTGATCTAACGGCCAAGGATGAGCGCGTGGGACGAGCCGAACTGCTTTTTAGCGCGTCAACAGTCGGGGCGTGTATTTGTTTGAGAATTTCATCTCCTACCGTGGATCTGGTCGATCATCAACGGCTAAGATTCGAGGGTCGCCAAGGGTCTTTTCAGGCTCGTTCGGTGTGGAGCGACCATTTTTGGGTCGCTTGTCTGGAGGGATAATTTCATATCGTTTGTATTTGGAAGAGATAATTTCATATCACTTTAGCTTTTGAAGAGATAATTTCATATCACTTTAGCTTTTGAAGAGATAATTTCATATCTTTCGATATTTGGAGGGATAATTTCATATCACTTGATTTTAGGGGAGGCCATTTCAGGTCACTCGGGAAGAATAAATCAATATCGTTTTTTTTTGAAGAGATAATTTCATATCACTTTAGCTTTCGAAGAGATAATTTCATATCACTTTGTAGAATGTAATGGCGAAGTGTTTCGTAACGACTCTAACTTTTATGACAGAATGAGACCTCGATTGAAAGACTTATTTTGATTTCACAAAGATAAGCTAGTATGACTTCGTTAGAAGTTGTTGAGCTCGGTAAGAGCTTTGTGTTTGGGTGGTGGCTGCGCTCGAGGTCGAGCTGCCTACGTACCCTTTTAAGGGGATCAAGCCATTTCGTAGTTCGATTATGTTGACGTACTCTTAGTGGAAGTACTTTTTGAGGTTGATGATGTTCCAAGGTCGTAGTTCAGGTTTCAGGGTTTCCACCGACTTGAGTCGGTAGACCCCGTCCTTCACAACGTCGGTGACCTGGTAAGGACCTTCCCACTTTGCTCCTAACTTTCCAGCGTGTTCTTCCTTTTTATGGCCGAACACTTTTCGTAAGACGAGCTCTCCTACTTGAAACCTTCGAGTTTTGATTCTGGAATCGTAGTAACGAGCTGCGGCTTGTTGGTAGTTCTGGATTCGATCTAGTGCGAGGTTCCTCCTTTCGTCGACGAGATCGAGTTCGTCAGTTATCATCTTGTTATTGATGGATAGTTTAGTGTTAATCCAGATTCAATTCTTAGATTCAACAGTCCTAAACATGCAGATCTAGGTTCTCTTATTTAGAAACTTAATGGATCTCACCTGTTACCTTGTTAATGCAGCGGAATATGAAGAACAGGTCAGAGATCAGCAGAGCCACCAAGTGATAACTCCTCCAGAGGTTCACACACGCACACCAAGCAGGAAGAAGGCTGCTAGACCAAGAGAGAGGAGGCGCAGGGAGAGAGAGAGAAATCGCAGAGGGGGCTAGGGTTAGAAGGAGACTCAGACTTAAGTTTTATTTATAAAACTTGTCTAGTTCCTTTTGGGATTTTGGGCCCAAATACCAATCTGATTAAATCCCTTAATCAGACTCATTAATCTCTCTCTAAGTACGACAAATGCCTGGCACTTTTACCGTACTTCTGCTAAGCCGTTCCTACACATTTTCCTGTTAGCTTAGGCGTGTGACCCATATGGGATCATATAATAAAGGCAATAAGTCCAAGACTTATAGATCATGAGCGGACTCTAGCAAGCCA
Source organism: Orychophragmus violaceus (assembly GCA_030180135.1). NCBI lineage: Eukaryota > Viridiplantae > Streptophyta > Magnoliopsida > Brassicales > Brassicaceae > Orychophragmus > Orychophragmus violaceus. The sequence continues at coordinate 38,476,005 of CM058240.1, forward strand.
TCATGACCCCCAGTATTATATGACTTATGTCTGATCATTGACATACTCTTACTTTCTAGAGACAGTACCGAGATTACTGGACACAATTCCAACAATCTCCCACTTGTACTGGAATCTCTGTATTCATAATCCTTTTGTCTCAATATCTCGATTAGTCATAAGGCAAGATGAGTGTCATCCTTATAAAGTCTAATCATGTTCATCGGACTCTGATTTGATACTGACAATCCAAACGACTCGGGACAGTCCGTTTGAGCATGGCCATGCATTTTCCAGTATTCAAATCTCCGATTGGCCTTGAGATATTCACTCCATTTATATTGAAGGGACAAATCCCGTCTTGTTCCATCACTGTAAACTACTCATTTCGTAATACACCCAAACAAGGTCCTTATAGCTATCGCATAACGACAGCGTTAGACAATGATCAAAGCGCATCAGTTCATGTGCAGTCACATGCATGCGAACTCAGGTCTAAGGACTATACTCTATAGTCGTAGTAAGAATCTCTTATGACACAGATATAAATATCCTGAAGAGTTCTTATAAGCGGGTCTTGTCCGGTCGTATGTACCCCACATACACCTATGTACTGACTTTGATGCCGCGCATCTATGACACACTGAGACTTTGTCATAAGTCACATACCAATCTAGTCTCACACGGTTGTTGGTGTTCCAATTTCAACAACCTTCGACTAGGGACTGAATGATATAAGCCATCTATCAAATATAGGGTCTCATGATCAAGCTAAATGACTTTGATGACTCAAGATCAAGTCACTTACTTCGATGACCTATAAAATGGTTTATATCACTTTGGAACGATTATTTCCTCACAGTTAAAATAATCTTGAAATAATAATTTCATTAAACATAAAATGTTTTACAAGAACATATCAAATAACTAAATAAAGCCCTTAAACTCCCACTCAAATTTAGATTACATTTCAATGTCTCTAATGCCTACAGCTTCAGTCAGGAACTCGAGCTTAGGCCTTGGGAGTGGCTTTGTCAACGGATCAGCGACGTTATCATCTGTCTGAACTCGGCTGATCTTGACTTCCTTTCTATTAATGATGTCACGTATCAAGTGAAATCTTCTTAGAACATGCTTGGATTTCTGGTGTGATCTTGGTTCCTTTGCCTGAGCAATAGCACCATTGTTATCACAAAACAGTGCCAGAGGCTCAGCCGCATCTGGTATCACACCTAGTTCAATAATGAACTTTCGTATCCAAACAGCTTCCTTCGCAGCTTCTGAAGCGGCGATATATTCAGCTTCTGTAGTGGAATCAGCAACGGTGTCTTGCTTGGAGCTTCTCCAACTTATTGCACCGCCATTCAGACAAAAGATATAACCGGACTGTGACCGGAAATCATCTTGGTCTGTCTGGAAACTTGCGTCCGTGAATCCACTGACTTTAAGCACATCACTTCCACCGTACACCAAGAACTTATCCTTAGTATGTCTTAGATACTTCAAGATATTCTTTACGGCAATCCAGTGGCTTTCACCTGGATTTGACTGGTATCTACTCGTCATGCTCAATGCATAAGCAACATCAGGACGAGTATAGATCATGGCATACATGACAGATCCTATTGCAGATGCATAAGGAATATTCTTCATGCGCTCAAGCTCAGCAGCCGTCGTAGGGCTCTGCTTCTTGCTTAGCGTTGTGCCATGTACCATTGGCGTGAAGCCCTTCTTGGAATCTTTCATGCTGAATCTTTGTAGGACTTTGTCAATGTATGAATCTTGACACAAGCCTATCAGCCTTCTAGATCTATCCCGGTAGATCCTGATTCCAAGAACGTATGCGGCTTCACCCATGTCTTTCATGGAAAAACAACTTCCAAGCCAGTCCTTTACTGACTTCAGCATTGGAACGTCGTTTCCGAGAAGCAGTATGTCATCGACATACAGAATAAGAAATACTATCTTGCTCCCACTAGTTTTCTTATACACGCATTGTTCTTCTTCGTTTCTGATGAAGTCAAATTGCTTGATCGCTTCATCAAAACGAAGATTCCAGCTCCTCGATGCTTGCTTCAATCCATAAATGGATTTATGAAGCTTGCATACTTTCCCAGCATTCTTTGGATCTATGTAACCGTCAGGTTGCGTCATATACACATCCTCTTCCAGAATGCCATTCAGGAAGGCGGTTTTCACGTCCATCTGCCAAATTTCATAATCATGAAAAGCTGCAGTTGCTAGTAGAATCCGAATAGATTTCATCATTGCCACTGGGGAATAGGTTTCATCGTAATCCACACCGTGAACTTTTCTGAAACCTTTTGCCACCAACCTGGCTTTATAAATCTGGACATTTCCATCCACGTCAATCTTCTTCTTGAAGATCCATTTGCACTCGATGGCTTTTACACCAGCGGGTAAGTCAACCAATGAAAACAATTGGTTGACCGACATGGAGTCCATTTCGGAATCAGTGGCCTTGCGCCACTTTGAGGAATCTGGGCCCATCATGGCTTGATTGAAGTTCGATGGTTCATCACCATCAATGATCAGAAGATCATGACAGTCAGTCACGAGAAATCCTTGATATCTCTCGGGTTCGTGACGGATCCTCCCGGATCTTCGAACTTCAGGTACTACAGGTTCAGGCTCTACAATTTCTTGTAGGTCCTCCTGCTGCTCTTTCTCATCAGGTTGAGCAGTATCCTGCTCATCTTGAATTTCTTCAAGCAGTACCTTACTCCCACTGTCTTTCTTAGAGAGAAACTCCCTCTCAAGAAAGTTACAATCCCGGGCAACAAAAATCTTGTTCTCGGAACGTAGATAGAAGTAATAAGCCTTGGTTTCTTTCGGATAACCAATGAAGTAGCATTTATCAGACTTTGGTGTAAGCTTGTCTGAGATTAATCTCTTGACATAGGCTTCACAACCCCAAATTCTAAGATAAGACAACACTGGAGCCACTCCAGTCCATAATTCATATGGTGTCTTTGCTACTGCTTTCGATGGCGCTCTATTTAGAGTGAACACTGCTGTTAGCAGAGCATATCCCCAAAGGGATATTGGAAGGTCAGTGTGACTCATCATAGATCGAACCATATCCAATAAGGTCCGATTTCTCCTCTCAGACACACCATTCCATTGAGGTGTTCCGGGAGGAGTGAGTTGGGATACGATCCCACACTCTCTTAGATGATCACTGAATTCTTGGCTTAAGTATTCTCCTCCTCGGTCGGACCGAAGAGCCTTAATGCTTTTGCCAAGTTGGTTCTGTACTTCATTTTGGAATTCTCTGAACTTCTCAAAAGATTCAGACTTATGTTTCATTAAATAAACATATCCATACCTACTGAAATCATCAGTGAAGGTAATGAAGTACTGATAGTTTCCTCTTGCATTTGTGGACATTGGGCCACACACATCAGTGTGTATCAGGCCCAATAAGTCACTGGCCCTCTCGTTAGGTTTATTAAAGGGGGCCCGTGTCATTTTGCCCATCATGCAGGATTCGCATTTCTCACATGACTCAAAGTCAAATGAGCCAAGAAGTCCATTCGAATGGAGCCTCTTGATGCGTTTCTCGCTGATGTGCCCTAAACGACAATGCCATAGAAACGTTCGGTTCTCCTCATTAGGTTTGAACCGTTTGGTATCAATGTTATAAATTGGCGCGGATTGATCAAGTATGTAAAGCCCATTCGTAAGAGGGGCACAACCATAGAACAAATTGTTGCGATTGAAGGAACATAATTTATTCTTAACTGAAAAATCATAACCTTCCAAATCCAACAAAGAAATTGAAATAATATTTCTGCTTATCGCAGGTACAAAATAACAATTATTGAGTTCTAAAATCAATCCCGAAGGTAAAGACAACAAGTATGTGCCTACAGCTAGTGCAGAAACTTTCGCTCCATTCCCAACTCGTAGCTCCACTTGTCCTTGCTTCAGCCTCCTACTGTTGCTGAGTGCCTGCATATTAGTACAAATATGAGCCCCACAACCAGTATCCATAACCCATGAGGTATTATCAGAAGTAGTTGTATTAACTTCTATAACAAAAATACCTGATGAAGAAGTCTCGAGAGTCTTCTTCTTCAATTCCTTTAGACCTTCTTGGAATTTCTTACATTCTCTCCTCCAATGCCCTGGTTCTTTACAGAACCTGCAGATGTCAGTAGGCCCAGCCTTAGACTTGGGCTTGGGCTTTGGCGTGTCCTTGTCCGAGACTTGGACAGCCTTAGCCTTTCCCTTATCCTTAGCAGAGGATTTCTTAAACCCCTTGCCCTTTTGCACCATAAGCACATTGGGGTCCTTGGCGGTTTTCCTCAAGTTGGGCTCTGCAGTCTTGAGCATTCCGTGAAGCTCAGGCAATGTCTTACTCAAGCCATGCATATTAAAGTTCAGGATGAACTGATCATAGCTTGCAGGTAAAGACTGCAGAACGATGTCGCAGGCAAGTTCCTGGCTGATAGGGCAGTCGAGTTTCTGAAGATGATCGAGATAACCCATCATCTTCAAGACATGAGGACTCACTGCCGCATTTGCAGCCAACTTACAGTCTAAGAGGTTCTTAACTGTCTGAAACCTCTCAGTCCTTGCTTGCTCCTGAAAAAGTGATTTCAGGCTTGCCATTATCTCGATGGGTGACAACACACTCTCGAACTGCATTTGCAGCTCAGCAGTCATTGTCGCCAACATCAGGCAATAGACATCATTTTCATCTGACGAATGCTTTTCCCAAGCATTATGCAGAGTCCTAGCAGCATTGTTAGGAGGCCTCTCGGGGAGGGGATCACGAAGGACATAATCCTTCTTCTCCTGCTTGAGGACCAGCCTCAAGTTCCTTGACCACGTCAGGAAGTTCGTTCCAGTCAGCTTCTCCTTCTCGAGAACAGACCGGATTGAGAATGTGTTTTGAGTGCTTGTAGTAGTCATAGCTGAAATATAATATAAAAAGGTTATTAGTTAATATGTTCAATATGATTAATCTCGTATTAAATTTAATATGATTAATCACGCATTATATTCAATAACATAAGTTACCCTCAATAGAATATAATGATTCCAAGATCCACATATAACTAAGATCAAAGTGGGCCACTGGCCATCACCCAACCTTAGCTTATATCGGTAAGCCCTATGTCGGCTAATTATATCCGTGATATAACTCTTGGTTGTGAATCTGGGCCCGAGGCCCAATCCACTCTGATGTCTCAAGGCCCGGGACTCCCGATGGCCCAGTCAAGAAAACCAGACTATACAGTCATGTAATCATTAATGTCTGGGACTCCCAATGACATTTGTGAATCACAAACCGTCTTACCCACGCAAAAGTAGACACCCTCACACTGTAAGGCCATGAGTACAATTGAATGGGCTTCGACAGCTGACATAGACTGGACAAGACATCCAACGCTTGATATTATTTGAGGTTTGTAGGTTTATTTTAAAATTTCATTCCCAAAATAGAAGATTACTATTTTGGGAAACTTTCCATTTTGGGAAACCTACTATTTTTGGAAACTTTCTAAAATTGGAAACTTTCTAAAACCGGAAACTTTCTAACTTTAGAAATTTCTTAAAATCCAAAACATGCAAATCTAGAAACTTCTATTTTAAGAAACTTTCTAATTTCAAAATTTCGGAAACTTTTAATTTAAAATCGATTTTATAATTTTATTTCATAAAAATAAATTTTAAATTAAATCTGAGGAAAGACTCAAATAATTGGCCCAATTGTTTTAACTTCTTGGCCCGAGGCCCAAGAATTTGTCCATGTCCAAGACATAACCCAATTACCCAATTAAATGAAATAACCGGTCTGGTTCATTAAAATTGGTCTAACCAAATTTTAATTACTACGATGACCACAATTGTCAACCGGTTATTTACTAAACCGGATTTTCTCAATTTATTTGGTCCAACCAAATCAAATTAGAAAATCCTGGTTTAGGCACAAAATCCAATATTTCGACTTTGGATTTCTTATCCCGGTTTAACCAGAACTTAATAAATTTATTAAGTCTGTTTATTAAACCAAGACGATTAAATTTAATCAAGTTTTTAAACCGAGCCATTAACCGAACCGAACCGATTGGTCACGAACCGTTCACGGTCGTGACCTAGCCGCAATCGAGACGAGACATCGGTCAGCCGCAAGCAACGGACGCGATCCAAGATCGGTCCATGTCTTTCGCGACGATGCTCGGACGGGACGCTCGGGACGCGGACGGGATTGCTCGGGTCGTGTGGCTTCACGCGATCGCCGAGCGATCGGGACAGCCGGGACGAGAGCGGGACGATGGCGGGACGATTGCAGCTCGGTCCATCCACGCACGATCATCACTCGTCGGGACGGAACGGGACACGATCGATCCATGCGATCGTTTGATCCATGCGATACGATCGGTCCTTCCTTGCGATCGTGTGCCTCATCTCTCGTGATCGACTGGACCACGCGACTCGATCCATCGATCGGTCCGTGCGTCTAGCGATCCGGACGTGCGTTTCAAACCACAATCCGACGCAACCAATTCATATAGATTGGTTTGCGATTTTCATTAGTTTGTTTAGGTTTTAATTCTTGTTTCTTAAGTGTTTTTCTCTTATCAGTAGATTGATTCAAAAACACTTCTTTAAACAATCCTAAACTAGATTCTAAACAAGAAAAACCACAGAACCAATGGCTCTGATACCACTGATGGATAGTTTAGTGTTAATCCAGATTCAATTCTTAGATTCAACAGTCCTAAACATGCAGATCTAGGTTCTCTTATTTAGAAACTTAATGGATCTCACCTGTTACCTTGTTAATGCAGCGGAATATGAAGAACAGGTCAGAGATCAGCAGAGCCACCAAGTGATAACTCCTCCAGAGGTTCACACACGCACACCAAGCAGGAAGAAGGCTGCTAGACCAAGAGAGAGGAGGCGCAGGGAGAGAGAGAGAAATCGCAGAGGGGGCTAGGGTTAGAAGGAGACTCAGACTTAAGTTTTATTTATAAAACTTGTCTAGTTCCTTTTGGGCTTTTGGGCCCAAATACCAATCTGATTAAATCCCTTGGATTTAATCAGACCCATTAATCTCTCTCTAAGTACGACAAATGCCTGGCACTTTTACCGTACTTCTGCTAAGCCGTTCCTACACATTTTCCTGTTAGCTTAGGCGTGTGACCCATATGGGATCATATAATAAAGGCAATAAGTCCAAGACTTATAGATCATGAGCGGACTCTAGCAAGCCATCATGACCCCCAGTATTATATGACTTATGTCTGATCATTGACATACTCTTACTTTCTAGAGACAGTACCGAGATTACTGGACACAATTCCAACAGTTATTGAGTTCCTCTTGTCGTGGGCATTCTTCTTTGCGGATGCTTGACACGAGGATTTCGGCTGGTACTACCGCCTCGATCCCGTAAGCCAGCGAGAAGGGAGTCTCGCTGGTGGATTTGCGGGGGGTAGTCCGGTAGGCCCAGAGTACGGCTGGGAGCTCGTCGCTCCAGCTCGTTTTGCACTCATTGAGTCTTTTCTTGAGGCTGTTCATGATTGCCTTGTTAGCCGCTTCCGCCAGCCCATTCCCTTGGGGATAGCGTGGCGTTGAGTAAGTCAGCTTTATGTTTCACGTTCTACAGAACTCCTTGAAGGCGTTTGATATGAACTGGGGACCGTTATCGGTGACGATCTCGTGGGGTAGTCCGTGTCGGCAAACGATGTTTCGCCAGACGAACTCCTTAACATGAACGTCTTTGACTTTTTGGTACGACTTTGCTTTAATCCATTTGGTGAAGTAGTCCGTCATTACCAATAGGTGCGTGGCTTTCTTTCTGTCGGACGCGACTAAGGGTCCCACGATGTCCATTCCCCATCGCATGAATGGGTATGGCAATGAGACAGAGGAAAGTTTCTCCGATGCCTGGTGGATAATCGGGGCATGCTTTTGGCATTTGTCGCATTTGTTGGAGAAGGACTCGCATTCGGTGGCCATTGTTGGCCAAAAGTAGCCTTGCCTTTTGATTCGTACGGCCAGGGCTAGTCCTCCGGAATGGCTTCCGCATGACCCATTGTGGGCCTGTGTGATCACGGCTAGGGCTTGCTTTTTGTTGAGGCATTTGAGGTAAGGTCCGGAGAGACTCCTTTTAAAGAGCTCTCCTTGTGTGACGCAGTACCTTGCACTTTGTGTCTTGAGTTTTCGTGCCTCCCATTTGTCGTCGGTAACTTTGCCATTTTTAATGTATCGAATGATCGGAGTTCTCCAGTCTTCGTCATTGTCAGGATCGGGTCCTTGACTAGCGGATGCGGCTTGGATTGGTCCGTCGGGGACGTTCGCGACGTACACGGCGTTTCTTGGATCGATATCATCATCAATCTCGATGATATCGCGACTGATGTCCTTGGGACATTCCTTGTGCTCGACATCGTCCTTTATGGTAGGCTCGTCTTCTTTCAAGGACAGAGCTTTAAGGGCTATGTCGATGCTTGGTTTCTCGATCCCTTCGACTGTTATGATCCTTTTGAGGTTGGGATCTGATGTCGATGCTAATGCGGCCAGGGCATCGGCTGCGGTGTTTTCCCCTCGCTGGATCCGCGTTAGATCAAAGAATTCGATCTGTTCGGCGAGCGTGTGGACTACCCCTAGGTATGCTTCCATTCGTTCGTCTTTGGCCTCGTAGTCGCCATAATATTGGCTCATGACAAATTGGGAATCGCAGAAGGCGTCTACTTCCCGGACTCCTATCGCTATCGCTAGTCTGAGCCCGGCTATTAACGCTTCGTATTCTGATTCGTTATTTGATGCGGCGAAGCCCAGTCTGAACAATTGTTCTAGTACTTCGCCTGTTGGGGAGACCAGTTTCACCCCGACTCCGGATCCTTGCCTCGAGGAAGCTCCATCGACGTAGAGTTTCCATTTCTTGGCGGAGGTCGGGTCAAGTTCGACGGTCGGAGGGAGCTCGATTATGAAATCTGCCAGTACTTGCGCTTTTAGGCACGTCCGAGATTTATATTCTATATCATACTCGCTAAGTTCGATAGCCCATTTGACCAGTCGACCTGACTGACTTGGACTGTGAAGGATGGTTCTCAGTGGCTGAGAGGTCATCACTATGATCGAGTGCGATTGAAAGTATGGTCGGAGTTTCTGAGCTGATGTCACTAGCGCTAAGGCGAGTTTTTCCATGGCGGGGTTCCTGGTTTCAGCGTCGATTAAGGTCTTACTGATGTAATACCCCGGCCGTTGTTCGTTCTGTTCTTCGCGAACCAGGACTCCACTTACTGCTGTCGTGGAAACAGCTAGGTAGAGGTAGAGGGGTTCCCCTTCTACTGGTTTCGCCAGTATAGGTGGTTCGCTTAAGTAAGCTTTAAGCTGGGTGAACTCTTCTTCGCACTTTTCATCCCAGAGGAACTTCTTGTTCGCTTTGAGCAAGTGATAGAAGGGCAGACATTTATCAGTCGACCTCGAGATGAAACGGTTCAGAGCAGCTATTTTTCCAGTCAGGCGCTGGATTTCTCGCATTTTTCTGGGAGATTTCATCTCTATAAACGTTGCGATCTGTTTGGGGTTCGCTTCGATCCCTCTTTCGGTCACTAGGTAACCAAGGAATTCTCCTGAGGGGACCCCGAAGGTACACTTTGCTGGGTTGAGTTTCATCCCGTATTTATTGAGAATGATAAAACATTCTTTTAGTTGGGGGATGTGATCCTCATACCTGGAAGATTTGACCAGCATATCGTCGATGTAGACTTCCATAGTTTTGCTAGGAGTCCCGAAAACATCTTGTTGACGAGGCATTGGTAAGTTGCTCCTGCGTTTTTTAGTCCGAAGGGCATGGCTTTGTAGCAGTACGTGCCTCGATCAGTTATGAACGAAGTCTTTTCTTGGTCCTCGGGGTTCATTAATATTTGATTGTACCCCGAGAAAGCGTCCATAAAGGATAGTAGCTGGTGTCTGGCGGTGGCTTCGACCAGCCTGTCGATGTGTGGGAGTGGGAAGCTGTCCTTCGGACATGCTTTGTTGAGATCCGTAAAATCTACACAGACTCTCCACTTCCCGTTCTTTTTCTTAACCACTACAGGTTCGCAAGCCAGTCGGGGTACTTGACCTCTCTGATCGATCCGATTTTTAATAATCGATCGACCTCGTCATTGACGGCTTGAGCTCGTTCCAGACCTAGTTTTCGACGTTTTTGTCTTACCGGTTTGTAGGTTTGCTCGACATTCAGCTCGTGGCTGGTCACGTCTATGTTGATCCATTTCATGTATGATGAAGACCAGGCAAAGGAGTCGACGTTCTGTTTAAGGAAAAAAACCAGTTCGTTTTTGACTGGCTCTGATAGGTCGATTACAATGCCAATGAGTCTTTCGGGATGAGCATCGTCTATGCAAACATGGGTCGTGAGGTCCTTTGGAGGTCCTATTTGACTTGGGTCATTCGACCTTTTGGTCTGCATGGTGGCGAGCTCGTCCTCTTTCTGTAATTGCTACGCGGGAGATTTCTCAATCTGCTTGTATCCATTCATGTAGCAATGGCGGGAAATCTTTTGACATCTGTACATGGTTTTTACTCCTTTGGGAGTTGGGAATTTTACGCATTGATGGTAGGTCGATGGTACCGCTTTCATGTCGTATATCCATGGTCGACCTAGAATTGCGTTATAGGGAGCTGGCCGATCCACTATGACGAACTCTGTCATTCTTCGAACTCCTCCAGCTATCACTGGGGCGAAGACAGAGCCCATCGAGTACGTTGTTTCGCCAGCGAACCCTACTAGTGGTGTCTTTTCTTCCACAATCTCGGAGTCGTTGAAGTCCATCTTTTTGAATGCATCGTAAAAGAGGACATCCACCGAACTTCCTGTGTCGATCATTATCCTTGAGAGTTCGACATCTCCCACTACTAGACAAACGAGGAGAGCGTCGTCGTGTGGTTTGTCTAGATTGCTTGTCTCGCTCTCGTGGAAAGTGATCTCGTGGTCTGGACCTATCATTGGGATTTTCCCCCCTATGTCGGTCTTGACTCTTCTTTGAAGAGCTTTGATTGAATTGACCGAGTCTCGGCAAAGCTTGGAGCCACCGAAGATGAATTCGATTCATTTAGAGGGAATAGCCCGTACACCCCCCCCCCCCCCCCCCGCAGAGACGAGGGAGATTGATTCGTGAGCGTAAACTCTTAGCGGGATCCGGAGGTGGAGATAACGCCAAACCTTCTGGGGTGCCGCTCAGGCTGAGCTCGCCGAGAATAAACTCGACTCGCTTTCATGACCCCTGAGGGAGTGTTCCGGGAGATTCCGGCTCCTTTGTCCGTTCTCGTTTGTTCTGGGAAGGCTTTTTGGTGTTCGACTCTTTGGTCTGTTTACTTTCTTTTTTGTCGGACGGAGGTTCCTCCTCGACTTCAGAGTCTTGTTTGCTTTCGGACTCTCGCTTTTGAGCCTCGGCTTTAGCTCGAGTATAGCAATCTTCAGTCGAGTGTCCTCTTTTGTTGTGAAATTCCCAGAATTTTTCCTTGTCGAACTCGAATTTCTTCGAGCTCTTCGGGATCTCGACCGCATTGACGTTTCCTGATTTACGGGAATCCTTTTTTGAGTTCGAGTTCTGCGAGCCCGACGGGTTCTTTTCTTTTCGATGCTTTTCTCTGAGGGCCGTGGTTTCGTCCTCGAGGCGAGCGAAGGCCGATGCACGATGAAGGGCGTCATCGAGTGTTTGAGGTTCGCGGACTGTTATTTCCTCGCGGAATCTGGTTGAATACCATATTCCACGTCGCAGTGCTTCTATAGCTACTTCGTCTCGTGGGTTTGCGATTTTCGATTTTTTTCCCTTAAATCGGTCGATGTACGAGCGAAGCGGCTCGTCGGGTTTCTGAGAGACGCCAAATAGAGCTGCCTCAGTAGTCTTTTCCTCGATAAAGACGGAGTATTTTTTGAGGAAAGCCGTCATGAACTGTGTGAAGTTGTCGATGGACCTTTCTTCCAGTCCGGCAAACCATTCTAGGGCGGAGGCCGATAGGTTTTTGGCGAAGAGCCTGCAGAAAGCCGGCTCTCTCTCCTCGTTGGTAAGGTATACCCTCGCCATTGCTAGTCGGAATGCCCTGATATGGGCTTTCGGGTCCGATTTCCCAGAGAATTCCGGAAACTTAGTTTTCTTGATTTCTCGGATCCTTGCGAAGGTGATCCGGTCTGTGAACGGCGTTTGTCGCGTTTCTTCGATCACTCGATCGATGTCGGGCGCCGCGCTCGTTGCCATGTGAACTTTCGAGCTTAGACTGTTGAACTGGGCCTTAGCCTGCTCGATGTACTGTCTAAGCATATCGTGTTCATCGCCTACCGTAGGCGTAAACTGGGCTTGTGCCTGGTTTGACGCTTGTTCCGGGAAAACGGGGTCGAGGAGATCGATTGTTTGAATCGATCTCGTCTGGTCGACCTGCGGCATTCGGAACTGTACCGTATTTGACTCGTTAAAGGGTCCCGAGCTCGAGGCGAAAGCAGAGCCTCCTAGTTGCCTCGGCCGGATGTTGGAGTTATTCGGGAAAGGTGGTGGCCCGGGTAATGGTTGGTTCCCTGATCCGGTTAGATTTGTGACCATTGAACTCGAACTGAATGGTGTCGGTATCGCGATAGGGGTCATTATAGGGCGGAGGCCGCTACTTGACGCATTAGCGAAACTTCCCGGCGCTCCCGGAGGAGTTACCACCTGGGAGAAGTCCAAGCGTGTACGCGGTGGAGGACTTATTGGGGTTTGTGGATCTCGTGTCGATCTACTCCCCTGGTTTTGGCTAGCGAGCTCTTCAAGATGGGTGTTAAGGCGCCGTTCTTGTTCATCGACCTGCGCAGCCAGAGAACGGTTTGCGATCTCTTGGGCCCGTGCGCTTGCCTCGTTGTTTCTCGTTCGGTCTACCAATAGGCTTAACATCGAACGGATTTCGGCGAGGTCGTTTGGGCCTTGTCTCTGTGGAACAGAAGGCAGTGGTGAACTAGGTCTAGTTATTCCAGATCCACCTCCAGGGGTAGGAAAAGAATCATTTCTCATCCACGCCCAGTTTCTGCTCGGCTCGTTAGTTCCTGACAAAACATTTGTCGGAGTCTGGCTCGTCGCGATCGTTTGAGCGACTGAGCCGGCTGGTGCCGAAGTCATGGAGGCTGAGGAAGAGCTCGTCAACACGCCATTGGTTTGACCCATGATTCTTACCCCGGTGGTGTTCTGAGGAACGTTGTCGACCGTTTGAGGGTGGTCGACGGGTGGTGTGGCGCTGGGAGAGCCAGGGTGGTCGGGATTCATCTCGATCTATCGGATCTAAGATCTGATTCTTAAGACAGGAAAAACTATATAATGTCCCCACAGTCGGCGCCAAATGTGAGATCTGAGATTCACACCAATAATTTGTAATCGTGGATTTGGACTTTTAGGTATAAAAATGGTATAGTTTCCTATGAATCAAAGACTTTATTGAGATTGATCGTCGAGATAGAGCAAACACAATCGAAAAGAGAGTACAAAGTATGATAATCGAGCTATCTAGTCGAAGTGTTCTTAGCTAGGGTTAGAATGTCTTGAATGAATCGCCACTTCTTCTTTAAATAGTCTCGACTTTGATCTTCTTGTTCCGATATTTCGGCCTCGCCTTCATAACGATCTCCGAGATTCTCGTGGATCAGTTGAACTGACGAAGACCGAGTTGCTCTATCTACACATCGTCCCCTGTCGAGCTCGAGCTCGATCGCCTCTCACTTCGGCATCGCTTGGGCCTTGTCAAGGTGTCATTTGTTTGGGCCCAACAAATGAATCGGCTCGTCTCTTTGTCTTTGATTCTGGAACGGGCTCATAAATATGGGCATTTGTCTTATTTGTTAATGGGCCGGATTTCCTAGAGGGAAATCCAGTACCAACAGGTGAGATTGTTCCAGCTTCCAGTGAAAGAGTTCGATATGTTTACGTTCGGTGCCCTTTCCCCCCCCCCCCCCCCCCCCCCGGAAAGTATGAGGTTATCTGAAGTCAAAACTAGAGCTCCTTCTCGTGCGCTTTAAAGGTGCGGGAGGGAGGAGACCATGGTTTTGGTGTTACCACCACAAAGAATGGGGTTCTAAAAGATGAGCTAGATACGTTTGGTCTTTTTCGGGGACTTGGTGGTGGAGACATGAGGGTCTACTCCTTGGTACTTCGGCTCCTGTTACTAGAGGTAGCCTTGCTAGATCAGGCTTAGGTTGTAGCTGTTTTTCTTCAGGAGTCAGATATCCTTAAGTTTCGGTTTTAGCTTTTTCAGCTGTGAGAAGGCCTTTGCTTCGACATTCCTCTTATTACGATATTTAAATAATTTGTTCTTATCAAAGGGTTTGTTTTTGGACTTGGTCAAATCTTTGATGGCGAAGCTATGTTGACCTTGAACCTCATCCTTTAAATTGTTTCTCGAATTTCTTTTCGAGTTGTTCCCAGGTGTCGAGGTATTTTTGTTGCTTTCCGTGATGGTTTTAATCTCTTCTTGATGAAGCACAAAAACTAACGCTCGATGATGCACGTCATGAAGAGAGACTACTAATCCCACTGCAAGCTCTTCACGGAATCTGGAAGTGTACCAGAGTCCGTGTTTGAGTTCTCTGAGTGCTACGACCTCGTTCGGGTTCGTGATTTTGGATTTGATCTCCTTGAACCTATCTATTAAGTTTCGAAAGGATTCGTTTTGACCTTGATAGATTGCCCAAAGGTCGGCCCTTGAGGCCTATTCTTGTATGTATACATAGTAGTGCTTCAGGAAAGCTGAAGCGAGTTGGCTGAAGTTATCTATGGAATTTCCTTCCAAATTTGTGAACAATTCTAAAGCAGATTCGACAAGGTTTTCAGCAAAGAAACGGCAGTAGCCGGCCTCTTTCTCGTAATCATTCAGCTGGACGCAAACTATTGTTAGTCTAAACGCTCTGATGTGAGCTCGAGGATCACCTTTTCCAAAGTATTTTGGAAATATGGTTTTAGATCCATCTGGAATGCAAGCATTGGCAATCATATCTTTGAAGGGAGCTCGTCAAGTATCCTTGATTATCCTCTCAATATCGGAAGCCAAACTTATGGCTGAGCGAACTCGGTTGTATATATGTTGTAGTTTGGCGTTTGTTTGATCAACATATCGTTGAAAACAATTGCGGTTGATCACTCCTTGTTGGTTAGCAGGGTGACAGGTCTGCATGTTTTGTTGACCGTATGACTGACCGTTTTCCGGTTGGGGAGTTCTAAAGTTGAATTACGTTCCAGAGCTTATCCTAGCAGAGAGATCGAGAGGTTTACTTGACATTGAAATGATCTCGCACACCCTGGGCCACATGGATCTGGATGGTTCACATCCCAGAGGCACAAGAGGTGAAGAAGGAAAACCCGTAACCGGGTGATCTCATGTCCACGTAACGTTAGAGTTCATCAATTTCGTAGTTAACGATGGTGATCTCTGATATATCATGGTTTTCCAGGTTTTAACCATGATATGCATGTATATATAGTCTTTTACCTGGTATTTCGAGTTTGTCGAGTCTTTTACAGGTTAACACGGGAATGGAGCGAAGTTAGAAGTTTTGGAGCTTTTCTGAAGCATTTTGCAAGAAGTCAAAGCCGGTCTTGTCTTAAGAAACTGGTGTTGCCCGACACCACCTAAGTGTCGGTCTACATGATCATCAGTGTCAAGCGTAAGTTGTTGTGCAAGAAGGAAGAACTCTTGATTATAACAACAGACCCGATGAGTTCTATGCGAACAGGTCTCCGATCAGACGTCCTATGATAGAGTGGAATATTTTTGAACTAAAGACGTCCTACTACACTCTTGTCAGACATCATCAGTTTCATGGTCTTCCTCATAAGCATCCAATGGACCATATCGAGAGATTTGAGGATTTGGTAACCAGCATGCAGCACAATGGAGTCATCTATGATTTCCTGCACTGCAAGCACTTCCCACACTCTCTTGGTGGAGATGTTGCTAACTGGTTAAAGTAGCTGCCAACAGGTTCTCTTACTACTTGGGATGCTACCAAGAGGGCCTTCATGCGCAGTTTCTATGATGATGGCAGATCTGATCAGCTGAAGAACCATATTTCTCAGTTCAAACAGGGTCCTACCAAAGCATTTAAGGCTCCTTGCCTGCGGAGAGTGTATCAACGTGACTGCCCACACCATGGTTTTTCACAAGTAGAACTACTGGACATATTCTTTAATGGTTTAGACTGGAGGTATCAGATGGCTTTGGATGCTACTAGCAATGGAAACTTAAAAATGAGGTCTCCTGAGAAAAAGAAATTGAGCTGATTGAGAACTTGGCGTCGAGCAATAGCACCAAGAATGCTAAATTTGAGAGGAAGTAAATTGCAGGAAGCATAGATGGATTTCAATTTGATGAGATGAAGAATAAGTTGGACTTTATGCACAGCCTTCTGATGAACAAGAAGCGGGTTCAATTTGCCGCAAAAGTTGAGACCTATGAACCAGTTAATGAGTACAAAGTAGAAGACGTAAACTACATTGGAAGGAATGGTTTTCAGGGTCAGAGGTTTGGAAATCAGCAGGGAAACATGACCTACATTGGTAATGGTCAGAAGAGTGCTATCACAAGCAATCAAAACTCTTCTGGCTTTGTTCAGAAGCCTTTCCGGCAAAAATGTTCATTCCAAAGGACTTATTGAGCTTCTTCTTACCAATCACCTCCTGTATCAACTCATGAGAGCATACTAGAAGCTATGATGGAGCAGGTTCTTGACAGCAGAAGACTACTGTGGATTTTAACAAGAAGATAGATGTGATGTATGCTGATCTGAATAGGAAGTTTGAGTCATTGACCATACTTATGAAACAGTTGGATACTCTGGTTGCTCAAACTGTTGGAGCTATTAAGAGGCAAGATGGATTCCTTCCTGGAAAAACTGATGCTAATCCCAAACATCAGTGTAATGACATAAATTTGAGGAGTGGAATAGAGGTGCAAGCTGTTCCGAAAAAGAGGTTAACTGCTGAAGAACTCATGGAGTTAGAAAAATTGGAAGAAGAGGATTTTGTTGAGAACTCAAATACATGATGCAGAAAAAGGCTAATCCGAGATCTTTGCGATGGTTATGCTTCTTCAGGAATTTGATATAGAAGTAAGGGACAGAAAGGAGTGGAAACAGTTGTTATTGATCATCTCTCACGGATCATATTTGATGAAGACGTCCATATAGTTGATTTTATGCCTGAAGAGAACATCTACTTGATTGAAACATGTTTGCAAACGAAGTATGCTATAAACCTGCAATCTTCATGAGTTACAAGTCTGGTGTCGGTCGACACCACCTTGGTGTCGGTCGACACCACCTTGGTGTCGGTTGACACTAAACTCGGAAATCGTCACGAAATCGATCAACGTCGACGCCTAGTGGTCGACAGGAATCAGTGTTGCCCGACACCACCACTAGTGTCAGTTAACGTCCACTGCAGACGCACGAAGAGAGTTTGGATGATCGGCTTGTCTCTTTCATTGCAGATATTACCACAAGTTTTGTCTCCAATAGACCTTGGTATGTTTATATAGCAATCTACCCCGGATATGAGGATAAGCCGGAAGTGTTTATAGGCTATGTAAAAGTTTCTTCGGGAAATCAGGCGTTATTATTGGGATGGGCCTTATCTGTACAAGAATTGTTTCGGTGGTGTTTACATATGTTGCATTGCAGAATCTGAAGTTCAAATGTGATATACCATTGCCATTGTTTTGAGTATGCTGGACACTTTGCCACCTTCAAGTCAGTGTCCAAAGTTCTTAAAGTAGGCTTCTGGTGGCCTACTATGTTTAAGGATGCTCAGCTGTTTATCTTGCAGTGTGATGTCTATCAGAGGATAGAGAAGATTAGAAAGCGACATGAGATGCCACATAACTTCACCTTGGAAGTTGAAGTCTTCAATTGATGGGGAACGATTTCATGGTTCCATTCCCATCTTCATACGATAATAAGTATATCTTGGTTGTTGTGGACTAGATATCTAAGAGGGTTAAAGTGATTGCTAGTACAACCAAGGATTCATTAGTAGTTCTTAAGATGTTTAAGACTATCATCTTCCCCATATTTGAATGCCTTGGATTGTGATAAGTGATGGTGGTTCTCACTTCATCAACAAAAGCTTCGAGAAGCTGTTGAAGAAGCAAGGTGTTAATCATCGTGTGGCTACTCCATATCATCCTCAGACAAGTGGGCTAGTTGAGGTTTCCAATAGACAAATCAAGGATATACTGGAAAAGAAAGTGGGAAAGACTAGGAAGGATTGGTCTACTAAGCTGGATGATGCATTATGGGCTTACAAGACTGTTTTTAAGACGCCATTTGGGACTACATTGTTTTATCTCATCTATGGGAAAGCTTGTCACCTTCCAATTGAGCTCAAGCACAAGGCATCATGGTCTGTCAAGCAGATGAACTTCGACCTCAAATCTGCTGCCGAGAGGAGTTTTATACAGCTGAATGAGTTAGATGAGTTAGATACCATGTGTATGAGAACTCAAAGTTGTATAAGGAGCGAACAAACGTGTATCATGATAAGAATATCATCTCTATCCACGTGGAACTAAATGACCAGGTACTTCTGTATAACTCTCGGTTACAATTGTTTCCTGGAAAGTTGCGTTCTCGTTGGTCAAGTCCCTTTACCATCAAGGAGGTTAGGCCATACAGTGATGTTTTCCTAGTGAATTCCAAAGTCGAGGAGTTCACTGTCAATGGATAAAGGGTGAAACACTATTGGACAAAAGCCAAGATTCCAGAATGTGACATTGTAACTCTGGATGATGCACCCAAGGCCTACTTGCAGTTCAGTCAAGCTACTGACGTAAAATGAGCGCTTGGTGGGAAGAAACCCATTGGTAAGTTGTAAATATTAGTATTTTCACATGGTATTTTTGTTTATGCTGTGTTTTGTGTCGAGTTTTGCAGAACCAGGGACCATCCGCGAAAAGTGTCGGTAGACACCCACATAGTGTCGGTCAACACTGCCATCGAGTTTTCGAGCACGTCCTAAAATCAACCAAGGTCGACGCCAACAAGTCCATTCCAGGTTTGGTATACCGTTGTCATTCGACACCCACTTGGTGTCGGTCGATACCCACTTGGTGTCGGTCGACACCGATAATTCGAGGTAAGTGCCTTTATATTCTCGCGATTGCACTTCATCTTTTCCATTCTCCCTCTTTCGCGAAAATCACCCATAAATCACCATCTCTCTCGTTTTGGACCAATTTGAGTGATTCAAAAGCCTAAGCCGCTTGTTTTCTCAGCACTAATCCATTGCCACTCCCCGTTATCTCGATCTGCAAAGGTATGGTCTCGAAATCACCTTATTTCAGTTTTGGTCCTAAGGTAAAAAGCTTCAATTTAGCCTCCATTATCTCGTTATGATGCTTTAATCATGCCTATTTAGGTTGTGCTAGAGGTATTCTAAGTTTCTCATGTAATTTTTGAGGTTAATTTACAAGTTCCAAAAAAATTCGATTTGATGATGAACTTGATCGTTCCTTGATTCTGATGAACTTTAGAACAAAATTTATATTGAAAGTGATTGCTAACCATGTTGTAGTTGATTTTATATGATCAATTTGTTGAAATTTGGTCATCAAAAAAATTCGCGATTTTGGGTCTCACTTTTCGACTTGGTTTGCTTCTGATCTTGCAGATGGGATCGAAACAGGCAACCAAGCGACCCAAGAGGAACACCATGGTAGCATCATGCTCAGACTCTGCACCGCTACAGGCCGCTACCGCAGACACGGCTTTTATCCCGAACCCACAGGTTCGCGCTCCCTGGCCAAGGCGTGAAAAGACCAGGATTCCTAACAATCGGATTTGAGCGAACGATCCTAAGGTCGAGTACAAGACAAACAATTGTGTCTACAGGCAGATCTCTGAGGACTAGGACGATTATGACTTTTTGTTCTACAATGCTTGGATTGGTGTGAAATTCCTCCCCACTAGATTTGCCGATGATAGCATCATGAAGAAGATGGGGATCCAAGAGGACATTCTACGCATCCTGAGGAGGATTGGCTTGGGTACCATCCGTACCAAGAAATACGATATGCATGAGGAAATGTTCATATAGTTCTTGGCTATTGTCAGAGTCTATTACACAAATGAGATAGTCTTGTATCGCATCAGAGGGCACTCTCACATTCATGGCCAAAGGTTTCATAGAGAGGATTTCCATTCCTGAGCTTATTGATATCTATGAGTTTGATAGGGCTCGACAGAGGGTTGAACTTCCTGAGAAGTTGCCTGACACGCAGATGTTCTGGTCTCATTTCGGAAATGGGATTTATGATTTGAAGAAGACGAGACAGACGACATTGAGACACTCAATTCTGCGATACCTTGCACGCTTATTGAGTAACACCATTCTACGCAAGATGGAGCATGGTATGATGAGAGTTTCTGAGCTCCTGTTGATGTACTTTTGCATTGGATATAATATATATGTGCACGAGTATGAGGATGCACGTTTGAAGCATGATGTGAAAATGGGAGCAGTCTTCTCACATTACTTGGTTTCCCTTAATACCAAGCTATTCAAAGGGATGAGAATCAATAATGATTTTTTCCGTAATCTTTCACTCCAATCTTTGACCACTTTGGGATTTATAGGAGATCATATAAGATCTGCACGAAGAGATCTACTATGGAATTGGATTACCTGAGGAAAACCAAATGGATTAAGCCAGACTTGTTGTGGAGCTTTGTTGATTCTTTAGGAGTGGGACACATGTTTCGGTTACCTGATAAGAGGCCCACAGCTATCACCGATGAGCCATTTCTGAGGAGCTCATGCGATCTTCTTTGACCTCTACCTTACTCAGAGGTTCATCGTCATGAGCCGCTTTATATGCTGATGAGGACGACGTTGTCCATGATCTTGCTGGAGATCCATCTCTCGTCTTCCCGGAGCCTCCACTACGACCGCCTGATATGCCATTTGGAGGATGGCAGGAGTATATGAATGATATGATTCGACAGATTTGGAAAGTTGTCATGAGCTGCTCATGTCTTCGTGCACCACAGGTTTCCCACCCACGTCGGCGTCGTCGCGAGCCCACCCCACCCACTCCAAAGTCTCCCGAGGACAAGTAGCTTGATGATGCTGCTGATTCTGATATATGGATTAGCCCTGGGAATTCAATTTTTCGGGCCGGTTCGGGTCTGGTTAATCGGTTCTTCAATTTATTCGGTTAAGACATTTTTTTACCGTAAGTAACCGAACTTAAGTTTGGGTCAAGTCGGGTTTCGGTTATTCCTGTTTTTTTTTTACCGATGTTAACCGGAAACTCGGGTACCCAAAATATTCCAGTTTAACATTAGTTAATTTCGGGTATACAGTTATTTCAGTTTGAGTAGTTTCGGGTTTGTTTGGGTATTCTTGGAAAGTTTCAATTTGTTCGGATATTTTTGGTTATTTCGGGTTATTTAATCAATTTTTGTAATTTCATGAATTCAGATTGGTTTAGTTTCGGGTTTCGGTTATACCTGTTTTAGTTTCGTTTTTTAAACTGAGGTATTTATTATATTTTCCATGTTGTGCCCATCTTAATCAGAGAAATCAAACATTTGACATGCTCCTTCAGATATTATTGGGCCGCCTCTGCTTCCTGAGCTATCACATTAAGAATTAGACGGTTTCAACACCAGCACATACTCATCGTAGAGTTCATGAACAACTTTCAGAATTGATGTTTTGAGGTGATCACTCTCCAAGCTACCTTTACCATAGAACTTGTCGAAGCAAATATTAGCAAACTCCAACTTGTTTCTTGGATCAAACATGCTAACTATAATCACAAGAGGATTCATATTCAAAGGTCCATCCCAATACTTCTGAAACTTTTTCTCATGCTCATTGCTTCATTACTTAGCTTTTCATCAGCATTGCCACTTAGTGATATAAGATTCCTTTCGATTATCACTATCTCATTGTAGCAAATTGATGAAGTGACCTTTTGAGAAGCTGAAAAATCCAAATTGCAAGTGAAGAATATCTTCAGAAACTATCTAACCAAGCAACTTCATCCCAACCTTAATTAGTAGGTGGTCCGTCCCGTTTCAACCCATTCTCTTCTTTTTCAAGAAAGTAATTGTTATAGAGCTTGTCTTCTTTTAACATTTTCTCAAATGTTCCTATTAGGTTTAGAGCAGCCGATAATATGAGATAGATTGAATTCCACCGGGTCTTGCAATCCATTGATGATCTCACGTACTTAACCGCATTCTGAATAGCCACATCACTCTCATTCAAATCCGCTAGACCTTCTCTCACTATCAAGTTTAGAACATGAGCACAACAACGCCTATGTAGCAGTGAACCATCTCTAAATAAACCATTAGCTCCCTTCAACCTCAAAGCTTGTGTGAATAAGCGTAGACCCTTGTCATTAGACTTTGCATTTTGACAAGTAACTGTGAAAATTTTCTCAATTTCCCATTCTTCTATACAATTAACTAGGTGCGCTCCAGTGGTTTTTACTTTGTGATTAGTCACTGGTTTGAATCTGATTATACGTTTTTTCAATTCCCATTTTGCATAAATCCAATGCGCCGTTATCACCATGTAACTAAGGATGTCGTAGGAGCTGTCCATATATCAGTGGTGAGTGACACTCTCTTCTTATTAGCTCAACCAAACAGTTTCTTCAATGCTAACTTCTCTTGCATGAACATCCCAAAAATATCCTTAGTTGTTGTCTTCCTACAATGCATTATATACAATGCAAGCTCTGATTACACAAATGATAAAGGCAGCTCCCTAAGCACAATCATTTCATTGACCGATCTTCAAAATACTCTCTTGTCAAACTTCAAGGTTGTGACTACACCTCCATTACTATCATTAGTCATCACTTTCCGAGTATTACTCTCCTGATGCGCTCTGTACAGCTTGCATCTCTCATTTTTATTTATCATCGGGGTTGTCCCAACTGTCTTAGAGTCACAACCAATCTTTGTCCCACAATAATTTCAAATGGCCTTCATCGGATCAGACTCTTTTTCAGTGAAGAATGCCCACATAGGTGACTTTTATGCAATTTGTTTTCTTCGTTTAGTTTCAGTAGGCGGTGGAAAGATTGATCTCTGACTTGCAGTCCGTTTTGTACCAACCGCAGGTCCTTGAACTTCTTCTATGATATCCTCTTCATCAAGTGGTGTTTCGTTGTTGCCTTGTGAAGATAGAGGAGACATCTGACCAAGTACTTGCTACTTAGTATCTTATTAGTAATAATCCTGACATTATCTTTACAACCAAATGATCAGTTTACAAAGACACACCTTAAAGAAAGATTTATGGTTAGTCTGACGAGATTTTTAACTCTAGAGAGGATCAATGACCGAGTAACACAACAGTCCAATGACTGAGGAACACAACAGACCAACTTAACCAATGAAAACTAAACAATCATACATCTGGAAAATCTGTAGTTATACATTTGGTTTTGGTTTTCATGAATCTATCTATACGTTTATATATACCCTACGCATATAAGTTTATATATGTGTATGCATCTTTGTCAGTGGTTAACTGCATACTTAGCATGGTTTAATGTGTTTTATTTACTACAATTTTTCTTAACTGAATCATCATAAGTTCTGATCTGGACCGTTTGTTCTTAAAAGAGGTAAACTCTATATGCAGGAGTTACAATAATTTTTGTTGCGTTGAAATACTAACGTCACTTTTGCAGAGGATTGGATTTGATAAATTAAAGCCTCAATACAACATTACAATTAAAGCTGCACCACCGAAAACCCCAAAACAACATCAACTCAGAATATATGTTTCGATTTTGAGCTGAATAAAACCCTAACTCCGAAAAGGGATGAGAGGCCAATATACTGGAGATTGGAAGAGAGGATATTAGGAGCAGAGATTTCATCTTCTTCGTGTTGGCGTTCGAAGAGACAAGAGAGGATGAACGATGGAAAACCAGATCGCCTTATTGTGAGATCTGAGTTCACACCAAGAATTTGCAATCGTGGATTTGGACTTTTAGGTATAAAAATGGTATAGTTTCCTATGAATCAAAGACTTTATTGACATTGATCGTCGAGATAGAACAAACACAATCGAAAAGAGAGTACAAAATATGATAATCGAGCTATCTAGTCGAAGTGTTCTTAGCTAGTGTTGGAATGTCTTGAATGAATCACCACTTCTTCTTTAAATAGTCTCGACTTTGATCTTCTTGTTCCGATATTTCGGCCTCGCCTTCATAACGATCTCCGAGATTCTCGTGGATCAGTTGAACTGACGAAGACCGAGTTGCTCTATCTCCACATCGTCCCCTGCCGAGCTCGAGCTTGATCGCCTCTCACTTCGGCATCGCTTGGGCCTTGTCAAGGTGTCATTCGTTTGGGCCCAACAAATGAATCGGCTCGTCTCTTTGTCTTTGATTCTGGAACGGGCTCATAAATATGGGTCTTTGTCTTATTTGTTAATGGACCGGATTTCCTAGAGGGAAATCCAGTACCAACAATAGCCCCCCAGCCCATTAATTTTGACAAGTCGAGGTTAATGGGCGGTGGACGTTCTCGGGAAGACATGCGCGTTCTTTAGACATTAGAGAAGCCCTAATGATTGTTTTCGCTTCGTTCGGTTTGGAGGGACCATTTTTGGGTCGCTTGTTTTCGGGACAATCTTTTCAGTTCGTTCGATTTTGGAAGGACCATTTTAGGTCGTTTATTGAAGAGATAATTTCATATCACTTTAGCTTTTGAAGAGATAATTTCATATCTTTTGATATTTGGAGGGATAATTTCATATCACTTGATTTTAGGGGAGGCCATTTCAGGTCACTCGGGAAGGATAAATCAATATCGTTTTTTGGAAGAGATAATCATATCACTTTAGCTTTCGAAGAGAAAATTTCATATCACTTTGTAGAATGTAATGGCGAAGTGTTTCGTAACGACTCTAACTTTTATGACAGAAAGAGACCTCGATTGAAAGACTTATTTTGATTTCACAAAGATAAGCTAGTATGACTTCGTTAGAAGTTGTTGAGCTCGGTAAGAACTTTGTGTTTGGGGGGTGGCTGCGCTCGAGGTCGAGCTGCCTACGTACCCTTTTAAGGGGATCAAGCCATTTCGTAGTTCGATTATGTTGGCGTACTCTTAGTGGAAGTACTTTTTGAGGTTGATGATGTTCCAAGGTCGTTGTTCAGGTTTCTGGGTTTCCACCGACTTGAGTCGGTAGACCCCGTCCTTCACAACGTCGGTGACCTGGTAAGGACCTTCCCACTTTGCTCCTAACTTTCCAGCGTGTTCTTCCTTTTTATGGTCGAACACTTTCCGTAAGACGAGCTCTCCTACTTGAAACCTTCGAGTTTTGATTCTGGAATCGTAGTAATGAGTTGCGGCTTGTTGGTAGTTCTGGATTCGAGCTAGTGCGAGGTTCCTCCTTTCGTCGACGAGATCGAGCTCGTCAGTTATCATCTTGTTATTGAGTTCCTCTTGTCGTGGGCATTCTTCTTTGCGGATGCTTGACACGAGGATTTCGGCTGGTACTATCGCCTCGATCCCGTAAGCCAGCGAGAAGGGAGTCTCGCCGGTGGATTTGCGGGGGGTAGTCCGGTAGGCCCAGAGTACGGCTGGGAGCTCGTCGCTCCAGCTCGTTTTGCACTCATTGAGTCTTTTCTTGAGGTTGTTCATGATTGCCTTGTTAGCCGCTTCCGCCAGCCCATTCCCTTGGGGATAGCGTGGCGTTGAGTAAGTCAGCTTTATGTTCCACGTTCTGCAGAACTCCTTGAAGGCGTTTGATATGAACTGGGGACCATTATCGGTGACGATCTCGTGGGGTAGTCTGTGTCGGCAAACGATGTTTCGCCAGACAAACTCCTTAACATGAACGTCTTTGAATTTTTGGTACGACTCTGCTTCAATCCATTTGGTGAAGTAGTGCGTCATTACCAATAGGTGCGTGGCTTTCTTTCTGCCGGACGCGACTAAGGGTCCCACGATGTCCATTCCCCATCGCATGAATGGGTATGGCGATGAGATAGAGGAGAGTTTCTCCGATGCCTGGTGGATAATCGGGGCATGCCTTTGGCATTTGTCGCATTTGTTGGAGAAGGACTCGCATTCGGTGGCCATTGTTGGCCAAAAGTAGCCTTGCCTTTTGATTCGTACGGCCAAGGCTCGTCCTCCGGAATGGCTTTCGCAAGACCCATCGTGGGCCTGTGTGATCACGGCTGGGGCTTGCTTTTTGTTGAGGCATTTGAGGTAAGGTCCGGAGAGACTCCTTTGAAAGAGCTCTCCTTGTGTGACGCAGTACCTTTCACTTTGCGTCTTGAGTTTCCGTGCCTCCCATTTGTCGTCGGGAACTTTGCCATTTGTAATTATCAAATGATCGGAGTTCTCCAATCTTCGTCATTGTCAGGCTCGGGTCCTTGACTAGCGGATGCGGCTTGGATTGGTCCGTCGGGGACGTTCGCGACGTACACGGCGTTTCTTGGATTGAGATCATCATCAATCTCGATGATATCGCGACTGATGTCCTTGGGACATTCCTTGTGCTCGACATCGTCCTTTATGGTAGGCTCGTCTTCTTTCAAGGACAGAGCTTTAAGGGCTATGTCGATGCTTGGTTTCTCGATCCCTTCGACTGGTATGATCCTTTTGAGGTTGGGATCTGATGTCGATGCTAATGCGGCCAGGGCATCGGCTGCGGTGTTTTCCCCTCGCGGGATCCGCGTTAGATCAAAGAATTCGATCTGTTCGGCGAGCGTGTGGACTACCCGTAGGTATGCTTCCATTCGTTCGTCTTTGGCCTCGTAGTCGCCATGATATTGGCTCGTGACTAATTGGGAATCGCTGAAGGCGTCTACTTCCCGGGCTCCTATCGCTATCGCTAGTCTGAGCCCGGCTATTAACGCTTCGTATTCTGATTCGTTTTTTGATGCGGCGAAGCCCAGTCTGAACGTTTGTTCTAGTACTTCGCCCGTTGAGGAGACCAGTTTCACCCCGACTCCGGATCCTTGCCTCAAGGAAGCTCCATCGACGTAGAGTTTCCATTTCTTGGCGGAGGTCGGGTCAAGTTCGACGGTCGGAGGGAGCTCGATTATGAAATCTGCCAGTACTTGCGCTTTTAGGCACGTCCGAGCTTTATATTCTATATCATACTCGCTAAGTTCGATAGCCCATTTGACCAGTCGACCTGACTGACTTGGACTGTGAAGGATGGTTCTCAGTGGCTGAGAGGTCATCACTATGATCGAGTGTGATTGAAAGTATGGTCGGAGTTTCCGAGCTGATGTCACTAGTGTTGGGATAGTGTCCTGAAATCACATTTGTACTCACTCCTGATGATAGTTGTGTGTCGAGATCAGAAATTCGTATAATACTGGGAGGTTGCAATGTTTTGCTAGAAGCCTCTTGCAATCTGTAAGTTGTAGACTTACTGCCAGTATTATATGATCCTATAGGGTCACACACCTAAGCAAACTGGAAGCTTAAATATGGGAATGATCATTTTGGTAATGATCATATAAATGTGTATTGGATACACATTAATATCGAGTATATGGTGGTGTGTCGATCGACACAGTATGTGTGTCGGTCGACACAGATCGGGTTTTCGAAACAGACGTTGCGATTTTACGACTTAAACGAGTCGGCCCGTTTTGAGTGATTCTAGGTCTTAATAAATACAATGAGTTTCGACCTAGAACAAGAGCGGTCGTCTTTTTCTTGACAGAAAAAGCAGAAACACCAAAAACTCAGAAATCCCAAAGATCCGGCACTAGCATCCCGGCTTCCAGGTTTGTGTGCGTGTGTATCTGGTAGAGGCGAAGCATCTGAGTCGCTTACTGATCTCGTCACCAATCATTCCGCTGCCAGTCTAAGGTAAGAACGAGGTTGGTAATTTCAATATAACGAACCCTAGATCCTAGGAGATCCAACAACTAGCGCTAAGGCGAGTTTTTCCGTGGCGGGGTACCTAGTTTCAGCGTCGATTAAGGTCTTACTGATGTAATACATCGTCCGTTGTTCGTTCTGTTCTTCGCGAACCAGGACTCCACTTACTGCTACCGTGGAAACAGCTAGGTAGAGGTAGAGGGGTTCCCCTTCTACTGGTTTCGCCAGTATAGGTGGTTCGCTTAGGTAAGCTTTAAGCTGGGTGAACGCTTCTTCGCACTTTTCATCCCAGAGGAACTTCTTGTTCGCTTTGAGCAAGTGATAGAAGGGCAGACATTTATCAGTCGACCTCGAGATGAAACGTTTCAGAGCAGCTATTTTGCCAGTCAGGCGCTGGACTTCTCGCGTTGTTCTGGGAGATTTCATCTCTATAAACGTTGTGATCTGTTTGGGGTTCGCTTCGATCCCTCTTTCGGTCACTAGGTAACCAAGGAATTCTCCTGAGGGGACCCCGAAGGTACACTTTGCTGGGTTTAGTTTCATCCCGTATTTATTGAGAATGATAAAACATTCTTTTAGTTGGGGGATGTGATCCTCATACCTGGAAGATTTGACCAGCATATCGTCGATGTAGACTTCCATAGTTTTCCTAGGAGTCCCGAAAACATCTTGTTGACGAGGCGTTGGTAAATGATCATATAAATGTGTATTGGATACACATTAATATCGAGTATATGGTGGTGTGTCGATCGACACAGTATGTGTGTCGGTCGACACAGATCAAAACAGACGTTGCGATTTTATGACTTAAACGAGTCGGCCCGTTTTGAGTGATTCTAGGTCTTAATAAATACAATGAGTTTCGACCTAGAACAAGAGCGGTCGTCTTTTTCTTGACAGAAAAAGCAGAAACACCAAAAACTCAGAAATCCCAAAGATCCGGCACTAGCATCCCGGCTTTCCAGGTTTGTGTGCGTGTGTATCTGGTAGAGGCGAAGCATCTGAGTCGCTTACTGATCTCGTCACCAATCATTCTGCTGCCAGTCTAAGGTAAGAACGAGGTTGGTAATTACAATATAACGAACCCTAGATCCTAGAAGATCCAACAGTGGTATCAGAGCTATTAGGGTTTAGTCTATTGAATCTAAGGCATTTAAATCGAATACTGGTGAATTTGATTAGTTAATTGCCTGTTGAATCGTGTTTTATAGAAATTAATCTCGGATTAAAGTCTCTGTTGAAAACGACGAACTGCTGTTGTCGCACTGTGTCGATCGACACTAAGCTTGTGTCGGTCGACACGCCGCGAAACGTATAATAATAATTTTAGGGTTTGTCGCATGATGTCGATCGGCACTAATCTTGTGTCGGTCGACACACCACGAAAACTCGTAAAAAAATTTGAGGTTTGTCGCATAGTGTCGATCGACACTAATCTTGTGTCGGTCGACACACCGCGAAAACTCTCACTCGGTCTTGGAGATCGTTCTGTGTCGGTCGATACACTGGGTGTGTCGGTCGACACAGACTGAGCGAATCGATAGATCGGTTCAATTGGATTGAATCAATTATCTCGCTTGGTTAAGTTTGTTAACCAATTTGGTTCTGGTTGGGTAATGTCGATCGACGTAGAGTTGTGTGACGATCGATATGGACCATTAAACCAGACCGGTTCAATTAGATTGAATCGGTTAAGGAAATTTGATCCGGTTTGACCGGTTATCGAAGACCGGTTCAAAATTGGGTTGTGTCGACCGATGCCAATGGTTGGTATCGATCGACACACCAATCGCAAACTTGATGGTTGGACCTCAAATTTGTAAATACCAGACCAAATTTAATCCTAAAGTTCTTGATGAAACCTAAACTTAATAAAACTGAATGTTTTAATTAACTTAATAACTTCTTGGATGTATATTGGATATACATCAAGATCAAATAGTTCTTTTCCTCGACTAAATATCAAGTGATCTTGATGTCTTGCTCGATCTTGTCCACTGTCAAGACTCGTTTCGTTGATGGATAGCCTTGGAGTCCTTGGTATCCACAACTACATGAGTAAGGCAGGTGATCATTGATAGACTTGCAGTGCGACTGTCAGTGATCACAAGACAGAAGAGATTGGTTTTACTTGACTGGGCTATCAGAAGTTCTGGGCCCAGAGACATCAGAGTAGATTAGACATAGATAGTCTTATCTGCGACCAAGAGTTGTACTGGGTAAAATTAGCAATGATTTGCTTACCTAGATAACTAAAGTTTGGGTGATGGCGAGTCGCCCGCTCAAATTTTGGTGATCTGAGGATCTTGGTTCATTGTATTCATCTGAGGAAACATAGTTTTTGAAAACAATGCGAGTTTTCTTATTAGATAAGAATTCTCATTTCTTGAGCATCATAACTAAAACCTCTACCTCTTTTAATTACACCTATGTCTGTCTCAACTCACATCAACACTTTCTCGCTAAGATCCGTCCTTGAGAAGGACAAGCTTAATGGATCAAATTTCTTGGAATGGTATCGGAACCTGAGAATAGTTCTCAGGCAGGAGAACAAGGAATATGTCCTTACAAGAGTTCTCCCCGAGAGGCCACGTTCCAATGCCCCGCAGACAGAAAAGAATGCTTGGGATAAGCATTCAGCTGATGTCAAAGACGTTAATTGTCTAATGCTGGTGACTATGAACTCTGAGCTGCACAAGCAATATGAGAACGTAATGTCACCGATTGAGATGATTAACAGCCTGAAAGCTTTGTTTCAGGAGCAAGCTCGCACAGAGAGATACCAGATGGTTAAATCTCTCATGGATTGCAAGCTGGCTAAGGACAGTCCAGTAAGTCCTCATGTCCTTAAAATGATGGGTTACATTGATAACCTGGGGAAACTGGACTGTGCCATTAGCCAGGAGCTAGCCACTGACATGATTCTACAGTCTTTGCCGTCGTGTTTTGATCAGTTCATCATGAACTACAACATGCAAAACATGACTAAGACATTGACTGAGTTGCACGGCATGCTGAAGATAGCAGAGCCGAATCTCAAGAAGGCAACTCCCAGTGTATTGATGGTAAAAGGTTTAAGAAACCTAAGAAGGATACGGGAAAGGCCCAAGTTGTCCAGACTGAGAGTCAGGACAAGCCCAAGCCAAAGCCCAAATCCGGACCTTCTCCTGAGGACAAATGCAACTACTGCAAGCAGTTGGGGCATTGGAAGAGAGACTGCAAGAAGTTCATGGAAGATTACAAGAAGCTGAAGAATACGTATGATGCGTCTGACTCAGTTATTTATGTTATCGAACTTAATTTTATGTCTTCTAGTTCTACTTCGTGGGTATTGGATACCGGCTGCGGTGCTCATATTTGTACTAATATGCAGGCACTAAGAAACAGTAGAACGCTGAAGAAAGGACAAGTGAAGCTACGGGTCGGGAATGGAGCTAAGGTTGCTGCACTAGCCGTAGGCACTTATGATTTGTCTTTACCTTCGGGCATGATTTTAGCTTTGAATAATTGCTACTTTGTACCTGCGATTAGCAGAAACATAATTTCAGTTTCCGTTTTGGATTTGGAAGGTTTTGATTTTGCTGTTAAGAATAATGTTTGTTCTTTTAATCGTGATGGTACATTTTATGGTAGCGCCCCATTAGATAATGGGTTATATGTTTTAAACCAAGAAATGCTTGTATTTAACATAAATACAAAGCGGTTTAAGTCAAATGACGAAAACTGACTTTCTTAAGGCATTGTCGTTTGGGCCATATCAATGAGAAACGCATCCAGAGACTCCATCGAAATGGGCTTCTGGGCTCATTTGATTTTGAATCATGTGAGAAATGCGAATCTTGCTTGATGGGCAAAATGGCTAGGGCCCCTTTCAACAAACCAAATGAAAGGGCCAGTGACTTATTGGGCCTTGTTCATACTGATGTATGTGGGCCGATGAGCACTGTTGCCAGAGGAAATTACAAGTACTTCATTACTTTCACTAATGACTTCAGTAGGTATGGCTACGTCTATTTGATGAGACACAAGTCAGAATCCTTTGATAGATTCAAGGAATTCAAGAATGAAGCACAGAACCAACTTGGCAAAAGTATCAAAGTTCTGCGGTCGGATCGCGGAGGAGAATACTTGAGCCAAGAGTTCAGTGACTATCTGAGAAAGTGTGGAATTGTTTCACAACTCACTCCTCCTGGAACACCTCAATGGAATGGAGTTTCAGAGAGAAGGAATCGAACCTTATTGGATATGGTTCGGTCTATGATGAGTCATTCAAATCTTCCATTATCCTTTTGGGGATACGCTCTAGAAACGTCTGCGTTTACACTAAATAGGGTGCCATCTAAATCAGTGAAAAAGACACCACATGAATTGTGGACTGGGAACATTCCTAGTCTGTCTTTCCTGAAGATTTGGGGTTGTGAGGCTTATGTCAAACGTTTAATCTCTGACAAGCTCGCACCCAAATCAGACAAATGCTACTTCGTTGGTTATCCTAGGGATACCAAGGCATACTACTTTTACAACCGAACTGAGAACAAAGTTTTTGTTGCTCGGGACTGTTCCTTTCTTGAGAGAGAATTTCTTTCTAAGAAAAACAGTGGGAGTAAAGTACATCTCGAAGAAATTCAAGATGCACAGGAAGCTGCTCAACATGTTGAGGAAGAGCAGCAGTTGGATCCACAAAGCTCTGTGGAACCCGCGCCTGTGGAGCCTGAAGTTCGCAGATCCGGAAGGATCCGTCACGAACCCGAGAGATACTATGGATTTCTCGTGACCAATTGCAATGATTTGATGATCATTGAAAGTGACGAACCGGCGACCTTCGCGGAAGCAATGATGGGCCCGGACTCCGAAAAGTGGCTTGGAGCCTCTAAATCCGAAATGGGATCCATGTCAGAAAACCAAGTATGGTCCTTGGTCGATTTACCTAATGGTGCAAAGGCCATTGAGTGTAAATGGATCTTCAAGAAGAAGATTGACGTGGATGGCAATGTCCAAATTTATAAATCTAGGTTGGTGGCTAAAGGTTTCAAGCAGATTCATGGTATTGACTATGATGAAACCTATTCCCCAGTCGCTATGCTTAAATCCATTCGGATTCTTCTAGCAACTGCCGCTCATTATGACTATGAGATTTGGCAGATGGATGTCAAAACCGCTTTCCTGAATGGTATTCTAGAAGAGGATGTGTATATGACACAGCCTGAAGGTTTTGTAGATCCTAAGAATGCTGGGAAGGTATGCAAGCTTCATAAATCCATTTATGGATTGAAGCAAGCATCACGGAGTTGGAATCTTCGTTTTGATGAAACGGTAAAACAATTTGGTTTCATCAAGAACGAAGAAGAACCATGTGTATACAAGAAGACTAGTGGGAGCGGAATTGCGTTTCTTGTATTGTATGTCGATGACATACTCCTTCTCGGTAATGACGTTATGTTGCTTCAGTCTGTTAAGACTTGGCTCGGAAGTTGTTTTTCCATGAAATACATGGGAGAAGCCGCGTACATCCTTGGAATCAGAATCTACAGAGATAGAGTGAACAAGCTGATTGGATTGTGCATGGACACTTACATTGATAAGGTGTTGCACAGATTCAAGATGCATGATTCCAAGAAGGGCTTCATACCGATGTCTCATGGCATTAGTCTCAGCAAGAAGCAGTGTCCGGTGACACATGCTGAGCGAGAGCGCATGGATAGGATTCCTTATGCTTCTGCAATAGGATCTATCATGTATGCCATGCTCTGCACTCGTCCATATGTAGCTTACGCGTTAAGCATGACGAGTAGATACCAATCTGATCCAGGTGTAGATCACTGGACAGCTGTCAAGAATATTCTCAAGTATTTGAGACATAATAAAGATAAGTTCTTGGTATATGGAGGAAGTGAATAAATTGTGGTGAATGGATTCACCGATGCGAGTTTTCAGACGGACAGAGACGATTTCCGATCACAGTCTGGATATGTCTTCTGTCTAAATGGCGGTGCAGTGAGCTGGAAGAGCTCTAAGCAGAATACCGTAGCTGATTCCACGACGGAAGCTGAATATGTTGTTGCTTCAGAAGCGGCAAAGGAAGCTGTTTGGATCAAGAAGTTCATGACTGAACCTGGTGTGGTTCCTAGTATCTTGGAGCCAGTGGCTTTATTTTGTGACAACAATGGAGCCATTGCTCAGGCGAAAGAACCCAGGTCACACGAGAAGTCCAAACACATAAGGAGGAGATATCACCTGATTCGTGATATCGTCAATAGAGGTGATGTGAAGATCAGCCGAGTTCCGACGGACGAGAATGTCGCTGATCCTCTGACTAAGCCACTCCCAAGGCCCAAGCATGAGTTCCATATTAATGTTGTGGGCATTAGAGATCTTAAGATGTAATCTTGATTCTAGTGGGAGTTTTAGTTTTATTTTAGTTATAATAAGATGCTCTTGTAAACATACTTTTGGAAATGTTTAATGAAATTTGATTTCAGCATTATTTATTGTGATCTAAATAATGGTCCCAAAATAAGTTTATGTAATATTATAGGTCATCAAGTTGAGGACTTGATCATGAAACCCTATAAGTTATAGATGACATAAATTATGTTTTGTCCCTAGTCAAGGTTGTCAAAATGGGACACTGACAACTGCGAGAGACTAGCTTGTGAGGTGACTGTTGACTAAGTTTCATGGAGTCAATGATATGAGTATCACAGTCAGTCACATAGATATATGTTGGTGAACATATGATCGGACATGACCCGCTAATGAGAAGTCTACAAGATAGTTATATCTGTGTCATAAGAGATTCTCATTACGACTATAGATTATAGTCCTTAGACATGAGTTCATCATGCTTTCTTGCATATGAATTAGTACACTTTGACCTTGTCAAACGTCAACCCGTAACTGGCGGCTATAACGGCACTGCTCAGGTGTATCATGAAGTGTGTGTTGAGACAGGGATGGAACAAGAAGGGATTTGTCCCTCCTGAATAGCGGGAGATAAATATCTCAGGGCCTATCGAAGATTTAATACTGAGAAAATGTGTGGCCGCACTCAAACGAACTGTAGTTCAGTTGTTTGTATTGTTCAGTATAAGATCAGGAGTTCGATAAACACGATGTTGGCTTAATAAGGATGACACTAATCTTTCCTTATGCCAAATCGAGATATAGAGACAAAAGGATTATAGGAATTGATGATTCCAGTACAAGTGGGAGATTGTTGGGATAGTGTCCTGAAATCACACTTGTACTCACTCCTGATGATAACTGTGTGTCGAGATCAGACATTCGTATAATACTGGGAGGTTGCAATGTTTTGCTATAAGCCTCTTGCAATCTGTAAGTTGTAGACTTACTGCCAATATTATATGATCCTATAGGGTCACATACCTAAGCAAACTGGAAGCTTAAATATGGGAATGATCATTTTGGTAATGATCATATAAATGTGTATTGGATACACATTAATATCGAGTATATGGTGGTGTGTCGATCGACACAGTATGTGTGTCGGTCGACACAGATCGGGTTTTCGAAACAGACGTTGCGATTTTACGACTTAAATGAGTCGGCCCGTTTTGAGTGATTCTAGGTCTTAATAAATACAATGAGTTTCGACCTAGAATAAGAGCGGTCGTCTTTTTCTTGACAGAAAAAGCAGAAACACCAAAAACTCAGAAATCCCAAAGATCCGGCACTAGCATCCCGGCTTTCCAGGTTTGTGTACGTGTGTATCTGGTAGAGGCGAAGCATCTGAGTCGCTTACTGATCTCGTCACCAATCATTCCGCTGCCAGTCTAAGGTAAGAACGAGGTTGGTAATTTCAATATAACGAACCCTAGATCCTAGGAGATCCAACAACTAGCGCTAAGGCGAGTTTTTCCGTGGCGGGGTACCTGGTTTCAGCGTCGATTAAGGTCTTACTGATGTAATACACCGTCCGTTGTTCGTTCTGTTCTTCGCGAACCAGGACTCCACTTACTGCTACCGTGGAAACAGCTAGGTAGAGGTAGAGGGGTTCCCCTTCTACTGGTTTCGCCAGTATAGGTGGTTCGCTTAGGTAAGCCTTAAGCTGGGTGAACGCTTCTTCGCACTTTTCATCCCAGAGGAACTTCTTGTTCGCTTTGAGCAAGTGATAGAAGGGCAGACATTTATCAGTCGACCTCGAGATGAAACGGTTCAGAGCAGCTATTTTGCCAGTCAGGCGCTGGACTTCTCGCGTTGTTCTGGGAGATTTCATCTCTATAAACGTTGCGATCTGTTTGGGGTTCGCTTCGATCCCTCTTTCGGTCACTAGGTAACCAAGGAATTCTCCTGAGGGGACCCCGAAGGTACACTTTGCTGGGTTTAATTTCATCTCGTATTTATTGAGAATGATAAAACATTATTTTAGTTGGGGGATGTGATCCTCATACCTGGAAGATTTGACCAGCATATCGTCGATGTAGACTTCCATAGTTTTCCTAGGAGTCTCGAAAACATCTTGTTGACGAGGCGTTGGTAAGTTGCTCCTGCGTTTTTTTGTCCGATGGGCATGACTTTGTAGCAGTACGTGCCTCGATCAGTTATGAACGAAGTCTTTTCTTGGTCCTCGGGGTTCATTAATATTTGATTGTACCCCGAGAAAGCGTCCATGAAGGATAGTAGCTGGTGTCTGGCGGTGGCTTCGACCAGCCGGTCGATGTGTGGGAGTGGGAAGCTGTCCTTCGGACATGCTTTGTTGAGATCCGTGAAATCTACATAGACTCTCCACTTCCCGTTCTTTTTCTTAACCACTACGGGGTTCGCAAGCCAGTCGGGGTACTTGACCTCTCTGATGGATCCGATTTTTAATAATCGATCGACCTCGTCATTGACGGCTTGAGCTCGTTCCAGACCTAGTTTTCGACGTTTTTGTCTTACCGGTTTGTAGGTTTGCTCGACATTCAGCTCGTGGCTGGTCACGTCTATGTTGATCCATTTCATGTATGATGAAGACCAGGCAAAGGAGTCGACGTTCTGTTTAAGGAAAAAGACCAGTTCGTTTTTGACTGGCTCTGATAGGTCGATTCCAATGCCAACGAGTCTTTCGGGATGAGCATCGTCTATGCAAACTTGGGTCGTGAGGTCCTTTGGAGGTCCTATTTGACTTGGGTCATTCGACCTTTTGGTCTGCATAGTGGCAAGCTCGTCCTCTTTCTGTAATTGCTACGCGGGAGATTTCTCAATCTGCTTGTATCCATTCATGTAGCAATGGCGGGAAATCTTTTGACTTCCGTACACGGTTTTTACTCCTTTGGGAGTTGGGAATTTTACGCATTGATGGTAGGTCGATGGTACCGCTTTCATGTCGTATATCCATGGTCGACCTAGAATTGCGTTATAGGGAGCTGGCCGATCCACTATGACGAACTCTGTCATTCTTCGAACTCCTCCAGCTATCACTGGGGCGAAGACAGAGCCCATCGAGTACGTTGTTTCGCCAGCGAACCCTACTAGTGGTATCTTTTCTTCCACGATCTCGGAGTCGTTGAAGTCCATCTTTTTGAACGCATCATAAAAGAGGACATCCACCGAACTTCCTGTGTCGATCATTATCCTTGAGAGTTCGACATCTCCCACTACTAGACAAATGAGGAGAGCGTTGTCGTGTGGTTTGTCGAGATTGCTTGTCTCGCTCTCGTGGAAAGTGATCTCGTGGTCTGGACCTATCATTGGGATTTTCCCCCCTTTGTCGGTCTCGACTCTTCTTTGAAGAGCTTTGATTGAATTGACCGAGTCTCGGCAAAGCTTGGAGCCACCGAAGATGAAGTCGAATCGTTTAGGGGGTATAGCCCGTACACCCCCCCCCCCCCCCCGCAGAGACGAGTGAGATTGATTCGTGAGTGTAAACTCTTAGCGGGAGCCGGAGGTGGAGATAACGCCGAACCTTCCGGGGTGCACTCAGGCTGAGCTCGCCGAGAATAAACTCGACTCGCTTTCGCGACCCCTGAGGGAGTGTTTCGGGAGATTCCGGCTTCTTTGTCCGTTCTCGTTTGTTCTGGGAAGGCTTTTTGGTGTTCGACTCTTTGGTCTGTTTACTTTCTTTTTTTTTCGGACGGAGTTTCCTTCTCGAC
This sequence comes from Orychophragmus violaceus, assembly GCA_030180135.1. Lineage (NCBI taxonomy): Eukaryota > Viridiplantae > Streptophyta > Magnoliopsida > Brassicales > Brassicaceae > Orychophragmus > Orychophragmus violaceus. The sequence continues at coordinate 38,513,961 of CM058240.1, forward strand.
TTCGGAGTCTTGTTTGCTTTCGGACTCTCGCTTTTGAGCCTCGGCTTGTTGGAATTGTGTCCAGTAATCTATGTACTGTCTCTAGAAAGTAAGAGTATGTCAATGATCAGACATAAGTCATATAATACTGGGGGTCATGATGGCTTGCTAGAGTCCGCTCATGATCTATAAGTCTTGGACTTATTGCCTTTATTATATGATCCCATATGGGTCACACGCCTAAGCTAACAGGAAAATGTGTAGGAACGGTTTAGCAGAAATACAGTAAAAGTGCTAGGCATTTACTGTACTTAGAGAGAATAAAAGGTTTAGCCACTGTGCATCGATCGATGCATAAGGTGCAACGATCGATGCAGTGCGCAAACACCGACGAGTTAATTGGTATTTGGGCCAAATGGCCCAAACGGAACAGGACGAGTTTTGTGTCATAAAACTCGAGTTTCAGACTGATTAACCCTAACACTTGAGCCGTAAACTCACTCTCTCTGCGCCGAGTTCCCCTTGTGGTCTAGCAACTGTTTCCTGTGAAAGCGTGTGTGAACCTTTGGAGGATTCATCCCTCGGTGTTTCTCTGATCTCAGACATACCATCTTCTTCCGCTGCAATAACAGGTATAAGGTGAGATCATCATTTGTTTCTATTCTGAGAAGAACCTAGATCGCATGTTTAGGATAATCTGAATCTGGAATTGAATCAGGATTCATCTAAACGTTTCAACAGTGGTATCAGAGCTTTAGGTTCTGGTTTTTCTTGTTTAGATTCATGTTTAGGATTGTTTTAAAGAGGTGTTTTTGAATCAATCTACTGATAAGATTAAAACACTTAAGAAACAAGAATTGAATCCTAAACAAACTGTTTAAAAATCGCATGACCAAACTATATTGATTTGGTATGTGATCTAAACTGATTTTGCATCGACTGAGATCGCATTGCATCGATCGATGCAATGCAAGGATCGATCGTTGCAGTCGCGAGAGATTGACCGCGATCGCATGGATCGTTCAAACGATCGCATGGATCTCACGAGAATCTCTCGGCCAAACCTGATAACCGTTCGTGCACACGTGAGAGCATCGATCGATGCAGGATCGATGAACGATCGTTGCAGGATCGATGCTGTGAGCATCGATCGATACGGTTAGGGTTTTCGCTCGGTTTAATTTAATTAAAATTAAACGTCTCGGTTTAATAAACAGATTTAATAATTTTATTAAGTCTGGTTAAACCGGGATAAGAAATCCAATGTCGAAAGAAATATTGGATTTAGTGCCTAAACCAGGAATTTCTAATTTGATTTGGTTGGACCAAATAAATTGAGAAATTCCGGTTTAGTAAATAACCGGTTGACAATTGTGGTCATCGTAGTAATTGAAACTTGGTTAAACCAGTTTTAATGAACCAGACCGGTTATGTCAATTAATTGGACAATTGGGTCATGTCTTGGACATGGACCAATTCTTGGGCCTCGGGCCAAGAAGTTAAAACAATTGGGCCAATTATTTGAGTCTTTCTTCAGATAAATTTAAAATTTATTTTATAATATTATAAAGTCGATTTTAAATTAAAGTTTCCGAAATTTTATAATTAGAAAGTTTCTTAAAAAAAAAAGAAGTTTCTGAATTTGCGGGTTTTGGATTTTAAAGAAATTTCTAAAGTTAGAAAGTTTCCGGTTTTAGAAAGTTTCCAATTTTAGAAAGTTTCCAAAAATAGTAGGTTTCCATAAATAGAAAGTTTCCCGAAATAGTAATCTTCTATTTTGGGAATGATTTTAATAAACCTACGAACCTCAAATAATATCAAGCGTTGGATGTCTTGTCCAGGCTATGTCAGCTGTCAAAGCCCATTCAATTGCATTCATGGCCTTACAGTGTGAGGATGTCTGCTTTTGCGTGAGTAAGACGGTTTGTGATTCATAAATGTCATTGGGAGTCCCAGACATTAATGATTACGTGACTGTATAGTCTGGTTTTCTTGACTAGGCCATCGGGAGTCCCGGGCCTTGAGACATCAGAGTGGATTGGGCCTCGGGCCCAGATTCACAACCAAGAATTATATCACGGATATAATTAGTCGATATAGGGCTTACCGATATAAGCTAAGGTTTGGTGACGGCCAGTGGCCCACTTTAATCTTAGTTATATGTGGATCTTGGAATCATTATATTCTATTGAGGGTAACTTATGTTATTGAATATAATGCGTGATTAATCATATTAAATTTTAATACGAGATTAGTCATTTTGAACATAATAACTAATAACCTTTTTATTTATATATTTCAGATATGACTACTACAAGCACACAAAATACATTCTCGATCCGGTCTGTTCTCGAGAAGGAGAAGCTGACTGGAACGAACTTCCTGACATGGTAAAGGAACTTGAGGCTGGTCCTCAAGCAGGAGAAGAAGGATTATGTCCTTCGAGATCCCCTCCCCGAGAGGCCTCTTGCCAATGCTGCCAGGACTCTGCACAATGCTTGGGAAAAGCATTCGTCAGATGAAAATGATGTTTATTGCCTGATGTTGGTGACAATGACTCCTGAGCTGCAAAAACAGTTCGAAAGTGTATTGTCTCCCATCGAGATCATGGCAAGCCTGAAATCGCTTTTTCAGGAGCAGGCTAGGACCGAGAGGTTCCAGACAGTTAAGAACCTCTTGGACTGTAAGTTGGCTGCGAATGCGGCAGTGAGTCCTCATGTCTTGAAGATGATGGGTTATCTCGATCATCTTCAGAAACTCGACTGCCCAATCAGCCAGGAACTTGCCTGCGACATCATTCTGCAGTCTTTACCTGCAAGCTATGATCAGTTCATTCTGAACTTTAACATGCATGGCTTGAGTAAGACACTGCCTGAGCTTCACGGAATGCTCAAGACTGCAGAGCCCAACTTGAAGAAAACCGCCAAGGACCCCAATGTGCTTATGGTACAAAAGGGCAAGGGGTTTAAGAAGTCTTCTGCTAAGGATAAGGGAAAGGCCAAGGGTGTCCAAGTCGCGGACAAGGACACGCCAAAGCCCAAGCCCAAGTCCAAGGCTGGGCCTACTGACATGTGCAGGTTCTGCAAAGAACTGGGGCATTGGAGACGAGATTGTAAGAAATTCCAGGAAGGTCTAAAGGAATTAAAGAAGAAGACTTTCGAGACTTCTTCATCAGGTATTTTTGTTATAGAAGTTAATACAACTACTTCTGATAATACCTCATGGGTCATGGATACTGGTTGTGGGGCTCATATTTGTACTAATATGCAGGCACTCAGCAACAGTAGAAGGCTGAAGCAAGGACAAGTGGAGCTACGAGTTGGGAATGGAGCGAAAGTTTCAGCACTAGCTGTAGGCACATACTTGTTGTCTTTACCTTCGGGATTGATTTTAGAACTGAATAATTGTTATTTTGTACCTGCTATAAGCAGAAATATTATTTCAATTTCTTTGTTGGATTTGGAAGGTTATGATTTTTCAGTTAAGAATAAATTATGTTCCTTCAATCGCAACAATTTGTTCTATGGTTCTGCCCCTCTTACGAATGGGCTTTACATACTCGATCAATCCGCGCCAATTTATAACATTAATACAAAACGGTTTAAACCTAATGAGGAAAACCGAACGTTTCTATGGCATTGTCGTTTAGGGCACATCAGCGAGAAACGCATCAAGAGGCTCCATTCGAATGGACTTCTTGGCTCATTTGACTTTGAGTCATGTGAGAAATGCGAATCCTGCATGATGGGCAAAATGACACGGGCCCCCTTTAATAAACCTAACGAGAGGGCCAGTGACTTATTGGGCCTGATACACACTGATGTGTGTGGCCCAATGTCCAAAAATGCAAGAGGAAACTATCAGTACTTCATTACCTTCACTGATGATTTCAGTAGGTATGGATATGTTTATTTGATGAAACATAAGTCTGAATCTTTTGAAAAGTTCAGAGAATTCCAAAATGAAGTACAGAACCAACTTGGCAAAAGCATTAAGGCTCTTCGGTCTGACCGAGGAGGAGAATACTTAAGCCAGGAATTCAGTGATCATCTGAGAGAGTGTGGGATCGTATCCCAACTCACTCCTCCTGGAACACCTCAATGGAATGGTGTGTCTGAGAGGAGAAATCGGACCTTATTGGATATGGTTCGATCTATGATGAGTCACACAGACCTTCCAATATCCCTTTGGGGATATGCTCTGCTAACAGCAGTGTTCACTCTAAATAGAGCGCCATCAAAAGCAGTAGCAAAGACACCATATGAATTATGGACTGGAGAAGCTCCAGTGCTGTCTTATCTAAGAATTTGGGGTTGTGAAGCCTATGTTAAGAGATTAATCTCAGATAAGCTTACACCAAAATCTGATAAATGCTACTTCATTGGTTATCCACGGGAAACCAAGGCTTATTACTTCTATCTACGTTCCGAGAACAAGATATTTGTTGCCCGGGATTGTAACTTTCTTGAGAGAGAGTTTCTCTCTAAGAAAGACAGTGGGAGTAAGGTACTGCTTGAAGAAATTCAAGATGAACAGGATACTGCTCAACCTAATGAGGAAGAGCAGCAGGAGGACCTACAAGAAATTGTAGAGCCTGAACCTGTAGTACCTGAAGTTCGAAGATCCGGGAGGATCCGTCACGAACCCGAGAGATATCAAGGATTCCTCGTGACTGACTGTCATGATCTTTTGATCATTGATGGTGATGAACCATCGAACTTCAATCAAGCCATGATGGGCCCAGATTCCTCTAAGTGGCGCAAGGCCACTGATTCTGAAATGGATTCCATGTCGGTCAACCAAGTGTTTTCGTTGGTTGACTTACCCGCTGGTGTAAAAGCCATCGAGTGCAAATGGATCTTCAAGAAGAAGATTGACGTGGATGGAAATGTCCAGATTTACAAAGCCAGGTTGGTGGCAAAAGGTTTCAGACAAGTTCACGGTGTGGACTACGATGAAACCTATTCACCAGTGGCTATGATGAAATCTATTCGGATTCTACTAGCAACTGCAGCTTTTCATGATTATGAAATTTGGCAGATGGACGTGAAAACCGCCTTCCTGAATGGTATTCTGGAAGAGGATGTGTATATGACACAACCTGATGGTTACATAGATCCAAAGAATGCTGGAAAGGTATGCAAGCTTCATAAATCCATTTATGGATTGAAGCAAGCATCGAGGAGCTGGAATCTTCGTTTTGATGAAGCGATCAAGCAATTTGACTTCATCAGAAACGAAGAAGAACAATGCGTGTATAAGAAAACTAGTGGGAGCAAAATTGTATTTCTTATTCTGTATGTCGATGACATACTGCTTCTCGGAAACGACATTCCAATGCTGAAGTCTGTAAAGGACTGGCTTGGAAGTTGTTTTTCCATGAAAGACATGGGTGAAGCCGCATACGTTCTTGGAATCAGGATCTATCGGGATAGACCTAAGAGGCTGATAGGCTTGTGTCAAGACTCATACATTGACAAAGTCCTACAAAGATTCAGCATGAAAGATTCCAAGAAGGGCTTCACGCCAATGGTGCATGGCACAACGCTAAGCAAGAAGCAGAGCCCTACGTCGGCTGCTGAGCTTGAGCGCATGAAGAATATTCCTTATGCATCTGCAATAGGATCTGTCATGTATGCCATGATCTGTACTCGTCCTGATGTTGCTTATGCATTGAGCATGACGAGTAGATACCAGTCAAATCCAGGTGAAAACCATTGGATTGCCGTAAAGAATATCTTGAAGTATCTAAGACATACTAAGGATAAGTTCTTAGTGTACGGTGGAAGTGATGTGCTTAAAGTCAGTGGATTCACGGACGCAAGTTTCCAGACAGACACAGATGATTTCCGGTCACAGTCCGGTTATGTCTTTTGTCTGAATGGCGGTGCAGTAAGTTGGAGAAGCTCCAAGCAGGACACCGTTGCTGATTCCACTACAGAAGCTGAATATATCGCCGCATCAGAAGCGGCGAAGGAAGATGTTTGGATACGAAAGTTCATTATGGAACTAGGTGTGATACCAGATGCGGCTGAGCCTCTGGCACTGTTTTGTGACAACAATGGTGCTATAGCTCAGGCAAAGGAACCAAGATCACACCAGAAATCCAAGCATGTTCAAAGAAGATATCACTTGATACGTGACATCGTTAATAGAAAGGAAGTCAAGATCAGCCGAGTTCCGACAGATGATAATGTCGCTGATCCGTTGACAAAGCCACTCCCAAGACCTAAGCTCGAGTTCCTGACTGAAGCTGTAGGCATTAGAAACATTGAAATGTAATCTAAATTTGAGTGGGAGTTTTGTGAGCTTTATTTTAGTTATTTGATATGTTCTTGTAAAACATTATTTTATGTTTTAATGAAATTATTATTTCAAGATTATTTTAACTGTGATGAAATAATCGTTCCAAAATGATATGAAGCATTTTATAGGTCATCGAAGTAAGTGACTTGATCTTGAGTCATCGAAGTCATTTAGCTTGATCATGAGATCCTATATTTGATAAATGCTTTATATCATCCTGTCCCTAGTCGAAGGTTGTTGAAACTGGAACACCAACAACCGTGTGAGACTGGATTGGTACGTGACTTATGACAAAGTCTCAGTGTGTCATAGATGCGCGGCATCAAAGTCAGTACATAGGTGTATGTTTGGGAACATACGACCGGACAAGACCCGCTTATAAGAACTCTTCAGGATATTTATATCTGTGTCATAAGAGATTCTTACTACGACTATAGAGTATAGTCCTTAGACCTGAGTTCACATGCATGTGATTGCACATGGACTGGTGTACTTTGATCATTGTCTAACGCTATCGTTCTGCGATAGCTATAAGGACCTTGTTTGGGTACATCATGAAATGAGTAGTTTACAGTGATGGAACAAGATGGGATTTGTCCCTCCAATATAAATGGAGTGAATATCTCTAGGCCAATCGGAGATTTGAATACTGGAAAAACGCATGGCCATGCTCAAACGGACTTTCCCGAGTCGTTTGGATTGTCAGTATCAAATCAGAGTCCGATGAACAAGATTAGGCTTTATAAGGATGACACTAATCTTGCCTTATGACTAATCGAGATATTGAGACAAAAGGATTATGAATACAGAGATTCCAGTACAAGTGGGAGATTGTTGGAATTGTGTCCAGTAATCTCTGTACTGTCTCTAGAAAGTAAGAGTATGTCAATGATCAGACATAAGTCATATAATACTGGGGGTCATGATGGCTTGCTAGAGTCCGCTCATGATCTATAAGTCTTGGACTTATTGCCTTTATTATATGATCCCATATGGGTCACACGCCTAAGCTAACAGGAAAATGTGTAGGAACGGTTTAGCAGAAATACAGTAAAAGTGCTAGGCATTTACTGTACTTAGAGAGAATAAAAGGTTTAGCCACTGTGCATCGATCGATGCATAAGGTGCAACGATCGATGCAGTGCGCAAACACCGACGAGTTAATTGGTATTTGGGCCAAATGGCCCAAACGGAACAGGACGAGTTTTGTGTCATAAAACTCGAGTTTCAGACTGATTAACCCTAACACTTGAGCCGTAAACTCTCTCTCTCTGCGCCGAGTTCCCCTTGTGGTCTAGCAGCTGTTTCCTGTGAAAGCGTGTGTGAACCTTTGGAGGATTCATCCCTCGGTGTTTCTCTGATCTCAGACATACCATCTTCTTCCGCTGCAATAACATGTATAAGGTGAGATCATCATTTGTTTCTATTCTGAGAAGAACCTAGATCGCATGTTTAGGATAATCTGAATCTGGAATTGAATCAGGATTCATCTAAACGTTTCAACACGGCTTTAGCTCGAGTATAGAAATCTTCAGTCGAGTGTCCTCTTTTGTTGTGAAATTCACAGAATTTTTCCTTATCGAACTCGAATTTCTTCGAGCTCTTCGGGCTCTCGACCGCATTGACGTTTCCTGATTTACGGGAATCCTTTTTTGAGTTCGAGTTCTGCGAGCCCGACGGGTTCTTTTCTTTTCGATGCTTTTCTCTGAGGGCCGTGGTTTTTTCCTCGAGGCGAGCGAAGGCCGATGCGCGATAAAGGGCGTCATCGAGTGTTTGAGGTTTGCGGACTGTTATTTCCTCGCGGAATCTGGTTGAATACCATATTCCACGTCGCAGTGCTTCTATAGCTACTTCGTCTCGTGGGTTTGCGATTTTGGATTTTATTTCCTTAAATCGGTCGATGTACGAGCAAAGCGGCTCGTCGGGTTTCTGAGAGACGCAAAATAGAGCTGCCTCAGTAGTCTTTTCCTCGATAAAGACAGAGTATTGTTTGAGGAAAGCCGTCATGAACTGGGTGAAGTTGTCGATGGACCTTTCTTCCAGTCCGACAAACCATTCTAGGGCGGAGCCCGATAGGTTTTCGGCGAAGAGCCTGCAGAAAGCCGGCTCTCTCTCCTCGTCGGTAAGGTATACCCTCGCCATTGCTAGTCGGAATGCCCTGATATGGGCTTTCGGGTCCGATTTCCCAGAGAATTCCGGAAATTTAGTTTTTTGATTTCTCGGATCCTTGCGAAGGCGATACAGTCTGTGAACGGCGTTTGTCGCGTTTCTTCGATCACTCGATCGATGTCGGGATCCGCGCTCGTTGCCATGTGAACTTTCGAGCTTAGACTGTTGAACTGGGCTTTAGCCTGCTCGATGTACTGTCTAAGCATATCGTGTTCATCACCTACCGTAGGTGTAAACCGGGCTTGTGCCTGGTTTGACGCTTGTTTCGGGAAAACGGGGTCGAGGAGATCGATTGTTTGAATCGATCTCGTCTGGTCGACCTGCGGCGTTCGGAACTGTACCGTATTTGACCCGTTAAAGGGTCGCGAGCTCGAGGCAAAAGCAGAGCCTCCTAGTTGCCTCGGCCGGATGTTGGAGTTATTCGGGAAAAGTGGTGGCCCGGGTAATAGTCGGTTCCCTGATCCGGTTGGATTTGTGACCATTGAACTCGAACTGAATGGTGTCGGTATCGCGATAGGGGTCATTATAGGGCGGAGGCCGCTACTTGACGCATTAGCGAAACTTCCCGACGCTCCAAGAGGAGTTACCACCTGGGAGAAGTCCAAGCGTGTACGCGGTGGAGGACTTATTGGGGTTCGTGGATCTCGTGTCGATCTACTCCCCTGGTTCTGGCTAGCGAGTTCTTCAAGACGGGCGTTAAGGCGCCGTTCTTGTTCATCGAGCTGCGCGGCCAGAGAACGGTTTGCGATCTCTTAGGCTCGTGCGCTTGCCTCGTTGTTTCTCGTTCGGTCTACCAATATGCTTAACATCGAACGGATTTCGGCGAGGTCGTTTGGGCCTTGTCTCTGTGGAACAGAAGGCAGTGGTGAACTAGGTCTAGTTATTACAGATCCACCTCCAGGGGTAGGAATTGAATCATTTCTCATCCACACCCAGTTTCTGAACATTTGTCGGAGTCTGGCTCGTCGCGATTGTTTGAGCGACTGAGCCGGTTGTTGCCGAAGTCGTGGAGACTGAAGCAGAGCTCGTCAACACGCCATCGGTCTGACCCATGATTCTTACCCCGGTGGTGTTCTGAGGAACGTTGTCGACCGTTTGAGGGTGGTCGACGGGTGGTGTGGCGCTGGGAGAGCCAGGTTGGTCGGGATTCATCTCGATCTATCGGATCTAAGATCTGATTCTTAAGACAGGAAAAACTATAGAATGCCCCACGGTCGGCGCCAAATGTGAGATCTGAGATTCACACCAAGAATTTGTAATCGTGGATTTGGACTTTTAGGTATAAAAAATGGTATAGTTTCCTATGAATCAAAGACTTTATTGAGATTGATCGTCGAGATAGAACAAACACAATCGAAAAGAGAGTACAAAGTATGATAATCGAGCTATCTAGTCGAAGTGTTCTTAGCTAGGGTTGGAATATCTTGTTCCGATATTTCGGCCTCGCCTTCATAACGATCTCCGAGATTCTCGTGGATCATTTGAACTGACGGAGACCGAGTTGCTCTATTTCCACATCGTCCCCTGCCGAGCTCGATTTCGATCGCCTCTCACTTTGGCATCGCTTGGGCCTTGTCAAGGTGTCATTCGTTTGGGCCCAACAAATGAATCGGCTCGTCTCTTTGTCTTTGATTCTGGAACGGGCTCACAAATATGGGCCTTTGTCTTATTTGTTAATGGGCCGGATTTCCTAGAGGGAAATCCAGTACCAACACTTATCACCTACAGATGCGCAGAGAGAAGGAACGAGGAACGAAGAAGAGTCTCGAAGCCCTAACCAAAAAAAATTACTTTTATCTTTCATTAAATTCGGTCTCGGTTACCCATTCGGTTAGGGTAAACTGAACCTACCCGAACCGTTTCCTGATTAGAATTTTCTTACCTGCAGATCAGTGTATTTTTAATAACCAGAACCGACCCGAATTGCCAACATTTTGGTTCGGGTCGGCAAATCCGGGTCGGTTATTAATCTCGGGGCTAATATGGTTGACACAAACTCTCCAGAGTTCTTATTTTTCCATCTTCATTGGTTCTGATTTTCTTTTCTTTTGCTTTTTCTTTCGAGTCTTTGATTCATTTTCATGTCTTTTTTTAGTCAGTCTTTTAGTCATTTCGGTTTGGAACTTGGGATTTATGAGTTTATGCTATGTATTGCTGCTTCTGACAATGCATTTGAGTGATCTAACGCAGCTAAAAGGTGATGGTTTTGGGTGTAAACTCCTTAACTTACACATTTCACGTTTGTTGTTCTGGTTTTGACCACACGACCCTGGTGTCGCCATAAACCAGGTCAGTGTCGGTCGACACCCTTTGCGATCAAAGGTATCATTTTTGACTCAATTATCCTGATGATCCATATTGATGTCAGCCAATCCAAAAGCTTCAATTTCACTGAGGCTAGTGTGGTTCAAGTGTGGGGGAGGTGGTTATTAACTACGTTTTATGTTTTCTTAGAGTATGTTCGTTGTTTTGTGTCGTTTTATTGAGTCGAAACTAGTATGAAACTATGATTTTTCGAGGAACGTTTTGCATTCACAGCACCATAAGTGACCATTGGAGATAATTGCAATGATCTATGACTATTACAACCCCCCCCCCCCACACACACGATCAAACTGCCAAGGAGACTCATATCTTTTGGGTATTCAGAGGATCTATTACTACCTTTGCCCCTAACCTGACTTAAATTTTCTCACCCAGGGGCTTGGTATACATTTGATCGGATTCCTCCTTCAATCCTGAAAGACTTGCATGGGTGAGTACGGTTTCCCTCTCTCTTCCCTTCAAGCTTATCAAAAAAAAAAATAACTCTGAGAATAAGCTATTAGCTTTGAAGTGATCAAGGGAGTGGTAGAGACCCCTATCATCTCTTATGTTTCATGGAAACATGTTCAAAGAAACACCCCGAATAAAAAGGGAAAAGAAGATGATAAAAAAAAAATTTGATATCCAGTGGGGAAAAATCAGCTGCTGAAGCGAGAAAAGAGAGAGGAAAGTAACTTGAGGTAAAAAAACGTTTGTGTGTTCACGATACTTATTGAGTAAGTGTCCATGTGTCATCTAATCGATACTCCCTTGGTGAGATCGCACCTAATTATGATAGGTGATGTGATCATGGGAAGCTTCGAACCTGAAGACATTGAGCAGCTTGAACCAGAGGAGAATGAAGAGCAAGGATCAGAAGCTTTGCACATACCAATTGGACCAATGACCAGAGCTAAGGCAAAGCAATTCAAGCAAGCCTTCTACTCCCTTCTACACCACGTTCAGGGCCAATTTGAGTGTGCTAATCCAGCCACTTTGGTTGTGATTCAAGCCACTTAAGTCATCAGCATTGGAGGTGTGTGGACTTGTACTCTTTTTCCCTCCTCTTGGTTTTGTCCCAATGCGTTTTCTAAGAGAGGTTTTTAAAGAGGCATGCCCAGATGCTATTACCTTTGCCCATTGCTGATCCATAAAGCCCATAACTCATTCTGATCAGGAGAATTCGAAATATGAGTGTTTAAGTTGGTCTTTGTGTTATTTCCTTGGTGTATTAATTGTTGTTCATGCAGCCTTGTTGCATTTTCTATTTAAAACCTTTTGTAGCTATTTATGAACTTTTATCAAACTTCTTTTTAAACTTTTCGAGTGTGTTTGATCTGAATGGTGTGTAATATCCATTCGTCTTGGATTCTTCTTTTGGTGTTTATCTCCTAGAAGAACCAAGCTTGAAAGTCTTGAAGTCATTCCGCACACTTCAGGAAGTTTCCTTCAATTCCCTGTTTCAAAATCCAACAATCAGTTCATCCATTCTGTTCTTCATAGATTCAACAACCAGACTCACAAAGTGCATCAAAGGGGAATGATCTTCTCCATTAAGATCACATCAATAGGAGTGAGTGTGGTGATTTTGGATTTCTCACTTGGATTGTGGAGTTTACTTGGGACAGTTGCTAAGTGGCGGGAAGTACATTGTGGTCTTGATCTCTGCAGGTAAGTTTTTATATGGCTTACTAAGGTGCATGTGAGTGTGATGTTCTTAAGACAAACTGAGTTTCTGTGTTTTCAAACCTCTTTCCCTGATCTTGGTTTTTTATTTGCTTGAGGGCAAGCAAAATCTAAGTGTGGAGGAGTTGATATATCATGGTTTCTACAGGTTTTTAACCATGATATGCATGTATATATAGAGTCTTTTACCGGTTACTTCGAGTCTAACGAGTCTTTTATGGGTTAGCATGGGAATGGAGCGAAGTTAGGAGTTTTGGAGATTTTTTGGAGCATTTTGAAAGAAGTCAAAGTCGGACCCGTCTGAAGACACTAGTGTCGCCTGACACCACCTAGGTGTCGGTAGACATCGACCCGGCCCAAACTTATGCGCAAGAGAAAGTCAACTTTAAGAGAATTTTAAAAAAAGCCCAAGAAGTTTCAATATTTGTAATTAAGCTCATGAACGTGATTTAGGCTATTAATTAGGTTTTAGAGAGTTTTCATCTTTTATATTTCTCTCTTGCTTTGGAGATTGAGAGATATTGAGCTATGGGCTGATATGCTACTTTGTACTCCTTGAGAGAAGATTTCAAACCCCTTTTTATATATCTATCAATTTTGGTTTTCTATTTATCATGTGTTGTTTCAATATCAATATGTCTGAGTAGTTTACCTTGTTATATTTAGAGATTCTCATTAGGAATTTCATGCTCTGTTAGAATCTCTAGTTAATTAGATCACCATCAATTTGTTCATCACATGGTTATCTTAAAGCTAATTCTGGACTGATCACTTAGAACTCAGATCTTAGGTTAATTAATTGGTACGAGAGTGTGATCGTTAATCTGAAAATAACTTAGTGTGAGAAATTTAAATAATCGCAAAGAGATTCGGTTTAGGTAAATTGTGAACTAAAGAACTTGAACTTAATGCTTTTCTAGAACTCTAAGATTGAAAAGATATTTGAATCATTAGGTTACTAGACATATAAAATAATTTCAGCGAGGGTTGAATTGTTTTATACTTGTGTTTCTAGTCTTTTTAATTCTTCCTCAGTGGATGGCCATGAGGAAGAAATCTTCGGTGACAATTTAACCAATACGTCTTCCTTCCATTATGAAGATAAAAAGATATTGTATCTTTCATCCAAACTAGACAAGATAATTTATCATGCGTCGTCCATCCTAATAACATGTCGGAAATTCGCTTATCATCCACAGAAACACTGCTTTTAGATTAAAACTTTGATTCAAGTATACATCGTATGCATCGACTCAAGAAGATCACAATTCTTTTAACTCCTCAATAAGAGGCCGGAGGAAGATATCAAGACTAGCTCGCAGATGTGCCCGGTACAAGGATTTTCAAACAGTACCGCTTTCACGAGTTGTGCTCGGTTTGGACTAAACCATATATCAGGGATAATCTCGTTTTTAGTCTCTTAAATATTTTAAATCTCTTAATATAATTTTCATCTAATTTAGGAATTTTATAAGATCTTTTAACAAGATCCCAAAAGAAAAATTTGAAACCGAAATTAAAGTCAAAACGCATTTGAAAACAAAATGTAGCCAAATGCAACCCGAAAATGGTACCGATTCAATGGAAGAGAGGCGAAATCCGCGATGAGGTCTGGAAAACTGAATTGCAGCTAAATTTAAGTCATCCAATGTTATTTTTGGATTCCAGAGAAACGATGGACAGAAAAATGAATTCGGGGTCGAATTCTCGATTGGTGGGGGAGAATTGTAATGACCCAGTTATTAGGCCCAAGGGTGAAGTGGAATGGGAATCTCCACCATTCTTTCCTATAAAAGGAGAGTCACCCCTTTCATTTTCAGAAAGATCAAAGCATAAAAGTCTTGTCAAGTTCCCGAGCAACATAGCCTCACCGGAGATCAGTCGTTGCCAGTCACCAGAATTTTTGTCTGGTCGCTATTTTTGATCCCAAACCCGATCCGTCGTCTTCTCGACTCGTTGAGTTCCGTTATCTTTGTTCTTCGTGTTTCTAAGGATAGATCTGTAGGTCTCGGATCTATTCTTATCTACGATTCAAGATCCGATCTAATCTGATCTTCGTTTGTAGATCTGATTCCGTAAATAGTTCTCGTCTCTCTCGCTCGTCAAATCTACGGCGTTTCTTCGATTTAAGCTAAGGCGAGGACCGGTCGTGAACTCTATCTTTTTCATTCGTGAATAGCATCACATAAGTCCAATGTTAGTATCAGCTTATATAAGTAGAATGATAGATCTAGTTGTTTACTTGTGGTGATGTGATTGGAAACATGTAGAACATTAGGTTATCACTAAACCGAAATCGTTTTTTGTTGTATGAATGGTGTTTGTGTATTGTGGTTCTTTCATAGAGTTTGCAGTAGGTATCTCTCTGGCTTGAAGGTCACGTGAGACGAGAGGTAAAAAGTCCTTCGTCTTAGGGCGTGATGGGCCCTTGGAGGTTTCCAATGATCAAGGCATTGATGTTGTGTTACCACGGGGGACGTTCGGGGTGGAGTTCTCAGGGAAGACGCGTGGGGCCCATGGGGTGTTCGGGGTGTTGACTCCGGACATCAGTGATACTAGGAACCACAGGTATCGAGAGAGAGCTCGAGTATCCGTGGGGTGTCTAGAAAGAGTTGGTGTCTTGTTTGATATGTGATTGCCCCGTTTAAGGTACTGTTGTAGGTGATATTACCATTTTTGTTGTGTGTTGTTGTGATTGAGATAAGTTTGTAAGTTCCTAGGACTTGCATTCACTGATTAATCCAAATTACTCAATCCTCTTTGTTTTGCAGGTAATCTTGAAGAGTTTCCGGAACGATGATCGGGTGTGGTGCATCGTTTTCAGGGAGCGGGATTCTCTTTTTAAGTTTATTTTCGTTATTAAGACTTATGCGATTCTTTCGGCTTTACATTTACGTTGATTTGAATTTGGTTTTCGTAAGATTTTTAAGATGAGAGTTTAATAAAGTGTTGTGGTTAAGAGTTTGTTGTGTTGGTTACGTGGTTGTGGATGTGGTTCACGATAATGTAAACGGATGTTGTGGAAATAAAAAAGTTAAGTCTAGGATCTTCTTATAATAACCACTGCATTTATTTGATTAAATTTTGTATGATATGGGAAATATGAAGCAAAGATTTCCACAAAAAAACAAATAACCTCGATTTAAGCAGACTAATCTTTTGTTTATTATGAAGTTTACAATAGATCATCTTTTAGTATAAACATCGTTGTGTGAAAATTTAATCTTCCTTCTTTTCTTTGTTTTTAAGAAGTAATTCTAATTGTGTTACCTCGTTACCTTTTTGTAGCGTCTGTTAATGTTTTACATTTTTAAAAATTCTTTTGCATTTGAATTAAATACTGTTATCGCAACAGAATTTTCATTTTAAATTCATATATTATTCGAGGAAAATGTAAGGTATATGCAGTTTGTTTTTTCCACTCAATGGCAACTTGAAAGCAACTCGTTGCACATGGTTTGTGATCTATAACACGCAACTAAATTTGTTGATGGGCATATCTACATTTTGTTGGATCATATGAATAAATAACAAGATGGGCATGAACGTGTCCAACAAATTCAACACAAAATAATGGATAACCACTTGCAAGTTTCCAGTTTTACAGATCTCTTTGGATCTGCCATTTATCATATATGAAATAAATTGAAAATTTCAGGGAAATTGTGAGGATTGAAGCATTATCATCACATTCTATATTTTCCCGTTTTCAGCTAAGATTTGCTATTATATATGCGAAAGTATTTATGTAACAATTATATTGCAAGTGGACTTTATGATAAGATACAGTTATTTCTAGTTTTTAATCAATATAACCAAACAACTCCTTCAATTTTACTGTTTTTGTTATTATGTCATGGATCTTGCGGTGGGAACCACCGGATGTAGGTGATTTTCAATTCAATGATACAAATATTTCCTCCTTGTCTTTGATTAGTTTTGTTTTAATACAATAGAAGTTTCCGGTCTTATGTCTATAATTTTCTATAAATCCGGAGTTAGTTTTTTAATAATTTAATCTAAAAATTCTCTTTCATACTAAAGAAAATTTGTATCCAAAACAAAACGAAATCAACCTCTTATATTACCACTAAACCACCACATGTTTAGTTATATTGGTTAGATCTTCTTAGATAGAAAACAAAAAACTAATAAAAAGATGTTAGATATAGGTTTAGCACCTATCCATAAGCCTACTGAAAATCTTGCCAAATCAACAAGTTTATCTCAGTCCAAGAAGACAAGCCCGCTAAGGAGTCAATGGTCCAAAAGGAAGTCAGCCTTTAAATGCTATAAATAGTACCCTTCACTCTTCATTTCAGACACATTGTAACTTGCGAGAGTGCCAAGATACTCTTATAAAGCTCCAAACTCAAACAATATTTAACGAGCACGTAATTTGACGGACTCCCACCTCGTACCATCATGTTCATTGCTCGGCCTCGGCCTTAAGATTAATAAAGAATAGTTTCGACCTCATTTAAGTTTATTTCGCACCTCGTAGTTCGGAATTCTATGATCGTAACCCGACTTCCGGACTAGATCAAAATTCCGTAACAATAATTGGCGCCGTCAGTGGGGATCCGAGATAAACTTTTCTACACCCTAAGACGAGGCCGAGATGACGGGACCTTTTTCACCTAATAACAACCCAAAGTCACCCGAACAAACTCGGAGACCGCTCGCTCCGAGCTCGACTTCGCCAAGCCCGTCGGACAAGGAACATCCACCAATCTCACCAATCAATTTCCAGGACGACCGCTCCGAGGCATCCTATACCCGCCAAGGTATCGAATTAACAAAAAAACTCCCGACGCCCAAGGCCAGGACACCTCCTCCCTCATCAAGACCCTAGCGGCACTGATCGACGATCTGAATCGGAATGACGATATCCACTCCGACCGGCCGGGAAGCGAAACAGTTTGATATCAAGCAACGACTAGCAAAGACGGTAGGCTCAAATCACCGGAGGCGCGGCCGATCCATGAAGCACCACACGAGTACGGGACACCCAACTCAGCCCAGGAGGACGACCAATCCTTCGAATAGGAACAAGACATGCCGTTCATAATAAGAATAACATGCACGCCGGTCGGGCACCTCGAAGAGATCAAGTTTCTAATCTATGAAGGAACCTCGTGAAGGAATTTCTAGCAGGTCCTAATCCAATTAGGCAATCCTGGTCTGAATTCCAAGCCTAGGATCTAGGGTTCATGTAATTGAATCTAGGGATCTCAGAATTACCTGGTGATTAGCAGCGGAAAGTTTTGCAGATAATCGAGATCTAGAGCGCCTCAAATGCTGCGCCTCTACTGGTATCCACACGCACACAAACTGGACAGGAGGGATGCTAGTGCCTATAGAGATCCAATCTCTTCAGAGGTTTCTATTCAAGTTCTGGTGGCTGTGAATTAGGTTAGAAAACAGTTTAGGTCGACCATATATCTTATATATGTCGACTTAAACCATAACGGAATTAACCAATGATTAAGCCGAATTAATATGATTAATCCGCGAGTTGCATCGATCGATGCACTCTCTGCATCGATCGACACTGCCCCAGATTATTGATATCGAATGCATATCAAATATGCATTCACTGGATCATTACATTAATGATCAACCTCGTCTTTAACGCCCAGTTTGCTTAGGTGTGTGACCCTGTAGGATCATATAACACTAGCAATGAGTTCTAAACTCATTGATCATAAGTGGCTTCTAGCAAAGCATTATGACTGCCCAGTGTCACATGATTGTCTCATCTCGACAATACGACTTTCACTTGGAGTAAGTACAATAGATTTCAGGACATTCCCAACAATCTCCCACTTGTACTATAATCATTTATTCCTTCAATCCCTTTGTCACTATATCTCGATCTAGCATAAGGCAAGAACCGTGTCATCCTTATTGAGCCAAGATCATGTTCATCGAACTCCGATTTATACTGACAAGACAAACGACTGACAATCACCTCGTTTGAGTGTGGCCACACATTTCTCAGTATCAAATCTTCGATGGGCCCTGAGATATTTATCTCCTGTTATATAGGAGGGACAAATCCCATCTTGTTCCATCCCTGTCTCTTCACACGCTTCATGATACGCCCAATCAATGCCTTTATAGTCACCAGTTACGGCTGACGTTTGACAAGGTTAAAGCGGACCAATTCACATGTAAGAAAACATGATGAACTCAGGTCTAAGTACTATACTCTATAGTCGTAATGAAAACTCTCATGACACTTATATAACTATCCCGTAGAGTTCTCATCAGTGGGTCATGTCCGATCCTGTGTTCTCCAACACATATCTATGTGATTGACTTTAATACTCTTATTAATGACTCCATGAAACTTAGTCATCAGTCACCTCCCATACTAGTCTCACGCGGTTGTTAATGTCCCATTCTAACAACCTTGACCAGGGACCAATCATAATTTATGTCATTTATTATCTATAGGGTTTCATGATCAAGTCACATACTTGATGACCTATAAAATGTCATAAATTACTTTGGGACTATTATTTAATAACCATTATTAAATAATACAGATGTCAGCTTTCAATAACATAATCAAATTATGTTTATACGAACATCATATCATAACTAAAATTAATAACAATGACTCCCACTAAAATTAAGATCACATCTTAAGACATCTAATGCCTTTAGCAGTAGCCTGACCCTCATTCTCCCTTGCTCAGCGTGTGTCGAAAGACACTGCGTCTTGCTAAGAGTAATACCAAGAGTCATTTGCACGAAGCCCTTCTTGGAATCCTGCATATTGAACATGTGCAAGGCCTTATCACTATAAGTATCTTGATACAATCCAATTAGCTTATCCAATCTATCTCTATAGATTCTTATTCCAAGAATGTATACTGTTTCTCCCATAATTTTATCGAAAAATAACTTTCGAATCAAGTCTTAACAGACTGAAACAATGGAACTTCATTTCCGAGAAGTAGTATGTTATCAACATACAATACTAGAAATGCAACTGCGCTCCCACTAGTCTCTTGTAAACATACGGTTCCTCTTCGTTCTTGACGAAGTCAAACCTTTTGACTGCTTCATCAAAACGAAGATTCCAACTCCGAGATGCTTGCTTTAATCCATAAATGGATCGATGAAGCTTGCATATCTTCCTAGCTTCATTAGGATCAATGAAAACTTCAGGTTGTGTCAGGTACACATCCCTTTCAGAATTCCATTAAGGAAAACTGTTTTCACATCCATCTGTCAGATCTCATAACTATTATGAGTGGCGGTTGCTAGGAGAATCCGGATGGACATAAGCATGGTGTCTGGGATTAGGTTTCTTCAGAGTTAATACCATGAATTTACTTGAAACCTTTTGCCACCAACCTAGCTTTGTACATCTGAATATAACCATCCATGTCAACTTTTCTTCTTGAAAATTCATTTACTCACAATGGTTTCTACACCATCGGGTAAATCAGCCCAAGTCATACTTGGTTCTGTGACATGGATCCCATTTCGGATTCAGCGGCTTTAAGCCACTTTCGGAGTCAAGGCCCATCATTGCTTCTTCAAAATTCGCAGGCCCGTCACTTTCAATGATCAATGGATCACGGCAATTGGTTACGAGAAATCCATATTTCTCGGGTTCGTGACGGATCCTTTCGGATCTGCGAGCTTCAGTTTTCTGTAAAAGTCGTGCACACATATCTCATATGTATACTTTTACCACGACCTAATTAACCAAGATTCAAACCGTAGTTAATTAAATCATAAACCAAAATCAATATTTTAGTTCACGGTCTGTGTCGATCAATGCAACTTTTGTGTCGATCAACACTTCTTCAGAAACTCGCCATTTAAATGTATATCGAATATACATTCACCAGATCCTTTATAAACTCTAGGCACCACAGGTGCAGGTTCTACAACTCTTTGTAGATCCAACTGCTGCTCTTCCTCATCAGGTTGAGCAGTCTCCTGTGATTTTCGAATTTCTTCGAGTTGTACTTTTACTCCCACTGTTCTTCTTGGAAAGAAAGTCTTTCTCAAGAAAACATAGTTCCGAGCAACAAACAATTTGTTCTCGAACTGGTTGTAAAAGTAACATGCATTGGTTTTGTTAGGACAACCAATGAAGTAGCACTTATCAGATTTGGGTGTGAGCTTATCAGAGATTAAACGTTTTATATAAGTCTCGCAACTCCAAATCTCCATGATGGATAAATCAGAAACATTTACATTCCACATCTCATGTGGTATCTCTGTAAATGATTTTTATTGAACTCTATTTAAAGTAAACTCAGACATTTCTAGAGCGTATTCTTAGAAGGATAATGGAAGATCTAAGTGACTCATCATTGATCGAACCATATCTAATAAAGTCCGATACAGGAGGAGTGAATTGTGAAACACTTTCACAATCTCTCAGATGATCACTAAATTCTTGACCTTAGTATTCACCTCCATGATCTCATCGTAGAGGTTTAATACCTTTGCCAAATGGATTATGTACTTCATTTTGGAACTCTTTGAACTTTTCAAAGATTCTGACTTATGCCTTATAAATAAGGCATAACCGTACCTTCTGAAAATATCAGTTAAGGTAATGAAGTACTGAAATTTTTCCTCTAGCACTAGTGCTCATCGGTCCATATACATCCGTATGTATAAAGCCCAATAAGCTTCTGGCCCTTTCATTTTGATCGTTCGCAACCTGTATCGACCGACGCACCGTTTGTGTCGATCGACACTACCTCTGTTGAAAGGAGCCTTTGTCGTTTTACTTAATAAACAAGATCCACTTTACTCATTATGATTCTCAATCAGATGAGCCCAAAAGCCCATCACTATGGAGCTTCTGAATCTATTTCTCATTTATGTAGCTCAAAACGACAATGCCAGAGAGAAGTTTGACTCGTATCATTTGACTTGAATCTCTTGGTATTAATGTTATAGTTAGGCACATTCTGGTTTAGAACATAAAGTCCATTCTCTAATGGATTGCTACTATAAAATATATCACTGTAATCAAATGAATAACACTTATTCTTAACTTGAAAACTGATATCCTTCCATATCCAAACAAGGAATAGAAATAATCTTTCTGCTCACTGCAGGTACATAGTAGCAGTTTTAAGTTCAAAACATGCCATAAAAGGAAAAACAAATGAAATACTCCTACGGTTAATGCAGCAACTCTTGATCCATTCCCACTCATAGGTCCACTTGTCCTTTCTCCATAGTCCTACTTTTGCTCAGGCCTTGCACATTTTCACAAAATATGAGTACCACAGCTGGTATCCAATACCCAATAAGTAGGACTATAAGAAGTAACATTTACTTCTATAACATAATACCTGAAGAAGAAGTCTCGTACGTCTTCTTCAGCTTCTCATAATCTTCCAAGAATTTATTGCAGTTTCTTTTCAAATGCCCATAACCATTACAATAACGGCACTTAACATCTTCAGAAGGACTGGTTTTAACCTTAGGAACATGGCCAGACTCGCTTGGATTCACAATCGAGCTCGTCTTGCCATCTCCTTTGTTCTTACCAAGTTTCTTAAACTTTTTACCCTTTTGTACCATAAGGACATTTGGGGTGTCCTTCTTGATGTTAGGTTCAGCAGTCTTAAGCATCCCATGCAATTCAGTCAACGTCTTTGTCAAGTTGTTCATGTTATAGTTCATAACAAATTGATCATAGCTTGACGGCAGTGACTGAAGAATGATGTCAGTAGCCAACTCTTGGCTAATGGGACAGTCCAGTTTCCCCAGGTTATCAATATAACCCATCATCTTAATGACATGAGGACTAACTGGTTCGCCCTTTGGTAGCTTGCACTCAATCAGAGATCTAACCGTCTGGTATCTCTGAGTTCGTGCCTGCTCCTGAAACATACTTTTCAGGCCAGTGATCATCTCTTTTGGCGACTCCACGTACTCATATTGCTTCTGCAATTCCGAGTTCATGGCAGCCAACATGATACAACTCACATCCACCGCATCATTAGAATGCTTATCCCAAGCATCCTTATCTGACTGCCAGGCATTGGCTCGGTACTTCTTGGGGAGAACTTTCTCAAGTACATAGTCCTTTTTCTCCTGTTTGAGAACAATTCTCAAGTTCCGATACCATTCAAGAAAGTTTGATCCATTTAACTTGTCCTTCTCAAGGACGGATCGCAGGGAGAAATTGTTACGATGGTTTGTGCTAGACATAGCTGAAAAATAAGGGAGGTTTTAGTTATGATGTTCAAGAAATGAGAAGTCTTAACTTTTAAGAAAACTCGCATTATATTCAAACAATGTTTCCTCAGATGAATATAATGATCCAAGACCCTTACTTCACTAAACTTGAGTGAGCCACTGGCTATCACCCAAATTTTAGCTATCTAGGTAAGCAACAACTTTGCTAGTTATATCCAATATAACTCTTGGTTGTGGATTGACATCTTATGTCCAATCCACCTGATGTCTCTGAGCCCAAAACGATTTTGATAGCCCAGTCAAGTAAACTAATCTCTTAAGTCTTGTAATTGTTGATGTCTTGCACTGCAAGTCCATCAACACGATTACCTCTGTCTTACTCACGAAATTGTGGACATCTTGCACTGCAAGTCTATCGCACAATTAAATGGGTCTTGACAGTTGACAAGATTGGAAAGACATCAAGTGTCACTTGATATTTGGTTGAGGAACGGAACCATTTAAAACGTTCAGTTTTATTATGTTTTAATTCTTCTAATTAAATAATTTGTCTTGGTTTGGTTCTGTGGCTTCAGGTTCATAACCTAAACCATCGAATCTGGTGTCGACCGACACTACTTTAGTGTCGATCGATGCAGATTAACCAAAACCAATCTGCGATAACCGATCAATCCAATTGATCCGGTTTTGAGTACCGGTCGGTGTCGATCGATGCTACGTTAGCATCGGTCGATACCAACCCAATCGCAATAAACCATTCTTAGCGTTTAACCATCATTAACCAAGCTCGATAACCGGTCCAATCCAATTGAACCGATTCATCAATCTAGCGAGGTGTGTGTCGACCGACACAACTATTGTGTCGATCGACACCATGCGAAAAAGCCCTTAAACGTTTTCGAACAGAACCCTAAACTAGGTATTCATGAAAACGAATTTTAGCAAGTTTGTATCATCCATACACAGATTCAGATTCAACTAATCTAATCAACATGCTACAGATTCAATGGAACCCTAAAGCTCTGATACCACTGAAGGAATTTCTAGCAGGTCCTAATCCAATTAGGCAATCCTGGTCTGAATTCCAAGCCTAGGATCTAGGGTTCATGTAATTGAATCTAGGGATCTCAGAATTACCTGGTGATTAGCAGCGGAAGGTTTTGCAGATAATCGAGATCTAGAGCGCCTCAAATGCTGCGCCTCTACTGGTATCCACACGCACACAAACTGGACAGGAGGGATGCTAGTGCCTATAGAGATCCAATCTCTTCAGAGGTTTCTATTCAAGTTCTGGTGGCTGTGAATTAGGTTAGAAAACAGTTTAGGTCGACCATATATCTTATATATGTCGACTTAAACCATAACGGAATTAACCAATGATTAAACCGAATTAATCTGATTAATCCGCGAGTTGCATCGATCGATGCACTCTCTGCATCGATCGACACTGCCCCAGATTATTGATATCGAATGCATATCAAATATGCATTCACTGGATCATTACATTAATGATCAACCTCGTCTTTAACGCCCAGTTTGCTTAGGTGTGTGACCCTGTAGGATCATATAACACTAGCAATGAGTTCTAAACTCATTGATCATAAGTGGCTTCTAGCAAAGCATTATGACTGCCCAGTGTCACATGATTGTCTCATCTCGACAATACGACTTTCACTTGGAGTAAGTACAATAGATTTCAGGACATTCCCAACACCTCGGACCCCCACCATTACCTAACGGCTTTCAATACTGCATTGGCACGAACACAGCTCCCTCCGGAGGAGCGCGTGCCGGTTTTTGCCGACTCTTCGTCGAGAAACTAGGTGGCGCCGCTTTCGACTGGTTCTTACGCTTAAAGGCGCATTCCGTCAACAGCTATCACCAGCTAACAACCGTCTTCCTCAAGAACCACTCCACGACAGCCCAGGAGGAGGTCCCGAACGTCGACCTCTGGACCGTGAACCAAGAACCAAAGGAGTCTCTCAGGTCGTACATCAGGAGGTTCGAAGATGTCGCCTCCAAGATCCCAGTAAACAACGGAGAAGGACTCTCCGCACTACGATACGGACTCTGGCACGGATCACCATTCGGCAATGAGCTAATGAAAAATAAGGCACAAACCCTCGAAGATGTCCTCTCCAGAGCATCCGCTTTCGCCAGGATAGAAGAAAAGAGAGATTCACTGGTAAAAAGATTCACCTCTATCAAAAAGACGAAGGGGACCGCACTAAGACTCTAGACGAAAGAAGAAAAAGGGACAGGGCATACTACAGCGCCAATCAACAAAAGCAGACATGGAGCAAACACGCGCGAGTCGACAACCAAGAAAGGCTTTTTGTACCTTCCATCAACGGTCCAGCCATGACACCACTGAGTGTCGGCATTTACGGATCCTCCTGCTCAGCAAATACAAGAATGAAGTAACAAACGTAGTCGATCAGGATGCCCAGACGACTCTTATTGGGAGCCAAGAAGCGGAACAACAACCCAAGAACGAGGAGGAGCGATCCGAGCAGCACGATCAGCAACAGGAAGAACAGGGTACCACCGACGCAAGGCCGCTCAAGCGAATTCGTTACAAAGACAACGGAGAAACTCTCGCGTCGAGCAAACACATCGACACGGTCATTAAAGGATTGCTAGCTTACAGCAGCTTGGAGCCTATCAGCACACAACAGCGCCAGGACAAGGCCGTCGCCAAGGAACTCTCAAGTGACAAAGAAATCACCCCCAACCAGGCAAACCTCGGAATACATTGCAACAACTCGTTTGCCATCGAGTTTCAATCAAGCAACCGAAAAAAATTAAAATCGTGGTAAGAGCAAACATCTCAGTTGATTTCACCCTCAAAAGGACCTCGCATGGATCGGAACTACAAAGACAGGAGAGGAGGCACCCGGAACAACCTCCCGCCGACCTCATGAGCGACTCGGCCAAAACAGTCGAACTATCAGGACACATCGAGCAGATAATCATAACCGACGAAGAAAGAAAAAGTCCAACACCCCCTAGGAGCGGTCTCACCAAAGCACAACTACCAAAGGAAGAAACGAGCCCAATCTCGTTGTTATAAAAAAAAGGAGAACTACGCACGGCTTGATAATCCCTTGGAAGTACGTAGGGAGCCCATTTCGGGGTGCAGCCACCCCTTTATCTAAATCTAAGTTATCCCTATTTTGCAAAAATACACGCATACATATAACTACGCTTCTAACGCTCAACAAATCGACATTCTGGCCAAATGATCAAATAAACATGTGTCCCAAGCACAGTGATATATTGCGTCACATCGTCATTTTCAATGACTATAAGCCGGGCCCAGACCCTGCATGAATCCTTAGAAAAAGTTTTGTAAGCCGAACTTACTTCTCGCAACTATGTTCAAGGGCTCCACAGGATAAGCCGAGTACGTACTCGCGCCTAGGTAACTAAAAACATGACGAGATAAGCCGAGCCAAATCTCGCACACACAAACATCTATAAACAAATGGGGCGAGCATTGTTTCGATTCGAGAAAATCAAAAACAGGATAATCCAGGCACGTACTCGCACCTAAAATTTGATCTCGCCCAAAGCCGAGATACGACTCGCACCCGCAAAAAAAAAAAAGAGGGGGAAGGAGAAAGAGACGAGCACAAGCCAAGCAAAAATCTCTCCTTTCTTTTATTCCATTCTTGTCAAAATTACAAGGAAACAAGCAAAACAACAAAAGGAAGTCTAATTTCGTGAAAGATGGTTTCCTCCGAATCAAAGCTCACATCCTCTCTTGCAAGGAAAACCCCCAGCACAAAAAAAAAAAGAAAAACAAAAACAATAACAACGCGCACGCGACCACAACGTCAAACGTTTTCTCCCGGCAAGGCTATTCTCCAAAGGCTGAGATTCGAGCAGAGGCAATTAGTCGAGGCAGTTCAAGCCGGGGTAAAAGCCGACCTCACCATACCAAAGAGGGCCACCAGACTCAGGGGCGGACCCCACGGATTTCCTGGACAGTCTAACGCCGACGGTACCCTCCAAAAGGATATCTCCCCTTACACAAAGGAGGGAGAGCTAGCCGACCCCCTGCTCGTCGCTCTGCAAACACGAAAGAGAAAAACATCAAAAGCAAACCACCGACACTAAAACCAAAAAAAAGAGAAGAAAGTGGGGGGGGGGAGAAGGGCACAAGCACCCAACAAATAGGCAACACGCTTACGTCAAAGCGACAAGTTCAAGACGAGAAAACCTCCACCGCATTACTAAAATCAGTGGCGCATCAGACCAACCCAAGCGGTGGAACTGTGCGTTGCCCTTAAGTTCGCAAAGACGACGAACAAGCGCGGCTATCGGTATATTTCCATACATCGACAAGCTCCCACTTTGCATAAAAAGTACGAGCTCGTCCGACAGCGGCGACCACCGAAACTCCGGAGACCGGCGACGGCCAACACCAAAGAAAATCAAGAAACTCATCGACAGAGTAACCTTGCTGCCAAGGTCAACCAGGACTCAGCCTTCCATCAACAAAACTCAACCCAACTCAGTAAGATAAGGTAGAAAAGGAGAAAAGAACGATAAGTTATACAAAAAAAAAACCAAAAAAAAAAAGACGACATTTATAACCATGAAAGGTAGCGGTTTCCAAAGCGACACATTCAAAGCAATGCAACAGTTACCAACGCAACCTCCAATGCAAAAACGGTTGTCCACCTTTCCATAAACACGAAAAACATGCAATAAAGACGCACGGACCAAACCTTGGAAACCGAAAAGGAATGCCGCCAAAATGCATCAAGATGTTTTCGAACGAACACAAACAGAAAGCGAGATCGCACCAACGAACAACGACCAAGCTCGAAACAACAAAAAACAATCACAGGAAGAAGTAGGACAAATATGTACACACGATCAAGGACCACCAAAGTTCGGGTCACCCGCTACAAAAAAGAGAGACCCACAACAAGGCATCTCCCACAACAAAACCAAAAGACAACATAAATTTTTACAAGACACCAAGAACTAAACCAAGGAACCGGGCACACTCAGGACAGTTGCGACCTCGACAGGCACGATCCCCCCACTTCTCGCCACTCCGTCAACAATAGCATCACAGCTAGACAATCCAGGGAAAGGCAAAGCAAATGGGTCACGAGGACCAGGATCAACAGGCTTGGATGAGGCTATGGAGACTGGATGGTCTAGAGACAATCAAGGAAGCTTCAATCAATCAAACATTGCTAACAAGGCTAATGATCATAATTAAGCTAATCGCATTCTCATGTTCATAACTCATATGCTAATCATGCAATCATTCAATTTTCATTTGAAAATTATAAGACAAGCATGCAAGAATATCCATAAAATACCTTTTAGCAAAGATAATCTTTAGGCTAAGAAAACTAATCATTAGACTAATTCAATATCTTGGTACTAATCTTTTTGTCTAATCCCTAATCAAGATCAAATTCTCATTTGTGATTAAGAGATAAACTAGCATGCAAAACAAGTTCTCAATTCCAATAATCACCTTAGGCAACTAATCTCTTAGGCTAAGAGTGAAGATCCTCTAATTTGTTCATTCAAACATTTCATCAAACACCTTGTGAGCAATAGAAAGTCTAACATCTAGATTCAACAATTCCTTGCAACCTAGCATAGAGCACACTAAATTAGAGAACGATCATTCATAATCAAGTCTTAAGTATCATTAATCATTCCTTAAACCACTTAAATCAACTTCATCCACAAAACCCAGAAAGACTACTCTCTAATTCTCATTGTTCCCACAAAACCCATAGAGATAGTATGAGATAACAAGATTTAAGAGAGATTAAGAAAAGAAATTAAGAAGATATAAAGAAGTACTTAAATTAAACTTCAAATCAAAGATTAAAAGATTCAAATCCTAAAATAAAACTAAGGCTTATGTAGCTTAGGGTTTTTAATCCCCCAAAATGATTATTTATAGTTGGGAGCCACGTAGTGGCATTTTCGTAAATAAAGTGGTCCGAAAATGGTCTTCACAGGGAAAAGTATCGGGCGCATTTACCCGATACATCAGGCCGATACTTTCTCTGGTCACGTTCGTGGACTTTCAATCGGGTGAATTTGCCCGATACATGATGTCGATACATTCTCTGGTCAATTTTGGGCATGATGCTGATTTGCAGACTATGTTGAGATGCATCTAGTAAATCAGGCATAACTCTTTCCATATAGCTTCAAATGACTTCGAACCACCTCCATTAGAAAGCCAACGCAATTTCCCACAATTTTATTTAGAACCAAGAGCTAAAAGTCAACGTAAGGTCTTCATATAAATCAATATTTCAATCCTATTGGTTTGGTCCTTCATCACCATTTCACTTTGAATCACTCTTTTAGACTCCTGATATATCATAGTTTTTACTAGTTTTAGGCCATGATATAAGTGTGTTTTAGAGTCATTTACAGTGTTTATCAAGTCCTTTCAGGTACTTTACAGGTTTTACCACATTTGGAATTTACCTGGACATTATGATACATTCTGGACCTTTTTAGAGCAATTTCCCGAGAAGAAGAAGTCACTGCCGATATAGGATGTTGGTGTCGATCGACACCACTTTGGTGTCGGTCGACACAGTTCGCGGAACAGAGGATCTGATCAATTAATGAAGATTTGCAACTTGACCCAGAAGATTATCATAATTACAAAGTGACCCAATTCGTGTTTTAGTTATTTATTAGGTTTTACAGCCACATGTTAGGTGAAGCTTTCATACTTTACATTCAGAGAGTTTGAGGGGCTGGTTTTGCTCTCGAAGGAGACTTGATTTCGAACCCCTGTTCTTGTTTCTCAGATTATTTTATGATATCTATTTTGACTAAGTTTTATGTTATGATTGCTATGTCTGAGTAGATCTCTTGTTAGGTTAGGGATTCTCATTAGGGATTTGAAAGAATGTTAGATTAACTGATTGATTAAGATTCATCATCTAGTTCTTCACATAATCTGTTCTTAATGCTTGATCTGAACTGGCCATTTGGATTATTGATTTTAGGTTGATTTACACAACGACAGTTGGCTTATTTAACTAGATCTGATTTAGGTGAGCAATTTATCTATTCGCAAAGGAATTTGGTTTAGAGAAATTGTGAACGAATGAACTTGGAATTAATGCATGTTTAGAACTCTAGGATTCGCAACGGAAGTTGGTTTGCTAGATTGTTAGACATAGATAATTATCGCAGCGACAGCTGGTTAATTTTACCTTTGTGACTCTAGTTCAAGAATGCTATAGATTGAATCTGATTAATTTTTATCTGATTTCCTGATATCCTGAGAACTCCCGAAACCTGACGCCTTCGTTTGATTGCTTACAACCGCTTCGCTTGATCTGTTACTTGCTTTCTATTTTATTTACTGCTTTACAAAATTTGTTTCGCTTAGCTTAATCCGAATTACCCATAATCTATCGTGTGACCAGAGTCCTCGTGGATTCGATCCCTAAGTACTACATTGACATTATTGTGCACTTGCAGTTAGTATAGGGTAAAACTTTAGACCTATCAAGTTTTTGGCGCCGTTGTCGGGGACTCTTTGAGTTCGCCGATAGATTTAGTATTAGGATTTAGATTAAGTATTTTTTATTTTTCTTGTTTACTCACGTTCTTGTTTCTTTGGTGTTGCAGGGAATCGCACGGCATCGATCAACACGGTCCTGTGTGTCGATCGACACTGATTCGCAACTGCATTGATCGACGCTCTATCTGCATCGATCGACACAAGGCGAAACCAGAGATACCGAGAGCTTGAGCACTTAACAGGTTTCACTCTATGGAGCCTGTGATTCTGATTCGCGGCGAGAACGGCATTTTACGAGACCAAGAGGGTCATATATGCAACGCGAAGGGTCAGAAACTGGATGGGGAAGGAAACCCTATCATACCATATGCATTGGTTGAGCAGATAGCTGAGATGAGAGACAAGATTTATTCTATCCACAACATCCTACTTTGGAAGAGACAAATCCGAGCTGATGCAGAAACTGAAAAGTTTGCAGGGGTGAATCATATAGCTGGAGCTGATTATCATGGACAGACATATGGAAACCAGCAGAGAAAAGGTTTTAATTATGCTCTGAGATCGAAAGATTATGGTTATTCATCTCACCAAGCACCTCCTGCACCTACGCATAAGAGCAGAGTGGAAGCCATGATGGAGCAGCTTCTTGAGGCACAACAGCAGACCGTTGTGTCTTCCAACTCGAAGATTGATGCCTTGTATACTGATTTGAATGAGAGGTTTGGGTCCTTGAACGCTCGTATTAGACTGCTGGACACACAAGTGGATCAGATTTCAAGTTCTGTCAAAGAGAAAAATGTTCAGAATGCTCATGACAATGACATCTCGGTTCAAGTTGAACATAGGCTAGATCAGGGATCATATCTTGAAGTTAAGGCTATGGAAATCGTGGAAAACAGAGAAGAATCTGAGATTGAAAGCCCAGAGTTCGAAAATTTCGACGGACCGAAATCGACTGAGATTGATATTGATCTCTTGATGAAATCCTTTGGTGTCGATCGACACCACTTATGTGTCGGTCGACACAACGGTCGGGCGGACCCAATTTTTCCTAAATCTGATGTTCTTGCTGAGGAAAGGGTCTACAAACCTCCAGTACCATTCCCAAAAGTTCCCAAAATGTCTAAACATGAGCTGGATGTAGTCAAGTGCATGGTAGTGGTGGATAAGGAGATGAATGAAACTCCACCAATTGAAGCTTCACGAGTTCATCCTTGTGTGTTGGGGGATACAAAGAAGATGATTTCCACTGATGGTCATGTGAAAAATGAAGCTCAGTTTGATGGAACTACAGCATCTGATAGTGGAGAAAAGAAGATGGTGGTTCCACGAGGATCTACTCTAACATCTTCAGAGCCTACAACTGCCCATAAGCAGAAAGCTCTGAACATCAGATCTCAACCGAAGGTAAAGCATAAATCATCTAATTTTAAACCTCCTGGCCGCATTACTGAGAATGCAGAAAAACGCAACAAAACACCCAAGTTTCACTCCCTCCCTGGATCTCTTCCTATGTTCCTTGGACGATCTCACGCTGATACTGCTTACACACCACCGTGGATGAAGAGACATTCACAGAGACATTCCAAGTCTCTGTTGAAACCCCCATGAGTCTGATCTCTTCCAACAGTCAAGCTAATGACTTTAAACAAGCGCTGAGTGGGAGGCAACCCACTGGTGAGTCTGTACATATGAGTTTTCCTTCTAATTTTTCGTTTTTTTGTTTTTCTTGAGTCTTTACAGGGAAATCTAGCGACAGGATTGTTCTGTGTCGATCGACATAGGTTAAGTATCGATCGACACAGAGGACTATAAGGTCGATCCAGCACTTTGGGTCGATCGATCCACTTTTTCACCAGAATCGAAGTTTGACCTCGTTTAGACCACTCTGGCCGGTTTAAATTTCAAAACACTATGTCGATCGACATAGTTAGTCTGGATCGAACGACATGATGCGTCCCGAGGTAAGTTTTTCTTTCTCTCTCGCAATTGTTCTTCATCATAACCCAAAACTTCCACAACCGAGAATTCTCTCAAACACTTGTTCTCCTCCATTTCTTAACCGACTCTGACGATTCAAAAGCCTATCTTGGGTGTATTTTCATTCTCTATCATTATCCACTATCCATTTGTGTCGAAAACAAGGTATGAGCTCTTAATCTTCACTTTTCAGATTCGGTTACAAGGGTAAGAACTCGATTTTGGCCCTAATTTCTTAATCCCGTGGTGAAATAGCATTGATTTAGGTTGTTTGGTAGTGGAATAGTAATGCCTACAAAGTTTTCATGACTGATTTTGCAAGTTTTTGAAAATTTTGGTTTTAGGATTGAACTTGTGATTTTGCGCGAAAATGCAGAAATAAAAACGTGCATGAACTGTTTATACCGCTCTGTTCGATGCTGCTTATGCTGTTGATTGAGGTTTTGATGAGTTTGTTTCTGATTTTTCAAGTAATCTCATGCTTTTATTCTGATTTTTGCTCACAGATGCCTCCAAAGAAGAAGAACCGCACAGATGGAGCAAGTTCATCTGGTTCAGCACCGGCAGCACCAGCAGAGCCACTTCCTCCTATGACTCCTCAGTCTCCTCCGGGCTCTCCAAAGATACCTGCTGAGTTTCCTACACACCCATGGCCCAAAGACGAAGGAGTGAAGATTTTCACAGAGAAAGTGTGGGGTAAGCCAGCTAGGCGGGTTGTGCTTAGTAATGACTGTCTCCACAGGAACGTATTGGACACCTGGGATGAGTATGACACTCTGTTGTACAATGGGTGGTGCGATGTTACGATTGAGCCTACGAAGCTGATAAGCCCTGACTTTCTGAGGATGACTGGTATGCAGGAGCAGGTTGTGACGTGTTTGAGGAGGATGGGTCTAGGTACGATGCCTTATGTCCGATATGCTCTTTATCCAGAGTTGGTACGCCAGTTTATGGCTACAGTGCGAGTTACGTACCGAGACTGGAATGCCAAAAATGCACAAGAAGGTTATTTTTTTCATGGTACATGGCAGGAGATACAGACTGCCAATGCGAGACCTCTGTGCTATTTATGGTTTCAAGAAAGACTACACACATGCTACGCTTCCAGAGAGCTTTCCTGACCTTGAGAAGTTTTGGGGTAACTTCGGTTCTACACCTTATTTCGCTAGTGATACGAAGATGAAGGATTTACGACATCCAGTTCTACGCTATGTCGTACGCATCTTGGCTAACACTCTCCAGTGTAAGATGGAGCCGAACAAGATGAGGATGCAGGAGCTGGTACTAATCCATCCAGCAGTGGGATATCTGTGTTCCCATGAGTATGATCACGAGGGTCCTTTTGAGAGGACTAACATGGGTGCGGTATTTGCAGAGCATTTGGTCTCGCTACAGGTGAAGCCATTCAGAGGTTCGGGGAAAGGCATGACAGAGTCAGTGGGGAGTCTTTTGACACCAATTTTCCAGCATTTCAGGATACCTTTACATGATTATACCTGCGAGCAGTCTTTTGCTGAGATTGATGAGGAGCACTTGTTGAGTGCAACCTGGCTGAAGCCAGGTTTGATTTGGTGCTACAGAGAGGGAGTTGAGGAGCGCACAGTTGACATACGACATGCGCCGTTATCGATAGATACACAGGACGACCTGTGTTTCAGACCTGATCCGAGGTATGAGAGGCGTCCACGTTCTGCTCGTTCACGCAGAGGAGCCTCTTCCTCCCAGGCTGCTCCTACTCCTGCTGCAGACGAGCATGTTCCTGACCCTGCTGGGGGTCCACACGCACATCCGCATTGGGTTCTTCCACTAGATGCACCTCCACCATTCCCCGGTTACGATGCGGATCCTCACATGAAGTTCCTGACAGACACAGTTCGATCACTTTGGAGTGGTCTTGCTAGAGCCTTCAGCTGCACCTGCACCTGTCCTTCGCACGGTCGTAGACGTCAGAGATCACCCACACCACCGGAGAGAGACGACGACGATTCTGATTCTTAGTTCGTCCATGATCCTAGTATTTCCCTGAGTTTGTTTCACTTTTCATTTTTCAATTTTCTTGAGTCTGCTTTGCTTTTGTTTGCGTCAGTTTGTCATATTTCTTTGAGGTTGAACTTTGTGGAATTTCTTTATATCTATGTCGTTGCTTTTGACTTGTTTCTGAGTGATCTTACAGCTTTGACAACGGAGAGATTGTGTGACTAACACTACTAATTTCGGATCCTGTCCAAGTCTGGTGCGTTGGTACTGTTATATGCACAGTGTGTCGATCGATGCAGACTTTGGTATCAATCGACACAAGTAACGACAGAAGGTAACAGACGCATTTTTCCCAGTTTTCACAGAATTTTCACCTTTATTTAACTTCCTCTATACTCGGTAACACTGGGGACAGTGTTATTCAAGTGTGGGGGAGGTGGTTACTGACATTGTTTTCTATCTTCTTAGAGTCAGTCTTTGGTTTTTCAAAATTGTTTTATTGAGTCAAAATCTGTATGAAACTATGATTTTCGAGGAATTTTTCGCTTGAACAGGAACTAAGTAACCATTGGACAGACTTGCAAAGCCTCTATGACTGTTAGAAAACCCAGACACGGATCAGCCTACTAAGAACACCCACATCACTTCAGGTATCAGAGGATCCTTTACTGACTTCACCATTAATACTGACTTAATTTTCTCACCTAAGGGCTTGGTATACCTTGTGTCGGATTCCCTTGTTAGTTCTGACACAGCCTGTAAACCTGTCCTATTTAGTTCCCTTCTCCCCTTCTATAAAGTAAAAAAAAAAAAGATAATAAACTGAGGATGAGTTAGTAACTCCGAAGTGGTCTCTAGGAATGGTAGCTACAACTATCATATCCTGTGCATCCATGGAATGTGTCCAAAGTACACCCCTTAACGGGAAGAACACTGATAAAAAAAATAAAATGATACCCAGTGGGGAAAAATCAGTTGTTAAGGAAGGGAAAGAGAAGAAAGGGACCAGAGAAAGATAGTATGGTGGTCTAGAGCTGACAAGGTAAGAATCCATGTGCCCTTTGATCTATAATCCTTAGGTGAGACCGCACTTAAACTTCTTAAGAAGTCAGTAGGGAGAATTTGAATGCTTGAATGTGATTGTGGAGTTTACTTGGGACAGTTGCTAAGTGTGGGGGAAGTATATTGTGGTCTTGAGATCTGTAGGAAAGTTTACAGTGGTTTACCAAGTGAATGTGAATGCGAAAGTTCCTTGGACGAAATGAGTTCCTGTGTTTTCAAACTTCTTCTCTTATATTTTGGTTCTTTACTTGCTTGAGGGCAAGCAAGAGCTAAGTGTGGGGGAGTTGATATATCATGGTTTTTACTAGTTTTAGGCCATGATATAAATGTGTTTTAGATTCATTTACAGTGTTTATCGAGTCCTTTCAGGTACTTTACAGGTTTTACCACATTTGGAGTTTACCTGGACATTATGATACATTCTGGACCTTTTTAGAGCAATTTCCCGAGAAGAAGAAGTCACTGCCGATATAGGATGTTGGTGTCGATCGACACCACTTTGGTGTCGGTCGACACAGTTCGCGGAACAGAGGATCTGATCAATTAATGAAGATTTGCAACTTGACCCAGAAGATTATCATAATTACAAAGTGACCCAATTCGTGTTTTAGTTATTTATTAGGTTTTACAGCCACATGTTAGGCGAAGCTTTCATACTTTACATTCAGAGAGTTTGAGGGGCTGGTTTTGCTCTCGAAGGAGACTTGATTTCGAACCCCTGTTCTTGTTTCTCAGATTATTTTATGATATCTATTTTGACTAAGTTTTCTGTTATGATTGCTATGTCTGAGTAGATCTCTTGTTAGGTTAGGGATTCTCATTAGGGATTTGAAAGAATGTTAGATTAACTGATTGATTAAGATTCATCATCTAGTTCTTCACCTAATCTGTTCTTAATGCTTGATCTGAACTGGCCATTTGGATTATTGATTTTAGGTTGATTTACACAACGACAGTTGGCTTATTTAACTAGATCTGATTTAGGTGAGCAATTTATCTATTCGCAAAGGAATTTGGTTTAGAGAAATTGTGAACGAATGAACTTGGAATTAATGCATGTTTAGAACTCTAGGATTCGCAACGGAAGTTGGTCTGCTAGGTTGTTAGACATAGATAATTATCGCAGCGATAGCTGGTTAATTTTACCTTCGTGACTCTAGTTCAAGAACGCTATAGATTGAATCTGATTAATTTTTATCTGATTTCCTGATATCCTGAGAACTCCCGAAACCTGACGCCTTCGTTTGATTGCTTACAACCGCTTCGCTTGATCTGTTACTTGCTTTCTATTTTATTTACTGCTTTACAGAATTTGCTTCGCTTAGCTTAATCTGAATTACCTATAATCTATCGTGTGACCAGAGTCCTCGTGGATTCGATCCCTAAGTACTACATTGACATTACTGTGCACTTGCAGTTAGTATAGGGTAAAACTTTAGACCTATCAACTCCAAACTCTTCCAAACCTCTTTAGCAATTCCAAGAACCTAGAAAACATAAGAAAAACACTCCCAATAACAACAAAGTATGCAAATCCTAACTCTAAATGCACTTAAGGTTCTAAATGCAAGAAACTTCAAGAAATAAGCAAATATGAATGTAAAATGTGACTAAAATATGATTTAAATACAAAGCTAAATGCATCAAAATGCAATGACATCAATATACAGTCCCATAAATACTATAAATTAATAAATATCATATAAAAAATTATATAAATATGAAATATATAACTAATATAATATACTAAAATATGAATCTAATGTTATTTTTTCTTAAAACCGAAATTATTTGGAGTTCATCTCTAACTTTTTTATTGCATCAAAAACTTTTCGTTGTTTTCTAGAACTGCATCCACAAATTGTGAAAAGTTATGTGATAATTGATCCTAGTTATGTGATAATTGATCCTCACACATAACTTTTTCCAAGTGTATCATAATCTCAATCTTCAAGTTTATCATCAAAATTAAGGACGATAGCCACTATTTCTCTCTTGTACTCACATAACCTTTTATGTATTTGATTTGTCGTTGTTGACTATGTAATATCATTTTCTTAAAACTCGTATTTCAAAAAGAAAATTTAAAATTAAACAAAATAAAACAGATATATATATATATAATACAGTAAAATAAATTTAATTTAAAAATATAGAATATTACATTAGTATAAAAAATCTACGATATATACATTTGATAAAACGAAAATTTATAGAATTATTTTGTTCAAAATAGTTTTATATATATATAAATTAATAACTCTATAAATTAATAAAATATCAAAATCTCAATACTATTAATTTATAAAGTTTTTATTGTACTTGGTACACATGTTATACTCTTGATTGCATCGCATGTATACAATACTAATATGATTCGCTCACATCATATGCGAGCAC
Organism: Orychophragmus violaceus; assembly: GCA_030180135.1. NCBI lineage: Eukaryota > Viridiplantae > Streptophyta > Magnoliopsida > Brassicales > Brassicaceae > Orychophragmus > Orychophragmus violaceus. Next base: position 38,551,564 of record CM058240.1, read on the forward strand.
AAATATTATTAAGCATAAATTTTATAAAATAAAAATTATCAAATTAATTTAACAACAATAACAATATTATAAAAATTTATATGAAAATATTTATAGTTAAAGATACATACATACATTATTATATTTAATAATATATTTTATAATTTATTATAAATAAAATTAATAATAAAGAAATTAATTATCTTTTATGAATAAAAACTAATACATAAATATCTTATTATTTATATATATAAATTCAAAATTTATATAGATAATATGAATTTACTATATAAAATCCAAAAATATTTATTCATATTTTAAAATATTCTAAATGTTTTCATGTTTATTATTGTAATTTTTTATTAAATGTTATGTATTCTATATAATAAAATTTAAAATATTCATAAATATTTTAATATTTATCATCTCATTTTACTTTTTATTTTTTATTTAAGATTATGTATATCTCTAAAATAAGCCTAAAAATCTTCATAAATATTTCATATTTATCATCTTATTTTTTATCCAAAATTATGTATATCTCTATAATAAAATAAAATAAAACATAATAAAATTACCAATAAAACTAAGATTAATATAGTAGTTAGTATAATTTCATTAATGATAAATTAGTAATCATCAATTTTGAGATTGAATATAAGGCCAAAAGCACTTCTCAATTAATATAAAGACTAGGTGATCGACCCACACGCATGTGCGGACATTATTATGTTGTTAATGCATTTAGGTGTATTTCTCGACTGGTGTCAAGATAAAACATGCTATAAGTTTTTTTCCTACATTGTGATGGTGTAAGATTGAATTCATAGATTTATATGCATATCAGAGTTATTACGTTCGGATTAGATGCATAAAATAATAAGTATATACTCGTACGAAGTGTTTAACTTAATTTAATTAGTAGAAACACATGTAGCCGAATATTCGAAACTATAGAAATGGTAAATGAAGTGTGATTTTATAGAAAGTGAAAATTAAAATGATAATGTATAGTCCTTAATTCTCTATCACTGAAAAGAAGACAACAATTATTTCAAGTAAATAACTAAATAAATGATTAAGAATGGAACATAAATTAGGGAATTTCAATATTTTGCAAGGCAAACCATGCATCTCGGAATGTGTCATAAACAACATTATTAATAGTCCTTAGATCCGAATAGCCACATGGTCCCCTTATGACATCCAATAGACGACCTATAATATAATTCTCCAGCTTCTTCTGCAAATATTGGTAAAACACATAAACCTGGTTTACCTTGTTTGCGGGGTTTCCATTGAAGAGTTTTTTTATTCCAAACAAATTTAGTTGTTATTTGTGAATATAGAAGACGTCTTGCTTGAGGATGAACTCGATTGCATTTCATCCAAGCCAGAAATTTATCTTCTTTTTCCTTATATGACAAACTGTCATCTTCGTCGAAAACAATTTGTGGTGAAGGAAGAACAATAGGAAAAATGTCCATTGGTTTAATAGAACGTTCAGAATAAGCTGTTAAAAATTAGATTTGTTAATTATAATAATAAGACTTATTCAACAGAAATAAAAAAGTATGTAATGTTAAAAAATAAAGATACCAAAGAGTTCTCAAATTTACCTATAGCTTCCATTAGCAACTCGAGATAGAAATGATACTAATAGAAGAGGATATCACATATATAGTATTATGATATTAGGGTTTCTTAGGGATAATATCTCTTGTTAGGATTATGTTTACTAATATCGGCTACATAATTATACAAAAAAATACCACAGTTTACTAATTAGAATATCATAGTTATTATAATACGTTCTATTTTAACAGCAAGAATATCTCATTTGCTACCAAGATATAGTATAAATTTTTCATTTATTAATGTATTTGGTAACTAGTTCCATATTTGAATTGTAAGAGATATTCAAATTTTTGTTTAGTGAAATTTTAAACAAAGATATTCCATAAAAATCGGTTTTATATTCTATAAACACACGGAATTACATTTGGTATGGTAGTAGTTAAATTTTTAAATAAAAATATAAATATTAACTTCTAATATTGTACAAAAATATAGTAGGAGTTCAACAAACAAACAAAACGAAGCACTAAACATAAGTTTTTGAAAAGAAAAAAAAAAGAATTAAAACATAGGAGCAATAGTGAGTTAAACCCTGAAATAGTGAGATAGACCAAGTCAGACATTCCTAGAGGAGAGTCTGAGGACAGGAGCAGTTGGATTTTCCCAGAAAAGTTGAAGCATGATTGTTTGGTTGGCCTTCACATTGTTTCCTTTCAGAAATTCTCTTAAGCCGCCTCCCAAACGAATACGTCGCCTATCAGTATCAGAATGGAATGCGAGCTCAACAGACCATTTCTGTCCAGCATCATTGACCAACGATATGATGTTGCCAGCAACGTTCTCTAAATCGTTTGCATCGACAAAGGACTTGCGAAGATACTGCAAAATGAACAAATATGGATCATGTAACAATATTTAAAACCAAACTATAATGAATAACTTACGATTCTGCTTCGTTTGATGCCATCACTCGTGACTTTTAAGGTAACAAACTTCTCCTTTGTTCCTTCAAAAATCAATTCCTTATTAGTCAAAATAGTAAAAAGCGTGAAGAAAATGTCTCGAGAATAGGTGAAAAACATGTACTCGTGCTAGATTCTCCAGTCTCCATCTGAAACGGTTTTTCATATGTGATCTCACAACCATTTTCTTCGTACTGTTCTACCATATGGAAATCGGAAGCTCCACGATACTCAAAAAAAAAAAAAAAATCTAAGTCGTCTAATGCATGAGCTTTAAAAAACCGTCTCCAGCCATCTGTAAGCCTATCACCAACTAGTTTGATAGGAAACTCTTCTGGCCTCGCATTAGACGTGAGGTTACCGACTGTAACATTGGTTTTCCAAGTATATACATCTTAAAGAACCTTTCCGGGATAGTCTGCAACACAAAGTTAAAACAATGATTGCAAGAGGTAAAATCACTTTAAAAAATAAAGCTCAGCGAGACAAAGAACTAAGATGACATATCATACTCTTTCTACATTTTCCTGGAAGCATAGGCTTGCAAAATCGTAGGTTTTTCATCTTCCGATTTGTTTTGAGAAACTACTATGTCTTCATAATCAAAGATCATTACATGCATGTACCAAAACAAATTGAACTAAACCCGATCTAAAAATAGAGAACTGTTTCTAAAGGATAGTTTCCATATATACAAACCCTAATTTAAAATATTATCTGAAGGAAAATTCAGGGTTACCTTGTTGAATTAGTTGTTGATTGACTGCAATTCTCGAACAATATACTCAATATAATTCGCAGCGCCAAGATTGAACTGGTTTTTTTGCGTCGATATCCTGAACACTTGAACGATTTTTGGAATGATTAGAATGACTAAAATATACTGAAACGTTTCATCTTCAATCATATTACAATGGGCTTTTCATATTTGGGCTTTAATAGTACTGATTATAACATCATGTTATGTTAGCATTATATTAGCCCAAATGGAATCTTAGACTGAAAATAACCAAGACTTGTTGGTTTAACTACGGTTTCTCTCTTTTTTATAATTTGTCATATTTAACTTCAATGTGATTCCTCTACTATCATGGAGATTACATTATTTTGATATTAAAATTAACATTGACCAAATTAATTTAGATGAGCGTATATATGATATTTAAATGATATAATAAAAAGACCCTTTGCTTATGGAAATCAGGGTTGTAAACATTAATGTAAAATATGTTTTTAAAAGAAACACAACGACGATCATATGATCATCTAACCCAAAAAAATAATAATGTTTATTAAGGTCTTCTAAAAAGATACATCATTTAGAAGATCTTTAACCAGTGAATTTTTTTTTCTTCGGGATATTGGTCAGACACGGGATTTGGAAAGCTACAAAATAGAAAGCAATGTATGAATTCAGGAAAACATATAAAACTATTACACAATGAGTTGCATTATGATTATGCCAAAAACCTATTTAGAAATCCATTAAAATCTGAAATGTTGGTCTGATCGTACATAATTGTTGACATCCCTTCTTCTCCTTTGAGCCAAGTTATACCTATTTATATAATTACAACAAACAAAGACCATTAATATTGTAAACATTATAGAAATCAAAAGTATCCTCAATACTAAATCCAAACATGTATTATAAAATTTGTTCATTCTTTTAAAGACCAAAATTAAATTTTTAAATCATACCAATTTCGTGCTTTATATGGAAGCAACGGAGAATAACAAAGACATGTCTATCAACTTCCTTCCAAAACCTCTTAGTTAGTTCCTTAGCATCTTCCCCGAATATTAAACACTGAACACTCCGGAGGCTAGAAAAATGAATGCATTTCAAAAAAATTATCAGAGAAAAACCTAAATAACATAAGTGAGAAAGGTTATAGGTATTTGTCTAACTAACCTTAGGTCGCGAATTGTAAACTCCAACTTTGGTCCTGTCCAATGAGGTTCAAGGAATCCAACACGAGTAACAACACCAAAGACATTTATAATTCATGAAATAAATTCATTAAGAGTCTACTAATTTAATCTATTTAGTTAAAAGTATAGATGTATATCATACATGCAAAAATAGAATTAGTATAATATGATAAACAAAACAAATGTATATACTAAACGTTACCTATAGGGTATTCATCACAGACTCTCTCGTCTAATATATCTGGAATCGATTCAAATTGCATAAAATGACCTTCCGGAATATTATCATACGGGAGGCAGAAAGTTGTGTTTAACCCGAATATGAGCTGGAAATCGTGAGGCGTTATATATAAATATAACGGTGCTTGTACAACTCGAGCATTCGCAAGTTTAAACCAACGACCCTCACACCATGTACAGTAACAAAATTTCTCAATAAAAGGTTCAGGAATAGTAGCATCTATTTGGTACCGTAAAGAAATAAACGAATGCCGTAATCAAACATGCAATAGAAAAATAAGCAAAATTAATTAAAGAGGATTTAGTTGATTACCTCCTCATCAACCAAAAGCATTGTGGTTGAGCAGACCTTACACACATCCAAACACGCAGAATAAGAACTTTTAGGTCCCAAAAGCAAGGAATAAAGTTGTTGATGCGTGAAATTTTCTTGAAAGTTTGTGGAGCCATAGTTTAAAATCAGAGAAATAACGGCAGAAATTAGATTGAAAGGAAGTTTATTTTCTCTCAGTAAGAGATAAGAAAATGAAGCGTTTAGGATTTTTAAATTTAATAGTTTCCAAAATTGTTGAGTAAAAGGTGTGAACAACTAAATGATAACCATTGAATTAATAATAGTAAAAGGTGTAAAAATGTGAAGTCAAACCCATTGGTTTATGAATAACTATTGGGCCACAACCATTAATGATATTTTTTTCTCTTAGACCAACTTTTTTGTTTTCGAATCACACTAAGAAATACCAATAAGAATGATTAAAGACTTATTATTCTCGATAAGCCCAATATAATTTTCTTATATTTAGATTTAAAATTAGTATTTTATATTTATTCATGTCAAACATATACGATCTCCTTTATATTGCATATATGATCTCCTTTATATTAATAGGTAAAACTTTTCATATTTATTCATGTCAAAGTTTACAAAAATATTATATTTAACATAAACGAACCAAGTAAAGAACTACAATAACCTTTATCAATATAAAAATTGTAAATATCAGCATCATGTAAATTTAACACATTTGTAATTGTTGCATATTTGTATCGATTTTACTAACGTTTGTTCGTTAAACGAAACAAATTAGCATCTCACATTTTAATTAGTTGGAGAATATTTAGTTATTCAATTTAAATACACCATTTACATATGTACAAATTCATCTATATATATTATTGTCCGCACATTACTATACTATGTACTACATGAGTTCAATTTGTTTTATTTTTAGACATACTAAATGAGTTAACTTAATTTACAAAATCATAATTTGTTTTTTAGGTAAGCTGCAATAATGTCTTTTCACTTCATTGGAAGTTGGCTATTATTGCAGGTAATGATCACCTATGCAATTGGGAATGTAAAAAAACTACTAAATAAATCATAGAAACATGTTCAAATCAAGACAAACAATTTGTTCACAAAAACATAACAAAGTTCCTAATGCGGTGGAAGAAAATGAAAAAGAAAAAAATAGATCTTCTTAACATAGAGGAGGCTTAAGGTACCTGTAGGAAAAAAATCATACCAACAATCAAACCATAAGATTACTGGAAAAAACTTCCATTTAATCAAATCAGTAGATGTTTTACAAATACCTCAGCACTAAGTCACGGAATTCTTCAACTTCATACGCGTCAAACCGTAACTTAGAAACCCGTTGAATAGCCTCCAATCTTACCAACCCTAACCCAGAAATACTTATAATCAAATGTCATTTTACAATAACTGAACAAATTAATAAAATGTTTGGAAATCTTTCATACCACCACTATCTTTGACAATGTTAAAGCATTGGAATAAGCAGAACAATATCCCGTTAAGACTTTTGGCCCATGCCGTCACCAAACTAATAGCTAGATCTCCATTGATGACACAATCCAATGCATTGTTTCTGCCAATAATAAGTACAAATAAGCTTCTCTATATTCAAAGAATATTCTTCATCTAAATAAATGGTATTTCTACTTACTTCAAATCATTAATTGCCAAATTTATTTGAAGACGCCTCTAGAAATAAGTTTTCCGGTCATTGGTATGATAAATTGGATTTCTTTCAAAGCCATTGATATTCATACATTTTCATGCATTTAGGCTTGTATATAGTTCTTGTTTTGACTTCTTTTCTCCATCATTCTTACCATTTTGTCGAGTCATTGTCACATCTAGAGTCTAGAGTTGTTTAGGACTAGGATTAGGCATTCTAGGCTTGCATTTGGAGTGTTTCTTGTGTTTTGCAGGTGAATGGAGGCATCTAGGAGCATTGGTGAGCTTGGAAGTGGAGTCTTGAGCTCAGAAGACCAAGGAAGAGCCAAAGAAGGACCATATCGGTCTGAGTATCGGCCAGGCGGGCCGATACAGCCCCTCGTCAAAGTTTCGGAGAACAATATCGGCCACCATATCGGTCCACCCGACCGATATGGACTCTCGGATTAATTTTCGAGGGTTCATATCGGTTCACATATCGGTCAGGTGGACCGATACGCTCGAACCCAGAAATAATCCGAGACTCGATATCGGTCTGCATATCGGTCCACCTGACCGATATCGACCCCAGATTTGCACTTGGATCCGGGTCAATACCCGGTTTGTTCCGGGTTGACCCGGCTCGCACCTTTTAGACTATTTAAGCCAAAAACCTATTTTATTTTGTTTCTTAAGCAGTTTTTGATGTTCTAAACTCTTTTGTAAGAACACATTGGATTCTTTTGATTAATCTAGACTTCTTTTGTTATTCCATCAACAAAACTTTCAATCTCTCACTAATTCGCCATGATCAACTCTATTTCCATGAGTTTTGTTGATCTAGCTATGATTAGTGAGTAGTTCTCCATAGGCTTGTGGGTTGGGTAGGATTAGGTTGATTAGGGGTGATCAATGGAATTCTAGTAGTTAATTGTCAAAATCTCATCTAGCAAAGTGCTCTTAATGCCTAGTTAATCTTGATCACATTGATTAGGATGTTTAGAATTTCTTGTTCACAACCTGTTCGATGAAATTCCAGTATTTAGTTTTGTTAGAACTTTCATATTCTAGCGCATGAAAATGTATGTCTAGAGTGATTGGTTGCTAATTGGAACTTGTTTGAATGCTCGTTTGATTTTGATTCACAAATGATGATTTGTTCTTGAGTTAAGATTAAATGAAGAATTGGTATTAAGAGATTAAACCAATTTGCTTTTTGTGTTCCTTGCTAAGAGATTAGCTTGTTTGAAGTTTGAATTAGGATTCCTTGATCATCCCGAGTCACCTATCCGTTGACCCTAACCCTTGGGCCTTATTCTTGTCATTGATTGAATCGTTTGTTTATTTGCTTTTGTTTACTTCGGCTTGATTTGAATTCGTTAGGATTGCTAGAAACTAAAACCAAATTGTTTGATTTGACTCTGAAGGTTTAGTGTGTGAGTATTGGTTTTATTCGTCCCAGAATAGGTTCGATACCTCAAAGCTACTTCGATAAGCTTGAGGAATTGATACCTCAAAGGATTGCAAAATCCTAGTTATTAATTTGGCGCCGTTGCCGTTCTGGGATTCTGGATATATCAATTCGTTTTCTATTCCTTTTTAGTTCAAGTTATTGTTACTAATTTTCTACCTTCTTTCTTATTGATGCTAGGTGTATGAACTTGCGCAGCAAAGGGACTACAAACTTAGTTGCAAGAGTTTACGACATCAAAGCACACGAGAGGAGACTAGCAAGGGAACGACGAGCACAGGAACGAGCTGTTTCAGTTGAAAGTGTTGAGCAAACAGTTATGGATAACCACGAGGATGAGCAGCAGCAACAGCAGCCGGTTAGAGCTATTGGTGATGGAGATACACCTGACACTAATGCTAACCGGAGAGGAATCATTCCACCAGCGGTGAACAATAATAATTTTGAGATCCGCGCTATGGTGATGAACATGGTGCAGAACAATCAGTTCCATGGGTTAGCATCTGAGGACCCGCTACAGCACTTGGACACCTTTGACAAGATTTGTGCCACTACGAGGTTGAATGGTGTGACTGATGATGGGTTAAAAATGCGCCTGTTCGTTTTCTCTTTGGCGGACAGAGCCAAGGATTGGGAAAGCACTATCCCTCCAGGATCCATCACTACTTGGGGAGACCTGAAGAAAGCTTTCCTGAAGAAGTTCTTCTCACCTACTAGGACTGCCCGTTTTCGCAGTGAGCTATCCGGGTTTGTGCAGCGCAACAACGAGAGCTTCGCTGAAGCTTGGGAGAGGTTCAATAAGCTCACCACTCAATGCCCACACCATGGTTTTACCAAGGAAACACTACTCAGCAACCTGTACCACGGAGTGCTTCCTAGAATGAGAGCAATGCTTGATTCATGCAGCAATGGACACTTCCTAGGCAAGGGAGTAGATGCAGCTATGGAGCTGATTGAAAATCTCGCACAAAGTGATGGAAACTACAATGAGGATTATGAGAGGACTAATAGAGGATCATCAGCTTCAGATGAGAAGTATGAGAAAGAGATAAAGGCTTTGAATGAGAAGTTGGACAAGATGATCTCCATTGGCCAAAAGAACATCAGCTTTGTGGGACACCAGGAGGATTCTAAACCTCAATTTTATGATGATGATGAGGATTTAACTCAAGAGGAGATTAACTTCATTGCTGGCCAAGGTGGTTTCAACAAGGGCTTCAACCAAAACTATAGAAACCACCCAAACTTCTCATACCGCAGCAACAATGTAGCCAATCCTCAAGACCAAGTTTATCCTCAAGCTCCATCCCAAGGACAAGCTCAGCCACAAGGTCAACAAGGCTTTCAACAACCTCAACAGCAAAAGCCATATGTCAATTACAACAACCAACAAGGTTTTGTAAACAAGCCTCAGTTTCAAGGTCAACAAGGCTATGCTCCCAAGCAACAATACCCACCCGGTTTTGGTCAACAACAACAAACTTCTTCTAACTCGGGAGTTGACAATGAGCTGAAAAGCATGATGCAGCAACTCCTTCAAGGACAAGCCTCAGGAGCTATGGAAGTACGTGACCTCAAGAATGAGCTACAGAGTTTAACATCAAGAGTCACAAACATGGAAAACAAGAATGCCTTTACGTCCCGCACTCAAGGTACTTTGCCCGGAAAATCTGAGCAAAACCCAAAGGAGTATATCAGCGCTATCACCCTGAGAAGTGGTAAAGAGTTGCAACAAAGTCAAGTACCCAAGCCTAAGCTGACATCTTCACTCAATGAGGACATTGAAGTTCAAGAAGGGGAGGAGAATTCTGAAAATTATGCTCTAAACAAAGAGAGTGATAGTGACATGGCTAAGAGGAAAGGAAAGGCTGTAGCTGAAGAAGTAGTGAATGATACACTCAAGAAGAAGGATGTGGTGTTTGTGCCACCACCCTATGAGCCCAAGCTACCCTTTCCGGGAAGATTCAAGAAGAAGCTTCTAGAGAAGTACAAAGCTCTTTTTGACAAGCAGATGAAGAATGTTGAGCTGACCATGCCTTTGATTGATGCCTTCTTGCTAGTTCCTCAGTATAGCAAGTTTCTCAAGGATGCAATCAAGGAAAGAACCAAGGAAGTGCAAGGGATGGTTGTGTTGTCTCATGAGTGTAGTGCAATCATCCAAAGGGATATTGTCCCAAAGAAACTTGAAGACCCTGGCAGTTTTACTCTTCCATGCGCTATTGGTCCATATCGGTTTGAGGGTTGTTTGTGTGATCTTGGAGCGAGCGCAAGTTTGATGCCCTTCTCAGTAGCCAAGAGGCTGGGTTTCTCTACCTACAAAGCATGTAGGATCTCCTTGGTTCTTGCAGATAGATCAGTGAGATACCCAATTGGTCTCCTAGAAGATCTTCCGGTGAAAGTAGGAGGATTTGAAGTGCCTACAGATTTTATTGTGCTGGAGATGGATGAAGAACCAAAGGATCCTCTAATTCTTGGGAGACCTTTCCTTGCCACAGCTGGTGCGATTATAGATGTCAGGAAAGGGAAGATAGACCTCAACCTTGGGAAAGACATAGTGCTCAAATTTGACATCAACAAGGTGATGAAGAAGCCAACCATTCAAGGTCAAATATTTTACATTGAGACTATGGATGAGCTAGCTGATGAGCTCCTTGAAGAGTTGAACATGGAGGATCCTCTAGAGGTCACCTTGACCAAGGAATGTGGGGAGTATGGATATCTTCAAGAGGAGAGATGGGCTTACATGAGAGCGCTTGATTCACACAAGCCTTTGTTAGAAGAGGTTGAGTTCATTGAGCTGGGATCAGATTCAGTGTGTGAGGAGCTGGAGGTGTTTGCTGTAGACATGGGTACCGATGGCGCCAAAGGAGTGGAGCTGTGCAAGGAGCAGCTTGTAGCTGACGATTGGAGCGAGCTTAAGGCGCCAAAGGTTGAGTTAAAGCCCCTTCCGCGGGGGCTTCGGTATGCATTTCTTGGCCCCAACTCTACCTATCCTGTCATTGTGAATGAGTTGCTGAATGATGATGAATTGATTGCTTTGACCACTGAATTGAAAAAGTTTAGAAAGGCAATAGGATATTCGCTTGATGATATAAAAGGATTGTCGCCTAGCTTGTGTACTCATAGGATCCACCTTGAAAATGAATCCATGTCTTCTATTGAGCACCAAAGGAGATTGAATCCTAACCTTAAAGAAGTAGTCAAGAAAGAGATTCTAAAGTTGCTTGATGCAGGGATAATCTACCCTATCTCGGACAGCACCTGGGTTTCACCCGTGCATTGTGTTCCAAAGAAAGGGGGGATTACTGTGGTTAAAAATGACAGCAATGAATTGATTCCTACTAGAACTATCACTGGGCATAGGATGTGTATTGACTATAGAAAGCTAAATGCCGCGTCTAGGAAGGATCATTTTCCATTACCGTTCATTGATCAAATGCTAGAACGCCTTGCTAATCATCCTTTCTATTGTTTTCTTTATGGATACAGTGGGTTCTTTCAGATTCCGATACATCCCAATGATCAGGAGAAAACGACATTCACTTGTCCTTATGGTACCTTTGCCTATCGAAGGATGCCATTTGGCTTGTGCAATGCACCGGCTACCTTTCAGCGGTGCATGATGTCTATTTTCTCAGATCTTATTGAGGATATTGTGGAAGTTTTCATGGATGATTTTTCTGTGTATGGTTCTTCTTTCTCCTCCTGTTTGCTGAACTTGTGCAGGGTCTTAAGGAGATGTGAAGAGACGAACCTCGTGCTGAATTGGGAGAAGTGCCACTTCATGGTAACAGAAGGGATTGTATTGGGTCACAAGATCTCAGAGAATGGTATCGAAGTGGATAAGGCTAAGATAGAGGTGATGACAAGTCTTCAGCCACCAAACTCAGTGAAAGGGATCCGAAGCTTTTTGGGTCATGCAGGGTTCTACCGGCGGTTTATTAAGGACTTCTCCAAGATCGCTAGGCCACTTACACGTCTGCTGTGTAAGGAGACAGATTTTGTGTTTGATGATGAGTGTTTGGCAGCGTTCCACATGATCAAGGAGGCCTTGATTAGCGCCCCGATAGTCCAAGCTCCCGACTGGGAGTTGCCATTTGAGATCATGTGTGATGCAAGCGACTACGCAGTGGGAGCAGTCCTTGGGCAGAGGAAAGAAAAGAAACTTCATGTCATATACTATGCTAGTAGGACATTGGACGATGCTCAAGTGAGGTACGCAACAACTGAGAAAGAGCTTCTTGCTGTGGTGTTTGCCTTCGAGAAGTTCAGGTCGTACTTGGTTGGATCTAAAGTTGTGGTGTACACGGATCATGCTGCGTTGAGGTATCTACTTGCCAAGAAGGATGCCAAGCCAAGGCTTCTGAGGTGGATACTGTTGCTGCAAGAGTTTGATTTGGAAATCAAGGACAAGAAGGGCATTGAGAATGGGGTAGCAGATCACTTGTCAAGACTGAGAATTGAGGATGCTGTTCCTCTAGACGACTCTCTCCCTGAGGAGCAGCTAATGGCTTGCAAGGCTGTTAAGGATGCTCATGATACAAGAATGAAGATCGAGGAAGTGAACTATATTGAAGACAAGGAACCGTGTTATGCTGATATAGTCAATTTCCTAGCTGTTGGGAAAGAACCACCAAGCCTCGATAGCTACCAAAGGAAGAAGTTCTTTAGAGATGTCAACAGGTACTATTGGGATGAGCCTTACCTCTACACTTTGTGCAAGGATCAGCTCTATAGAAGGTGCATAGCTGATGAAGAAGTGGGAGGCATTCTACTACATTGTCATGGGTCAGATTATGGTGGTCACTTTGCCACCTTCAAGACGGTTCAGAAGGCTCTACAAGCTGGGTTTTGGTGGCCTACAATGTTCAAGGATGCCCAAGAGTTCATTACTAAGTGTGATCCTTGTCAGAGAAAGGGGAATATCAGTAGAAGAAACGAGATGCCTCAAAACCCCATCCTTGAAGTTGAAGTGTTTGATGTGTGGGGCATTGATTTCATGGGACCCTTTCCATCTTCTTACGGGAATAGCTACATCTTAGTAGCTGTGGATTATGTTTCCAAGTGGGTAGAAGCAGTGGCGAGTCCAACTAATGACGCCAAGGTAGTAATAAAGCTGTTCAAGAGCATTATCTTCCCAAGATTTGGAATCCCGAGGATTGTGATCAGTGATGGAGGCTCACATTTCATCAACAAGCTATTTGAGAGCCTTTTGAAGAAGTATGGGGTGAAGCATAAGGTTGCAACACCATATCATCCTCAGACAAGTGGCCAAGTTGAAGTGTCCAATAGGCAGATCAAGGCTATTCTAGAGAAGACTGTTGGAGCTTCGAGGAAGGATTGGGCTAAGAAACTTGATGACGCACTGTGGGCGTATAGGACTGCTTTCAAGACTCCTTTGGGCACTACACCATTCACCATGCTGTATGGTAAGTCATGTCACTTACCGGTGGAGGTGGAATATAAGGCCATGTGGGTTGTCAAGTTGCTGAACTTTGACATCAAGACCGCAACTGAGAGGAGGTTGATTCAGCTGAATGAACTTGACGAGATACGGCTTGAGGCTTTTGAGAGCTCGAAGATCTATAAGGAGAGGACCAAGCTTTTCCATGACAAGCTGATTCAGAAGAAAGAGTTCAAGGAAGGAGATCTTGTGTTGCTCTTTAACTCCCGGTTGAAACTTTTTCCCGGAAAGCTCAAGTCTAGATGGTCGGGACCGTTTAGAGTGAAGGAGGTGAGACCATATGGAGCAGTGGTACTTTTTGGAAAATCTGATGAAGAGTTCACGGTCAATGGCCAAAGACTCAAGCATTACTCCGTCTCAGAAGTAATAGATGAGGGAACTTCCATTCCACTCTCTAGCCCTCCCTCAGCCTGAGATCACGGTTTTCAAAGTCGAGCTTAACGACTTTAAATAAAAGCGCACTTGGGAGACATTCCCATGTTTATCCTTGTACATACGTCTTTTGCTTGTTACTTTTGATGTTTTGCTTTGAGTTTTGTCAGGTTTTGGCTTAAGGACGAGGTTGTAGATCAGTTGGAGTTGAGCAAAGACCGTGGAAATGAAGAAAAATGGTGCAGGAGCCAATATCGGGTTCTGTATCGGTTGGCCAGACCGATACGGTTCTGGTAAAAATAATCCGAGGCTCCATATCGGTCCCCGTATCGGTTGGCCAGACCGATACGGATTCCCCAGAAAAATCAATATCGGTCCCCGTATCGGTTGGCCAGACCGATACGGGTCTTCGGAGTGAGCAGATATCGGTCACCGTATCGGTTGGCCAGACCGATACGGGGTGCAGGAATTAAATCCGAGAGGTAATATCGGTCGGCGTATCGGCTGGCCAGACCGATACGCCCTTCGCCCAGGTAAGTCAATCTGACCCTAAACCGATTTCAAACCGGTTTTAACCGGATTTTAACCCAAAATCGATTTCTTCCCCTCTTTTATTCTCCCCACACGCGTTTCTCTCTCTTTCTCTTGGCTCCTATTGCGATTTCAACAACAAATCCTCCAAGTTCTTCCAACTCACTTTTCTCTCTCAAATCTCCACCAAAATTCGAGTTTTCGGTTGCTAAATCCAAGGTTTTCAAAGCTCTATCACTTGCATTCACTCTCAATCACCATCCTCCATCACAAACCAAGGTAGAACTCTCAACTTTCTCAAGATTTTCGGATTGGAAAACCCGGAAATTTTGAACTTGAATTTGTTTGGTTGTTGATGGTTGATATTGTTTGAATTCCTTCCCAATATGTGTTTGAACCAACACCCATAACCAATTTCGCCCTAAGAATGAATGAATTTGATCTTTGGTGAATTAGGGTTCTTGAGAAATTTGGAATCCGAAAATATTGGGGGTTTTCTAATTGGATGGTTTCTAATGATGCATTGGATTGATAAGGGCTTAATTTTGTGATACTACTTGATTTGGATGAGTTTTGTTTCACAAAAGTTTCAAAAATGTGCATTAAGGACCTTTGGTTGATGAAGTTGTGAATTGCTCAAGAAAGTGATTGATTTGCTTGTACATTGTGCCATTGCTGAGATTGAGTTTGGTTAAGATGCTTAGGCTTGCTTGCTCCATTGAAACTGAAAAAAGTATGCAATTGTTAAGCTCCCACAATTGTTGATCATGGATGTCTCAAGCTATTATTTATTGTGTGGTTGGATTGCGATCTGTGCTGATTCACTTTATGAGTTGTCTTTTGTAGGACAATGACGAGAAAGCGTGCCAACCCGAAACCAAAAGCACAAAAGCCGGTTGAAGATGTGGGAACCTCATCGAGAGGAAAAGGGGTAGCAGTTGAGGAAGAGGCACCCGAGGCTCCAGGGAAAGTAATTGAGAACCCACAAAAGTTCACCGCTTCTGAGATATGTGACAAGCTGGAGGGGATACCGTTCTTGTCAACCCGATACCCTCACACCCCGACACTTACTGCTCTTGGGCTGCTGGATGACTACAACGAGATTGTAGAGAACATGGGTCTTAAGGAGTTCCTCAACCTTGCCAGTGACTCCTATCAGAGCTCGGCATGTCAGTTCCTCTCAACCATGCAGGCAACGGTCAATATGAGAAGAGCAGCTTTAACAGGGGAAGTGAGTAAGGGAAAGATTGATTTCCAAATGGGCAGGAAGAAGTTTAGCATGACATATGAGGACATAGCTGCTGTCTTTGACTTTCCAGAGAATGGTGCTCAGCTGGGGACTTTTATCCCTATTGATAAAGACGACCTCGAGGGTGTTTGGCGGATGATAGCTGATGGGCCCTTTAAGCTGGGGGGTATGAAAGCTGCAAGGATCAGACATCCGGCTATTAGATATGTGCACAAGGCATTGGCACACACGTTCTTTGCTAGGAAAGAGGCCAACTAAGTCCACGAACAGGAAATGAAGATGTTGTACATTGGGCTGCAGCCACTCCTGCTCACTTATCCCAATGGTCAGCCCATACCACCGGTTGAGCGCCTCCCGAGCTACACTTCCATTCTGATAGAGCAGTTTGTTGTCCACAGAGAGTGGGCTATATCAGTAAGGGACTCTAACCCAAGGTTCAGCATGGCTGGTCTGATCACACCGTTGCTTGTGAAAAAGAAGATAAAACTGGAAGGAAGCCTGAACGAGAAGACATTTGGGGAAACCACACCTATTGCATGGATGGATATCCAATACCTTACCCGAACTCACTACCTTGCATCCAGGCCTCCTCCAGAGCGCCATCTCTATCGGATGTGCTCAGGTACCTCCCATGAAGAAGGGTACCTCCTCCCAAACCCCGACGTTACAAGTTTTGCCAACAGAGCTAATATCAGATTTTTACCCGGAGTGGAGCATGTGTTTGGACCTCACGGGTCGCAGAGAGCAGCTGCAGCAGAGCATGATACTTCCGACGCACCTGCTGGGGTGTATGGGCTGCACAAGTACCTTATTGAGCCTCTAGATGATCCTATCGAGAACAGGACGATCAGGGCATTGAGGGACCAGAACCGTAGCCTTCAGAAGCAGAGCAAATGGCACGGTAGGAACATTAAGAAGATGGCCTCCTGTTTGAAGAAGGTGACCAAAGTGCTTAAGATGATCGTCGGGAAGAAGGACAAGAGTGGCGCTGCAGGACAGGCTTCCACATCCCGAGAGGCTCAGGCTGGTGCAGATGAGGAGATCCGGGCAGCGACTGAGGAGGTGATAGCTGAGGCAGATGTTATGGTTGAGCAGGTTGAGTTAGAGGGGGGTAGGTACTCGGTCGCTGGACACGAGACATCAGGTTCTGCACGCATGGCACACGACTCATACTACAAGGATCCTCACCGCCACTCTACTCGCGAGGCCAGAAGGAAGAAGAGGAGAGCCATGAAGACACCCTCTTGCTCCTCCTCCAACCCGACCTACTCCATGGGGGATTCATCACCTCCTTTCCTCCACTACTAGCCAGGTTACACTCCACCATTGTACATATTTTTCTTCTCTTCTTTGTTTGCTTTTTTTGTGTGTTTTCGGTTTATCCTCCTTGCCTAGATCACACAAGGGACCGTGTGATTTAAGTTTGGGGGAGAGACTACTTACTAATCTTGAGTCTCATGCATTCATCTAAGGCATAGAAAAACCAAAAAAATTTAAAAAAATTTCGAAAATTTTCACAAAAATAAGCATGTAGGATCGAGGCTAGTTAGTGTTGTAGGATTCATGCATTTGGGAGCAATGATTGAATTTCCTTGTAAAGTTTAATTGGGTGAAAATGGTTTCGAATGCTAGCTTGTTTAGCTAATTGAGTGCACTAGGATTGTATCCCGAGTTAAGCATGAAAGCTAGAACGAACCTTGCTTGGAACGCTAACATTCAGCCTTGTTTCAAAACTGAAGGAAAATGTGAATTGAAGCTAGCTCTATTCAAAGTGAGAACCTTAACTTGACTTGCAATTATCCTACTCCTTCTTAGTGTTTTTAAACTCATGGATACCCCCAAAATATTCAAGCATTCTTCTCCCTTTAACCACTCTTGTTTGCTTGAATAGATTCCGCACCCTTCACCACCTTTCCTTCAAACCCAAAAACACTCTAGTTGAGAGGTAGGCCTCTTGGAATGAGCTAAGTAAATGGTGTTGAGTTTGAGGCGACTAGTTGAAAATTTTCGTATAGATGCAAGCTTGGCCACCTTTTGCTTGTATTAGGCTAAGATTGAAGTTTGGGGGAAGGGATTTTGAGAGGGAAAGAATAAAAGGGAGGTTAAATGGGATCTTGTATTTGTTGGCAAAGTGTTTAAAAAGAAAGAGCTCTTATGTGTTTTCAAAGAAAAGAAAAAAAGAAAGTACCTCATGTTTTGAAAAGAAAAGAAGCCAAAGTGCTCAATTTAAAGAAAGAAAAAAAGGGTTCATGAAAAAGAGGTCATTACTAAAGAAAGAAGGGTTTGAGCTAAGTTGAAAGAAAAGAATTGCCATTGTTTTGAAAGGTTTTAAATGATCCTTGGAGAGCTTCATGGGAAGTGTTTTGATTGAGAAAGATGGATTAGGCAAGAAAAGCCTTGGTAAAGGGTAGACTCAAACTAGGTGGGCTAGAGTAAGAGTGGAGGTCATTGGGGCAATGGGTAGACGGAAATCGATGCTAGTATGCACCAATTGCTTCCATACTCTTAGCCTTTTACTATAAGCTCATTCATTCCTTCATGAGAGAACCTAAATGAATGTGGAGAAACCCTTTTTTTCTTGATTGAGATCATCTTTATCTCAAAACCTTAACCCTTGCCAAATGAGTTTGAACACTTGGTTGTGAGTAGGATCCACTTGAAATGCTTAATCAATGTCAAAGAGCTAGTTGATATGAATTCTTGTGTAAGTTGAGAAATGGGTTGGAGAATTGGCCTTGATGAGTATGGCTAAATCCTTGGAGTAAGCTTGACTTGGTTACATCTTAGTTGCATGAGCTTTAAATGAAACTTGTTGATCTTGATTGAACTTTTGGATATGAGCTCCCGCTTTCAAACTTTTCTCCCGAATGGATTGATTGACTTATGCTTGCTTGTGGACAAGCAAGATTCAAGTTTGGGGGAATTGATATTCATACATTTTCATGCATTTAGGCTTGTATATAGTTCTTGTTTTGACTTCTTTTCTCCATCATTCTTACCATTTTGCCGAGTCATTGTCACATCTAGAGTCTAGAGTTGTTTAGGACTAGGATTAGGCATTCTAGGCTTGCATTTGGAGTGTTTCTTGTGTTTTGCAGGTGAATGGAGGCATCTAGGAGCATTGGTGAGCTTGGAAGTGGAGTCTTGAGCTCAGAAGACCAAGGAAGAGCCAAAGAAGGACCATATCGGTCTGAGTATCGGCCAGGCGGGCCGATACAGCCCCTCGTCAAAGTTTCGGAGAACAGTATCGGCCACCATATCGGTCCACCCGACCGATATGGACTCTCGGATTAATTTTCGAGGGTTCATATCGGTTCACATATCGGTCAGGTGGACCGATACGCTCGAACCCAGAAATAATCCGAGACTCGATATCGGTCTGCATATCGGTCCACCTGACCGATATCGACCCCAGATTTGCACTTGGATCCGGGTCAACACCCGGTTTGTTCCGGGTTGACCCGGCTCGCACCTTTTAGACTATTTAAGCCAAAAACCTATTTTATTTTGTTTCTTAAGCAGTTTTTGATGTTCTAAACTCTTTTGTAAGAACACATTGGATTCTTTTGATTAATCTAGATTTCTTTTGTTATTCCATCAACAAAACTTTCAATCTCTCACTAATTCGCCATGATCAACTCTATTTCCATGAGTTTTGTTGATCTAGCTATGATTAGTGAGTAGTTCTCCATAGGCTTGTGGGTTGGGTAGGATTAGTTTGATTAGGGGTGATCAATGGAATTCTAGTAGTTAATTGTCAAAATCTCATCTAGCAAAGTGCTCTTAATGCCTAGTTAATCTTGATCACATTGATTAGGATGTTTAGAATTTCTTGTTCACAACCTGTTCGATGAAATTCCAGTATTTAGCTTTGTTAGAACTTTCATATTCTAGCGCATGAAAATGTATGTCTAGAGTGATTGGTTGCTAATTGGAACTTGTTTGAATGCTCGTTTGATTTTGATTCACAAATGATGATTTGTTCTTGAGTTAAGATTAAATGAAGAATTGGTATTAAGAGATTAAACCAATTTGCTTTGTGTGTTCCTTGCTAAGAGATTAGCTTGTTTGAAGTTTGAATTAGGATTCCTTGATAATCCCGAGTCACCTATCCGTTGACCCTAACCCTTGGGCCTTATTCTTGTCATTGATTGAATCGTTTGTTTATTTGCTTTTGTTTACTTCGGCTTGATTTGAATTCGTTAGGATTGCTAGAAACTAAAACCAAATTGTTTGATTTGACTCTGAAGGTTTAGTGTGTGCGTATTGGTTTTATTCGTCCCAGAATAGGTTCGATACCTCAAAGCTACTTCGATAAGCTTGAGGAATTAATACCTCAAAGGATTGCAAAATCCTAGTTATTAGCCATCAATTCCAAGAACAACACCAATCAAATCTATACCTCAAACAAACGAATAACCTACTCTAATAAATAATAGTATTCCAGACAAATATTATAACATGTTCAACAAAAACATACCGATTGGATATATGTTAGTTATACTGCCATTTGAAACGGCTTTTATAGGCTTCAAGTCTAAGTAGTGTTCACCATTAAGGAATGGAATTCTCCATATTATACTCCAACGGATTCGACTTAAAGAGAATAAACTATCTGTCAAGCAGCCCGACATCGGCCTATCAACGATAAGAACGTTATCACATTGAATTCAGTGGCCTTCAGATTTTAAGAACCACTCGAAAATTTTAACAAAATCACCCCATAGTTGTCCTTCTATCCTGTGACCCTATTTGTAATAAAGTGAATCATAAAGAAAACTTCAAATACCGTAAGAACAAAGATGATATAACCACTATTAGAATGAAAATATGTACACAAACAGTTATAATATTAAAAGAGACATGTTCATCCACCAATAATAGTTTGATGGTTTTGGCGGTTATAACATCTTCAAACATCCAACACCGAAGGACCTTCAATCTCATACTCCATTTGGTGGTAGACTTGTTGATCTCCGTAAGTAACTGGCATTGACTTTGGGCCATAGTTTTTTAGAATAAAGATCGAGGACAGAAAAATTGGAGGATTGAAATAAAGTTAAAATAGATGCAGTTTTGTGCCTAGGGTTTTAAAATAAATTCTCACCACGATTCTAGGAAGTCACGATTGTGTATATATTTTATCTAAAGTAAAATAATAAAAATTTAAAATTTTGTTTTTAAAATTAAACATTATCTGTTAACAATTTATTCCTCTAACTTTTCACCATTCTATTTTCGATAAAATATAGGGATCTTTCGTGTTAGGGTTGAACTTATTTGGCCGCAATCTTCTGCTGGAAGATTAGTATATGTTAAATAGTTTTATTAGCTTAAGAGATAAAACTTTATTTTGAAAAAAAAAAAATATATATATATATATATATATATCAATCTACTAAATATTTTCAATGAGATATTGCGATATGTTTGAGGATTGATTTGAATAATATTAACAATTTTAAAATAATATAATTGTTATACTCTTAACCATTTATATATTGTTAAGATATTGAGTTGATTTAATCCGGAATAATAAATGGAAATTTCCATTTGTTTAGATTCATTTGAAAATGTTTCAGATTCGCTAAACCGTTTTATTATTATAAAACTTCGTCTGTAACCAAATGTTAAAGGTCTATTGAGACTAACAAATTATACATTCATGCTTCGCATATTCTCTCATATCGATTTCTCATAGACATGTTTTTTGTAAAAATATATTTTAAACTTTGTAAAATAAGTTTGTCCAAATAGCTAAATATATTAATCTAATTAAGTGATTATGTTACTTATAAAGAAACACATAAACATTACTGATATATAGGTTTATTATGAAAACATTAAAAATCAATTGATACCAAGTAATAATAAATGCTCAAGGTCTACAAATTTCAATTCATAATTTAGACGATGAAATGCTCCATACAATCTTCTTCACGGTATTGCTCAGGAACGGGATTTGGAAATCTACAAAAAGAGAAATACATGTATTACTCCTCCATATATAAATTCAAGATCCATACATGAATTCAATGTTCTATGAACACAACCTGTTGAGGAACTGAACAAAGTCAGGATTGTTAGTTTGATCATAGACGATCTTCGAAAGCTCTTCTTCTTCTTTAAGCCAGGTAAAACCTAAATAAATACAACAAATAACAAAACTTCTTAAAAGATTATAGAATGCAAAAATTTCTATATGAATCAATCATACGCCATAAAACTTAATACATACTAAAATAATTTTCATCTGATCACACACAAAATTACAATTTACCGGCTTCATGTCTAATGAAGAAACATCTAAGAATCACGAAGACATGTTTCTCGGCATCATCTGAAAACCTTTTTATCAACTCCTCACCATCTCTACCAATGAATAAACATTGAACGCTCCGGAGACTAACTAAAAATTGTTAACTATTATTAGAGACAAAAGCCAAAAAAACACATCAAAATATAAGATTAAGATCGCCTAATTTTATATCTCGAATGGTAAACTGCAACTTTGGCCCTGCTCAATAGTTTTGAAGCTTTCCAACATGGGTTACAACACCAACAACATCTATAAAGTGAAAAATAAATTAGAAAAAACATGCAAATAAAATGTTTATCATCATTCAAAGCAAAATACTGACGTTTTAACATACCTTTAGGATACGGATCACAAGCCCTCCGATCTAAGATATCCGAAATCTAAGTGTAAACAATAACCCGAACATCCGGAATATCATGATAAGTCACACAAAAATATGTATATGATGTCAAAACCAGCTTGAAGTTGTGAGGAGTCAAGGACATATATTCTGGTGAAAGAACTACTTGAGGATTTGTAAGGTTAAACCAACGACTCTCGAACCAAGTTGAATCAATAAATTTGTCAACGTCAGAAGCATGAACGACGGCCTCGATCTTAATACCCTAAATTCCAGAATTACTCATTCAATAAAACATGCAAGAACAAAAGTTAAGAAACGAAAATGGAAAAAGATATTACCTCTTGATCGACTAAAATCATTGACAATTTTTTTCTCCAACGGTAGAAGCACACATCCATATACGCAGGAGAAAAACTTTAATATCCAAAACAAATGGGATATTGTTGTTGATCTCATAAAGTTTTCGGATAACCAGAAGACACATGGTTGATACTCGCTGCTTATTTTGAACAAATCTAGAAAGAAAATTGTAAACAGTAAAATATGAATCGTCTAGGGCAAGAAGCTTTATAAATTCTAAAAGTTATGAGCAAAATGTGTAAAGATAGAAAGACAACTCTTGCTTAGTATAGATACTTGGGACTTTTTCATTTTTTTACTATTAGTAACCGCCGTATCTTTATTACTATTAACAATTAATCTGCAAAACTTTATTCGGAATATAGGGACTAATGAGAACATGAAAACGTATCGGCAAAAGACTATATTATCGGGACAATTGGGCTTTTAGATATCTACTATAAATTCACACTTTTTATAGTAATTCTCAAATGAATATTAGTTCACCTATCATTAAACCGTAGCTTCTCCTTTTATTGGACAGAATAACAAAACAGAACAAAAAACAATTAATCAATATGTAATACTGAAGAAGAAGAAGAAAGTAATAGAAAATTTAAAACCAAAAACATAGAAATCCTTACTTTCTATAGAAACTCTCAAACGTTTGAGAGTTCATCTCACATCATTAAACTTTAGCTTCTTCTTGTATGGGACCAAACGAACAAAAGAGAATAAAAAACCAAAAATATAGAAATCCTTTTAAAGAGTATTTGATCGGGCTTTATTCGGACTGAAAATCATATAATACAACAAAATATTTACCGAATCAATAATTTACCACCAAATTCATCTCTATAGTAATAGGCAACCCTTATTCGGACCATAAGCTCATTGGGACAAAAGGGTCATTTGATGTGAACTAACAACGTCTTGCCAACAACATCCAATCGGACTTTTAGATCTCACACTCCTTTATATATACACTCTCAAACGTTTGTTAGTTTACATCAAATCATTAGATCTTAGCCTTGTGATAACCGAACTTCTTCTTCTTTCATGGGACCAAACAAACAAAACAGAATTAAAAACCCAAAAAAATAGAAATCATTTCAAAACCGAGGAGATGAAGAAGAAACCAATATAAATGAGAACGGATCATTTGACCAAAGTCTTGAAATTTTGGAAGAAGCAGACGATTGTGTTTCTAAGTCACCCCAAGCTCTCCTAATATAGGATTTCACAAGCTTCTCTAGAAAGCTAGGTATATGCCATATAATATATTTTTTCAATCTCGAACTAATAAGATATTCAGAAATCTATTATGTTTTTTTTAAGGAAATGAATTAATTGCATGATTTTAAATCGACCCGATGGCATTCCTGTGAATAAGTCGAACCCCAAACCCAATTGTTTATTTTTGACCTTGCCATGTCACACTTCCACGTCATCATTATCCGCCTCTAGAGCCCTCTCGTGACGACACGTTAGCAATCGAGATAGAAATGATACTAATAGAAGAGGATATAAAATATATAGTAATATGATATTAGGGTTTCTTAGGGATAATATCTCTTGTTAGGATTTTGTTTACTAATATTGGCTACATAATTATACAAAAATACCACAGTTTACAAATTAAAATATCATAGTTATTATAATATGTTCTATTTTAACAGCAAGAATATCTCATTTGCTACCAGGATATAGTAGAAATTGTTAATTTATTAATGTATTCGATAAGTAGTTCCATATTTGAATTGTAAGAGATATTCAAAAAAAAATTAGTGAAATTTTGAACAAAGATATTCCATAAAAATTGTTTTTATATTCTATAAACACACGGAATTACATTTGGTATGGTAGTAGTTAAATTTTTAAATAAAAATAAAAATATTAACTTCTAATATTGTACAAAAATGTAGTAGCAGTTCAACAAACAAACAAAACGAAGCATTAAACATAAGTTTTTTTTTTTTTTAAAGAGAATTAAAATATAGGAGCAATAGTGAGTTAAACCCTGAAATAGTGAGATAGACCAAGTCAGACATTCTTAGAGGAGAGTCTGAGGACGGGAGCAGTTGGATTTTCCCAGAAAAGTTGAAGCATGATTGTTTGGTTGGCCTTCACATTGTTTCCTTTTAGAAATTCTCTTAAGCCGCCTGCCAAACGAATACGTCGCCTATCAGTATCAGAATGGAATGCGAGATCAACAGACCATTTCTGTCCAACATCATTGACCAACGATATGATGTTGCCAGCAACCTTCTCTAAATCGTTTGCATCGACAAAAGACTTGGGAAGATACTGCAAAATTAACAAATATGGATCATGTAACAATATTTAAAACCAAACTACAAATGAATAACTTACGATTCTGCTTCGTTTGATGCCATCACTTGTGACTTTTAAGGTAACAAACTTCTCCTCTGTTCCTTCAAAAATCAATTCCTTATTAGCCAACATAGTAGAAAGCGTGGAGAAAATGTCTTGAGAATAGGTGAAAAACACTTACTCGTGCTAGATTCTCAAGTCTCCATCTGAAACGGTTTTTCATATGTGATCTCACAACCGCTTGGTCTGTACTGTTCTACTATATGGAAATCGGAAGCTCCACGATACTCAAAAACTAAAAAATTTAAGTCGTCTAATGCATAAGCTTTAAAGAACCGTCTTCAGCCATTTATAAGTTTATCACCAACTCGTTTGATAGGGAACTTTTCTGGCCTTGCATTAGACGTGAGTTTACCGACTGTGGTCACATTTAGTATTGTTTAATTTATTTTCTGTAAATTATTTCTATTAAAGTTTCCAAAATAAAATAAAAACAGTTGGCAGTATTCAAGTCATCTCTTCATTTATTATTTTTATAAAGTAAGCGAAATATGATAAAGTTAGAAAACATCAGTCCTAATACTTAGTTACATGGTATACACGGTTAGTTAGGTGTTAGAGAAAAGTAAATAACAAAATTAAGTGGGGAATAATCAAACTTTGGAAATTAGATAAGTAGGAAAGAGAAACAAAAATTAACCCAAAAAAACCAAATTTTTTTAAACTATTTACGAAACTGCCATTTGGCATAAATATGGCATAAATCAAATTACAATAAATATTAGTTATACAATAACTGCAATAATGAAACCCTAATTCATAAACCCTAAACCCAAAATTCAACTTAAACCCTAGGGTTTAGGGATTAGGGTTTAGTTTTTGGATTTAGGGTTTAAGGTTTAGGGTTCAGGGTTTAGGGTTTAGGAATTAGGGTTTAGTTTTTAAATTTAGGATTTAGGGATTAGGGTTTAGTTTTTAGGTTTAGGGGTTTGGATTTATAGTTTAGTTTTTGAGTTTAAGGTTTAAGGGAGGTTTTGGGTTTAGGATTTAGTTTTTGGGTTTAGGGTTTAGGGTAGGTTTTGGGTTTAGGAATTAGAGTTTAGTTTTTGGGTTTAGGGTTTGGGGATTAGTGTGTAGGTTTTGGATTTAGGGTTTAGGGTCTAAACCATAATCCCCAAACCCTAAACCCAAAAACTAAACCCTAATTCCTAAACCCTAAACCCAAAACCTACCCTAAACCCACAAACCCTAAACCCTAATTCCTAAACCCTAAACCCAAAAACTAAACCTTAATTCCTAAACCCTAAACCCAAAACCTACCCTAAACCCAAAAACTAAACCCTAAACTAGAAACCCTATACCCTAAACCTTAAATTCAAAACTAAACCCTAAACCCAAACCCCTAAACCTTAAAACTAAACCCTAATCCCTAAACCCTAAATTTAAAAACTAAACCCTAATTTCTAAACCCTAAACCCTTAACCCAAAAACTAAACCTTAAATCTTAAACTCTAAACTAAAAAACTAAACCCTAATTTTTAAACTCTAAATCTAAAAACTAAACCCTAATTCTAAACCCTAATTCCTAAATTCTAAACCCTAAATCCAAAAACATAACTCTATACAATAAACCCTAAACCTTTAACCATAAAACTTAAACCACATATAACATTTGAAATTATGTGTCAACTATGTTTATCATACAACAAAAATATAATGGTAAAATTGTAATTGTTTGATAAATAAAAGATATAACTGAATTTTATTAGGTGAATAGTAACAGTGAAAAAGTAACTTTTGACCAAAACTAATTTCCTTGTTATTGGTTCATTTTGGATGCAATTTCTCTACACATAAATTAATTTCAATACAATGCTAAATTTTTTGGTAGATATATAAGAGAAAAAAAAACTATTTAGAGTATTTTATTTTCACAAGGAATCGTAATAATGGAGACCACAATGTGAATCGGGATCATAAGAAAATCCACAGTATCCTGTAACATTATCAAAAGAATCTTAAAAAATTGCAAAGAAAAAAAAAAGAATCTTCAAATTGGGTATAAAAGATAATCTTGTTTTACAAATCCTATCCACGCGCTAAACGCGTGAGATTAAACAATCCTTATTCACGTGCTCCTTCCTATTTGCTTGGACTTTTTGATATATATAAATCAGTTTATTACCCAAAGAAAAAATATAAATCAGTTTATTTTTCCGCCAATCACACCACATCCACTTGGCACTTCTAAGCTGTCCTTTCCCTCATTTTGTCTTAACCAATAATAATTGACTCTTCACAGTTTTGCCTTTTTCATTTTCATCCTACCATTTCTCGTTTATTTCTGTAACCCCCTAATTTCTTTAATATAGTACTCCACTAGCCCCCTAAAACAAAGATTCAATATTTTTTTAAAGCATTTGAAAATTGATAATGATGCCTATTCAAAATATTCATTAAAATTTGACGCTTTAAAATATAAAATTAAGAAAATGGAGGAATAATTATATTTCACTAGTTTTTAATGCAATTTTTAAAGTTTGAAAAATACTATATTTTGTATTTTCATTAGTTTACTACTACATTTTTAGCCATTTTTTTAGGTTTTGTTTTTTTTTAAAGTGGGACAAAAGTAAATAATAATTAAATTGTCACATTTTACTGAATTTCTCCTTTATATACACCCCCCCACCAATCTCTTTGTCAATCATACAATTGTCTTCTTCATCTTCTTCTTTCTCTGAAAACAAAAAAAAAATGGGATTTGTTAAGGTAACCATCCTTCTCCTAGCGATGATGATCGGCATCTCTTACGCCGTCGACATGTCGATCATCTCATACGACGAGA
This sequence comes from Orychophragmus violaceus, assembly GCA_030180135.1. Lineage (NCBI taxonomy): Eukaryota > Viridiplantae > Streptophyta > Magnoliopsida > Brassicales > Brassicaceae > Orychophragmus > Orychophragmus violaceus. Next base: position 38,579,494 of record CM058240.1, read on the forward strand.
AACACCACATCTCCGCCGTCAACGGCCGGAGCGACGCCGAGGTTGCGAAAATCTACGAGGCGTGGATGGAGAAACACGGCAAGAAGAAGATGATGACGCAGAAAAATGGTCTTGTCTCGGAGGATAAGGACCAGAGATTCGAGATCTTCAAAGACAATCTCCGTTTCATCGATGAACACAACACCAAAAACCTCAGTTACAAACTCGGTTTAACCCGGTTCGCTGATCTAACCAACGATGAGTACCGATCTATCTACCTCGGTGCTAAACGTCCGAGCAAGAGAGTCGTGAAAACCAGCGATCGTTATCAGCCGCGTGTTGGTGACGCGCTTCCGGATTCCGTTGACTGGAGAAAAGAAGGTGCTGTCGCCGCCGTTAAAGATCAGGGAAGCTGCGGTAAGCTATTTCTGATCTCCGATCGTAGATTTTTGAATCTGAAATTATTGTTATTTCCTTAATATTTTCTATGAGAATTATTGAAAAGTTTTTAGAAAGAAAATTTAGGATAGATTTCTAAAAATCTTCACTTGTGAAAAGACAAATTTACCCCTGATAACTGACTGTTATTCTAGGGAATGATGATGTTTGGTCTCAGCCTCTCAGGTGTGCGTTTCGATAAAATCTATAGAGATTAATTAATTTTGGTTAAATATGGGAAATTACGAACTGTTTTAATGATAATTATTGATAAAGTATTTAGGCTAATTATTTGGTCAGTTTGATTGAACTAATCTTGATTTGTAGGGAGTTGTTGGGCATTTTCAACCATTGGAGCTGTGGAAGGAATAAACAAGATTGTGACAGGAGATTTAATATCTTTGTCTGAACAAGAACTAGTTGACTGTGATACATCTTACAATCAAGGTTGTAATGGAGGTTTGATGGATTATGCGTTTGAGTTCATCATTAAAAATGGGGGTATTGATACCGAAGAGGATTATCCATACAAAGCTGCAGATGGCAGTTGTGATCAGAACAGGGTTAGTTAATTAATTATTGCAATTTAGTTTTTTTTACGAAAACAATGGCTTGAATTCATCTGTTTTTGTAAAAAAATTTGCAGAAAAACGCAAAGGTTGTCACAATTGATTCGTATGAAGATGTGCCTGAGAACAACGAGGCTGCGCTTAAGAAAGCTTTGGCTAATCAGCCTATTAGTGTCGCCATTGAAGCTGGTGGTCGTGACTTCCAGCTCTATTCTTCGGTATGAATTTACCCATTTTTAAAATAAAATTCATATATATATATATATATATATATATATATATATATAATTATCATTGTTCCATATATCCACCATCTTTATTTCAAGATGTGAAAGTGTTTTGCGTTGCCTTTTCAGGGTGTATTTGATGGAAGCTGTGGAACAGAGCTAGACCATGGAGTTGTAGCTGTTGGTTATGGAACCGAGAACGGAAAGGACTACTGGATTGTGAGAAACTCATGGGGAGGAAGCTGGGGAGAGAGTGGATACATAAAGATGGCACGTAACATTGCAGAGCGAGAAGGAAAGTGTGGAATCGCGATAGAGCCTTCATATCCGATCAAGAAAGGCCAGAACCCGCCAAACCCTGGACCGTCACCACCATCTCCCGTAAAGCCACCGACCCAGTGTGACAAATACTACTCATGCCCTGAGGGCAACACTTGTTGTTGTCTCTACAAGTACGGTAAGTACTGCTTCGGTTGGGGATGTTGCCCTCTTGAAGGCGCTACTTGCTGCGATGATAACACTAGTTGCTGTCCTCATGAGTATCCGGTTTGCAATGGCGATACCTGTTTGATGGTGAGTTTCTAGACTTGTTTTGGTATTTGAGCCTTGGATTATAAATGTTTTGAAAATGTATTGCAGAGCAAGAAGAGTCCATTCAGCGTTAAGGCTTTGAAGCGTACACCCGCAAAACCGTTCTGGGCACATAGCAGAAAGAACATTGCTTAAGAGAAAGTCAATGAAGAAATCATTCCTCTTGAGAGAGGAGAGACATGAAAAAAGCTTTCTTATTGTTGTTGTTGTTTTTAAAATTGTTGATTCTGCTTCTGGGGGTTTTCTGTACATATTAAAACTCCCTAAGTTTCATTTACTTCATCATTGTTAAAGTAACAAACTCGAACTAAATGGGGTTTTGTTGTTAATCTTAAACATAATTTATGTTTCCCTTTGACAATAAACAAAGCTACAAACACAACGTTTTAGGGGTTATTGATTCTGGTACCTGTCCTAGGATGATAATGAATCCGCAAGGTTCTGCTATCCTCCGGTCAACATTTTCTCTCACTCTTTCTGTTCCAAAACATACTTTATAACAATCGAAACTCACAGACCTCAATTTTGTAATCTCATAAACATTCTTTGCTGAGCTTATGAAACAAACTAATGTGGATCTCTCCTTACTAGCTAGCTAGCCAGCTTGAAGGCATCAATGAAGAGACCATAAGTGAAACCCATCTTGAAATTATTGAGAAGAGCGAGAGGGAATGTCACCGTGGTGCGGCTATAATAGAATCTCGTCACATACTCCGTTAAAAGAACGCATAAAACAGCAGCGATAACATCGTTCACTCCCAAAGCTCCAAATGACAGAGATATGGTCTGCGCAACATAAAACCCACCTAACAATGAGATTCCTCCGAAAAGCGTTCTTCTTGACGGCTTCTTGAAGTAGTTCCTTGAGATTTCAGGAACCCTTCTTATGATGTCGATTAATCTTCTTGGACCTTGCACAGCTCTAATGCTTCTTGCGATTCTCCTCTTACATTTAGATGGCGACACAAACATTCCACATTCATGATTAAGGACTAAGTTTGTGGAGATGAAGCTCAGAGAATGCGCCATCCTGAAACCTCAAATCTGCAATGCCTTTATCAAACTCCAATGGAATCAAACATTAGCTAACTGAAAATAACAAGATTTCAGGACAAAACAATAGATAGATTGTGATTACAAATGCGCAAACTTGGCGATTGCAAATGACCAACTGAAACTTAGGGTTCCCAAATCGTAACGATTAGTATTTAAAACAGTGAATTTCGTTTCTCAAATGAAGACTTTAAGACCAATCTATGTCAAGTATCGACGCGAGCCTTGGAAGAGGAATTACCAAACACGATGGAGAGATCGAAGAAGCTTGTTTGAGATAAATTGATGGAGAGAAAGAGACTAAAGCCAGAAGAAGATGAAAAGGATTGAACTGAGGAAAGAGAAGAAGAAGGAATGGCCCATTTTAAATTTGAGCCCATTGTATTCTTAATATGGGTTTCCGTCAGTTAAAGAAAAACTACATGGGTCACATTTGCGTAACTAGGTTATAAAACTCGACATATGTGTTGGGTAAGATTCATTAAGGTGTCGATTAAGGGTTTAAAATAAAACAAAATATATAAAATCCATGCTAAAAAAACACAGATATATTTTTATTTAAAAAAATATTATTATTTAATTTTATTATAACCAAATCTGATTTTGAGTAAACTATTCTTCTGTATAAATATTAATTAAAAATTGGTTTTTTGGTGCTAATGATTAAAAACAATATATATTTTGAGGGGTTTTTATTCATTTATTCACTTTTTATAAAATGATATATATTGATTTAAAAATATCTTAAATCTTTCATTTTCTAATTTTAAGCTCAACAAAAAAGGCAACTTTTAATTATATTTAATTTAATAAATCACACTTCTTTAATATTTTTTTATTTTTAAATTTTTTAACCATATAAGAATCATGGAAAATAATTATGTAAAGAGAAATATATAAACTTAAATTTTATATATTTTGTATTAAATTTATAAACACATCTAAATGGTATGTGTTACTTCTGGTGGATTTAAACGGATAAGTCTAAATAGGTCTTAAATATAAACAGGTTTAAACAAGTCGGATCTGCATGTTTTAACATCTCTGTGTAAATGATGCAAATCAAAGTCCTCACAAAATTTGAGGTTTGTCCTATAGAAAACTTTTTTAGAAGAACATCACATACCTTTGAAATTGTTAAACATAATTGTACTTCCGTAAGACATGTTCCTAAAACCAACATAACAATCTCGAATAAAAACCGAAAACATAATTTGTTTTGCAGGCGATGTTTTTCTGTTTTGCAGATCCAATTACATTTGCTTGGTAAATATAAAACTAATTTGTTTTCAATCATATTTAGAAAAATAAATATATATGTAACAATTTGGAGATTTATATAAAACGATAAATGAAACCTTATAACACGTATTATTTTTGACACACAAAGTGAACAGATAACTTAGATCAACTTGCAAATAACATAACGTCCACACATGTGTGCGGATCGGTCACCTTTTACCATGTATTAAATATACACGATGTTTTTTCGTAATTAACTTTTACCATGTATTAGTTTTGACACACAAATCAAACAATACCTTAGATCAACTTCCAAATAACATAAAATAGTCTAATGGCCGCACATGGGTGTGGACCGGTCACCTTCTGGCACATATTAATACAAACGATGTTTTTCCGTAACAAACCTTCTACCACATATTATTTTTGACAGACAAAGCAAACAAACAACTTAAATCAATTTCCAAATAATATAAAATAGTCTAATACCCACACATCATACGAGTTGATCACCTAGTATTATCAAAGTGTAAATTTCGAATCTAAATCAAGCAACAAACTTATATCCACATGGAATGAACAACAAGGGTAAATATGTGGTCGAATTCGATGTTGGCTCTAGAACTGAATGAAAAGTTATTCAAAAACTAATAATTAAGCAATTTTATGACAAATGATTCAATTAAGCAGGATAAATGGAGATATTAAACACGATTTCAGGATATAAAAGCAAAGAGGAGAAATATATGATAAACAACAAATTATCTTAAAATAGTTTGTATATTTTTGATACAGCATATTTCATCTTTTTATAATATATGCATAATGCATGTATTTTTTTTATATGTGTGATGTATTTAAATGTATTTATGTCTTTTCTCATATTTTTTTTTATCAAACTAACATTTAGTTAAACCGAGTTACACTGCAACGAAGGAGGAAGACGAAACAAAGTTGAGAGCTGACTTTTCTAGGCAATCATCATCTACATTACATAAACGAGGAATAAAAGCGAAGCTAATGGAATCGAAAAGACGACTAAAGTAATAGATCTCGAACATAACACCATTTAGTTATGCTCACCATTCCTTGTAGTTCAGCAGCTTGATGAGCGTTGGAGAATCCGAGAAGACTATAAGAGAGTGAGCATTCTCAACAGCCGCCAACATGACAACTTTCTGCAGAGACAGTGCTTCCGCAACAAGGGAAGAAGAGACGCAGCTCCTTGAATCCCGAAAATCAGATAGATCACCATTTGGTGATCCCGAGAGGATACCTCCCAAACCAAAAATTTTGGTGGTTTGGTTCCAATCAGCATCCACATTACAAAAAAGACTCTCGTACAAAAAGGTAAATGAAGTACTCATAGATCAAAGAGAATGTGATCGTGACGGGGAGGGTGACACGATGATCCACTCTTTAGCATCCGAAATTGCTTTGAGAAGGACTTCAGTCTCCCATAAGATCATGTCCTTAAAAATAAGCTCATTGCGAGCTTTCCAAATTCTCAAGAAGATCCAAGGTCAAAGAGGGGAGGACAAACCCAGCAGAGGGAGAGAGACTAACTTGGAGCGGTTTTGGACGAAGAGGGGAAGAGTAGAAGAGGCAAAAACATCAGAGATGAAGGATCAATACTGCCCAAACACGCCTCACAAAGGGAAAATCAAGAAGAAAAGGAGATCATCTTCAATGCCACCTCAACGCTTAAACGGGAAAGGTGTCACTCCTATCCGAGCCAAATTTTCACCAACCGAAATCGCATTATTCAGTGCTTCCATAAGAAATCTTTGATCTTAGGAGGGATTTTCACATTATTAACATGCTTCAACCATGGGACGCCAGCAATGGGGTTTTTCAGTCGATCAAGGGTACCCAAACCATACCCTATTTTAGTAGAGTATTGACTTGACTTCTCTGGAAGCCAAACCAACATGTCTAGTGTGGGAGTTGTGTTGGATCTCCTAGGATCTAGGGTTTGATATATTGAATTAAAACCAACCTCGTTCTTACCTTTGAACTGGCAGCGGAATGAGAATGGTGAACGAGATCAGTGGAGCAACGCAGATGCCTTGCCTCTACCAGATACACACGCACACAAGCTGGAAACAGGATGCTAGTGCCGGATCAACGGGATTCGAATCTCTCTGGTGTTTCTACTTTATCTATCAAGAAAAGTGAACAGCTGCCTGTTTAGGTCGAAACTCTCAAGTTTTATTCGACCTAAACTTGCTTAACGGGCCAGACTTAACTAAGTCTTAATTCGGAAAGCCTTTCCGAAAAACCCGAACTGTGTCGACCGACACACAAGCTGTGTCGATCGACACAACACCATTATATAGATTATAATGTGCATCCAATACACATTAATATGATCATTGCCATAATGATCATTCCCATGTCGTAGCTTCCAGTTTGCTTAGGTGTGTGACCCTATAGGATTATATAATACTGGCAGTAAGTCTACAACTTACAGATTGCAAGAGGCTTCTAGCAAAACATTGCAACCGCCCAGTATTATACGAATGTCTGATCTCGACACACAACTATCATCAGGAGTGAGTACAAGTGTGATTTCAGGACACTATCCCAACAATCTCCCACTTGTACTGGAATCATCTATTCCTATAATCCTTTTGTCTCTATATCTCGATTTGGCATAAGGCAAGATTGGTGTCATCCTTATTAAGCCAACATCATGTTTATCGAACTCCTGATCTCATACTGAACATTACAAACAACTGAACTACAGTTTGTTTGAGTGCGGCCACACATTCTCTCAGTATTCAATCTTCGATAGGCCCTGAGATATTTATCTCACGTTATACAGGATGGACAAATCCCATCTTGTTCCATCCCTGTTTCAACGCACACTTCATGATATACTTGAACAGTGCCGTTATAGTCGCCAGTTACGGGTCGACGTTTGACAAAGTCAAAGTGTACCAATTCATATGCAAGAAAGCATGATGAACTCTGGTCTAAGGACTATACTCTATAGTCGTAATGAGAACCTCTTATGACACATATATAACTATCTTGTAGACTTCTCATTAGCGGGTCATGTCCGATCATATGTTCACTAACATATATCTATGTGACTGACTGCGATAATCATATCATTGGCTCCATGAAACTTAGCCAACAGTCACCTCACAATCTAGTCTCTCGCGGTTGTCAGTGTCCCACTTTGACAGCCTCGACCAGGGACAAAACATAATTTATATCATCTATGACTTATAGGGTTTCATGATCAAGTCCTCAACTTGATGACCTATAATATGACATAAACTTATTTTGGGACCATTATTTAGATCACAATAAATAATGCTGAAATCAAATTTCATTAAACACTTCTGAAAGAATGTTTACAAGAGCATCTTATTATAACTAAAATAAAACTAAAACTCCCACTAGAATCAACATTACATCTTAAGATCTCTAATGCCTACAGCAGTCGTATGACTCTCATGCTTAGGCCTTGGGAGTGACTTGGTCAGAGGATCAGCGACATTCTCGTCTGTCGGAACTCGGCTGATCTTCACATCACCTCTATTGACGATATCACGAATCAGGTGATATCTCCTCTCCACGTGTTTGGACTTCTGGTGTGACCTGGGTTCTTTTGCTTGAGCAATGGCTCCATTGTTGTCACAAAACAAAGCCACTGGCTCCAAGATACTAGGAACCACACCAAGTTCAGTCATGAACTTCTTGATCCAAACAGCTTCCTTTGCCGCTTCTGAAGCAGCAACATATTCAGCTTCCGTCGTGGAATCAGCTACGGTATTCTGCTTAGAGCTCTTCCAGCTCACTGCACCGCCATTTAGAAAGAAGACATATCCAGATTCTGATCGGAAATCGTCTATGTCCGTCTGAAAACTCGCATCGGTGAATCCATTCACCACAAGTTCTTCACTTCCTCAATACACCAGGAATTTATCCTTAGTATGTCTCAAATACTTGAGAATATTCTTGACAGCTGTCCAGTGAACTTCACCTGGATCAGATTGGTATCTACTCGTCATGCTTAACGCGTAAGCTACATCTGGACGAGTGCAGAGCATGGCATATATAATAGATCCTATTGCAGAAGCATAAGGAATCCTATTCATGTGTTCTCGCTCAGCATGTGTCGCCGGACACTGCTTCTTGCTGAGACTTGTGCCATGAGACATCGGTATGAAGCCCTTCTTGGAATCATGCATCCTGAATCTGTGCAGTACCTTATCAATATAAGTGTCCTGGCACAATCCAATCAGCCTGTTCATTCTATCTCTGTAGATTCTGATTCCAAGAATATATGCGGCTTCTCCCATGTGTTTCATGGAAAAAACAACTTCCGAGCCAAGTGATATATCATGGTTTTTACCCATTTTATACATGATATAGATGTGTTTTTAGTGTCTTTTGTGTTCGTTTAGAGTCTTTTACAGGTTTAATCAGGTTTGGAGCTAATTGGAGATATTTGGAGCATTTTGGGACTTTTGGGACGTTTTGGCCGAGAGCTTAACTCACTGTCCGATTTATTGATCAAGCATCGACCGACACACCTTGTGCATCGGTCGACACACTAGCGAGATGGACCGTACGCGTCGGTTTAACAAGTTATGAAGATTTGCAAAGAGACCCAGAATAGTTCCAGTATTTACACAGAAGCCCCAGCCGAGATTAGGCTTATATATAGAGGATTTTGGTGTTTAATTTACTTACGCTTTCATACTTAGAGCTAAGAGATTTTTAGAGCTTTTGGGGCTGATCTATTTCCTGTATTCACTTATTTTGGAGAAGATTTCGAACCCATTTGATATTTTATTCTCTTATATGCAATCTATTATTTCTATGATTATGTTTTCATCAATCATGTCGGAGTAGATCCATAGTTAAGTTTAGGGTTTCTCATTAGGGTTTGATGACTTGCTAGACTTGTTTAATTCAGTTAAGGATTCATATGATTAGAATGTTCTTCAAACTAAATTGTGCTTAAAGCTAGTTCTAACCTGATCAATTAGAATCTAGATCTTAGGTTGCTAAATTCGACACGAGAGTGTGTTTTAGAATCTGAACTATTTAGGTTGAGCAATTAAATTATTCGCAAAGAGATTTGGTTTAGTTTAATTGTGAACATATCGAACTTGAACTTAATGCTAGTTTAATCTGTTAGTAATTGCAAAGAGATTTGGGTTACTGCACTTAGACTTAGAGAGTTTTCGCAAAGAGATTTGGTTAATTCTATTTACGTGATTTGAGTTCTAGAACTGAGTTTAATTTGATCCTGACCGATTAACTTGTCTGCTTGTCTGATTTCCTGAGAACACCATAGGCTTGACGCTTTTAGTTTATTGCTTTCACAACCAAATTGCTACTGTTTACTTTCTTGCTTCACAATTTATTTACTTCACCATCTGCTTATTTCTAGTATTGATCTCTACTGTTCTGATCTATTGAGACCAAGTGTCCCTGTGGATTCGATAACCCTATATACTACTTTGACGATACTGTGCACTTGCAGTTTAGAATAGGGTAAAACTTAGAACCTATCAAGTTTTTGGCGCCGTTGCCGGGGACTCTTAGAGTCTTCGATAGGACCGAACTTAGGGTTTTTACTAGAAATTTTTCTTTTTGTTTTTGCTTTTTTCGTTTTTATTTTCATAATTTGCTAACTTTTTTTCTCTGTTTCTTTCTGTCGCAGGTACGACTTTCGCCTTGCGTCGATCGTTGCATCCTTTGCGTCGATCGTCACTAGGCGATTCTGAGATTGAATCGATCGTTGCACTGATAGCATCGGTCGTTGCTGGACGATTACAGACAGTTTATGCCAACGCAGAAAACTCGAAGTAATCCGAACTCGAGCTTAGTTAATCTCGGACTAGAGGAACTTGGACGTCTAGAAAGAACTATCAGAAGAGAAAAGAGAGAGAGAATGGTACGAGAACGTCTGATCTTGATACCAGATGCTGAAGGTACCCTGAGGGAGCGAGATAACAACCCGTACAATGCTGATGGGCATCGGGTTGATGCTGAAGGGAACGTGATCCCTGATCCTCCTGAGAAACAGCAACAGGAGCAGAACCAGGGTCAAGGACAGGACCTAGGTAGACAGATGGTTGTCCATGAGAGGACTTTAGCTGACTACAACAGACCGGATGAGTTTCATAGAAACCGGTCAGCTTTAGTGCTTCCTGCTTTTGAGAGAAATGATTTTGAGATCAAAACCATCTACTACTCGCTGATGAGACAGAATGCATTTCATGGTTACCCAACGGAGCAGCCTATGGACCACATTGATTCGTTTGAGGACGTAGTCACTGGCATGAAGTATGATGGAGTATGCCCGGACTATCTGTTCCTTATGCTCTTTCCGCACAGTCTTGCTGGAGACGCTAGTGCATGGCTGAAGCAGTTAGCGCCTGCTCAGTACACTACTTGGGCAGCTTTAAAGAGTGAGTTCCTGCGTCACTTCTATGATGATGCGCGCTCAGATCAGTCCAGACAGGACATACTCACCTTTTCCCAAGGAGCTGTGGAACCTTTAAAGACTGCCTGGATGAGATTTAAGAAGTATCAGCGTGACTGCCCACACCATGGATTCACTGAGGTTCAGTTGATTGGCATTTTCTTCAGAGGCATATATCTTCCATATCAGTCTGCACTGGACAATTCCAGTAATGCTAACTTCAACACCAGGACTCCTACACAAGCTAAACAGTTGATTGAGAATCTAATAGGCAGCAACAGTTGCAAGACTATGGATGAGAGGAGGAAGAAATCTGGTGGAAGTGTAGAGATTTCTGACATAGCTGATATGAGATCTAGGTTGGACACTCTCTGCAATCTTCTGGCTGAGAAGAAAGGAGTACACTTTGCACAAGAAGTAGAGATTCTGGGGGCTGATGAAGAAAACAAAGAAGAAGATGTGAACTACATAAGTGGTTCTGGTTTCCAAGGAAACAGGTTTGGATATCAGTCTGGGAACAGATTTTCCGGTGGAGGACAGAAGAATGCCTTCACAGGCAACCAGAACTCTTCAAGCTTTGGACAGACTGGTAACTTTCAGAAGCCTTATGGACAAGGAAATCAGAGAACCTACGGATCTTCATCTTATCAGTCACCTCCTGCAGCCACTGCTTTTGAGACTAGGATGGAAACAATGTTGGAACAGGTACTGGAGAGCCAGAACAAGATTTCTGTGGACAGTAACAAGAAGCTGGATGCAGTTTATGAGAATCTCAATGGGAAGTTTGAGACTCTGAGCACTCATGTGAAGCAGCTGGACACTCAGGTGAATCAGATTTCCAGTTCTATGAAGGGAAAAGGAGTTGCAGACACTCAGATTAAGGCCTGGTTTGTGTACATTAATGATGGGTCTCACCAAGGTAAAAAATTTGAGCTAAGTACGGCTGAATTGGTAGAGGAGGATGAATTTTCGGATTTTGGAGAAAAACTCTCGGGTGAAAGTTGTGAACACAGTGTTGCAACGATCGACACACCCTTAGTGTCGGTCGTTTCAGGGCGTGAACAGACAGAACTGTCGGATGATAATGGCATAGATGCTGACTTGGAGCTTGATCGCCTATTCCCTGGAGTTTCTGAGATCTCTCAACAGGAGATTTATGCGCAGATTGTTAGACAACACTCCTCAGTGTCTGAAGTGATTAGGCAGGAAATTGAAGAGCTTAAGAAGCTAGAGGAGATTGGTGAAGAATTGGAAGAAATTCCAACTTCTGATGATCCACCTTATCATCCCTGTGTGCAGAGGTACTTAAACATGATGCTGCCTTTAGATGAAGAGCTGAGAGACTGGGTGATTATAGTTCCCCAACACATTAGTGAGGTGCTACTGAACAAGATCCCGATGAAGCTGCCTGACCCTGGAGTCTTTCTGCTTAACTGCTCCATCTTCGAGGACAGTTTTAGACGCTCTCTGTGTGACTTAGGAGCTGCTGGAAGTATGATGCCTTATTCTGTGGCAGAGAAGCTGGGGATGCTGGATTTTTCTCCTACTAGGACCTCTCTTGTCCTAGCTGATCAGTCTATACGAGTTCCGGAAGGACTCTTAAAGGACATTCCAGTGAGAGTTGGAAACTACTTCGTTCCGACAGACTTCCTTGTGCTGAAGTATGACTGCGATCCTGATGAAGCATTGCTGCTTGGAAGACCATTCTTGGCTACAGCAGGAGCTGTGATTGATGTTAGACAGAGTCTAATAGACCTCCACCTGGGAGATGAGCCGCTGCGATATGAGATGGAGAAGCTGCGAAAACCACTAATAGATGGGCAAACATTCACAATCATGGATGCAGATGATGAGCAGCCGGATGACACTGTGATTCTAGATCCTGAAGCTCATTTTACTCCATCTTTTCTTGGACATGAGCATTCTGCAACAGCCTATTCTCCACCTTGGATGAGGAGACTTGAACAGAGACAGAAAAGTCTCTGTCAGGTTCTCTTGGTGCCTGAAAGATCTTGTGCGTCCGGTCAAGCTAATGACCTTAAACAAGCGCTGAGTGGGAGGCAACCCACTGTTAGGTTTAGTTGTTTTTCTTTCTTATTTTTGGTGTTTTTCTTAGGATTTCACGTTTTTGGTTTTTGTTTTTGCTAAGTTTCAGATGCAGAACTCGAATCTGGAGATGTGTGACGATCGATGCACTTGTGCACCGGTCGTTGCAAGGAGATTTGACGAAGAGGGAAAATCAGCAAGAAGCATGATATGCCTCAGAATTTCATTCTGGAAGTTGAGGTTTTCGATTGCTGGGGCATAGATTTCATGGGTCCTTTTCCCTCATCCTATGGGAATAAATTCATCTTGGTTGCTGTGGACTATGTGTCTAAATGGGTTGAAGCAATAGCTAGTCCAACCAATGATTCTTCGGTGGTCATTAAGCTGTTTAAGACCATCATATTCCCCAGATTTGGAGTGCCTCGTATAGTGATTAGTGATGGAGGATCTCATTTTATCAATAAGGTCTTCGAGAAGCTGCAAAAAAAGCATGGAGTTCATCACCGAGTCGCTACTCCTTATCACCCTCAAACCAGTGGACAAGTTGAGGTTTCTAACAGGCAGATCAAAGAGATCCTCGAGAAGACAGTTGGAAAGACAAGGAAGGATTGGGCAGCAAAGCTGGATGATGCATTATGGGCTTACAGGACAGCATTCAAGACGCCACTTGGGACCACTCCATTCCATCTGCTATATGGAAAAACATGTCATCTTCCAGTGGAGCTTGAACACAAAGCAGCATGGGGCTGTGAAACAGATGAATTTTGATCTTAAGTCTGCTGCGGAAAGGAGATTAGTGCAACTTAATGAGTTGGATGAGATTAGACATTTTGCTTATGAGAACTCAAAGCTGTACAAGGAGAGGACTAAGGCATATCATGACAAGAAGATTGTCTCCAGACAATTTGAGCCTAATGATCAGGTACTTTTATATAACTCTCGTCTGCATTTATTTCCAGGAAAGCTGAAATCAAGGTGGTCTGGTCCTTTCACAATCAAAGAAGTGCGTCCGTATGGAGCTGTCGTTCTAACTGGTAAGGATGGTATTGAATTCACTGTGAATGGACAGAGGGTGAAGCATTATTGGGCTAAGGCCGAAATTCCAGAAGGTCAGATTCTGCCTCTGGATGATGCACCCTCCACCTAGATCAGCTGAAACGTCAAGCTATTGACGTTAAAAGAGCGCTGAGTGGGAGGCAACCCACTGTTTTCGTTTTTGCATTTTGATTTTAGTATTTTCATAGGATTTTACGCTTGTTTCTGGTTTTGGTGAGATTTGTTTGCAGGTCTCGGATTAAAACGCAGTGCGTCGATCGACACACCATTGTGTCGATCGTCACAGTACGAAAGAATCGCATTGCAGCGATCGTTGCGGTCCTGAGCAACGATCGATCCCCAACGAAAATCGCACAGCAACGGTCGGTGCACCTAGTGCAACGATCGATGCCTGACTGCGACAGAGGTAAAAACCCGAGAGAACTAACCATTCCATTAACAAATTTTTATTTTCTTTCTTTTAACCAATCCCTTGCTTGACACTACTGGGGACAGTGTGTCTTAAGTGTGGGGGAGGTTCTACTAATTACTTTCTTTTGTTTTCTTAGAGTTAGTTAAATTTTAAAAAATTGTTTTTTGAGTCAAAATTTGTTTAAGTAGGAAACAATGATTTTTTGAGAAGATTAGCAGCATTTGCAGGAACTTAAGTAACCATTGGGATGAAGCTGCAGATTATCTATGACTATTAGAAAACCCAGACACAGATCAGCCTACTGAGAACACCCACATCGCTTCAGGTATCAGAGGATCTTTTACTGACTTCAAATTAATCCTGACTTTAGATTTCTCACCTAAGGGCTTGGTATACTTTATGTCGGACTCCCTTGTTGGTTCTGACACAGCCTGTAAACCTGTCCTATTTGGTTCCCTTCTCCCCTTCCATAAAGTAAAAAAAAAAAAGATAATAAACTGCGGATGAGTTAGTAACTCCGAAGTGGTCATGGGAATGGTAGCAAACACTATTTTCTCTCATGTGATCCATGGAATGTGTCCAAAGTACACCCCAAAACGGGAAGAACACTGATAAAAAAATAAAATGATACCCAGTGGGGAAAAATCAGTTGTTAAGGAAGGGAAAGAGAAGAAAGGGACTAAAGAAAGACAGTTTGGTGGTCTAGAGCTGGCAAGGTAAGAATCCATGTGCCTTTAGATCGATACCGCTTAGGTGAGACCGCACTTAAATATATGCAGAAGTCAGTAGGGAGAATTTGAATGCGTGAATGTGATTGTGGCGTTTACTTAGGACAGTTGCTAAGTGTGGGGGAAGTATATGTTGGTTTTGATGTCTGTAGATTGACTCTTTCATGTGGATTACTAAGGGGAATCTGAATGCTGTTGCTTCTACGACAAAATGAGTTTCTGAAGAGTTTTCAAACCTCTTCACTGCATTTTAGTTCTCTGTTTTGCTTGAGGACAAGCAAAGGCTAAGTGTGGGGGAGTTGATATATCATGGTTTTTACCCATTTTATACCATGATATAGATGTGTTTTTAGTGTCTTTTGTGTTCGTTTAGAGTCTTTTACAGGTTTAATCAGGTTTGGAGCTAATTGGAGATATTTGGAGCATTTTGGGACTTTGGGACGTTTTGGCCGAGAGCTTAACTCACTGTCCGATTTATTGATCAAGCATCGACCGACACACCTTGTGCATCGGTCGACACACTAGCGAGATGGGCCGTACGCGTCGGTTTAACAAGTTATGAAGATTTGCAAAGAGGCCCAGAATAGTTCCAGTATTTACACAGAAGCCCCAGCCGAGATTAGGCTTATATATAGAGGATTTTGGTGTTTAATTTACTTACGCTTTCATACTTAGAGCTAAGAGATTTTTAGAGCTTTTGGGGCTGATCTATTTCCTGTATTCACTTATTTTGGAGAAGATTTCGAACCCATTTGATATTTTATTCTCTTATATGCAATCTATTATTTCTATGATTATGTTTTCATCAATTATGTCTGAGTAGATCCATAGTTAAGTTTAGGGTTTCTCATTAGGGTTTGATGACTTGCTAGACTTGTTTAATTCAGTTAAGGATTCATATGATTAGAATGTTCTTCAAACTAAATTGTGCTTAAAGCTAGTTCTAACCTGATCAATTAGAATCTAGATCTTAGGTTGCTAAATTCGACACGAGAGTGTGTTTTAGAATCTGAACTATTTAGGTTGAGCAATTAAATTATTCGCAAAGAGATTTGGTTTAGTTTAATTGTGAACATATCGAACTTGAACTTAATGCTAGTTTAATCTGTTAGTAATTGCAAAGAGATTTGGGTTACTGCACTTAGACTTAGAGAGTTTTCGCAAAGAGATTTGGTTAATTCTATTTACGTGATTTGAGTTCTAGAACTGAGTTTAATTTGATCCTGACCGATTAACTTGTCTGCTTGTCTGATTTCCTGAGAACACCCTAGGCTTGACGCTTTTAGTTTATTGCTTTCACAACCAACTTGCTACTGTTTACTTTCTTGCTTCGCAATTTATTTACTTCACCATCTGCTTATTTCTAGTATTGATCTCTACTGTTCTGATCTATTGAGACCAAGTGTCCCTGTGGATTCGATAACCCTATATACTACTTTGACGATACTGTGCACTTGCAGTTTAGAATAGGGTAAAACTTAGAACCTATCACCAAGTCTTAACAGACTGAAGCAACGGAACGTCATTACCGATGAGGAGTATGTCATCGACATACAGTACAAGAAATGCAATTTTGCTCCCACTAGTGTTCTTGTAAACACATGGTTCTGTTGGGATTATGTCCTGAAATCACATTGTACTCACTCTAATGATAGTTGTATTGTCGAGATCGGACAATTCATGTGATACTGGGTAGTCATAATGTTTTGCTAGAAACCGCTTATGACAAATGAGTTGTAACTCATTTCCAGTGTCGTGTGAACCTACAGGGTCACACACCTAAGGAAGTTGGACATAGTTCATATGGGATTGATCATTGGCATATGATCTGATCGATGTGTATTGGATGCACATCGAATATAAGTTTCTATGAGATGTATCGATCGACACCATTAGGTGGGTCGGTCGATACAGGAGGTGTGTCGATCGACACCACTGAGTGTGTCGGTCGACACAAAGGCGAAATCGAGACTGATGTTTCGGTTCACTTTAGGTCGATATATAAACGCGTTTTGTACATTCGACCTATTAGACTTGAGCGCCGCCCAGACTGTTTTTCTCAGAGAGAAAACACAGAACCTCAAGAAACTAAAGTCCCAGGGAGATCCGAGCACCGGTCCTAGCATCCCGGCGGATTCCAGCTTGTGTGCGTGTGGACTGAACAGTAGAGGCGCAACGTTTGGGGCGCTGCAGATCTCGTGTTGCCATAATCTTCCGCTGCTAAAACTCCAGGTAATCACGAGGTGAGATCAAGATTCAATTAACTAGACCCTAGATCCTAGGCTATCGGGAACTCGCGAGAATTCTGAAACTGTAGAATTGGCTCGGATTCCCAACAGTGGTATCAGAGCCTTAGGGTTTAACCATTGAATCTTAAGCATATAATTCGAAAACTGATGTGTTTGAATAGATCTATGCTTGCTGTTTCATGTTTTGATTATGAGAAACTCGGTTTTGTCTGTAAATTGAAACCATGAACTGCTGTTTTCGCATGGTGTCGATCGACACACTGGGTGTGTCGGTCGACACAGAACCGCGAATTCGACAGAGTCGGCGGCTAGGGTTTTTCGCGAAGAAAAACCGAAAGCCTTCTGTGTCGATCGACACACTGGGTGTGTCGGTCGACACAGCAGACTCAGTCGAGTGTCGATCGACACAGTTCGAGTGTCGGTCAACACAGATCAATATTCGGCGGCTAGGGTTTTCTCGTAGAAAACCTAAAAGGCCTACTGCGTCGATCGACACAGGTTGAGTGTCGATCGACACAGGCCGAGCGAATGGTTAATCGGTTCAAATTGGATTAGACCGGTTATCATGCTTGGTTAAGTCCGAATAGATCGGTTTAAATTGGATGAATTAGTTCAATTGGATTGAACTGATTATCTCAATTAGCATGAACCGATGGGATAAATCAGTTTGATTGGATAAGTCGGTTCAATTGAATTGGACTGGTTATCGCAATCAGTTGAAACTGGTTTGAACGGTTTAAATTGGATGAATTGGTTCAATTGGATTGAACTGATCATCCCAAATAGTATAAACCGATTGGTTAAGATCAGTTTGATCAGATAAGTCGGTTCAATTGAATTGGACCGGTTATCAAGAACTATCTGCGGTTTAGGTCTATGTCGATCGTTACACATGGGCTGCGTCGATCGACATAACTGGTTCGATGAACCGGGTTAATTGAATTAACCGGTCATTGAAATCCGGTTTTGTTTGGTTATGTCGATCGACAGACAGAGTCTGCGTCGATCGACACAGTGCTCGGAATTCTGGTTATTGAACCTTGAATTTGCTGAAACCAAACTCGACCAAAACCTTGATTAAAGCTTAGCTTCAATATGGTCAACTGTCAAGACTCATTTCGTTGTGTGATGTCTAGCCAAGAGCTTGGTGTCCACAATTACGTGAGTAAGGCAGGTAATAACATTGATGGACTTGCAGTGCATTAACATCAACAATTACATGACCTAAGAAATTGATTTGCTAAACTTTTGGGTTTAGTTTCCTCAACTAAATATCAAGTAACATTGATGTCTTGCCCAATCTTGTCTACTGTCAAAACTCGTGTCGTTTGTTGGATAGTCTTGGAGTCCTTGGTATCCACTGCTACATGGGTAAGGCAGGTGGTCATTGACAGACTTGCAGTGCAATTGTCAATGATCACAAGACTAAAGAGATTGATTTACTTGACTGAGCTATCAGAAGTTCTGGGCCCAGAGACATCAGAGTGGATTAGACATAGTTTGTCTCATCCACAACCAAGAGGTGTACTGAGTACAATTAGCAATGATTTGCTTACCTAGATAACTAAAGTTTGGGTGATGGCGAGTCGCCCACTCAGATTTTGGTGAAGTATGGATCTTGGATTATTATATTCATAGAGGAAACGTTGTTTGAATATAATGCGAGTATTCTTATAGTTATAAGATTTCTCATCATATACATAACTAAATCTTTGTTTTTCTTGGATTTCAGCTTATGTCTATGACTACTTTCTCGTTGCGATCCGTCCTTGAAAAGGACAAGTTAAATGGATCCAACTTCCTGGATTGGTATCGGAATCTGAGATTCATTCTCAAGCAGGAGAGCAAGGACTATGTCCTTGAAAAGGCTCTTCCAGAAAGGCTTGGGACCAATCGCTTGCATGCAGCATATAATGCTTGGAATAAGCATTATATTGATGTGGTAGATGTGCGTGGTCTGATGTTGGCTACCATGAAATCGGACTTGAAGAGTCAATACGAGAACATGGAGTCGCCAATAGAGATGATCACCAGTCTGAAACTGAAGTTTCAGGATCTGGCACGAGTTGAAAGATTCCAGATGGTGAAGTCTCTCACTGGGTGCAAACTACCAGAGGATGCTCCAGTAAGTCCTCATGTCATTAAAATGATGGGTTACATTGATAACCTGGGGAAACTGGAATGTCCTGTCAGCTTAGAGTTGGCAACTGACATCATTCTGCAGTCACTGCCGTCTAGTTATGATAAGTTTGTCAAGAACTATATCAAGAAAGGCTTGACGAAGACGTTGACTGAGCTGCATGGCATGCTCAAGACAGCAGAGCAAAACATCATAAAGGGTAAAAGATTTGAGAAATCTTGTATTGACAAGGGTGAAGGCAAGGCCGTCCAGATTTGGAATCAGGACAAGTCTGTGTCATCTTATAAGCCCAAGTCAAGTCCATCTGGTGTTAGTAAGTGCTTCTACTGCAATGAGTCGGGGCATTGGAAGAGAGATTGCATTAAATTCTTGGAAGATTCACAAGAGATGGAGAAGATGTATGGTACTTCTTCTTCAGGTATTGTGTTATTAATTCAAGTTCTACATAAGTATTGGATACTTGTTGTGGTACTGATATTTTTGAAATATGCAGGACCTAAGCAACAATAGAACGTTGAAGAAAGGACAAGTGGAACTGCGTGTCTGGATGAAGCAATGGTTGCTGCATGAGCCGCAGAGATCTCCACTTGTAGGAGCCTTTCCTACTTGGTTTTTGAAATTAAGTAATTGCCACCATGTACTTGCTATATGCAAAATGTCTTTCATTTTCTTTTAAGAATTTGGATGTTTTTCATTTGATAAAAGACAAGTTTTGTTCTTTTGATCTTAATGAAATATTTAATGGTAGCACCCCGTTTAGAATGGGTTTTATATCTTAAACCAACATGAGTTAAAATATAACATAAATACCAAACGGTTTAAGTCTGATGACTCGAACTCGACCTTTCTTTGGTATAGTCGTTTAACCACAAAAGTGAAGCAGATTCGGTAAATCCATAGTTTTGGACTCATTTGATTGTTAATCATTTGAGATATGAATTCCGTTCACTAGACCAAAATGACTAAGGCCCTTTTAGCAGAGCTAAAGGAAATGGGCCAGAGGCTTATTTGGCCTTACACATACTGATGTATGCGGCCCAACAAGCATTATTGCCAAAGGAAATATTCTGTACTTCATTACCTTATTGATGGCATCAATAAGTATGGCTGTGTTCATTTGATGAGACACGAGCTGGAATCCCTTGAGGGAGTTCAAAGATGAAGTATAGAACCAATTTGACAGAAGTATTGAAATCCTCGATTGAATCGCGGAGGAAAAATACTAGAGTCAAGAATTGGGTGATCATCTAAAGGAATGAATCAGATCTTATTAGATATGATCTGATCAATGATGAGTCACAGGAATCTTCCATAACCATTTAAGAATACGTTCTGAAATGTCTATGTTTACGCTAAAAGGTTTCTATCAGAATCAGTGAAAAACACCACATTGGATGTGGACTGGGTGATTTCCAAATATGTTTTTCTGATTAATTGGGATTGCAAGGTTTGTGTAAGACAGTAGTCAACAAACAAACTTGAATCCATATCTGATAAGTTCTACCTCGCTGGTTGTCCTGAGGAAACCAAGGCTTAGTACTTTTGTTGTCCAGAACTGTGTCTTTTAAGAAAGGTGATACTTTCAAAAGGAACAGTGGGAGTAAAAGTACACATCGAAGAAATTCGATAAATGCAGTAAGCTGCTCGACCTGATTAGGAAGAGCAGCGGTGAGATCTACAAAGTGCTGTAGGATCTGCACCTGTGGAGCCTGAAATTCGCAGATCCGAAAGGATCCGTCACTAACTCGAGAGTGATATCTCGTAACCTATTGTCATGATCTGCTGATCATTGAAAAGTGACGAACATGCGAAATGCGAAGAAGCGATGGTGAGGCCCAACTCCGAAAATTGGCTGGGTATGCATGTTAGTTTCACCGATCCATTTCTGGATTGAAACAAACATCTTGGAGTTGGAATCAACATTCTGACAGATTGGTCAAAGGTTTTGACTTGATCAGAAAGAAAAAAAAAAACCATGCGTTTACAAGGAGACTAGTGGGAGCGTAATGGCAATTCTCACAGTATGTAGATAACATACTTGAATCTCACAAACGACGTTCCGACGCTAAAGTCTCGTCAAGATTTGGGTCGGAAGTCAAACTTAAACGATAGACATGGGAGTAGCCGCGAGAATTCTTGGAATAAGAATCTATTGATATAGATT
Source organism: Orychophragmus violaceus (assembly GCA_030180135.1). NCBI lineage: Eukaryota > Viridiplantae > Streptophyta > Magnoliopsida > Brassicales > Brassicaceae > Orychophragmus > Orychophragmus violaceus. Next base: position 38,600,842 of record CM058240.1, read on the forward strand.
AAGTAGACTAATTGGATCGTGTCAAAATCCTTATGTTCATAAGGTATTGGACAGTTCAAATGTGCTTGATACCAAGAATGGCTTCATACCAAAGGTCTTATGGCACTTATCCAAGCGAGATGCAGTGTCTTGGACACTGGCTGAGCTGGTAACAATATTAGCAAGAAGAAGTGTTTTGAACACTGTCTGAACTAGTATTAATAAATGTGATTACTTATGCTGATGCAATAGAATCCATCATGAATGCCATATTTTGCGCTCGTCTAGATGCAGCTTAAGCATAAAGCATGACGAGAAAATACCAATGTACTACGGTAATAGTCACTGAACAGTTACCAGAAATATCCCAAGTGTTGAGAAACACTAAGGATAGGTTCGTGGTGAACTGATAAAGTGACGAACCAGTTGAAAGTAGTTAGTCGGACAAAGACGATTCCCGGTTCCCACCTAGTTATGTCTCTTTATCTGAATAGCGGTGCTAACTGTTGGAAAGGCTCCAAGCAGTAGACCGTAGAATAGTGCTTTTATCTGAATAGCGGTGTAATTTGTTGAAATTATTTCAAGCAATAGCACCGCACTCTCTCCCACAACCTAAGCACGGAATTTATTCTGTTGCTGTAGGTGTAAAATATCTGAAAAGATGATCTTGATTCTAGTGGGAGTTATTTTAGTTATGTTGTAAACTTAACATATACATGCTTTGGTAATGTTTATGTGAGTTAAAACTGACATCAGTATTATTTAATTATTGGATAATTAAATAATAGTCCCAAAGTATTTTATGATCATCGTATAGGTCATCAAGTCGAGGACTTGATCATGAAACCCTATAAGTAAAAGATGACATAAATTATGATTGTCCCTAGTCAAGGTTGTTAAAATGGGACACTAACAACCGCGCAGACTAGTATGTGAGGTGACTGTTGGACTAAGTTTCATGAAGTCAATGATATGATTATCACAGTCAGTCACAGAGATGTATGTTGGTGAACATATGATTGGACATGACCTGCTTAATGAGAACTCCACGGGATAGTTACATCAGTGTCATGGGAGGTTCTCATTACGACTATAGAGTATAGTCCTTAGACCTGAGTTCATCATGCTTTCTAGCATATGAATTGGTGCGTGTTGACCTTGTCAAACGTCGTTCCGTAACTGGCGGCTATAACGGCATTGCTTGTGCGTATCATGAAGTATGTGTAGAAACAGGGATGGAACAAGATGGGATTTGTCCCTCCTGGAAAACGGGAGATAAATATCTCAGGGCCCATCGAAGATTTGATACTGAGAAAATGCATGGCCGTGCTCAAACGAGGTGATTGTCAGTCGTTTGTTTTAATCAGTATAGATCAGAAGTTCGATAAACATGATGTTGGCTATAATAAGGATGACACAGTCTCTTGCCTTATGCCATATCGAGATATAGAGACGAAGGGATTGTAGGAATAGATGATTCCAGTACAAGTGGGAGATTGTTGGGATTATGTCCTGAAATCACATTGTACTCACTCTAATGATAGTTGTATTGTCGAGATCGGACAATTCATGTGATACTGGGTAGTCATAATGTTTTGCTAGAAACCGCTTATGACAAATGAGTTGTAACTCATTTCCAGTGTCGTGTGAACCTACAGGGTCACACACCTAAGCAAGTTGGACATAGTCCATATGGGATTGATCATTGGCATATGATCTGATCGATGTGTATTGGATGCACATCGAATATAAGTTTCTATGAGATGTATCGATCGACACCATTAGGTGGGTCGGTCGATACAGGAGGTGTGTCGATCGACACCACTGAGTGTGTCGGTCGACACAAAGGCGAAATCGAGACTGATGTTTCGGTTCACTTTAGGTCGATATATAAACGCGTTTTGTACATTCGACCTATTAGACTTGAGTGCCGCCCAGACTGTTTTTCTCAGAGAGAAAACACAGAACCTCAAGAAACTAAAGTCCCAGGGAGATCCGAGCACCGGTCCTAGCATCCCGGCGGATTCCAGCTTGTGTGCGTGTGGACTGAACAGTAGAGGCGCAACGTTTGGGGCGCTGCAGATCTCGTGTTGCCATAATCTTCCGCTGCTAAAACTCCAGGTAATCACGAGGTGAGATCAAGATTCAATTAACTAGACCCTAGATCCTAGGCTATCGGGAACTCGCGAGAATTCTGAAACTGTAGAATTGGCTCGGATTCCCAACAGGTTCCTCTTCGTTCTTGATGAAACCAAATTGTTTTACTGCTTCATCAAAACGAAGATTCCAACTCCGTGATGCTTGCTTCAATCCATAAATGGATTTATGAAGCTTGCATACCTTCCCAGCGTTCTTAGGATCGACAAAACCTTCAGGCTGTGTCATATACACATCCTCTTCCAGAATACCATTCAGGAATGCGGTTTTGACATCCATTTGCCAAATCTCATAATCATAATGAGCGGCAATCGCTAGAAGAATCCGAATGGATTTAAGCATAGCGACTGGGGAATAGGTTTCATCATAGTCAATACCATGAATTTTCTTGAAACCTTTAGCCACCAACCTCGCTTTGTAAATCTGTACATTGCCATCCACGTCAATCTTCTTCTTGAAGATCCATTTACACTCAATGGCTTTTGCACCATTAGGTAAATCGACCAAGAACCATACTTGGTTTTCTGACATGGATCTCATTTCGGATTTAGAGGCTCCAAGGCACGTTTCGGAGTCCGGGCCCATCATTGCTTCCGCGAAGGTCGCTGGTTCGTCACTATAAATGATCATCAGATAATTTGAATTGGTCACGAGAAATCCATAGTATCTCTCGGGTTCGTGACGGATCCTTCCGGATCTGCGAACTTCAGGCTCCACAGGCGCCGGTTCCACATAACTTTGTGGATCCAACTGCTGCTCTTCCTCAGCAGGTTGAGCAGTCTCCTGTGCATCTCGAATTTCTTCAAGATGTACTTTACTCCCACTGTTTTTCTTAGAGAGAAACTCCCTCTCAAGAAAAGAACAGTCCCGAGCAACAAATACTTTGTTCTCAGATTGGTTGTAAAAGTAGTATGCCTTGGTTTCCCTAGGATAACCAACGAAGTAGCATTTATCTGATTTGGGTGCAAGCTTGTCAGAGATTAAACGTTTGACATAAGCCTCACAACCCCAAATCTTTAGGAAAGACAGAGTAGGAATGTTCCCAGTCCACAATTCATGTGGTGTCTTTTCCACTGATTTAGATGGTACCCTATTTAGTGTAAACGCAGACGTTTCTAGAGCGTATCCCCAAAAGGATAATGGAAGATTTGAATGACTCATCATAGACCGAACCATATCCAATAAGGTTCGATTCCTCCTCTCTGACACTCCATTCCATTGGGGTGTTCCAGGAGGAGTGAGTTGTGAAATAATTCCACACTCGCTCAGATAGTCGCTGAACTCCTGACTCAAGTATTCTCCTCCGCGATCCGACCGCAGAACTTTGATACTTTTTCCAAGTTGGTTCTGTACTTCATTCTTGAATTCCTTGAATCTATCAAAGGATTCTGACTTATGTCTCATCAAATAGACATAGCCATACCTACTGAAATCATCAGTGAAGGTAATGAAGTATTTGTAATTTCCTCTGGCAACAGTACTCATCGGCCCACATACATCAGTATGAACAAGGCCCAATAAATCACTGGCCCTTTCATTTGGTTTGTTGAAAGGGGCTCTAGCCATTTTGCCCATCAAACAAGATTCGCATTTCTCACATGATTCAAAATCAAATGAGCCCAGAAGCCCATTTCGATGGAGCCTTTGGATGCGTTTCTCATTGATATGGCCCAAACGACAATGCCATAAGAAAGTCGGGTTTTCGTCATTGGACTTAAACCGCTTTGTATTTATGTTAAAGACAGGCATTTCTTGGTTTAAAACATATAACCCATTGTCTAATGGGGCGCTACCATAATACGTACCATCACGATTAAAAGAACAAACTTTATTCTTAACAGCAAAATCAAAACCTTCCAAATCCAAAACGGAAACTGAAATTATGTTTCTGCTAATCGCAGGTACAAAGTAGCAATTATTTAAAATTAAAACCATGCCCGAAGGTAAGGACAACTCGTAGGTGCCTATGGCCAGTGCAACAACCTTAGCTCCATTCCCGACCCGTAGCTCCACTTGTCCTTTCTTCAGCGTCCTACTATTTCTTAGTGCCTGCACATTAGTACAAATATGAGCACCGCAGCCGGTATCCAATACCCACGAAGTAGAACTAGAAGACATAACATTAAGTTCGATAACATAAATACCTGAGTCAGACGCATCATACGTCTTCTTCAGCTTCTTGTAATCTTCCATGAACTTCTTGCAGTCTTTCTTCCAATGCCCCAACTGCTTGCAGTAGTTGCACTTATCCTCAGGAGAAGGCCCGGATCTGGGTTTCGGCTTGGGCTTGTCCTGACTTTCAGTCTGGACAACTTGGGCCTTTCCCTTACCCTTCTTAGGTTTCTTAAACCTTTTACCCCCTTGTACCATCAGTACACTGGGAGTTGCCATCTTGAGATTCGGCTCTGCTGTTTTCAGCATGCCGTGCAACTCAGTCAATGTCTTAGTCATGTTTTGCATGTTGTAGTTCATGATGAACTGATCAAAACATGACGGCAAAGACTGCAGAATCATGTCAGTGGCTAGCTCATGGCTAATGGCACAGTCCAGTTTCCCCAAGTTATCAATGTAACCCATCATTTTAAGGACATGAGGACTTACTGGACTGTCCTTAGCCAGCTTGCAATCCATGAGAGACTTAACCGTCTGGTATCTCTCTGTGCGAGCTTGCTCCTGAAACAAAGCTTTCAGGCTGTTAATCATCTCAATGGGTGACATCATGTTCTCATATTGCTTCTGCAGCTCAGAGTTCATAGTCACCAGCATTAGACAATTAACATCTTTGACATCAGCTGAATGCTTATCCCAAGCATTCTTTTCTGTCTGCGGGGCATTGGAACGTGGCCTCTCGGGGAGAACCTTTTCAAGGACATATTCCTTGTTCTCCTGCCTGAGAACTATTCTCAGGTTCCGATACCATTCCAAGAAATTAGATCCATTTAACTTGTCCTTCTCAAGGACGGATCTTAGTGAGAAAGTGTTGATGTGATTTGAGACAGACATAGCTGTAATTAAAAGAGGTAGATTTTAGTTATAATGCTCAAGAAATGAGAATTCTTATCTAATAAGAAAAACTCGCATTGTATTCAAAACTATGTTTCCTCAGATGAATACAATGAACCAAGATCCATACTTCACCAAAATCTGAGTGGGCGACTCGCCATCACCCAAACTTCAGTTATCTAGGTAAACAAGTCATTGCTAATTGGACCCAGTACAACTCTTGGTCGTGGATAAGACAAACTATGCCTAATCCACTCTGATGTCTCTGGGCCCAGAACTTCTGATGGCCCAGTCAAGTAAAACCAATCTCTTCTGTCTTGTGATCACTGACAGTCGCACTGCAAGTCTGTCAATGACCACCTGCCTTACTCATGTTGCAGTGGATACCAAGGACTCCAAGACTATCCAACAAACGACACGAGTCTTGACAATAGACAAGATCGGGCAAGACATCAAGATCACTTGATATTTAGTTGAGGAAAAGAACTGTTTTATCTTGATGCACATCCAATATGCATCCAAGAAGTTATTAATTTATTTTAAAAACATTTAGTTTTATTAAGTTTAGCTTCATCTATAACTTTTTAGGATTAAATTGTTCTGGTATATGCAAATTTGTGGTCCAACCAGCTCATTTGCGAATGCCATGTCGATCGACGCCAAGCATTTGCATCGGTCGACACAACCCAACTTAAACCAGTCTTCGATAACCGGTCAAACCGGATCGAATTTACTTAACCGATTCAATCTAATTGAACCGGTTCGGTTTAATGGTCCATGTCGATCGTTACACACTGTGTGTCGATCGACATTACCAAACCAGAACCAATTGGCTAATTAAAATTAACCGAGCGAGATAACCGGTTCAATCCAATCGAACCGATCTATCTGATCGCATTGCTTGTGTCGACCGACACACCCAGTGTATCGATCGACACAGCAGGAATACGGGTACTCGATCTCAGATCGAAACCCTAAAATTATTTACGGATTTTCGCTCTGTGTCGACCGACACACGCTTTGTGTCGATCGACACAGTGCGTTTTCAACAATTCTTCGTCTTTTCAACAGGAACAAAACCGAGAATAATATATGAAAACACGATTTCAACAGGAAACATTCAATTCAACAACATCAAGTTTCGAATTAATTGCATCAGATTCAATAGTCTAAACCCTAACATGCTCTGATACCACTGTTGGATCTCCTAGGATCTAGGGTTTGATATATTGAATTAAAACCAACCTCGTTCTTACCTTTGAACAGGCAGCGGAATGAGAATGGTGAACGAGATCAGTGGAGAAACGCAGATGCCTTTCCTCTACCAGATACACACGCACACAAGCTGGAAACGGGATGCTAGTGCCGGATCAACGGGATTCGAATCTCTCTGGTGTTTCTACTTTTTCTATCAAGAAAAGTGGACGGCTGCCTGTTTAGGTCGAAACTCTCAAGTTTTATTCGATCTAAACTTGCTTAACGGGCCAGACTTAACTAAGTCTTAATTCGGAAAGCCTTTCCGAAAAACCCGAACTGTGTCGACCGACACACAAGCTGTGTCGATCGACACAACACCATTATATCGATTATAATGTGCATCCAATACACATTAATATGATCATTGCCATAATGATCATTCCCATGTCGTAGCTTCCAGTTTGCTTAGGTGTGTGACCCTATAGGATTATATAATACTGGCAGTAAGTCTACAACTTACAGATTGCAAGAGGCTTCTAGCAAAACATTGCAACCGCCCAGTATTATACGAATGTCTGATCTCGACACACAACTATCATCAGGAGTGAGTACAATTGTGATTTCATGACACTATCCCAACAAGTTGCGCTTGTGATGATGCTTTTGATAATATCCTCATACTGAGATTAAAAAAAAAAGGTCCAATAGCCATTCATTGGTGAGAGCGCAAAAAAGATCACTAACTCTAAGTGAGGCAGAAGCCATAGTCGGTGGTCCAAAAGGATCAGACGTGCATGAGATGGGAAGCCACAAATCATCATGAACTATGATATTTTCACCGTTTCTCGCTACCCACCTTAATCCTTTGCGAATAATCTCTCGGGCCACTAATATAATCCGCAAACCGTGAGAGGCAGAGGATGGGACAAAACACTCCATGAAGGAGGAAAACCGACAATATTTGGCTAATAAAACCTGAGCAACCAAGGAATTTTGATCTTGCAACAGACTCCAAGCAATATTAGCCAACAACGCATCATTAAAGGTTCAATATCTCGAAAACCCAACCCACCCTCGTATTTGGCCGGGTATCATCTCGAAAACATAGTATCATCGTTAAAGAGGAGATGATTTATGAACATGCTTCCTCTAGAAACCTGGATGCCCGAGAGGGAGCTTGTGCTTGCGCTTGGTCACAAAAACAAGAAAGAAACTCAGTGCACATCATGAAGAGATAAGAAACTTTTTGAAAAGAGCCTTGTGCTTGCGCTTGGTCGTACTTAAAAATGATACTGACATAAAAGTTCCAAAATAGTTACTCCATTACCAGTGGAAACTTTGTGAAACATCTCCGATCCTCGCTAGGATTAGTGGGACGGGCCATGGGACCGGAATGACGGGAAAACAGTCTAGGAAGATCAATGAGAAGCATTCCATGGTTGGAAGATGGCTAATTTTGATAGGAAAGGAGCTTGGCCGAGTGGCAAAGAAGTTGGACAAGAAAGGTTTAGCTTAACTGATATGAACGGCCGAGCTGGATCAGCAGACGCTCATATCAACTCAACTGGGAGGAGTGTTGGGTAGTTGGGTTAACTAGTGGGCTAGGTCAGCTAGTGACACTAGCTGGGTGATGGGCGGTTGCAGGCCAAGGGGCATAAGTGAAGAGAGGCACCCATGCGCCTACCACTTTTATCCTTTCACCCAATGGGCGGTTTTGGGCAAATAACCTATAAATGCACATGGCCTTGGCAATTTTGGGACACTACACACACAAGGGAAGAATCCCATAAATATCTATGTAAAAATCGTGAAGGTTATAAGGAAGGAAAGAAGATTTTTGGCCAGATTTTTAAGAGGATCGTTGGCGATTCTAAGAGGAGTATTTGGGTGCGGTTTTAAGCGGAAAAAGGCTAAAGGTCGTGGGAGATCAGGCATTGATTCCACCACGTCTAAGGACCAGGGAAAGACAACTGGAACACCCAAGGTGCGTACCGGTTGCCTGACTGATCCGTGACCCATGGCAAGGCCGTCTGGTCGGCGGACGGCAGGTACTGATAAGAATTCTCTTTCTCTCTCTCAATCGGTTTATAGTCTGGTTACTTTGCTATTAGATATATCATGGTTTTATGGGTTTTAACAATGATATAAATCTTTGTTATTGAGTCTTTCATGTGTTTTGGAGTCTTTTAGAATCTTTTACATGTTTATGTACATTTGGATCTTAATGGAGATTTTGGAAGCATTTGGAGAAATTGCACTATATAGAGATTTCAAAGAGTTCACTAGAAGTGTCTACCTAGTGCGTCGACCTCTGCAAGAAGTGCATCGGTCGATGCACCCTCTGTTTCAGAACTTTGCGCGTGAAAATATGTATTTTTGGAAATCTGCACTTTTAACTAGAAGTTTTCCATATTAGCAAAAAGACCCAAATCGTGATTTAGATTTTATATTAGGGTTTTTAAGCCATTGTTTAGGCAACGCTTTATTTTACATTCAAAGAGTTTTAGAGAGAGAGATTTGGAGCTTTTTGGGGCTGGTCAGATACTTGACACATAGAAGATTTCTTTATTTATCCTATTGTTCTCTTTATGCTTTCATTTCATATATGATTTATGTTTCATTAATCATGTCTAAGTAGTTTACCAGTTAGGTTTAGGGATTCTCATTAGCGATTTCGTAAAATATTAGGTTAATTGATTTATAGGGATTAATACTTTCTAGTTCTTTGTCTAGGTTGATCTTAATGCTTAATCTAAATTAGCTACTTAGATTACTGATGTTAGGTTGATTCTCGCAACGAAAATTGGTTAATTATCTAGAAAGAACCTAGATGAGCAATTTGCATATTCGCAAAAAAATTTGTCTTAGGAAAATTGTGAACGAATGAACCTGAGATTAATGCATGTTTAAAACTCTATAACTCGCAACGAAAGTTAGTTTGCTAGGTATTTAGACAAATTTAAGATTCGCAACGAAAGTTGGTATGTTTATATATCTGTGATTCAAGTTCTAGGACTGTTCTTAATTTGATCGTGATTAATTGATTAGCTTATATTCCTGATTTCCTGTGAACCCCCTTGATATGAGGCTTTTCCTATCTGCTTACAACCGTTCTATTTACTTTCTGCATTGCTTTATTTCCTTATTCACTGATGTGCTGCGGGCGCAGAACAAGTTGGAGGTGTTGAACAAGCTGCTGGCGCAGTTGTTGCACATGCGCAAGGGAACGCACAAGATAGGAGGACTCTTATTGATTACAAGAAACCTGAAGAGTTCTATGCTAACATGTCTACGATCAGACCTCCTCCTATTCAGAGGAATGACTTCGCACTGAAGACACTACAAGAAAAATGGGTATTGATAGCACCACGAAAACGCTATCATATGTCTATTGTAGCGTTTCCATAAACGCTATGTTTGCCGCTGCCATCTTAGGTCAGCCAGATACGATAGCATTAATTTGACCTGCTATCATATGTCTGTCTACGATAGCGCTAATTTTGATGTGATTGTATAGTTTGCAGTAGCATTTTTTTATCGCCATTTTATAAATTAATGTAGCATATTTTTCGTGCAATAATACATATTGTAGTAGCAGTATTTTATGGTTATAGTATACTTTATGCTAGCATTTTGGTGTTGCTATATTATTATTTATAATGGCCAATATTTATGGTTATTGTATATCTTTTGAACACATTTATTTTTTTGCCATATTTACTATTATTGAAAACTACTAAATTTTTATTATATAATATTATTTTGAATTATGGTTATGAAATATTATTTGAAAATCAATTATAATTGCATAAATATATTTAGAATTTATAAATTAAGAATTGCAAACACAGAATACAAGAAAATTTTTAAATTTGTTTGATCTTTACTCCTAACAAAACAGCTGCTGATTTACACAATACTAATGGTAGACACTAGAAATTCCTTAACCTCCTACATCCTTTCTAGCTTCTCCTTCACCACTTATTAAGTCATGAAAACAAGGTCTGATCCTAAAGTGCATTAGCAATTGCATCTTTTGATTCTTCTGCAGCTTGTTCTCCTAGAAGCGGGTTTCCACCGGTACCTGTGTTAACAGAGACAAGACGAATGTGTTAACGTCTTTGTATCAAAACTCACTTTAACAAATAAGGACTAACATTACTTATCTATTGAGAGACTAACCATGGCCACGAGTCAGGAGCTCTCCAATTTGAAGTGGGTTCTCTGTAGAAGACTGCACTAGAGCTTGAGAGTCAGTATTTATCGCATAGAAATCAACACACTATCAAACAGGAGAAATCAATTACTCACTAAAACCAAACCAACAAAGTTGGGAATTTCAATAACCAGTCAAAGCAAAAGATGAAGTTCATTTGTATTTTACAAAGTACCAAATAGAAAGGAACAGAAACTCACGGGGTGTGATTGTTGATGCCACTGATGAAGCGAGCAATGTTACTGCGTTTGTCAGGGCAGATAACTAGGCATTGCGAAGGATCAGAGGCATTGAGTAGAGTCATCATGCTGTCTCCATCATAGTCATCTTCTCTATTGCTCAGATAATCAACATCACCAACATACTCTGTGATTATAGTTAAGTCTTTTATGCACCTGTCCACATCTACTGTGAATCTGTCCAAGTTTAAAAAGCATTTGATTCAATATCATTCTAGATTGTTGGAAATGCATTTCTTCTCCCGTCTTACTCTCTTCTGAGTTATAAAGAGTAAAAAGAGAAGCTAATAAGAAGGTTAAAGTACCTCCATAAGGATCGAAGATAACCATAAGTGGAGGGCATTCACCGCGATCCATCATGTTCTTGCACAAGACTAAGGTCTCTATGTCTGCAAGACATTGGTCGGATTAATAAGAGTGACCTTCAAAGTATCTGAGGCGTCACCTGTAACAAGAGCCACAAATCTAAAAGATTAGCACATCAAGATGTTTGAGTAAAGACTGACAAAAATACTAATTTCAAGAGAAATGACCTAAAGGCATCTCCTTGAGAGATTTCAAGACTAATAGTTACGAAAATTTGATATAAACTGAAAAGGGAAGTCAGTGAGAGGCAGATTTATACTACTGGGTAATCATCACACAACTTCATTCACTTCAAAAGAGCATTGGGAAGAGGTTAACCAAAAGTTCCGACGCCTGTATTCAACAACAACAACAAAACAATCATCGTCACATCTTAACTAGAAACATCAAAAACGCAAAATCAACAAACCAAAAACAACTACGGACGGGCCATTTGGGATTCGGGTCGCGAGATGACTCCAGCCAACAAAATCGAAAGAGAAAACGAAGGGAAAATAAGAAGAACTAAAGAGATCCAGATCCTTTCGTCACCATCTCTCGCCACGCTTACCGTTGAGGTGAAGGGAGAACAACGACGATTCAGAATCGAAAATAGAGAGAACCGACAGTGGATACAGACAGAGGGAGAGTCCACGGTGGATTCAGGCAGAGGGAGAGTCGGCGGTAGGTTCGGATTCAGGATGTGGGAGATGCGGCGTCGTCTCAGTCTCGCGAGAAACAAGGTGGAGAAGAGAGAGAGATGGTGGTGGGTTCACTTAGGGTTTGGTTGTGTTTGATAATTGCATAGTTTTTTAGATAAGAGTTAGCTAAAATTTGCCCAAATTTTTAATTTACCGCCAAACCCCAAAAATTTGAGAAAAATTGGACTAGACAAAAATTTTGGTGGTAAATGTAAAACTCTAAAATTAGTTAGCCACCATAATTTATAACTATTGGTCTCATGTTGTAACTAAAAATATATAATAATTACTTTAATTAAAATTGTGATTCACATTTTAGGGTTCAAGGTTTATACTTAGAACTTTTTATTAAGTGTTGTGTGTATTTTCGTGGATTTAGGATTAAAGACATTATAATATACATTTAGGTTTAGGGTATTGGAATATAGGTTTAGGGTTTAGGGTTATGATATTGTAGTATATGTTCAAGTGTGAACTTTAAATCTTATATTCCAATACTCTAGACATAAACCTTAAACCTATATTACAATGCTATAAATTCTAAATAAAATATTTTAAAACTCTAAAGCTTATGTTTTGATTATATAAAACTAGAGTTAAGTTAGGGTATGAAATTAAATTTTACAAAAGATTATATTTGAAAAATAACAAATTATTTATAAATGTTAAATCTTATTTCTTTGATATGTTATAGTAGTGAGATTTTTTTTTAAACCCTAAAACCTATTTATACTCTAAACTAAAAACAAAGTTGATGTATTATATGATGTTTATATTTATTATTAGGGGTTTGAAAATTTACGGTTTAGGGTTGTGTTTAGGGTGTTCGGTTAAGGTTAAAAAATTTATACTTGAAAATAAGTGTTAAATTCTTGCTATATTATTTGATGTCCAAATTTTGAGTGTTTATGATTAGGAGTTTATAAGTTTATGATTTAGGGTTGTGTTTAAGGCATAGAGTTAAAGTTTTAGAGTTTAGGATGAAAAAATAATTATACTTGAATTTTTTATGTGTCTGGTTGGTTTTTTACATTATATGATGTTTATGTTTATTGTTAGAGGTTTATAAATTTAGGATTAAGGATATAGGGTTAAGGTTAAACTTTTGATACTTGATTTTTTTTTATAAGTATTAAATTTTTTGTTATATTATTTGATGTTTAAATATTTAGTGTTCATTATTAGGGGTTTAGAATTTTAAGATTTAAGGTTGTGCTTAGGGTATATAATTAAAATTTCAAATGTTAGGATGAAAAAAATTATCAAATACATAGCTCCATATATTCGTCCAGTTTCATGTTGTTCCTTGAATATTGTTCCTTGAATAGTTTCTTGACATAGGCCACATAACAAGATGGATCTTGTGAAAAAACTATGCTTCTCTTTTTGGATACTTCTTCACTTTCTTCTTGCTTTGAATCTTCCCTGAAAAAAGACAAGAATAATCAGCACATCAACTTAAATGCCAGTCTCAAAGTCAGAGTTATACAGAACACAACTTACCGAGCTTGTTCTTGTCGTCTAAACACGATCCATGTTGAATCCCACAACAACTGGGTCCAAACAGTGTAACGTGGAAAGCCATGTCTATCCCTTGTCTGAAAATGAGAATGTCACCAATTTGTAGATCATGTGCGAGAGCAAACTCTTTCCAACCATCAGTGAGTCTCCGGCCATTTTCTATCTTCACTTTCCAGATTATCTCCGACACGTCTGATCTCAGCTTCGCCATAGTCTTGTGCTCACTTCTTCCTTCTATATGCTTGGAGAAGAAGGCTATAGGAATTTTATGAGGCAACATGCAGATACAAAACCAGAACCATCTTTCTAAATTAGCTTCTCAAATAGACAGAGAAAGATATAAAAGAAGGGAGAGAGATTGAGTACCAAGTGGCTGTGGAAGCCCGAAAGAAGAGGCTTGAAGAAATGTTGATTCGCCATATCCTCGAAGTTTCTAAATCTCTTACCCTCTACTCTGCAATTTCAATGGTGGAAAGAGTGTAATAAACATCTCATTTCTCCAAGCTCAAGAGAACTTTTAGTGAATTCTTCACTTTCAAACTGATCAAAAGAGGTGGAACTATTAATTATCAGAGACTTTTGCTATAGTTACTTTTGACTTGACTATAGCAGACAAAAAGGATTCTACTAATCTCACCTTGTAATGAGGAATCAATAGGTGATGATTACATGAACACGAAGAAGGAACTGGCTGGCCTCTTTGGTTTGTTTGGATCCTTAGCAGCTGCTTTACTACGGCATGATCCTTTAGCCGGCTTCTTGGTCACATAGAGCCTATCACCATACAAAATTTGCAGTAACAAACTCATCAGAAAACGATATGAACACCAATCTAAAATCCAGCGAAAAAATCATAAGTCAATATGGCTGAAACTTACTTGGAGCTCCTGGTTTCAGTCTTCAGCCTACAAAAAAGTCATCTCACAGGTAACAAGTGTTATAATGCATTCACAAGTTCGAAAACAAAGACATAAGCAACAAGGAACATTATAAAAAATGCATCATCAAATCAATAAATCTCATACCACTTTGGTAAAGAGCAAGGAGATTGACAAATGTTGTGAGGATAGTATTTCGTTATTTTACCAAAGCAACTTGCGCAAGAGCTTCACAAGCAAGCTGTTACAAAGGAACATTTAGAATATTAGTTTCGACTAAAAGCCATATAGTGTTGTAGAAACTAGTTGGTAAGGATTATGCACCATTACATCAAATCAGGACAGAAATCCTTAAAATTGTAAAAGAAGAGCAAATACTTGGGTTATGTACCTCGTGACAAACTTCTGGACCATCTTCCTTCATCGACACCATTCTTTAACATCCTGTATGTATGATTTTTTTTATGAGCAATGACGCAGCATCTAAAAAAAGAGCAATCGTATGGAAAGAGAAGGAACCCGACTCATGCTTCTTTGTCTTCAAAGGGATGTCACCAAAAGCACGAGATACAGCTATGTCAAGAAATCGAACCATTTTATCATGAACCACCGCACCGAGCACGAGAAGAAAGACCACCACCGCAACGAGCACGAGAGCAAGAGGCTGGCTAATTCCACCGGGAGCTCCCAATTTGGCGACTCACCGCTCGGGACAAACTCGGAAGAGAAGCTGCGGTGGATGACCGCGTGCTTCACCGAGGATGAGACCGGACAAGCAGAGATGAAAATTTACAGAGATGGAATCTAGGGTTTCTCGAGAGGAATCTGAGGGAGAGAACTAACGAAACGAAAGTGCAGGTGGTGGGTGACACAGTCGAGGAGTTAATGAGAAAATCGAAAGTGAAATTGATTGAAGAACAAAAAAGCTTGAGAAGAAGAAAGGAAAGAGACGGCGTGGAGAGGAGAAGAATTAGTTTTTTTTTTTTTTTTTCACAAAGAAGAATTAGTTAGGGTATTGTATTTTTTGTTTGTGAGATTATGAGTTTGTCAAATGTGAAAAAAGACTTAAGACAAAAAAATCACCCCAAAACTTTTTATTTTGGTGCCAAAGTGATTTTTTCACTAGATTTTTGGCGGACATAAGTGTTACACGTATAAAAATTGGGATTTTGTCTTCCCGCTTAGTAAAAATCCGTACATAGCATTAATTGAATGCTATAATAGAGTTGATATTTCAACTTGTCACTTTTAACAGCAGTTTGTGAATTCGTGCTATCGTGATCTGCTATCAATACATAGATTTCTTGTAGTGAGACTTCCTACTACACTCTTGTGGGACAGCATATGTTCTATGGTCTTCCACATGAGCATCCTATGGACCATATTGAAAGGTTCGAGGATATGGTTACATGAATGAAGCACAAAGGAGTGAGATACGACTTCATGCACTGCAAGCTTTTTCCACACTCTCTTGGTGGGGAAGATGCAAACTGGCTGAAGCAGATCCACCAGGTACTCTTACTACTTGGGATGCTACTAAGAAGAAGTTCCTTCAAAACTTCTATGATGATGCTAGATCTTATCAGCTGAGAGAAGACATTCTCAGTTCAAACATGGAGCTATAAAAGCTCTAAAGGTTGCTTGAATACATTTTAAGATGTATCAGCGTGATTGTCCACATCATGGTTTCTCTGAGGTTCACCTGCTGGGCATTTTCTTCAGAGGTATAGATTGGTGGTATCAGATGACGTTGGATGCTTTCAGCAATGAAAATTTAAACACAAAGTCCCCAGAGCAAGCTAAGGAGCTCATTGAGAACTTGGAGACTAGCAATAGCACCAAGAATGCTGATCTAGAGAGGAAGCGATCAGGTGAAAATGTGCATGAAACTCAGATCGCAGGTATGAAGAAACAGATTGATTTTGTTCACAACATTCTAGTCGCGAAGAAGCAAGCCAACTTTACTGCAGATGTAGAGACTTTTGAACCAGTTGATGAGCCAGAGAATGTCAACTACATAGATGGGACTGGTTATTAAGGTCAGATATATGGAAATCAGCAAGGACATACTTCTGGATACCCTCCAAAGCCTGCATTTCATATACCTTTCCAGCATAATAGATCATTCTCCAGAGACTATGGTTCTTCATCCTATCAGACTCCTCCTCCACCGAATGAGCAGTCTGATAAGATGATGGCTATGTTTGAATAGTTTTTGGAAGGTCAGCAGAAGAGTACAGTGAACTTCAATGGAAAGATCGATGCTCTGTACCTGGATTTGAATGGGAAGATTGAATCTCTGAGCACTTATAGTAAGAAGCTAGATGTTCAGGTTCAACAAACTGCTGAACATGTGCAAAAGAAAAATGGATCGGGAAGGACTGAGCAGAATCAGAACCAGTACATCAATGATGTCCTTATGGAGAGGAAATTCTAGCTGAGACATGAGCCAAATCCAATTACACAAGCTTCTGTTGACGCTGAATTATCTCTATCGGCCTGTAGCATCGATCGACACGTCATTGGTGTCGATCGATGCATCACCTCCCTGAACGATTCTTCGAGTTTAGACGGAGTTTTTAAAGATAGAGTCACAACCTTGGTCGACGCAGAAGACTTGATGCATGCCAGCATCGACCGACACACATCTTGTGTCGGTCAACACACATCTTGTGTCGGTCAACACACCTGACGCGAAGGAGAAATGTGCTTTTGAGAAGCTAGCATCGACCGACGTTCACTATGCATCGGTCGACACTCATCCTAGATGAGTGAAGGAACTTGCAAAAGTTCCACATCAAGTCTATAAGCCTCCTATACCATTTACGAGAGATCCTAAGAGGTCCAATTATGAGTTGGATGAAGCTAAAAGCATGGCAGTAATGGATAAGAAGCTTGATGAGATCCCACTAGTTGATGCCTTGAAGAAACACTCTTCTCTGCAGAGATATGTGAAGAAGATGATCTCCACGGATTGAGATTTGAAAGAAGGGTTGGTGATGGTTCCTAAACAGGTAAGTGAAGTGTTACAGAGCCAGATTCCAGAGAAGCTTCCAGACCCATGAGTCTTTGTGCTAGACTGTTCTATCTTCAAGGACACCTTCAAGCGTTTCGGTGTGATTTAGGATCTGGAGTGAATCTCATGCCATACTATGTGGCTGTAAGATTTCAATTGATGGATTTCCAGTCTACTAGGATCTCTCTAATCTTATCTGATCGATCGAAGAGGTTTCCAGAAGGAGTTCTAGAGGATATTCCCATCAGAGTTGGAAACTACTTGATTCCAACGGATTTTATGCTGCTGAAGTATGAGATTGAATCGGATGATCATTTTCTACTTGGTAGATCCTTCTTAGCTACAGCTGGAGCAGTGATTGATGTGACACGTGGTCTGATTGATATTCATCTGGGAGATAAGCCTTTGTAGTTCATGATGGATAAGATGCAGAGATCCACCATTGATGGACAAAGCTTCACTATCGAGGTGGAGCCAAAGATGTAGATTGGTGAGACTAAAGTGTTTGATACTAGAGAGGAGAAGATGGTGGTTCATCCTGAGCCTACTCTAACATATTCAGAACCTGCAACTGCTCATAAGCAGAAAGCTCCAGACATCTCACCTCCAAAAATGCAAAGGTACGCATCCTCTCGACTTAAACCTCCTAACCATATTGTTGTGACAGCAGGGAAACACAGTATCCCACCCACGCTACGCTATGTTCTATTCCTCGTAGAGCTCATGAAACTATTGCTTATACACCACCTTGGATAAAGACATTCATAGAAGTACTCATTGCCTCTATTGAAACCCCCATGAGCATGATCTCTTAACCATAGTCAAGCTAATTGACTAAAAACAAGCGCTTGGTGGGAAGCAACCTACTGGTGAGTCTGTTTTACTTTATTTTTTTGTTTTGGTTTTTGGTCGCTTTGATTTTTCTTGATTTGGTGTGTTCAGGGCGTGAGAACATGTCAGTATGAGTAGCATCGATCGACGCGATCTTGTGAGTCGGTCGATGCAGGGTCGAAAGGAGAATTGTGTGCAAAAAGCTGTAAGTTCCTCGACCCCAAAATTTCGGGAAAAACCAATCCGATATTAACAAACCCGAAATGCGTCGACCGATGCGGTCATGTTCATCGGTCGATGTATGTCCACGACATGTAAGTGTTATGCATTTTCAGACTCTGTTCACTTTGATTATTTTTCTCCTGAGCTTAAGCTTCTATAACACTTGGGACAGTGTTGTTTAAGTGTGGGGGAGGTAGTTACTGACACACCGTTTTCTGTTTTATTAGAGTCAGTTGAGTTGTTTTATTGAGTCAGGCCTTGAGTAAGAAACAAGGACTTTTTGAGAAAATCACCACATTCGCAGAAACTTAAGTGACCCTTGGACAGACTTGCAGCATATCTTTTACTGTTAGAAAACCACACACAGATCAACCTACTAAGGACACCCATATCACTTGAGGTATTCAGAGGATCCATTATTGAGTTCACCCCTAACTTGACTTACTTTTTCTTACCCAGGGGCTTGATATACTTTGGACCGGATTCCTCTGTCAGACATGAAAGTCTTGTAAATCTGTTTGAGTTTGGTTCCCTTCTCCATTCCCTTCAAGCCAAAAAAGAGAGAGAAATAAACGGCGGATAAGCTAGTAGCTTCGAAGTGATCACGGAAGTGGTAGAGACCCTATTACCTCATGTGCTTCATGGACTTTTTCCAAAGCAATACCCCAATAAAAGGGAAGATCAGCTGATAAAAAAATGATACCCAAAGGGGAAAAATCAGCTGATGAAGTGAGAAAGGGGGGAAGAAAGGAACCAGAAGTTTGAAGGAATGTTTAGATGAATCCTGATTCAATTCTCTGATTCAGATTATCCTAAACATGCGGATCTAGGTTCTCTTGAATAGAAACAAATGATGATCTCACCTTTTACCTGTTTTGTGCAGCGGAAAGGGAGAACAGGTCAGAGATCAGAGAGCCACCGAGAGGTAACTCCTCCAGAGGTTCACACACGCACACCGAGCAGGAAGAGGCTGCTAGACCAGGAGGAAATCGGCGCAGAGAGAGAGAGGAGGCTCGCGGCTAGGGCTTATTTTCGACCTGAACTCGTCTTAAGTTTATATAACTCGTTCAGTTCGTTTTGGGCCATTTGGCCCAAAGGCCAATTAACTCCGAGGCGTTCGCGCACTGTGTCGATCGACACTCCTTGTGTATCGATCGACACACAGTGGCCAAACCCAATTATTCTCTCTAAGTACAGTAAATGCCTAGCACTTTTACCGTACTTCTGCTACACCGTTCCTACACATTTTCCTGTTAGCTTAGGCGTGTGACCCATATGGGATCATATAATAAAGGCAATAAGTCCAAGACTTATAGATCATGAGCGGACTCTAGCAAGCCATCATGACCCCCAGTATTATATGACTTATGTCTGATCATTGACATACTCTTACTTTCTAGAGACAGTACCGAGATTACTGGACACAATTCCAACAATCTCCCACTTGTACTGGAATCTCTGTATTCATAATCCTTTTGTCACAATATCTCGATTAGTCATAAGGCAAGATTGGTGTCATCCTTATAAAGCCTAATCTTGTTCATCGGACTCTGATTCGATACTGACAATCCAAACGACTCGGGACAGTCCGTTTGAGCATGGCCATGCATTTTCCAGTATTCAAATCTCCGATTGGCCTAGAGATATTCACTCCATTTATATTGGAGGGACAAATCCCGTCTTGTTCCATCACTGTAAACTACTCATTTCATAATACACCCAAACAAGGTCCTTATAACTATCGCAGAACGACAGCGTTAGACAATGATCAAAGTGCATCAGTCCATGTGCAGTCACATGCATGCGAACTCAGGTCTAAGGACTATACTCTATAGTCGTAGTAAGAATCTCTTATGACACAGATATAAATATCCTGAAGAGTTCTTATAAGCGGGTCTTGTCCGGTCGTATGTTCCCAAACATACACCTATGTACTGACTTTGATGCCGCGCATCTATGACACACTGAGACTTTGTCATAAGTCACGTACCAATCCAGTCTCACACGGTTGTTGGTGTTCCAATTTCAACAACCTTCGACTAGGGACAAGATGATATAAAACATTTATCAAATATAGGGTCTCATGATCAAGCTAAATGACTTCGATGACTCAAGATCAAGTCATTTACTTCGATGACCTATAACATGGTTTATATCACTTTGGAACGATTATTTCATCACAGTTAAAATAATCTTGAAATAATAATTTCATTAAACATCTTAAATGTTATTTCAAGAACATATCCAATAACTAAATAAAGCCCTTTAATAACTCCCACTGAAATTGAGACTTTATCTTAATTTCACTTATCCTACAGCAACAGTCCGCGACTCGTGCTTAGGCCTAAGGAGTGGCTTCGTTAATAGATTAGCAACGTTCTCATTCGTTGAAACTTGCTGATCTACTTAACATCTCTGTCATTTATCTCACGGAATAGGTTATACCTATCCTCAAGGTGTTTGGACATCTGATGTGCAGCTAGTCTCATCTATGCTGGAAATCACATCAAGTTCAGTGACGAACTCTTCTTTCCAAACAACCTCTTTCGCCACTTCCCAAGTTGCGAAATGTTCAGCTTAAGTCATGGAGTCAGCAACAGTGCCTTGCACCGCCAGATAGACACAAGATATAACCGGACTGTGATCGGAAATCATCTTTGTCTATTGGAAAATTGCCTTTCAGACTCTACCGACTCGTAGCACCTCACTTTCTCTGTAACTCAAGAATTTATCCTTAGTATTCCTCAAATACTTTAGGATATTCTTTACGGCAATCCAGTGTTTCTTTGCTGGATTTGACTGGTCTTTACTTGTCTTGCTTAACATTAAAGCAACATCAAACAAGTACGTTTCATGGCATACATGATAGATCCAATTGCCGACGCATATGGAATCTTATCCATGCATTTAAGCTCAGCAGTTATCGTAGGATACTGTATCTTGCTTAACTTAATGCCATGTGACATTGGCATAAAACCCTTCTTGGATTGCTCAAAACGTGTAGGACTTTGTCAATTTAAGAATCCTGACTTTGTCCTACCAGCTCTTTTGGATCTCTATCTTTAGATCCAAAATCCAAGAACTACGTGGCTTTACCCATGTCAATCATTAAACCAACTCCCAAGCTAGTCCTTTACCGACTACAGCGTTGGGACGTTATATCCGAGAATCAGTATGTCATCGACATACACTTTGAGAAATGCAATATCGCTCCCACTAATCTATTAGTAAACACACAGTTCCGCTTCGTTCCTGTTCAAGTCAAAACCTTGACTACTTCAACAGAACGAAGATTCCAACTCCGATATGTTTGCTTCCATCCATGAATGGATCGATGAAGCCAACTTACACAAAATGTAATTCTTCGGAGTCTGGGCTCACTTTCGCTTCCTAGGATTTCGCAGATTCGTCGCTTTCAATGATCATCAGATCATGCGAACATTCAATGATCATCAGGCTGAACTAATGACGAGAATTCACTCTCGGATTAGTGACTGATTCTTTCATATCTGCGAACTTCAGGCTCCACAGGTGTAGATTCTACAGAAATCTGTAAATCCTTCCGCTGCTCTCCCTCAATAGGTTAAGCAGCCTCCTGTATTTCTCGAATTTCTTCGAGTTGTACTTTTACTCCCACTGTTCTTCTTGGAAAGTAACTTCCCTTCTTAGAAAACAGAATGGTCGTAAAAGTACTTTTTACTCCCACTGTTCTTCTTGGAAAGTAATTTCCCTTCTTAGAAAACAGAATGGTCGTAAAAGTACCGAGCCTTGGTTTCCCTAAGAAAACTTCGAGTTATACTTTTACTCCCACTGTTCTTCTTGGAAAATAACTTCCCTTCTTAGAAAACAGATTGTACGTAAAAGTAACAAGCCTTAGTTTCTCTAGGACAACCAGCGAAGTAGCACAACTACAAATACTCAGTAAAGACAAATTTGGATCGATTCCAATCCACATTAACGTGGTGTCTTTCAACTGATATTTGTGGAACTATTTCAGCGTAAACTTAGATATTTTAGAGCGTTATTCTTAAATAATATCATGGAAGATTCGTGTGACTCATCTTTAATCATTTCTAATAAGATCTGATTCTTTCTCACAGAAACACCTTCAGGTTTTCAGGAGAAATGAGCTGTGAAACGATTTCACACTCATTAAGATGATCACACAATCAATGACTTAAGTATTCTCACTCGTGATTTAATCCAGAGTCTTAATACTTTTGTCATTCAGATCCTATACTTCATTCTGGAACTCTTTCGACCATGTCAAAGAATTCCGACTTGTGTCTCATCAAATGAACACAGTCACACTCACTGAAGTAATCAGTAGAGACAATGAAGTACTGGAAATTTTCTCTGGCATGACTGCTCATTGGGCCACATACATCAGTATGTTCCAGGTCCAATAAGCCTTTGGGCCTTTCTCTAGCTCGGCTAAGATAGGCCCTTTCCCTTTTGGTCCAGTAAACAGAATTCAAGTCTCATAAGATATCTTATCAAATGAGCCCAACAGTCCATAACTATGGGATTTCTGAATCCGACTTACTCTATGTGACCAAGACTTTTATGCCAAGAAAAATCAGGTTTAATTCATTAGATTTAAACCAATTCGGTATTTATGTTACATTTAGGCACTCTTTGGTTTAAGATATAAAACCCATTCCATGAATAGGGTGCTACAATTAATATTTCATTAAGATCAAAAGAACAAAACTTGTCTTTTATCAAAATGAAAAACATTCAAATTCTTACAAGAAAATGAAAGACAATTCTGCTTAAAGCAGGTACATTGTAGCAATTACTTAATACAAAACCAAGCCTAAAAGGGATCTATAAGTGAAAACCCTACGGCTGAGGCAGCATCCCAAGCTCCTTCCAGACATGTAGTTTCACTTGCCCTTCCTTCAGCGTTCTACTGTTGCTTAGGCTCTGCATATTATCACAAATATCAGTGCCACAACCAGTATCCAATACCTTTAAGGACGTTCTACTGTTGCTTAGGCTCTGCATATTATCACAAATATCAGTGCCACAACCAGTATTCAATACCTTTAAGGTAGAACTTGAAGTAATAACATGAATACCTGAGGAAGTAGTCTCATACATCAACTTCAATTCCTCATCATCTTCCATGAATTTAATGCAATTTCTCTTCCAATGCCCTGTCTCCTTACAGTAGCAGCACTTACCAACGCAAGAGGTATCTGACTCGGGCTCAGAAGACACACGCTTGCCATGATTCAAAATCTGGACAACTTTGTCTTCACCCTTGTCAGCAGTAAACCTACCCTTCTCATTCATGAGATTGTACAGGGTACTCTTCACGTTTGGCTCAACTGTCTTGAGCATATCATGCAGTTCAGTCAGCGTCTTCGTTAAGCCTTTCTTGATATAGTTCCTTCTGAACTTATCATAGCTTGACGGCAGTGACTGCAGAATGATCTCAGTTGCCAACTCTTGGCTAACTGGATAATCCAGTTTCCTCAGGTTATCAATGTAACCCATCATTTTACTGACATGAGGACTCACTGGATTATCATTTGGTAGCTTGCAGCTAGTGAGAGACTTAACCAACCGGTATCTCTCCACTCTTATCTGCTCCTGAAATTTCAATTTCAGGCTGCTGATCATCTCTATTGGCGACTCCATGTTCTCATATTGCTTCTGCAAGTCTGAGTCCATGGTAGCCAATATCAGACCACGCACATCTACCGCATCATTATAATGCTTATTCCAAGCATCATATACTGCATGAGAAGCATTGGACCCGATCCTCACGGGGAGAGCTCTCTCAAGGACATAGTCCTTTCTCTCCTGTCTGAGGACTAGCCTCAGGTTCCGCGACCAAGTCAAGAAATTTGATCCGTTCAGCTTGTCCATCTTAAGGACAGACCGAATCGAGAAAGTGTTTTGATTGTTTGTGCTAGTCATAACTGAAATATAAGATAAAAGGATTTTAGTTAATATGTTCAATATGATTAATCTCGTATTAAATTTAATATGATTAATCACGCATTATATTCAATAACATCAGTTACCCTCAATAGAATATAATGATTCCAAGATCCACATATAACTAAGATTAAAGTGGGCCACTGGCCGTCACCCAATATTAGCTTATATCGGTAAGCCCTATTTCGGCCAATTATATCCGTGATATAACTCTTGGTTGTGAATCTGGGCCCGAGGCCCAATCCACTCTGATGTCTCAAGGCCCGGGACTCCCGATGGCCCAGTCAAGAAAACCAGACTATACAGTCATGTAATCATTAATGTCTGGGACTCCCAATGACATTTATGAATCACAAACCGTCTTATCCACGCAAAAGCAGACACCCTCACACTGTAAGGCCATGAATACAATTGAATGGGCTTCGACAGCTGACATAGAATGGACAAGACATCCAACGCTTGATATTATTTGAGGTTCGTAGGTTTATTTAAAAAAAAATCATTCCCAAAATAGAAGATTACTATTTCGGGAAACTTTCCATTTTTGGAAACCTACTATTTTTGGAAACTTTCTAAAATTGGAAACTTTCTAAAAACGGAAACTTTCTAACTTTAGAAATTTCTTTAAAATCCAAAACCCGCAAATCCAGAAACTTCTAATTTAAGAAACTTTCTAATTTCAAAATTTCGGAAACTTTAATTTAAAATCGACTTTATAATTCTATAAAATAAATTTTAAATTATTCTGAAGAAAGACTCAAATAATTGGCCCAATTGTTTTAACTTCTTGGCCCGAGGCCCAAGAATTGGTCCATGTCCAAGACATGACCCAATTGTCCAATTAAATGACATAACCGGTCTGGTTCATTAAAATTGGTCTAACCAAATTTTAATTACTACGATGACCACAATTGTCAACCGGTTATTTACTAAACCGGATTTTCTCAATTTATTTGGTCCAACCAAATCAAATTAGAAAATCCTGGTTTAGGCACTAAATCCAATAATTCTTTCGACATTGGATTTCTTGTCCCGGTTTAACCAGACTTAATAAAATTATTAAATCTGTTTATTAAACCAGGACGAATTAATTTTAATCAAAATTAAACCGAGCCTTAAACCAGCCATGTCGATCGATGAACCAACCGTGTCGATCGATCCATCAACCGCATCGGTCGATGCTCTCAGCATCGATCCTGCATCGATCGTGCATCGATCCTGTATCGATCGATGCTCTCACGCATGCACGGAACCGAGCCAAAACCCTAACCGTGTCGATCGATGTGCACCAACCGCATCGGTCGATGCACCAATATCGAACCTGCATCGATCCTGCATCGATCGATGCTTTCACGCGTTAACAGGGTTAGCCGATAGACTGTATCGACCGATCCATGCGATCGTATCGATCGATCCATGCGATCGCAGTCGATACTGACTTATGAAAATCGCATTCCACCAAATCAATATAGCTTGGTTTCTGCGATTTTAGGTGTGTTTAGGTTTCAATTCTTGTTACTTAAGTGTCTTCTCTTATCAGTAGTTGATTCAAAACACTTTTAAACAAGAAAACAATCCTAAACTTGAATCTAAACAAGAAAAACCAGAACCAATGGCTCTGATTCCACTCGGGGAATGTTTAGATGAATCCTGATTCAATTCTCTGATTCAGATTATCCTAAACATGCGGATCTAGGTTCTCTTGAATAGAAACAAATGATGATCTCACCTTTTACCTGTTTTGTGCAGCGGAAAGGGAGAACAGGTCAGAGATCAGAGAGCCACCGAGAGGTAACTCCTCCAGAGGTTCACACACGCACACCGAGCAGGAAGAGGCTGCTAGACCAGGAGGAAATCGGCGCAGAGAGAGAGAGGAGGCTCGCGGCTAGGGCTTATTTTCGACCTGAACTCGTCTTAAGTTTATATAACTCGTTCAGTTCGTTTTGGGCCATTTGGCCCAAAGGCCAATTAACTCCGAGGCGTTCGCGCACTGTGTCGATCGACACTCCTTGTGTATCGATCGACACACAGTGGCCAAACCCAATTATTCTCTCTAAGTACAGTAAATGCCTAGCACTTTTACCGTACTTCTGCTACACCGTTCCTACACATTTTCCTATTAGCTTAGGCGTGTGACCCATATGGAATCATATAATAAAGGCAATAAGTCCAAGACTTATAGATCATGAGCGGACTCTAGCAAGCCATCATGACCCCCAGTATTATATGACTTATGTCTGATCATTGACATACTCTTACTTTCTAGAGACAGTACCGAGATTACTGGACACAATTCCAACAAAGTTCACAATCTTGTGATCATGTATTGACTGAGTAAGAGTCCATGTGTCTTCTGATCGATACTTCCTTGGTGAGACAACACTTACTTGATTATATAGGTCAGTTTGGTGAATTTGAATGCTCTGAATTTGATTGTGGAGTTTACTTGGGACATTTGTTAAGTGTGGGAGAAGTACATTGTGGTCTTGATTTATGCACCTTTGTTTTCATGTGGCTTACTAAAGGGATGTGAGTGTGGTGCTCTGACGATGAAATGAGTGTCTGAGGTTTTCAAACTTCTTCTCCTGATCTTGATTTTCTATTTTCATTTTACTTCATGGAATGTGTCCAAAGTAATACCCCAATAAAAGGGAAGAGCAGCTGATACAAAAATGATACTCAAAGGGGAAACATCAGATGCTGAAGTGAGAAAAATGAGAAGAAATGAACCAGAAGTTGACAGTTTTGAGATCAGGTACTGACTAAATATGAGTCTATGTGTCCTATGATCGATACTTCATGGGTGAGACAACACTTAATTGATTACAGAGGTCAGTATGGTGAATTTGAATGCTCTGAATTTGATTGTGAAGTTTACTTGGGACACTTGCTAAGTGTGGAGGAGGTACATTGTGGTCTTGATTTATGAAGATTTGTTTTCATGTGACTTACTAAAGGCAATGTGAGTGTAATTCTCTGACGATGAAAGTAGTTTCTGAAGTTTCCAAACTCCTTCTCCTAATCTTGGTTTTTATGTGCTTGAGGGCAAGCAAAGGAACAAAGTGGGGGATTTGATACATCATGGTTTTTATGGATTTTTATCATGATATAGGTTTTTGTTATTGAGTCTTTTACGTGTTTTGGAGTCTTTTAGAGTCTTTTACAAGTTTAAGTACATTTAGAGCTTAATTGGAGATTTTGGAAGCATTTGAAGCAATTCTGCACTATATAGAGATTTCACAGAGTTCACTGACTACGTCTACCTAGTGCGTCGACCTCTGCAAGAAGTGCATCGGTCGATGCACCCCCTGTTCTAGAATTCTGCGCGTGAAAATCTGCATTTTTGAAAATCTGCACTTTTGTCCAGAAGTTTTTCATATTTTCAAAAAGGCTCAATCGTGTTTTAGACTTTATATTAGAGTTTTAAGCCATTTTTTAGACTACGCTTTATTTTACATTCAAGTAGTATTAGAGAGAGAGAGAGAGAGAGAGAGATTTGGAGATTTTTGGGGCTGGTCAAATACTCAACACAGAGAAGATTTTGAACCCTTTTATTTATCCTGTTGATCTCTTTATGCTTTCATTTTCATATATGTTTTATGTTTCATTAATCATGTCTGAGTAGTTAACATGTTAAGTTTAGGTATTCTCATTAGAGATGTCATGGAATATTATGTTAATTGATCTATAGGATTCATAATTTCTAGTTCTTTGTCTATGTTGATCTTAATGCTTAATAAATTAGCTACTTACATTATTGATAAGGTTGATTCCGGCAACAAAAGTTGTTTAATTAGCTAGAAAGAACCTAGATGAGCAATTTATCTACTCACAAAGAAATTTGGCTTAAAGAAATTGTGAACGAATGAACTTGAGATTAATGCATGTTTAGAACTCTAGAACTCGCAACGAACGTTTCCTTGCTAAGTTGTTAGACATAGTTAAGATTCACAATGAAAGTTGGTCTGTTATATTTCTGTGATTCCAGTTCTAGGACCATTCTTAATTTGATCATGATTAATTGATTAGCTTATATTCCTGATTTCTGAGAACTCCATTGACCTGACGCTTTTCATGTTCTTACAACCAATCTATTTACTTTCTGCATTGCTTTATTGGTTTATTAAGTGTTCTTCTTGGCTTAATTAGACGCTTTATAATTTATCGTAAGATTTTTGAGTCTCTGTGGATTCGACCCCTATATACTACATTCACATTATGTGCACTTGCAGTGTAGCTCTAGGATAGTAAAACTCGAGAATATCACTATTGCGGTTCATAAAACCTAGGCGGATCAAGTCACATAAACCGCATAGTCAACAAAGGGTCGATCATGTGCAAGTCAAGGTCAGTAGTAGGACGGATGTGCGGTCGGGTCGCGGGCAAGTGCGAGTTGGTCGCATGGGTCGGGTCATGTGAGAACCGACCGATAAGTATGTGAGGATGTATTGGTGGTCGACGGACATCGACCACAGACAGTCTCGACCGCGGCTGAATTGGTTTGATGGAACCAACCACATCTAGACCGTACGCGTGGTCAGACTCGGTACAGCCATAGACGGTTGGCGACGGATCATGGATCACGGCACGGTTTGTGCCGGTGATCGGATCTCGATGCCGATCAGTCAGTGGACTTGGTTCGGTCTATGGAAGTTAGTGGTTTAGAGTTGGGAACAAAGATACATGTAAAACGATTTATAAATTGCTGGTTTACACACCCACGCACACACATATATATATATATACATATATAAGTCTTATTAGACTACTTACATATTAAGATATGCAGGACCTGAGGTTGATCGCAATAATGACCAAGCTTAGGCGCGCGGGACAAAGACTTAGGCGAACGGGTGGTGGAATAGACTGGTTAGAATAGGATCGAACAATACACTAGCCTATTGTGCAAACTTACGATTGTATCGATACCCTGGTTTTATTAATGGAATGCAAGATCTATTGCCTAGTTGTTATGCTTATTGTCTCTATTAATTGTGTTTGGAACTTATAACATGGAATATGACTTGTGAACATATAAGACTCTTAAAAATAGATTGTTTTGTTCGGGTCACTTAGTGACTGAAACGGGAACAACCTCCTTAGGCTTAGTAGCCGAGATGTGGTGTTTCAGTTGGTATCAGAGCGGAGTTGTTTCTAAGACTTTTGGGTTAGGGCATACACCACTCGTCCGAGTTTGGTTGTCTCGCGCTAGGTTATTTGGTTAGACTTGGAGGTTAACTGTTGGGAGAGAGCTAACTTGTTTAATCTTCAGGTTAAGAGAAGCAAATCTAGAACGAGTAAGAAGGATAAGGAGATGGCTGGTACCGGGCAAGGTAAAAAGGACCAGACCACTCCGAACACACCTGGACTAACCGACTTGTGGTTTTCCAGACGGGCACATAGCCTATGGTTCTCCTTATACACGTTGGGACTGGGTTCTTGGACCCGGATGTCCGAAAAAGGAAGGAACACGAGGACATGGGCAAATCCTCACATGCGGCTCACACCGAGACCAGAAATATGGGAGATGGTGTTATGGGTGGCGGTGACCACCCGACCGCGGTTCCAAACGCCAGAGAGATGTGGACCATACTGAAGACGGTCATGAACCAACTGGAAATTTTAACCCGGAACGTCATCTTGGTAGAGAAACCGACGAGTGATGAGACCAGGATACGTGTCATAATTCTGGTTGCCAACGATCAAGAGGGTTGATATAGATCCACTGCCCCCAGGGCAGGCCAAAAGGTGGACAATCTGAATATCTTGTGACACTCGCTAATCTCGGGACAAAGCACTTTAAGGGAAGTGCATAACCAATTGAGGAAAACGAGTGGAAGATCCGGTTGGTCTGGAACTTCTGCTCTACTCGTTGTCCAGAAGATTACAAGAAGTACATTGTGGTCCACTTCCTTAAGGGGGACGCGCATAACTGGTGGCTTGCAGTGTACATGCGCACATGGGGACGCATTGAGACCTTTACAAACTTTGAGACTGAGCTCAACCGGAAGTACTTTCCAGTAGACGCACGGGACCGGATGGAGGGTCAATATTTGGACTTGGTTTAGGGTTGCAAGACCGTGCGAGAGTATGAGGCAGAGTTCAATTGGCTCAGGCGCTATGTGGGACGGGAGCTTGAGGACGAACCAACATAGGTACGTCATTTCCTCTGTAGGCTGCAGGTTGAACTTCGTACCCATTGCTCAGTTTGTACCTTTAGCTTTGTTCCGAGTTGGTCAAAAAGGCTTCCACAGTGGTAGGCAAATATTGCCGAGGAGAACCGGATGAGGGCACAGTCACGAAAGAAGATGGTTGGCCGAACCGGGAGGGACCTAAAGAGGAAATGGGATCAAGTGAGTGGTGATCGCCAGACCTCTGTAAACCGCACCGAGTGTACCACTTGCAGAAAATATCACTCTGGGGAGTTTTGGAAGGCAAGAAGAGTATGTGCAAAGTGCGGAAGTAAGGACCATGGGATCCGAGGCTGTCCACAAGACAAAGGGTAAGAGAAGGTGACGAGTGGAAATGCAGACTGGACAAGGTGTAAACCAGGACACCACGGGTTACGAACTAGTGAAGGACTCTAGCGTGGCTGGTATCTTCAATGTGATCATTGGTACGTCCCTAAGCTTATATTTTGTCAAATTTGTGTGGGATTGCATTGGGGAAAAGGGTTAGGTACTTAGCATTTTAGTTGAATGTGTAGGGACTATAACCATTGGTGGTGTTGAGTGATAGGTTCTAAGTTTTACCCTATTCTAAACTGCAAGTGAACAGCAATGTCAAAGTAGTATATAGGGCTATCGAATCCACATGGACACTTGGTCTCAATAGAAACAGAAACGTAGAGATTAATACTAGAAATAAGCAGATGGTGAAGTAAATAAATTGCGAAGCAAGAAAGTAAACAGTAGCAGAGATTAACGGTTGTGAAGCAATAAACTAAAAGCGTCAAGCCTAGGGTATTCTCAGGAAATCAGACAAGCAGACAGTTCATTCAGAAAGGATCTAATTAAGCACAGTTCTAGAACTCAAAACACAGATATAGAATTAACCAAATTCCTTTGCGATAATTCTCTAAGTCTAAGTGCAGCAAACCAAAATTTCGTTTGCGAGAACTAACAGATTAAACTAGCATTAATCCCAAGTTTGATATGTTCACAATTATCCTAAACCAAACTTCCGTTTGCGCAAAGTTTAATTGCCCAATTTAATTAGTTCAGATTCCTAAACCCCACTTCCGTGACGTATTTAGCAACCTATGATCTAGATTCTAATTGATCAGGTTAGAACTAGCTTTAAGCACAATTAAATTGAAGAACAGATATAGTTTGAATCCTTAACTGAAATTGAACAAGTCTAGCAAGTCATGAAATCCTATGTGAGAAACCCTAAACTCAACTATGGATCTACTCAGACATGATTAATGAAAACATAATCAAAGAAATAATAGATTGCATATAAGAAATTAAATAGATAAAGGGGTTCGAAATCTTCTCCAAAATAAGTGAATGCAGGAAATAGATCAGCCCCAAAAGCTCTAGAAATCTCTTAGCTATTAGTATCAAAGCGTAGGTAAAATAAACACCAAAAACTAGTATATATAGGTATAATCTCGGATGGGGCTTCTGTGTAAATACTGGAACTATCTTGGGCTTCTTTGCAAATCTTCATATCTTCATTAAACCGACGTGTACGGCCCATCTCGCTAGTGTGTCGACCGATGCACAAGGTGTGTCGGTCGATGCATGATTAATAAATCGGACAGTGACTTAAGCTCTCGGCCAAAACGTCCCAAAAGTCCCAAAATGCTCCAAATATCTCCAATTAGCTCCAAACTTGATTAAACCTGTAAAAGACTCTAAACGAATACAAAAGACACTAAAAACACAACTATATCATGGTCTAAACTGGGTAAAAACCATGATATATCAACTCCCCCACACTTAGCCTTTGCTTGCCCTCAAGCAAAACATAGAACTAAAACATGGTGAAGAGGTTTGAAAACTCTTCAGAAACTCATTTCATCCTAGAAGCTACAATACTCAGATTCCCCTTAGTAAACCACTGCAAAAATCAATCACAGGATATCAAGACCACAATGTACTTCCCCCACACTTAGCAACTGTCCTAGGTAAACTCCACAATCACATTCAAGCATTCAAATTCTCCCTACTGACTTCTGCAAGTATTTAAGTGCGGTCTCACCTAAGGAGTATCGATCAAAGGGCACATGGATTCTTACCTTATCAGCTCTAGACCACCATACTATCTTTCTCTAGTCCCTTTCTTCTCTTTCCCTTCTTTAACAACTGATTTTTCCCCACTGGGTATCATTTTATTTTTTTTTATCAGTGTTCTTCCCGTTATGGGGTGTACTTTGGACACATTCCATGGATCACATGAGAGATAATAGTGTTTGCTACTATTCCCATGACCACTTCGGAGTTACTAACTCATCCTCAGTTTATTATTATTATTTTTTTTTACTTTATAGAAGGGGAGAAGGGAACTAAATAGGACAGGTTTACAGGCTGTGTCAGAACTAACAAGGGAATCCGACACAAAGTATACCAAGCCCATAGGTGAGAAATCTAAGTCAGTATTAAGGTTGAAGTCAGTAAAGGATCCTCTGATACCTGAAGTGATGTGGGTGTTCCCAGTAGGTTGATCTGTGATGGGGTTTTCTAACAGTCAGAGATAGATCCTGCAACTTCATCCCAATGGTTACTTAAGTTCCTGCAAGTCTTGTAAATCTTCTCAGAAAATCATAGTCTCTTACTTAAACAATTTTGACTCAATAAAACAAATTTTTTTTTGAAAAACGGACTGACTCTTAAGAAAACAGAAAACAAAAGTCAGTAGCACCTCCCCCACACTTAAGACACACTGTCCCCAGTAGTGTCCAGCGAAGGATCGGTAAAAGGAAAATAAAAATTGAAAAGGTGAAATTATGTCTGTCGGGTTACCTCTGTCGCTGAGCATCGATCGTTGCACTGAGTGCATCGACCGTTACTTGGCGATTTTCGTGTATAGTCGATCGTTTCTCAGGACCGCAACGATCGCTGCAATGCGATTCCTTTCGTGTTGTGACGATCGACACAGAAGTGCGTCGATCGTTGCACTGCGATTTATCCGAGACCTGCAAACATAAACTCACCAGAAACAAAAACAAACGTAAAATCCTAACAAAAACACCAAAAATTAAGTAGAAAAACACCAGTACCTAATGGTGGGTTGCCTCCCACCCAGCGCTTGTTTAAGGTCAATAGCTTGACTGGACGGATGGGAATTTTCAAGTGGAGGGTGCAGCATCCAGAGGCAAAATCTGACCCCTTGGAATCTCGGCCTTAGCCCAATAGTGTTTTACCCTCTGCCCATTAACAGCAAACTCATTACCTTCCTTGCCAATCAAAATGACAGCTCCATATGGACGCACTTCTTTGATCGTGTAGGGTCCAGACCATCTTGACTTCAGCTTGCCTGGAAACAAATGCTAGCGAGAATTGTACAACAGTACCTGATCGTTAGGCTTAAATCGTCTGGAGACAATCTTTTTGTCATGATAAGCCTTAGTCCTTTCCTTGTACAACTTTGAGTTCTCATAGGCAAAATGTCTAATCTCATCCAACTCATTGAGCTGTATCAATCTCCTCTCTGCAGCTGGTTTGAGGTCAAAGTTCATCTGTTTTACAGCCCATGCTGCCTTGTGCTCAAGTTCTACTGGCAGATGACATGCTTTCCCATACAGCAAATGGAATGGAGTGGTCCCTAATGGTGTTTTAAATGCAGTCCTGTAGGCCCATAAAGCATCATCAAGCTTAGCTGCCCAATCTTTCCTTGTCTTCCCAACTGTCTTCTCCAGGATCTCCTTGATTTGTCTGTTAGAAACCTCTACCTGTCCACTAGTCTGTGGGTGATAAGGAGTAGCAACTCGGTGATGCACTCCATGCTTCCTCAGGAGCTTCTCAAAAACCTTTTAATAAAGTGAGATCCTCCATCACTAATGACTATCCGAGGTACTCCAAATCTAGGGAATATGATGGATTTAAATAGCTTAATGACTACTGAAGAGTCATTGGTTGGACTAGCTATTGCTTCTACCCACTTAGAAACATAATCCACAGCAACTAATATGAATTTATTCCCATAAGATGAGGGAAACGGACCCATAAAGTCTATGCCCCAGCAATCAAAAACCTCAACCTCAAGAATGAAATTCTGAGGCATCTCATGCTTCCTGCTTATTTTCCCTCTCCTCTGGCAGGCATCACAATGAGAAATAAAGGAGTGAGTATCAGCGAACATTGTAGGCCACCAGAAACCTGCTTGCAAAACCTTAGACACAGTCTTAAATGTAGCAAAATGTTCTGCATAATCTGATCCGTGACAATGGAAAAGGATATCTGGAACCTCTGACTCAGCAACACATCTTCTATAAAGGCCATCTGAACAATGCTTATAGAGGTAAGGTTCATCCCAATAGTACCTCCTAAGTTCTCTGAAAAACCTCTTCTTTTCATATCCTTTCAGATTATCTGGTTCAGTCTCTGCAGCTAAATAATTGGCTATGTCTGCATACCATGGTCGATCATTTGCTGCGACAGCATTAATCTCGAACTCGTGCCTTCCAATACGTATTGTGAAAGTTTCTGCGTCTGTATCCGCGCTGCAACGATCGTCACAGTCGGATGTATCGATCGTCGCTGTCCCGATAGATGCATCGATCGATGCTGGCGTAGCATCGATCGACGCAACGCGATTAATCCGACAGTTCTGCAGATTTCTGTCCAAATCTGTCTCACAGATCGTCCCAACCATATTGTCGTTTTCTTCAGGCAAATAGTCATTAATTGGCACGTCCTCCTCAACTAGCATCCTCGAAAGATGGTCAGCAACTCCATTCTCAACCCCTTTCTTATCTCTCACTTCAATATCAAATTCCTGAAGCAACAGGATCCATCTCAACAATCTTGGCTTAGCATCCTTCTTCTGCATCAGATATTTCAAGGCTGAATGATCAGTGTGGACAATCACCTTGGAGCCAACAAGATAAGAGCGAAATTTCTCAAATGCAAAGACAACTGCAAGCAACTCCTTCTCTGTTGTGGCATAGTTTCTTTGTGCATCATCCACTGTCCTACTGGCATAATAGATAGCATGAAGCTTTCTATCTTTCTTTTGTCCAAGAACAGCTCCTACAGCATAATCACTTGCATCACACATTACTTCGAAAGGCAAATCCCAATCCGGTGGCTGAACTATGGGAGCACTCACTAATGCCTGCTTGATCTGTTCAAATGCAGTTTGACAATCTGCAGTGAACTCAAATTTGGTGTCCTTGCACAGCAAAGCAGTTAGTGGCCTAGCAATCCTACTAAAATCCTTGATGAACCGTCTATAGAAGCCAGCATGTCCAAGAAAGCTTCTAATAGACTTAACAGAATCAGGTGCCTGCAGGTTGGTCATCACCTCGATTTTAGCGCGGTCCACCTCTATTCCTGCTTCGGACACTTTATGTCCAAGCACAATGCCATCTCTGACCATGAAATGACACTTCTCCCAGTTAAGAACTAGGTGCTTCTCTTCACATCTTTTCAGAACCTTACACAGATTATCTAAACATTCATTGTAGGATGATCCATATACTGAGAAATCATCCATGAATACTTCCATAAAATCCTCAATCATATCTGTGAATATGGACATCATGCATCTCTGGAAAGTGGCTGGTGCATTGCAGAGTCCAAAAGGCATCCTACGGTAAGCAAAAGTCCCATATGGACAAGTAAAAGTGGTCTTTCCCTGATCCTCTGGATGGATGGGAATCTGAAAGAAACCTGAGTAGCCATCTAAAAAGCAGTAGTAAGGATGATTTGCTAACCTTTCGAGCATCTGATCAATAAAAGGTAGAGGAAAATGATCTTTCCTAGTAGCAGCATTAAGCTTCCTGTAGTCTATGCACATCCTGTGTCCTGTCACAGTCCTAGTAGGTAT
The DNA here is from genome assembly GCA_030180135.1 of Orychophragmus violaceus. Lineage (NCBI taxonomy): Eukaryota > Viridiplantae > Streptophyta > Magnoliopsida > Brassicales > Brassicaceae > Orychophragmus > Orychophragmus violaceus. The sequence goes on from CM058240.1 coordinate 38,637,096, forward strand.
CAGCTCGTTCTTCTCATTCTTTACGACTGTAACACCGCCCTTCTTTGGTACTACATGGACTGGACTTACCCAATCACTATCAGAGATAGGATATATAATTCCAGCGTCAAGGAGTTTCATAATCTCCTTTTTGACTACTTCCTGCAGATTAGGATTAAGTCTCCTCTGATGTTCGATTGATGTCTTGGACTCATCCTCAAGATGTATCCGGTGCATGCACAGCTCTGGTGAGATACCTGAAATATCATTAAGGGAATAGCCAAGAGCTTTGCGATGCTTGCGCAGCTTGCTTAGCAGTAAGGTGAGCTCTGCGTTGTTCAGGCTAGCATTAACAATCACTGGGTATGTTGAATTAGGTCCAAGAAAAGCGTACCTTAGTCCGGATGGAAGTTGTTTCAGATCTATTTTCGGAGCCTTTTCTTCTGCCCAGTCTCTGTCGTCTTGCAACGATCGATGCTTAGATGGTGTCGATCGTTGCAGTCCCGCGTCAGACACTTCTACTTGCATTGCAACCTCGACAGAATCCATCAATCTTGTATAGCACATCGCAGGCTCGTCCTGTAGGTATTCCAACTCCAAAATAGAACTCAGTAAAGCCCTCTCTAGTGGGTCCTCAGCATGTGATTGATGGAAGTACTCTGCAGCTAAATCACCCAATGTGTCCACATAAAAGGTTTGCCCGTCGATGGTTGGTCTCTTTACCAGTTTGTTCATGTCAAAACTCATCTTCAGATCTCCCACATTTAGAACTATTTTGCCTCCTTGACAGTCAATCATCGCACCAGCTGTTGCCAAGAAAGATCTGCCTAGAATCAATGGGTCTTTTGGCTCCTGTCCATATTGTAGAACCACAAAATCAGTTGGGATTACGCACTTGCCAACTGTTATAGGCACATCCTCTATTACTCCTTCGGGAATCCTGACTGATCTGTCTGCCAAAACCAGTGATATCCTAGTTGGTATAAAATCTGTCATCCCTAGTCTTTTAGCAACTGAAAGGGGCATCAGATTTACACTGGAGCCAAGATCACATAGCGACCTTTCGAACCTCTCCTTGTAGATAGCACAATCTAATACGAAGCTGCCTGGATCTTTTAATTTCTCTGGAATTCTGCCTTGAACCACTGCACTACATACTTCATTTAGCATCATTATACTTTCCTCGTCAGACCATTTACCAGAAATTGCATCCTTAAGGCATCTCTTCATCATGGGGGAAGTTTCAATGGAATCCAGCAGAGGTACTTCAACCTTTACCTTCTTTATGAACTCCTTCCACTTTGCATACTGCCTATCATTCTTAGCTTTTCTGGGGTTCTTGGGATAAGGTATCTTAGGCTTGTATACCCTTTCAGCCGACTGTTTTGGGTTTTCAGCACTCGAACTTTCTGCAGTCTCCTTGTGTCGATCGTTGCTCTTATCGCACCGATCGATGCTAGGCGACTTTGTGACGGCCTCCGGTTTCTTGATTTCGCTTGGCAACGATCGTTGCTTAGATGCATCGATCGATGCGCGGCGAATATCACGTATCTCATCTTCCAACTCTTCAATTTCCACGAGTTCCTCAACGCTCAACTGCTTTTTCTGGCCAGATGACAGCTCCTTACCACTTCTTAATGTCACGACATTGCATTGGTACTTAGGATTGGCATCAGTCCTTCCCGGGAGATATCCCTCTTCCCTTTGAGCATGCCCAGCAGTTCTTGCAACCTTAGCATCAAGCTCTTTCATGTGTGTGTTCAAACTCTCAAACTTCCCATTCAGATCCCTGTAGATTGTATCCATTTTCGCGTCAGCATCTGCTGCGTACTTAGTCTGACTCTCCATTAGCTGTCTTAGCATCATCTCTACTTTACTATCAGACTCGTTGGCTTTCTTAAAACTACCTTGCTGAACTCCATTTGAGAACCTGTTTCCCTGTTGACTTCTAAATCTACTACCTTGGAAACCAGAACCTCCCATGTAATTCACTTCTTCTTCCTGAGTGTCCTCCTCAGTCTGAATTACCTCTATATCTTGGGTAGAGTGGACAGCTTTCTTACTCGTTAGGAGATCGTACACTGTGTCTAGCCTAGACCTAATCTCAGTCATGTTAGAATCCTTTGTACTTCCACCAGATTTCTTTCTCTTTTCATCTATAGACTTGCAACTGTAGCTGTTAATCAGGTTCTCAATCAACTGCTTAGCTTGTGTAGGAGTCCTGGTGTTGAAATTAGCATTACTGGAATTATCCAGCGCAGTCTGATAAGGGAGATCTATGCCTCTGAAGAAAATACCAATCAGCTGTACTTCTGTGAATCCATGGTGTGGACAGTCACGCTGATACTGCTTAAATCTCATCCAGGCAGTCTTCAAGGGCTCCACAGCTCCTTGGGAAAAGGTGAGTATGTCCTGTCTGGACTGATCCGAGCGCGCATCATCATAAAAGTGACGCAAGAACTCACTCTTTAAGGCTGCCCAAGTAGTATACTGACCAGGTGCCAGTTGTCTCAGCCATGCACTAGCGTCTCCAGCAAGACTGTGCGGAAATAGCTTAAGGAACAGATAGTCCGGGCATACTCCTTCATACTTCATGCCAGTGACTATGTCTTCAAACTTGTCAATGTGATCCATAGGCTGCTCTGCTTGAAGACCATGAAAAGCAATCTGTCTCATCAGCTGGTAGTAGATGGTCTTTACCTCAAAATCATTCCTCTCAAAAGCAGGAAGCACTAGAGCTGCTCGGTTTGCATGAAACTCATCAGGTCTGTTGTAATCAGCTAGTGTCCTCTCATGAACCACCATCTCTCTACCTTGGGCATGTCCTTGACCCTGGTTTCGGTTCAGCTCCTGTTGTTGTTGCTCAGGAGGATCAGGGATGACATTTCCTTCAGCATCAACCCGATGCCCAGCAGCATTGTACGGGTTGTTATCTTGGTCCCTCAGGGTACCTTCAGCATCTGGTATCAAGATCAGACGTTCTCGAACCATTCTCTCTCTCTTTTCTCTTCTGATAGTCCTCTCTAGACGTCCAAGTTCCTCTAGTCCGAGATTAAGCAAGCTCGAGTTCAGATTACTTCGAGTTTTCTGCGTTGGCATAAACTGTCTGTAATCGTCCAGCAACGATCGATGCTATCAGTGCAACGATCGATTCAATCTCAGAATCGCCTAGTGACGATCGACGCAAAGTATGCAACGATCGACGCAAGGCGAAATTCGTACCTGCGACAGAGAGAAATCAGAGAGAAAGTTAGCAAAATCAAAAAAATAAAAACGAAAAAGAAAAAAAAAAAACAAAAAAAAAAAATTCTAGTAAAAACCCTAAGTTCGGTCCTATCGAAGACTCTAAGAGTCCCCGGCAACGGCGCCAAAAACTTGATAGGTTCTAAGTTTTACCCTATTCTAAACTGCAAGTGAACAGCAATGTCAAAGTAGTATATAGGGCTATCGAATCCACAGGGACACTTGGTCTCAATAGAAACATAAACGTAGAGATTAATACTAGAAATAAGCAGATGGTGAAGTAAATAAATTGCGAAGCAAGAAAGTAAACAGTAGCAGAGATTAACGGTTGTGAAGCAATAAACTAAAAGCGTCAAGCCTAGGGTATTCTCAGGAAATCAGACAAGCAGACAGTTCATTCAGCAAGGATCTAATTAAGCACAGTTCTAGAACTCAAAACACAGATATAGAATTAACCAAATTCCTTTGCGATAATTCTCTAAGTCTAAGTGCAGCAAACCAAACTTTCGTTTGCGAGAACTAACAGATTAAACTAGCATTAATCCCAAGTTTGATATGTTCACAATTATCCTAAACCAAACTTCCGTTTGCGCAAAGTTTAATTGCCCAATTTAATTAGTTCAGATTCCTAAACCCCACTTCCGTGACGTATTTAGCAACCTATGATCTAGATTCTAATTGATCAGGTTAGAACTAGCTTTAAGCACAATTAAATTGAAGAACAGATATAGTTTGAATCCTTAACTGAAATTGAACAAGTCTAGCAAGTCATGAAATCCTATGTGAGAAACCCTAAACTCAACTATGGATCTACTCAGACATGATTAATGAAAACATAATCAAAGAAATAATAGATTGCATATAAGAAATTAAATAGATAAAGGGGTTCGAAATCTTCTCCAAAATAAGTGAATGCAGGAAATAGATCAGCCCCAAAAGCTCTAGAAATCTCTTAGCTATTAGTATCAAAGCGTAGGTAAAATAAACACCAAAAACTAGTATATATAGGTATAATCTCGGATGGGGCTTCTGTGTAAATACTGGAACTATCTTGGGCTTCTTTGCAAATCTTCATATCTTCATTAAACCGACGTGTACGGCCCATCTCGCTAGTGTGTCGACCGATGCACAAGATGTGTCGGTCGATGCATGATTAATAAATCGGACAGTGACTTAAGCTCTCGGCCAAAACGTCCCAAAAGTCCCAAAATGCTCCAAATATCTCCAATTAGCTCCAAACTTGATTAAACCTGTAAAAGACTCTAAACGAATACAAAAGACACTAAAAACACAACTATATCATGGTCTAAACTGGGTAAAAACCATGATATATCATTGAGACACATACATTGCTTGACTCCGGGGCTACACATAGTTTTGTGATCTCAAAAATTATTGGAAAAGGCTTCTTCCAGAAGAAACAAGTGAGAAGCTTTGGCATTGTGAATGCAGCCGGGGGGAAGATCATGCCTACAATTGGTTTGGTATGGGACATACCCGTCTCCATAGGACACGTGATTATGCCGGACAACCTGTTTGTCATCCATCTCAAACACCATGAGGTGTTTCTGGGCATGGATTGGCTCGGGCAGTACTGAGCCATGATTGAATGCCACCGAGGAAGATTACGGTTTGAGAGACAATAAGTAAGAGTGGAATTCCAAGGCATAAGACCGGCTTCAGGGAGTCTGGTTTTCTCGGCGATCCAAGAGACAAGGATGCTGGAGAAGGGTTGTGAGGCATACTTGGAAACAATCACCACCATTGAGGTTGGGAACAGTGTGGAGATTGGAGAGATTTCGATTGTTAAGGAATTTGGGGATGTGTTTTAGGCCTTGATGGGCTTACCGCATGATAGGTCCGATCCATTCACCGTTTAACTTGAACCTGGGACTGCTCCACTATCTAAGGCACCTTATCGTATGGCACCGGCCGAGATGGCCGAGCTCAAGAAGCAGTTAAAATAACTGCTGGATAAAGTTTTCATCAGGCCGAGTATTTCTCCATGGGGGCGTCGGTTCTACTCGTAAAAAAGAAGGACGGGAGCTTCAGGTTGTCTATTGACTACTGAGGGATAAACCGGGTCACGCTGAAGAACAAGTATCCTTTGCCTCGAATCGACGAGTTGTTGGATCAAATAAAGGGAGCGACCGTATTCTCCAAGCAAGATTTAGCATCGGGGTACCACCAGATCCCGATCGCTCCGTAGGATATGCGGAATACGACGTTCTGGACACGGTATGGCCATTATGAATTCGTGGTTATGCCATTTTGTTTGATGAATGCACCAGCTGCATTCATTGAAGATGATGAACGGAATATTCCGTGATTGGCTATACGAGTTCGTGATCATCTTCATTGATGAAATTCTTGTTTACTCAAAAGACCAGGAGACGCACCATAAGCATCTAAGGATGGTACTATAACAGTTATGAGAGCATAAGCTTTATTCCAAGTTAAGCAAGTGAAGATTATGGAAGACGAGCATTGGGTTCTTAGGACACATTGCGGACGAAGGAGTATCGGTTGATCCCAAAAAATTAAATCGATCAAGGAGTGGCCAAGTCCGAGGAAAACCACGAAAGGACGGAGTTTCCTTGGGCTTGCGGGTTACTACAGAATGTTTTGAAACGGGTTTACGAGAAAGGCACAAGCCATGAACAGGAAAGACGTAAGGTTTGAGTGGACGAACAATTCCGAGAATATTTTCACAGAGCTAAAGGATATGCTGACAGAAACATCGGTCCTGGCCTTATCGGAGCATGAGGTACCCTATGTGTTTTATACTGATGTATTTATAACCGGCCTTGGGTGTGTCTTGATGCAACATCGAAATGTGATTGCTTACACTTCAAGGCAATTGCGGAAACATGAGGATAACTATCTGAATCATGATTTGGAAATGGTTGCGGTGGTATTTTAATTAAAGATCTAGCGATCTTACCTTTACAGGGCCAAAATGCAAATATTCACATACCACAAGAGCTTGAAGTATATCTTCACTCAGCCAAAACTAAATCTGAGGCAACAGAGATGGATGGAATTTGTGGCCGACTACGACTTGGACATTGCATACCATCCCGGGAAAGCAAACTTAGTAGTTGATGCCTTGAGAAGGAAGAGAACCGAGCTGGCGGTGGAAAGAGATTCAAAAACGTTGGTTTAGATGATCGTGTCTTTCCATCTCAATGCCTTGACTATGGGTAACGATTGAGATGTTGGTTAAAGGCCGGGTCAATGTACCCACCGTTAAGGAGTTGAAGGATGAGATCCTAAGAGAAGCACATCAGTCTAAGTTATCAGTTCATCTTGGGCAGACCAAGATGTACCACGACCTCAAACGGTATTACTATTGAATCGGGATCAAACGGGACGTGGCTGAGTGGGAGGCCAAGTGTCCGAACTGCTAGTTGGTTAAGGCAGAACATCATGTTCCAAGTGGCTTACTACAAATTCTTCCAATTCAAGAGTGTAAATGATACAATATCACAATGAATTTTGTGACCGGGTTTCCAACCACCAAGATGAAGAAGGATACAATTTGGGTAGTGGTGGACAGGTTGACCAAGTCCGCACACTTCCTGGCCATTAAGAAGACGAATGAAGTTGGTAAACTTGCTGAGAAGTACATCGACGAGATTATGAGGTTGCACAGGATTCTCGCAAGCATGGTCTCAGATAGGGATGGGCGATTCACCTCCTATTTCTGGCAGGCTTTCCAAAAGTCTTTGGGAACCAGGGTGAACATGAGTACGGCATACCACCCGCAAAATAATAGCCAGTTAGAACGGACCATACAAACTTTGGAGGACATGCTACGGGCATGCATTCAGGATTAAGTAGACTCCTGAGAGAGGTACCTACCTTTGACCGAATTTGCTTACAATAACAGTTTTAAAGCAAGTATAGGAATGTCACCATTTGAGGCCTTGTACGGACGACCTTGCCGGACCCCTCTTTGATAGACGCAAGTGGGGGATTTGAGCATGATTGGACCAAACATTATTGAAGAAACCATAGAACAGATTCGGTTCTTGAGGATCAAAATGAAGGAAGCACAAGACCGTCAGAAAAGTTATGCAGAAAAGCATCGAAAGGACATAATGTTTGTAGTAGGATAACTTGTATATCTAAAGAAGATAACGTTCAAAGGACAGTTTCCAAACAAGGAAAGTTGGATCCAAGATACTTAGGACCGTTCAGAATCATTGTGAGTGTGTTGTTCATTGTCCCGCGCGCCTAGTCTGGTCATTACCGGTAGGTTGATCGCGGTAATGATTGTATCGATATCCTTGTTTTATTAATGGAATGCCAGATTTATTGTCTAGTTGCTTATGCTTGTTGTCTCTATTAATTGCTTTTAGAGCTTATAACTTGGAATATGACTTAGTGGACAGATAAGACTCTTAAAAATAGACTGAATGGTTCAATTACTTAGTGACCGAACGGGAACAACCTCCTTAAGTTTAATACCTGGGATGGGGTGTTTCACTTTGTACCAATGAAGATTTAAAAATGAAAACTTTTTTTCTTATCATGAGAGACTAATTTTTGCGACGAAAGCCATCTGATACGATCAGAGTTTTAATCCCTATATCTACACTGCAAGTGCACATACATGAACTAGTAGTATATAGGGTATCGAATCCACAGAGACTCTAGATTCTTACGATAGATTGTAGAATGTCAAATTAAGCTAGGTGAAACAAAGAATAAGCAATAAATCAGAACAGAAAGTAAATCAGTAGCAAGAGTGGTTTGTAAGCAAGTACTAAAAGCGTCAAGTCTAGGGAGTTCTCAGGAAATCAGACAAGCAGATTAACTATCAACCAGGATCAAATAAAGCTCGGTTATAGAACTCAAACACAGCTATAGAACTAACCAACTTTTGTTGCGAGAATTCTCTAAGTCTAATTAGCAGAAACCCAAATTTCTTTGCAATTCCTAACAGATTAAACTAGCCTTAAGTGCAAGTTTGATTTGTTCACAATTCAATTAAACATAATTTCTTTGCGGATAATTAAATTGCTCAACCTAAATAGTTCAGATTCTAAATTACACTTTCGTGTCAATTTATAAACCTAAAGTCTAGATTCTAAGTGATCAGGTTAGAAACTAGTATTAAGCACAATTCAGGTTGAAGAACAAATAAGATATGAATTCCTTAACTGATAAATTAATCTAACAAGTCATGAAAACCCTTAAGAGAATCCCTAAACCTAACTATGAATCTACTCAGACATGATCAATAAAACACAAATCAATGAATAAATAGATATCATAAAAATCAAAGAGTAAGAGTAGAAGAGGTTCGAAATCTTCTCTCAGGAGTACAAGAACGATCAGCCTCTCGGTCTCTCTCTCTCTAAAAAGCTAATATTATGAATGCATCTCTAAAACAAAACACCAAAAACCTAATTATAAAGTCCTAATCACGCTTGGAGTCTTTTTTCAAATACTGGAACTTCTTGGGGCAAAACTGCAATTCTCCAAAGTCTTCATTAATGTGTTGGCGTAGAGGTGTGTCGATCGATGCCAATGATGCATCGATCGATGCATTGGTCGTCCAGACTTGGTGAAATCAGATCTCTCGGCTTAAGCTCCAAATAATGCCCAAAATGATCCATTATCTCCAATAATCCTCCAAACGTGCATGTACCTAATAAACACCTGAAATGACTCTAAAGACACGACAAAAGACTCTAAAACATATTTATATCATGGCCTAAAACAGGTAAAAACCATGATATATCACCATTGCAAAAATATAATGATAATCCATATACAAAGTATGAGAAAGCCATTGAACCACATAGATATAAACTTAAGAATTTGAAGGAAAAAAATGAGCAACATTTAAGCAATTAGATGAGCTGATTGATTGCACCACCGTTTAAGAAAGTTAAAACTATGCTTTTGAAACTTATGTCCACAATAAAATTTCCTTAGAAGGGTAGTGAATGCTCCAATCAAACCCATTTTGATTCAAAATCCGAATAAACACTTGACAATCTCTTCAAATATAATAATTCGATAACCCCTAGATCATGAGTCAAGAATAAAAGACGACATGACCATGAAAAGCTGATCCCCAAAATTTAGCAAAAATTTAGTATGACGAAGATGGTCACAAACAATTCAACCACTGTTAGCTTGACGAATAGAATAGTTGTACAAGGCATCACAATTACATTTGAAAATATCAGTAGGAGGACGCACTCAAGACATACAATATGAAGTATACGGACATGTGTACTCCGATAAAAAGAGGAAGTAATAGCAGTTTCTTAAATCCATTCATTTACTTCTGAGAGAGAGCATTTGACTTTAATGCATGGTTTTACTTTTAACTATCTTTTTACTTCTTAACATTTTTACCAAAAAAAAACTATCTTTTTACTGAAATAAATTGTTTCTTGATTTTCAGATGCGCCAAAACAACCAGAACGGTAGAAGTTATTCTAAAGTGAGCTGCATAGATCCTTAAAGGTCAAGCATAATGGAAACATAGTCGAATAATAGAAGATCAGTTTGACGCCAAAACAACAACAAAACATGACACTCAAATAAAATATGATTGATTGTTTCTTTTTGTAGGCCACAACATTGGCACATTGGGTCAATGATAATACCCTCCCGTGATTGTAATCTAGTAGCAGTCGCACGATATTTTGAGACCATCCTCCAAAAGAAATGCCCCAGCTTAGAAAAAATGGGTAGTTTCCACAAAGTTCTCATGAGGAAGCAAAATGCATGCAATGCTTAGATCAGAAGCATGAATCATCATATAACATGATACGTAGTAGTCTCCATTATAATTGTAGGCCCATATAGGAGTGTCCTAGTCTCTATGTTGCTCATGTGAACTCGATTTTCTATCGTCGTCGTGAAGATGTAAGGTTATAAAGCCTCAACATTCCAACTTCTCAAACTTCCATTTGTCAAATTAGTCATTAACTTTGAGTGATGCTGGGATATAAGCGAAAATATATATTATTGTTGTGAAATAAAGGAAAAAAAAAAGAAGAAAAAAAAGTTGATTAAAATAAGAGCGCGATAGACTTAGGGCATCTCAAATGAGGTACTCCATTTTTTACTCCAAAATGGAGTTGAGTTTTACTCCAACCATACTCCATTTTGGTGTTAAAAATGCAGTCATGAACAAACAAAAATGAGATTACTCCAAATAAACCATCTCCAATGGGACTGCATTTTCCACTCCAAAATGGAGTTTTGGAGTAAATCTTCTCCAATGGGACTGCATTTTCCACTCCAAAATGGAGTAAAAAATGGGATTACTCCAAATATGGAGTAACACACCATTTTTTAAGTCATCACTCCATTTTTTACTCCAAAATGGAGTAGGGGTTGGAATAAAACTCAACTCCATTTTGGAGTGACTCCATTTTAAAGTAAAAAATGGAGTAGTTCATTGGAGATGCCCTAAGGATTTAATACATTTTAGGCGCGAGAGAGAGATTTAATACACTTTATATTAATGTGTATGTGTATTTGTATGTGTCTTATGTTTTAAAATGACAAAGGAAGAGCCCTTATATAGGGGGCATTAGACCGACTAATAAAGTCGGTGTAAGATATATATTTATACGTATATTATTATTTAACACTCCCCTTAAATATCTATATATATTACGTACTACCTCGTTAAAAACTTTATCATGGAAAAATCCAGTGGGATAAAAACCATGACAAAGAAAAGAGTATAGTGACGTAAACTCCCCCTGATTGATAGAGTTGATCTTTTCTTCACAAGTCTCGCAAATGGTGCATTCCTATACTTTGAATATGTTTCCAAAATATTGTAGTGGGGAGCGTTTTCGTGAAGAGATCTGCGACGTTGTCGCTTGAGCGGATATACTAGATGTTCACTTTGTGATTTTTCTTGGGCTCTTGAACATAAGAGAAAAAATCTTGGGGAATATGCTTTGTGCAGTCGCTCTTGATATAACCTTCCTTGGGTTGGATGACACATGCAACATTATCTTCGAACACAATTGTTGGCTCTTTTCTCGGTATCTAGCCCGCCAGCTTCTGGTAATGAGTCATAGATCTAGCCCATATGCATTCTTGATATGCCTCATGAAGCACAGTTGTCTCCGCATAGTTTGAAAAAGTGGCGACTATAGTTTGCTTTTGAAAATGCCATGAGATCGCAGTTCCTCCCATTGTGAAAACGTATTCAGTTTGCGATCGAACTTTATGCGGATCAGATAAATATCCTGCATCTGCAAAAACAACAAGACCAAGCGCAGAATTTCGAGGATAATATAATTCCACGTCAATCATACCTCAGAGATATCGAAGGATATGTTTTATCTCTGTCCAATGTCTCTGCGCAGGAGATGGATTGTATCTTGCAATCAGATTAGTAGCAAAAGCTATATCTGGTTTGGTACAGTTTGCAAGATACAGGAATGCACATATAGTGCTCATATAAGGTATTTCTGGACCCAATATTTCCTCGTTATCTTCACAAGGTCGAAATGAATCTTTGTTAACATTAAGCGATCTATTGACCATTAGAGTACTCAAAGGATTTCATTTATCCATATTAAAGCGCTTTACACCCTTATGGTGTAATTTGATTGATGCACAAATATACCATCTTGGAAATGCGGAGCCCAAGACAAAATTTTGTCTTTCCAAGATCTTTCATTTCAAACTCTTCTTTCATATGAGTTCTTGCATCATCAATTTTCTTTTGAGTTCCAATGATGTTCAGGTCATCAACATAAACAGCAATGATCACAAATACAGATGTGGATTTCCTTATAAATACGCAAGGGCATATCGCATTGTTGATAAATCCTTTCGTCAACAAAAATTCGCTTAAGCGATTATACCACATGTGTCCAGATTGTTTTAATCCGTAAAGTGATCGATGTAATTTGACCGAACAAATTTTCTTAGATTCTTCTGGAATCTTTGATCCTTCTGGGATCTTAAATACTTCTGGAATTTTCACATATATGTCACTATCTAGTGATTCATATAGATATGCAGTCACAACGTCCATGAGGTACATTTCTAGATTTTTCGATGCCGTTAGGCTCATTAAGTACCTGAATGTGATTGCATCCATTACCGGGGAATATGTCTCATCATAATCAATTCTCGGTCTTTGAGAAAACCCTTGTGCCACTAGTCGAGCTTTATATCTAGTGACTTCATTATTTTCATTTCTTTTTCTCACAAAGACCCATTTACACCCAACTGGTATTACATCTCCAGCTGTAATACCAACTGGTCCGAAAACATTTCTCTTATTAAGGGAGAGTAATTCATTTCTCATGGCTTCTTGCCATTTCTCCCAATCGGGCCTTTTCTGGCACTCCGATATGGATCTTGGATCCGGATCATCATTATCAATGTCTTTGGAGATAGAAAAGGAGAATGTTCCATCATTATCTTTTATTTCATTTCTAACCCATAAATTTTCACGTTGGGCGAAGCTAATGGAATTCTCATACTTTTCTGCATCATATTCGTCTTCTAGACGAATTCCTTTTATTTATAATAACTCACCTTTCACAAGGTTTATAACTTGGGATGCTTGAGGACAATATTGTCTCTCCAAAGCCTTTTCTCTCCCAAATTATCTTTATTAACTTGCGACAACTTTTCAAAAGTTTGGCTCTAATAGAGTTTCTGGAAACATATTTCATTTTGGCCAATATTTTTATCTCTGCACTCATCTTCGGAGCAGAGATTCATAATATTCATTGTCACTTTACACTCATCTTCGGTGCGGAGACTCATTATATTCATTGTCTCTCTACACTCATCTTTTGGAGTGGAGACTCGTGATCCTCATTTTCTCTCCATGCTTAACTGCAGAGCGGAGATTCATGCGCGCTATATCATTCATTTTGTCGACAATCATATCTATCTTTGGTCCATATTTTCTCCGTAATGACATGGTTAATCGAGATCTCTTTATCAATATCATTGATTTCATTCAGGTATCTGATCTTATTATTAACCATGCCAACGGTCTCATTACTCCTCTTCGGGAGTTTAATCCTCTTTTCAATAGTCATTTGCTCCTTTTTCTTATGAGGATTTACTTTAGCTTTGGAACCAAAGAGGTCTATCACGTTCCTCACGTGTCATAGACACACTATTATTATAGGAGCATTCTCAGCTGGAATATGAGATTTCTTTAAACTTCAAGTTTATTATTCATTTATACAAGGATCACAACGAAATCTCATCCATCAGCATTATCATTAGATTTGCAATATATTTGAATAATGATCCTTTAAAACTTTGAACCTCAAGTTCACATTCATTTGTTCAAGGATTCCAACTATTCATGATTCTCTTTATAATGATGGGAGAAAAATCTCACCACAATGATAATATGCAAATCTTACAACGAGCACATCACCGAATGATAGCTCAACATTATTAGAGCGAGATTCATCTCCAGCTCTTACGTTTCATCCTTTGTGGATGTTACTTATATGTGGTATGGAAAGCATATATCTTATACCCATACGAAAACATGGAGATTAAATTTCACCATAATTGGTCATTGCAATCCCTTGGATTTGCTTATAAATAAGCTCATTTTGAGTGTGAACAAAATCATCTGTATGCATAAATTTATCTCATCGACAATAAGTGACAAATTGCATAACATAAACTCACCAGAGTGATCAAATCTAGGATTTCATTTTACCAATATTATCAACTTACTGTCGATGTGGGATTCTTTAATTCTCCATCTCGAGATGATATATCTTCCAGAATATCCATCTCGAATGAATCCCAGTCATGCATTACTTGCTTGGATCCTTTTTGAACTTCCACCTCGCGTTATTAGTAGGAGAATCAAGATAAGCCAAAGAGTGTATACACTAGGTGTTATCATATGGTGATTCTGTCAATCCTCCCCCTAACTCGGGGAATTCACTTTCATCAAACTATCATACACAATGAGCTATTTCAACCAAAATAGTGATTTGGCCATGAACCATATGGTGCAGTCATATTTATAATTCGGAGGACATCATTGGGACTCTTCCAATGTATGTTTCCTCTCCGATGTAATGCAAATATTTTCAATGTCATTTTATCTCTCTTTCGATATATCTCCGGAACTTAACAAAAGTCCGCGAGAATTTTAGGAGAATATAACATTTGGTACCCCTCAGCATTGAAAATCGGCTCATCCATGCCTTTCACAATCTTTGCATTACCAATATGATACTCACGCTTTCGGCGGAGTCTTTTATTTTTGAAACAGGAGAAATATCGTCGATAATGCGTGTTGAAGCATTATCTGCCAGATAGATATCTCCGTCCTGAATTCATATTCATGACCTCATATCATTAACTTATGAGATTTGATTTTTTCTTTTTTTTTCTTTTTCACGTCCATATCCACCACCTTATTCATAAGTGCGATCACGGACTCTACCGTGTCTGCATTCTCGTCATCAAAAATTGTTATAATTACTGGTTGCTACGACATTCACTTTTGATAATGAAACTTTTGTGAATGAAGCCAATCCAGTTGGACGAGCATAATGGTTCATTATCTTTCAAGCCATCATGTAAGTGGTGACGTAAATATCATTTATTCGATGTCGTTTTAGAGGAGGCATAGCCTACGACTCTATTCATGAGGAGGCAAAACCTTCTACTCCGACAATAATTCAATATAAACATAATTTAAAAAAAAAATCATCTCGGGACGACGACATCCATGTGATTTTTTTCCAAGAAATATGATAAATTTAAATGCATAAATTTAAACGCATGCGGAATTTAAATGCATAAATATAAATGCATAATTTAAATGCATAAATATAAATACAGAATTTAAATGCATAAATATAAATGCAGAATTTAAATGCATAAATATAAATGTGAAATTTAAGTGCATAATTAAAAGGCATATTTAAAATAACTGAGGAGGCAGCGCTTGCCATAAATCTAAGGAGGAGACTTAATTTCTCACTCTATAAATATGATCTGAGAAGACATAATCTACCATATGATCAAATCGTGGAGGCATAGCCTACCATAATGATAAGGAGGATGCTTAGCCTACCACTTCATAAATATGATCTGAGGTGACATAGTACCATATGATCAAATCGTGGAGGCATAACCTACCATATTAATAAGGAGGAGGCTTAACCTACCACTCCATAAATATGATCTGAGGTGACATAGTCTACCATGGATCATGATCGTGAAGACATAGTCTACCATAACGATCGGTTCAGAGAAGGCAGTGCTTATCTTTCCGAAATAATATATAAACGAAAATATAAAAGATATAACATTTTTTGTAAAATAAATTGGTCATAGTTAAACCTCACTTTTGATATATGACCGGATCGAGAGACGGCCGTGCTGATAACGTGTTGTGAAATAAAGAAAAAAGAAAAGAAAAAAAGGTTGATTAAAATAAGAGCACGATAGACTTAGGAGAGAGAGAGAGAGATTTAATACACTTTATATTAATGTGTATGTGTATTTGTATGTGTCTTATGTTTCAAAATAACAAAGGAAGAGCCCTTATATAGGGGGCATTAGACCGACTAATAAAGTCGATGTAAGATAGATATTTATACATATATTATTATTTAACAATTATATATTTATAATATACATTTCATAAGAAAAAATGAAAATTTAAAAAAGAAGCTTACCTTTCGAACTTTCTAAGAGGTTTGTCACTAAGGAACAATAGAGAAGGACTCTAATAAGAGAATCTGAAACATCAACCAATTGAACTACATAGGGTGCAACTGGAATAACATTTTTTGGAATGGAATTATCTGGAATGGTTAATTCCATAAAAAAAATTTACCATTCAACTTGAATTGAATTTTTTGGAATGAAATGGAAAGGAATAGACATTCCATCAATTCCACACAAAAATTCAAAGAAAATTATTCCTCTACAAATTTGATAAGGAATGAGTGGGATGAATCTATTCCATTTTTATTTAGATTCCATTCATCTTATTCCATTCATTTTTATCCCAACAATTCCACATTATGTAAACCATTTACAGCCATATTTTTTTTGGCCGCAAATATAATTATCTTATAAATGGCTGAAAGTACATGCCCATAGCAATACTGGATTGATGTATTAGAGATATCACATGCAGTAGGTTTCAGTGATGAAGCATGGTTCCAATTATCCTTGAAAACTCTGATAATCTTCCACAATTTCCTTTTTAGATTAGTAGATAAATAAACCTTTTTAACAACTTAAGATGATATTCTCTCTCAATTTTAGAGTTCGATATAGCCCAAGAGTTTAAATTCGCCGTTTGCGGCGAGCCATCGCCGTCACTGGACTCTCTGCCGGTGTAATGTGTGATAGCTCACCGTTTTTATATTTCATTTGCTTATTTTTAATTTGTTTTTGTTTAACTTCTCTTATGGCTCAGTTTTCTTCCGGCATTTTTTTCGAGATCGGTGTGTCGCCCTCTTCTCGCCAGCGTTCTGTGGTGTTACTTGTTGGGTGGTAGCGTTAGTAGGTTATTGAGTCGGTTGTGTGATTATTGAGCTTGAAGGAGTCTCCTTCTTTGATTTTATACCCTATGTCTTCCGCCATTGAAGGAGGTTGAAGTCTTCAGGTGAGATTTTTTGGATCCATTGTTGGATTGTGCTTATGCGTGTCTCTTGTTGCGTTTATAATCGGCGAATCAGGAATCTATCTTTGTTTATAGTTGGTCTATAGCGGTCTCGCTCATTCTGGTGTGGTTCTGCGACTTCAATACCTTATCTCTTTTTGGTCAGGTTCGGGCTGTTGGTGTGATGATTTTTGATATGGTTTTGTTGGTGTTTCATTTCCTTGTTTTGTTGGAGTTATCTGGTTAGTATTTTGATGTTTAAGTTTGTTCAACTGTAGTTTCAAAAAAACTAACCCAGGAGAAAAATGATAAAGACAATTGCAGAAGAAAATCTAAATCATTTGTGAGAAATTTTATCATATTTTGTATAAGGTATTAGAATTCTACATGCTAGTGTAGATTCGGTAAAGTCTAATATTTTACTTTTTGTGGGAAATACTGAAACGATATTGCTAATGTATTAGTTTACAGGATTGAAATGTTATTCGTTTCTCATTGTATTTCATTTGTAGTACTATGATGTAACTAGGTTTCTGGCCCGTGCATATGAACGGGCTAATTGTTTAGCTAAAAAATTTGTGGCTTAAACTTATGATATAAATTAATTAAACATTAATTAGAAAAAATTAAAGTATAATAATTAACTAATTTTGAGATAAGATAAACGTAACAAAAATAATCTAAACGTGGGGAATCAGCTAACAAAAATATATTTAAGGAAGCTGGCTTTGAAGTTAAAAAAAAAAGAATCAACTCATATCTTTAAGCTTCAACCCAAATCGTCGGCTAAACCTACTCGAAATCAGGTTTGGATATTATCCTACTCGAAATTTACTCTCAATCGTCACAACAACTTCGTCATGTCCTCTTCTATGAAAAGTTCTATAGCTCGTCCTTACCCTGAACAGGAACCGTATACGTAAATTAAAATAACAAACCTTCCCAAGTTTGAAGTATAAGGGCAAAAGGAAAGACGGTATACAAACTTGTTCCCACCAGTTTTAATGCATACAAAGTGTGAGCAAGTGGGATCTCGTAATGGAAGGCTGAAGATTTGAGATATCTTATGTTTATTTCTATTTGATTCTTTCCGTTGTTTAATAAACCGTGAGCAGGTGGGATCCTGTATTTGATCCCTAAAACCTAGTAACATAATATCAAAAAAATCGAGCTAAAAAAATAAACTTCACATTCAATCAACTGGGAAAAAGAGTAAATGTTGTACCAATTTGGAAATGCATGAACAATAAGATATCCTAAATCTCCTAAGCATTCATGAGTTATTAAGAAATTACCTCAAGAATCGTTAATTTCAAATCACCTTGTAGCTTATAAACATAAAAATCGTTTTTGTACTGCGAGAAAGTGTGATACATGAGTATACCAGATTTTTATTGATTATAACAAAATCTGTCAAGGTAATATTTGAAAACTTTATATACGACATGTTAAGAAGTGAGGAAGTGAAATAAAAATGATGTTTATGCTTATAAGCTACAAAAAAAAAGTCTGAGATTTGAGTTTGATCTAAACGATTAAACGATTGTACTTCTAATTTTTTTCAAATAAAGTAAGTTTTTTTCTAGTTTGTCATGCTTCAAATCAAATGGATTTTACTTATATGGATTTTCAATATTAAATAGTTAAGATTACTTTTCTACATATACAAAGATCGATTGAAAATCTATTAATGAAATAGATATGAGAAGCTTCAGCTGAAAGTGTAGAAAATGTATCACATACTTTTAATCTTGTATGTCTAAAAAGATGTATAAAACATATATAATTAGTATTATAAGTTCAACTTTGTGGTAGTACATATTCTAAGATTTAACAAAGACAAAAATTAAATGTTTAAATTTTTATCATCACGAAACTCTAAAACAATTGATAGCTATTTTAATAAAACTGAATGAATGACTAAGTTAGACAAGTGGTTTGGAGAACAGTATCAGCCGGCCATTTTAAGTTCTCAGAAATCCAAACTAAGTTGTTTGAAAAAAAAACACAATCCAAACTAAGTTCTTTAATTAAATTCATCATCTTTCCTCCCATCGATTTCACTGAATCGTTTCCACAGAAGCTCCATCAAAGACCTGTATAAAAAACAGATCTTTCCATCTTGTAAATAACATTTAATCTAGTTTTTCTGGTACCTGTAAAAAGTCAACGACGGGATAAAAAATCATGGAACCATCTCTTCCCATGGCCACAACAGCTAACTCCTAAAAGTTATAGGTAAATGATTATACACATCAGAGGAAAATAAGTTACTATAGTAAAAGAATTTTATCATCATTTACCTTGACAAAGGGTTCCCATTTCTCGACGTACAAACCACGACTGAAACCTCCAAGAGCTGGAAAATTTCGAAGCAAAAGCGAGAAACAAAGGTTATCTCAATTATAATATTGTACAACACTAAACTGGCTGAACAATTTGTAAATTAGGACGTAAAATTAAGATTTTGTTTGCTTCATAGCCTCCTCATTTGTAAATTTTTGGTTCTGGTCAGTGCTGCAGTTGTGAGTAGATTCATATTTGCTCTCAATCTAACATCACATGTCATCAACATATCCAAAGGAAATCAAAAACATTTCAACTACTTCGTACAAAATCAACCTGATAACAAAGAATCATTTAAACTCTAGAAAGAAAATAATTTGTTTAATCTAAACAACTAAAGAGGAGATTTTTACCTTTACAGGGCTCTGCCGGCGCTACCGTCAGCAACGGTGAAGAGACTGGCATTGATATGCTCTGGAGCAATATACTGAGTACCGACACCCCAAAGTCCTTGTCTCCATCACGATCATCTTCCTCTTCTTTTTCTGATTCTGGGTTCCAAATGAGATAAACAAATGCAAATAAAAGTTATATGTGAGTCTTGAGATTCCAATTCCAATCTTTTAGGTAATTCTTTATCATACATGTTTGGGACAGACTAACTGTATTAATTTCTTAAAACAGCTGCAGACTCAGAAATTCATTTCACAGGTAAATCTGATTCAACGTAGAAGATGATTTCAGATGATAAATCAAAGAGGTAATTACCTGATATGGTATGAGACAAACGGAGTCTCCCAAAACGATGATGTTTGCTGAATCGTCAGGCATCTTCGCGATTATAGATCCGTGAATTTGTATCTGAAGAAGCTTAAAACGCAAACGCTGACAAACTCAGGATATGGCATCCAGCTTCTCCATGTCTCTCTAAGCTTCGTTTTCACGGTTTTGATTTGCGGTGCTTTATGAAGCTTTTGTGTCTCCTCCACCGTCAAACTCGGCGTCTCCGCCACCGTCTGTACCTCAGGATCGACATCGGTGGGGAAAGGCCGTCTAATCGTATCCGGTCCTTGCTTCCATCGATTTCACGGAGTCTCTTTATCAAGGTTTCTACCACCGGCGTCTGCAAAATCTCTGGCAAAAAAAATGGCATTATTGAGCAAAAACCTCCGCGAATCAATCACTGACTTGGCTATGATGATAACATTTGAATCAATATAAATCTGATAATTGGGTGCATCGTTTTGCAAGAAAAAGTGGGAGAAGTTAATTGGAAAAGTAGCGATCGTGGGAGAGAGAGAAGTAAACACTTTACAGAATATTTTATTTTTTAAATATAAAACCAGAGCTTTAACTTCGGCTTGAAGGAAAAGTAGAAAACAATTTGTTGAAAAAAATGTCAAAAAAGAAGAGGATGACACGTAGGATTTGTCCAGGTGTCAGAAAGATAGATAGGCAGTTTCTAGCGTTTTTGCTAGTGACTTATAGATAAAAAGATATGTTCAAATTAAATTAATAAACAGTGTAAAAAACAACTCAAAGATAAAACAAAAGGAAAACATAAAAAGAAAATGGCTATATAAGCAAAACGACGGCGTTTAGTAGGCCGAGGCGTATTGGAAAGCAATCCGTGTAATTGTGGAGAGACATTCGACTAAACCCATTGCTCAAGAAAAGTTAGAAAAGAAAAAAAATTTGGGAGAAGAACGTTGCCTTCGTTTTCAGGAAATCTGAGATCTGTCTGTAGTAGAAAAAAGAAGAAGGATTCAGAGAAGATGAGCGACGGGGAAGATGCCGTGAGACGCCGTACCGCAGCGGTTGCCGATTACCGGAAAAAACTACTCCAACATAAGGAGCTCGAATCCCGTGTTCGAACAGGTTCGATTCCGGCTTCTCCTTCCTATTTGAATTCTCCCAGGTTCATTTGCATACGGCTATCGTCTGACTGGTGATTTTCCTCTTTTGAATCTGTACTTAGTTCGAAAAACCGTTTGATTGAGTTGAATCTAGGGCTCTTTTTGGGTGTCGTGATTCTAGGGTTTTTCTCAATTACTTAATTTAGGCCTAACGAGAGGAGAGTTTTCTCGATTGGTGTAGATCTGATATTTCTTTGTGACTACTTTGCTCTGTTGAGTTTCATATGAACAGATGACTCGAGTTTGTTGTAGTAGTCGACTTGTGATTAACAACACTGAGTTTGTGCTCTTGCAGCTAGGGAGAACTTGAGAGGATCTAAAAAGGAATTCAATAAAACTGAGGATGATCTCAAGTCTCTTCAAAGTGTTGGGCAGATAATCGGAGAAGTGCTTCGACCTCTTGATAATGAAAGATGTAATTTTTCTGTCTCTCTCTCTCTAGCTAATACCCTTTTTGCTTCTTTAAGATTATTGTTCATATAGTACTTTGTTTGTGTGCCCTCTCTGTTGTCGGAAGCTAAAAAATCTTGTTTTTATGTAATTTAGTGATTGTCAAAGCGAGCAGCGGTCCTCGGTATGTGGTTGGCTGCCGTAGCAAAGTGGATAAGGAAAAGCTGACCTCTGGAACTCGAGTTGTTCTGGATATGACAACGCTAACAATAATGCGAGCCCTTCCCCGAGAAGTGAGTTTGTTTCTTAGACATGTGTTGAGTTCTGTTATGCTGTCGTAGTGGATTTCTCCTTGACAGTAATGTGGTTTTCGTTTTCATTGTAGGTCGATCCCGTTGTGTATAACATGCTGCACGAAGACCCTGGCAACATTAGCTACTCTGCTGTGGGAGGTTTGGGTGATCAGATCAGAGAACTCAGGGAATCTATTGAGCTTCCTCTCATGAATCCTGAACTTTTCCTCAGAGTAGGGATCAAACCACCAAAGGTAATTACTGTGTATATTCTCCCTTAATCCTTTCTTTCTTTGACCCAAGACATTTTAGCTGATTAATATCTAAATGCAGGGAGTCCTTCTGTATGGACCACCGGGTACCGGAAAAACTCTACTGGCTAGGGCTATTGCCAGCAACATCGATGCCAACTTCTTGAAGGTTTAATTTTGTGCTATGCTGTTTTTCGAAATTTTGAAGTTATGGCATATCCTTGAGGTTTAATTAAATTTGTTTCCTCATGGTAGGTTGTATCAAGTGCAATCATAGACAAATACATTGGAGAAAGTGCTAGGCTGATTCGGGAGATGTTTAACTACGCCCGTGACCACCAGGTAAGTCTTGCCTTTAATGGGTGTACATTTGCTTCTTCCTCTTTTCTTTTCTATAACTTCGTATAACGTTGGTGACTTGTTATATACTTTTTCCTCTGGTTAGCCTTGTATCATTTTCATGGATGAAATCGATGCTATTGGTGGGCGTCGTTTTAGTGAGGGTACTAGTGCTGATCGTGAAATTCAAAGAACACTTATGGAGTTACTCAATCAACTTGATGGTTTTGACAACCTCGGAAAGGTACTGCTGTGTATATCTGAAGTTATATGTGCATGAGATTGTATTGTGAAGTTATATATTGTCAGTCTAAAATTCTGGATGATATTTTGATCGGTTTGTGTCTCTCCCTAACTTCAGTCTCTCAAGATTGCTTATACACTAAAGCCATCCTCAGTGCTATAAAATATGTGAATGAATGTGTTTGGAAAAATGTATTAGGTAAAAATGATAATGGCTACAAACAGGCCTGATGTGCTTGATCCTGCACTTCTCCGCCCTGGGAGATTAGATAGAAAGATTGAGATCCCTTTGCCAAATGAGCAATCAAGAATGGATATCCTCAAGATCCATGCAGCTGGTATCGCCAAACATGGTGAAATTGATTACGAGGCTATCGTCAAACTTGCAGAGGTTAGTAATGAGTTGGTTAATGATACTTTCGCCAATTGAGTTCCTCACTTAACTTTTCTTTGGTCCAAAAAAGGGTTTCAATGGTGCTGATCTGCGTAACATATGCACGGAAGCTGGAATGTTTGCAATCCGAGCAGAGCGGGACTATGTGATCCACGAAGATTTCATGAAGGTATGTCTGTGAAATTTGGTTAAATCATGTTTGTAATATCTTGGTTTGTGATTTTGAAATGAACCAAGTTTTTTTTTGCAGGCGGTGAGAAAGCTTAGCGAGGCCAAGAAACTCGAGTCGAGTTCACACTATAATGCTGATTTTGGAAAAGAGTGAGAGAATTCACTCTCTTCTCGTGCCGTAGGGATGACGAAAGGACAACGCAATGCCAGTTTTCATATTATTGTTTCTTTTCTTTTTTTGTGAAACTTTGACGAGCAAGCATTTGCCTCTTCTCTCGTTGGTACTGTGAGTGACTCTTATCGTTACATTTGGGTTCTTAGTAAACACCTAGTAGAGTCAGGTTATGTTCAAAGATTCTATCTATCACAACCAAGCCCAATTCTGAGAAGCAGATAATACAAAACTCCTAACACGAAGGCTAGGATCCACACCATGCGAACAAGGATCAGTAAACCACTTAAACTAAACTAATTCAAAAATAACAGATGAAAGATAAAGCTAAAAGTATTGAATCTTGATCTGAAGAATTTTATTTTATTTCTCTGCTCTAAGTCTATTTTTATGGTTAAATCGGGATATGAATTGATCTGCAATCAAAATACAAAGACCTTTAATTGAAGAAATTGGAGAGCAAGTATTACAGCTTTGAAAAAGCAAGTTTGGAAGATCCGAACAGCCCTGAAACTCAAACACGTTATGTGGCAGGTCCTTTCGGGTTGTGTTGCGACTCGTGAGAAACCACTTGTAGGTATCTGTCACTGATAGGACTTGTTGTCCTAGATATGGTAGCACAAAAGAATCTATAAACCACCTTCTTTTTGAATGCCCTCCAGCCTTACAGGTTTGGGCCTTATCGGACTTCCCGTCTATTCCGGAGAATTTCCATTGTTCTTCTATCTACCGTAATATGGATTTTCTCTTTTGGAAAACAACAGAGTTGGGTCTCTCAGAGCCTTAAAACTCCATCTATCCATGAATTTTATGGTTTATTCAGAAAGCGAGGAATGATAAGATCTTGAACCGGAAATAAATTTCCCCTACGACCACCCTCCAACTGGCTTCTCTTGAGGCGGAAAGTTAGAGACTAACCCGCACTGAAGACAATGAAAAGGAGAGTCAAGAGTTTCATGAACCTATTGTCCCCCTTATTAACACCCAAACCCTGATATGCCAAGTTGATGCATCATGGATTGACCATGGCCTTATCAGTGGTTTACGGTGGTGCTATAAGGATTGTATGGGGCGAGAGGTAAGCGGCATCCAAGGGTGTCGCAGAAGCCTCTCGGCATTACAAGCCAAGTTAGATAGCCTTCTCTGGGCAGCTTTCTGACTCCTTGAGAATGGGCTCTTGATGGTACACTTTGAGATTGACTGTTCATCATTGGTGAAGATGATTGACGATCCCGATGACTGTCCATTATTTTTGTCAGAATTGGATATCTTACACTCCTTGAAACAGAGTTTTGAGTCTTTCAACATACGTTATATCCCCCGTGTCCAGAACTTTTGTGCCGACTACTTAGCGAAGGAAGCTCGGGTTCGGGACTTGTTATTCTCCCATAGAAGTCAGACTGTCTCGACAGAAGGAACTTTTCGGAGCCTTCTTTCCTGCGGATTAAACGTGACTTAATCAAGATGGGTCGACGCCAAAAAAAAAATATCTTCTACATCATATGTAATCGGAAAGTCTTC
Source organism: Orychophragmus violaceus (assembly GCA_030180135.1). Lineage (NCBI taxonomy): Eukaryota > Viridiplantae > Streptophyta > Magnoliopsida > Brassicales > Brassicaceae > Orychophragmus > Orychophragmus violaceus. The sequence goes on from CM058240.1 coordinate 38,661,921, forward strand.
GGATTCCAAGCCAAATCCGGTTACTTGTATACAATTAAGCCAAAGAAAATCTTAAGTCGTTGAAATTTAAATCAAACCATTCAAGAGAAAACACCATTGAAGAAACAATTTTACAATCAAATAATTTTCTGGAGTGAGTTTTGTTCACTCTTGTAAATTTTTTAATCCTTTGATATGTTGTATGCTTAATGATTTATTCACAGATTCCATCCTATTTGTGGTGTTTTCTACCAGTGCCAGCCTTGGGTTAAAGCCATTAAAACGAAGATTTTAGACGCCAAAAATTTATAAACATTTTAATGACATCAAATTTCAATATGTTTCTTTAATGTAGTGGGTTGAGGTTATGTATTATCTACCTCGATGTATTAGATTCTAGTCCAATTTCTTTTATATTTCTTTTTCCCTTTTTAATAAATGAATTAGGTGAATATACAAAAGTCCCATACAAAAATGTACTAGGTGATTGATCTGCACGTAGATGCGGACATTATTCCGTTGTTAGTTAATTTAGGTGTATTTCTCGATTAGTGTCAAGATAAACCGTGATATAACTTTTTATATATCGAGATTGTATAGGATTTAATTCATAGTTTCATATGCATATCCAAATTATATGTGCGGACATTATTCCGTTGTTAATTAATTTATGTGTATTTCTCGATTAGTGTCAAGATAAAACGTGATATAACTTTTTTCTATATCGAGATGGTATAAGATTTAATTCATAGTTTCATATGCATATCCGAATTATTACGTTCGAATCGGATGCATAAAATAATAACTATATACTGATACGAAAAATATTATAGCATTCTATGTATAGAAAAACTAAAAGCCGTATATAAACAACATTCGGTTTTTCTTAGACATATTTTTTGTTTAATATTTATATATTTTTAAGAATGTAAAGCTTATTTAAACCACTTTTTCTTGAACCAATGAATGTGCTCCGCGTACACAGAATGTCGTGTTGCTTTAAATCAAGATTGACATGCATGAGGGTTCTATTCGATAACCATCATTTCTTCTGGTTTAAATATAGCATATACTATCATCACTCTTCACCATACTCACTTCTTCCCTTTCCCTCGGTTATACAAAAACTTCCATTTGTTTTCTGGCTTTTATCTTTATTCCTAAATTAAACATGCAAACATGTTCATCGCTTTTCTTGTGTTCGAATCTGTGTCGACCTCCAGAGTCATGCATGATCGAGTTCATCGATGAACTTATGGTCTTTTTGATTAGGGGTAACTCGTCATTAAATAGATTTTTCCCTATGGTTCCTTCCGTTTGTTTCCCTTTCCAACTTAAGGGCGGTGCTCATATCATTCATTTCGATCGATATGATGCATCGTTAATTTCAGTAACATGTTGTGGTCCGCTATTCTGAGATCGGTTACTTTCCGCGTAAGTTACTCTGATATATATTTTTGTTTTTGATCTTTGATTAATTTGGTTTCCTGATATATATATTTCTTTTTTTATTTAGAGCAACCAATTGCAAATCGGAGTGGACCCGTCCTAGAAGACGTGGAACAAATTTCTCTTTAAGAAGGATGTTCAGCGGAGCTAGGTTGGTCAAGAGATGGCTGTTTTTGAATCGTTGTCATGCCGGTTCAGAATTCTTTTTACCCCATGAAGATCCTCTAACCGGTGTTGATTTCATCACAGTTCTCATATGTGCTGCTGACTATTAGGGAAAAGTCTTGCAAGGAGGACAGACGGAATTGTCTTTCAAGAAAGGCAAGTCGACGACAAGATGATTGTTTGATATCGATTCCTTTGAGTTCCTTAATTTTAAGGAGAACGTTGGTTTTGGTGTTGTTCTCATAACAATTTCTATCTCATCGACGTCTGACTGGGAAAAGACTACAAATCGTCTGTCGAGAAAGAGGTTCGGTCTCTGGCGGAAAGAAACCGATATCACAACTCAAGCTTCGGTTTGGTCGAACTTATTTGAAGAAATTATTTTATGTTTAGAATATTGATTAGTCCGACTTGTAATATCATTTTTAGGATAAATAAAACGCAGGAAAATAGCTGAGCAATTTCTAAACGAAGGATAATAGCTAAGAAAATTTATTTAGTCAACTTGTAATATCAATTTTTGCGGATGAATAAAACAGATGACAATAGCTAAGAATATTCTTAAATAAAATCGAACAACAGTTTGGTCCGAACAACATATGACAATAGTTAAGAATATTCTTAACAAAACCGCTTAACTTACTTACCAATATTCGAACTATAGAAAATAATATTCTGTTTGTAGATATATATCTTAGAATACTAAATATTCTTGTTAATAATTGCTATATTCATTCCTTGAACATGGTCATCTTGAGGATTTATAAATATTATGGACCAATGAGCTTGTTCACAAATGTACTCGCCTATACACAAATGTCAACATATATAAACCGAGTTAAGGAGGCTTCTATAATTTGTTATTTTAAAATATTTATTATAATAATTCATCGTGTAATTACCTTTATGCAAGCTAAGAAGCCCAAATTGTATGACACACATTACTGGAAAATCATGGTTGCACTTAGACCAATTGATCGAAAAATTCGGTAGCAAAATCACGTGCATACGTATCAGTCAGTTTGCACGAAAAAATATCACCTCTGCAATCAAGGTCATGATATAGACATTAGAATATAATATCTGCAACACACCATTAAAATGTTGTATACTCTATTAACATATAAAATAAGCACTTATGTATCTAACCTGCTATCCATCAAATCAAAATGAATATTTTTCCAAGAAAAACTTGATGGAAGGTACCATCGTTGAAGAGCACCAACATTTATAACTCTTCCGAAGACATCTAACCCCAAAAATTACAAAAATTTATAACTCGGAATGAATTAATAAAAGAATAATATTTGTAAAAATAAACATTAAAAACAAACTTACCAAGACATGTATTAATTTTGTGTTCGCCCATGAAAATTTTAGTGAATGAAACTAAATGAAAGAAAAAACTATCAACCCCACCGGCAACCCTCGCTAGGGATGTTTCCTTAGTAAACAAAATTTCCCGAGGATGAGGTGCTTCGCGAAAATAATTCGTACAAAAGCGAACCTTAAACGTTTGAATGATAACTGTAGTATCCTCAATAATAATTCTCGTCCAAGATGGTTGCCATAATTTCTTAGGAATTATTGCATGAATTTTAGAACCTTGCGAGGAAATTTTATAAGAATAAAGATACGTTACACAAAGCAGCGTCCACTGAGTTCTAAGAGCTGAATATATATTAGTAATGGAAATTTGAACACTAACTCGTTTGTCTACCAATATGAGATCGATGGTTGGAACGGATGGGAAAATAAACTTGTTCCACTTTCTAAGAATTCGAGCTTTGATTCACCATTTATCTAAAACACACTGTAAATCAGAAATATTTGTTAATTCTCTGTTATTAAAAACATCCAGACCTTTTGAATCCATCATATCATAGCTGTGATTTGCAAATTACAAATTATATATAGATTTTCCATTGATTTAGATCTAAGTTAGTAAGGTAGAATATTAATATATTATGAAATATTTCCTCATCTCTAAGAAACGATTTTTTCATTGTTATAAATGAATATATAACAGAATATCTGATAAAGGAAAGTATGTTGAAAAATATAAGAAATATATTTTTAGTAAATATTAATGTATATAAATAAATATCTAGATCCATAACTATACATATATTCTAGGCGATTTTAATGGGTATAGATGTTTTTACATATTTTTTTTTTATATTTCTAGAAATTGATTAAGACATAAATTTATACGTTATATTATTCAATTACATATAATTATATGTACTATAACAAATGAATACATGAATGATATATATACATATATCGTTATACAATGATCGTTATGTATTATTTTGAAAACAAAATTAAAAACATGTAATATTGACATTTGATTTCTTCAATGACCCCGATTATGAATAAATTTGCATTACGATATTTTGTTGTATAGTTTTGTTTGAGAAAAAATAAAACCAAATAAAATAGTAAAAACACTTAATGATAAAAATCAAATCAAATACTCGTTACAGCTAATCAAAATATAAATCAACGAAATAACCATCACAAATTATTCCCTTCTCCAATAATGATCTTACTCATGGTTCTAAGTTCTTTAGAGATGCCACTTGTACCTGTAATTGATCGGAAAAACAATTAGTCAGAAATTTATACCCTGATTATTAATATTATTTTAAGGTTGATACAATTTAAAACTTACATGTAATAGTCCCACTTCTTAATATCTGGAATATCATTGTCAATAAGCAGTTCAGTTATTGCGTCAACACATGTGACAAACTTTTTACCTATTGTTAAAGTATATAATTAGTGGTAAGTTGCAAGTAATTAATACATAGAGTAAATAATAATAACATAGATTAGGTGAAAGAACCTGGGATACCGTCAATCTTACAGAAACGCATAACGCAACACTGGATAGAATCGGGTCCAGGTTTGATTGTCATGTACAATTACTTTGCATGGTTACCAAACAGAACGCATGAAATGATATTGCCACTGCACAAAAAACAATCAAAACATTTTTCTAATTCATACATTCATAAAGGGTATCTTACATGCTTAGAGATTAATAAATACCTTTCATCAATAAGTTGTAATTTAATCTTAAATGGATTATGATCGGTTTTATGAATGACTTCCAAATCTTCAACTCCTCGGATTAAGGCAGTTAAATCTATGCGATATTAAATATTATTTTAATAGAAAATCATATTGTATCAAATATATATTCGTAAAATGCTATGAATGGCTCACCAATTAAGTATGTGTTATCCTTTGATTGAATGTCATCAAATTTTGTGAATTCACAAAATAATCTTTTGGTCAAACTACCAGTCGTAGTCATCAAATTTTCATGTTTGAACACAACTTTAAGTGATCGATGTTTAGTTGTACGATTAATACCCATTTGCGGCTAGAGCAAAAACTTTGTAAGGCTGATGATGCGATGCTTTTGGTGAACAACATTTCATATTGTTGTTTGGTTGTGTATTCAATCTTAGCTTCCATCTTACAACACTGAGAAAGACAAATTGAATCGAAAGTTAACACAATGATAACAATAACATATTCTAATTGTTTGGCTTAACCCTTGTAATATAGTATGTGCCAAAACAGTATTATAACTATTATCAAATACTCTTATCAGGTTGAAATAACTTACATATTCATCTGCCAAAATCAAAAAATAGGTTTGCTTCTCAGCAACATATGTACTTCATTTATGCACAATAGTGACAAAAATAGTAGGGTTAACCTTTTGAAAGGATAATTCTCTTAATGGAACGAAATTCACCATTAAGAAGATATCTCACAAATCGAGAAGCAATAGGTTTGGTTTTTTTTTTAATTTTTTTTGGGATGATGAAATGCACATTAGGGTATTCTACAATTGTGTATATAAAGACAATTGTGTATATAAAGGCTTATAGAGGACAATAGGGTTTTCATCAAATTTACCGTATAGAAATTACCTAATACAATTGGAAAGTGACAAAATATTAATGTATATATTACTTATTTTAATTTCTTATATGTGAACTTAACAAAATATTTGTAACAGCTTTGCTAAGAATAAATATTGTATCTAATAGTTGTGATTCAGGATATTTAATTTGAATTAGTTTAAATAATCGATTTAATATCTAACTGATTTAAATATTTTCATTTAATTCAAATGATATAAAATAATTTTATATTTAGGTACATAACTATGAATAATTACCGAAAAGTTACTCTAATAATGTTACAAATAAACTGTGTACATGAGTTCAATTTGTTTTATTTGTAGACATTGTAAATAAGTTAACTTAATTTATAAAATCATATTTCATTTTTATTGTTTCACAAAAATGTTGATACACTTCATTGGAAGTTGCGGCTATTATTGTAGGTCATGATCACCTATGCAATTGAGAATCTAAAAATTCTACTAAATAAATCAAAGAAACATGTTCAAAATGAAGACATACAACTTGTTGACTAAAACAAAAAAAAAATTCCTAACGTACTTAAGAACATGTAAATAAATAACTCTTCTTAACATAGAGGAGGTTTAGGGTACCTGTAGGGAAAAAAATCATACCAACAATCAAAACATAAGATTATTGAAAAACATAAACATCTATACAATCAAATTAAGAGGTGTTTTATAAATACTTATGGACTAAGTCACGGAATTCTTCAACTTGATACGCTTCAAAGCTTATCTTAGAAACCCGTTGAATAGCCTCCAATCGTACCAATCCTAATCGAGAAATACTTATAATTATTTGTCATTTTACATAAACTGGAACAAAATTATAAACAGTTTGAAAATACTTCATAGCACCATTATCTTTGACAATGTTAAAGCATTGGAATAAGAACAACAATATGACATTCTCGCCCATGTCGTCACCAACCTAACAGCTAGATTGCCATTCACCACACAATCCAATGCATTGTTTCTGCGAACAATATGTACAAATAAGCTTTAATATATTATAAGAATATTCTACATCAAAATAAATGGAAGTTCAACTTACTCCAAATCGTTTATTGGGAATTTTACTTGACGACGCCTCCAGAAATAAGTTTCCCGATCATTTGTATGAGAAACTGGATTTCGTTCAAAGTCTTCAATTCCAAGAACAACACCAATCAAATCTATACTTAAAAAAACACAAAACAAATCAATAACCTGCTCCAATAAATAATAGTATCCCAGAACAATATTATAACATGTTCCATAAAAATATACTGATTGGATAGATGCAAGTTATAATACCGTTTGAAATGCCATTTATAGGCTTCAAGTCTAAGTAGTGCTCGCCATTAAGGAATGAAATTCTCCATATTATACTCGAATGGATTCGACATAAAGAGAATAAACCATCTGTCAAGCACCCTAACATTGGCCTATCAACGATAAGAACGTTATCCCATTGAATCCAGTGGCCTTAAGATTCCAAAATCCACTCGAACATTTCAACAAAATCACCCCATAGTTGTCCTTCTATCCTTTGACCCTATTTGTTATAAAGTGAATCACACCGAAAATTTAATACATCGTAGGAACAAAGATTATATAAACTTTGTTAAAATAAAAATATGTACATATACAGTTATAATATTAAAAGAGACATGTTCATCGACCAAAAGTAGTTTGATGATTTTGGCGGTTATGACATCTTCAAACATCCAAGACCGTAAGACCTTCAACCTCAAACTCCATTGGTCGTAGACTTGTTGATCTCTGAAAGTAACTGGTATTGCCATTGGGACATAGTTTTTTCCAAATAATTTTTGAATAGAGAACAAACAGAAGACGGAAAGTAAGTATATATCGTAAATATTTTGTATCTGCCTAGGGTTTGAAATAAATACTCACCACGATTCCAGGAAGTCACGATTGAGTATATACTTAATTTTACAGTAAATAAGGAAAAATTAGATAATGATTTAACAGTAGATACTGAATTTACGGTAAATAAGAAATGTCTTTTATATATTCTAAATGCATTCTCATTGATATTTCAAAAATAATTTTTATATGATATAAATCAGTATTTGTTATTAATTATATGATATGATAAAATGGTGATAACTACAACAGAGAACATGATCATATATTTTGTTGATTTTTGGTCTAAATAATGTTATGATGAAATTATCAAGAAGGTAATTGGATTAGTCAAAAAACCTTAATGGCGATTTCTGGTTTCAAAAATCTTTACAATTAAAAAACTCGAAAAGTAATTTAAACCACAATACATGCTACAAACATATAATTCAATAGTAATTTAAGTATTTGCCATTGAAAAATGTCCTAACCAAAACAAAAACATAGTAGCAATTCAACAAACATACAAAACAAAGCACTCAACATAAGTTTTTTAAAACAAAAAAGAGATTTAAAACATAGGAACAATAGTGAGTTAGACCAAGTCAGACATTCTTGGAGAAGAGTCTGAGGACAAGAGCAGTTGGATTTTCCCAGAAAGTTGAAGCATGATTGTTTGGTTGGCCTTGACATTGTTTGCTGTCAAAAATTCTCTTAAGCCGCCAGCCAAACGAATACGTCGCCTATTAGTATCAGAATGAAATGCGAGCTCAACAGACCATTTCTGTCCAGCATCATTGACCATCTATACAGTGTTGCCCGCAACCTTCTCTACATCGTTTGCATCGACAAAGTACTTAGGAAGATACTGCAAAATGAACAAATATGGATCATGTAACAATATATAAAACCAAAATACAAAGGAATAACGTACGATTCTGCTTTGTTGGATGTCGTCACTCGTAACGTTTAAGGTACCAAACTTCTCCTCGGTTCCTTCAAAAATCATTTCCTTATTAGTCAAAATATTAGAAAGAGTGAAGAAAAATGTCTCGAAAATAAGTGAAAAACACTTACTCGTGCTAGCTTCTCCAGTTTCCATCTGAGGGGTATTTTCATATGTGATCTCACAACATTTTGGTCCGTACTATTGTACCATATGGAAATCAGCAGCTCCACGATACTCAAAAATTAAAAGATCTAAGTCTTCTAATGCATGAGCCTTAAAGAACCGTCTTCAGCCTTCTGTAAGCCTATCACCAACTCGTTTGATAGGGAACGCTTCTGACCTTGCATCAGATGTGAGTTTACCGACTGTAACATTGGTTTTTCCAAGTATATACCTCTTAAAGAACCTTTCTGGGATAGTCTGCAACACAAAGTTTAAACAATGACTGCAAGAAATAAAATCACTATAAAAATTAAATGTTAATGAGACAAAGAACTAAGATTACATACCAGACTCTTTCTACATTTGCCTGGAAGCATAGGTGTGGGTTTGTCATCTTCCGATTTGTTTTGAGAAGCTAATATGTCTTCATAAAAATCAAAAATCATTACATGCATGTATCAAAACAATATAAATTAAACCACATCTAAAAATACAGAACTATTTTAAAAAGCACCATAGAAACCCTAAAGTCTACTTATCTATCCAATCGGTATATTTTGTGTTGCAGAATCGATGAACATATCCATCATTGGTCTTTCACAATCGGTTTATCTCAATATAAATCGGAAATTCGATGAATAGAAACCCTAACTTTAAATATCGTTCTACTGAAAACTTCAGGGTTACCTTGTTGAATGAGTTGTTGATTAACCACTATTCTCGAATTAAATCCTCAATATATTTCGCAGCGCCAAAATTGAACTGATATTCTTCGTCGATCGGCTGTGCACTTTACCGATTTTTCACTACAAGAAATATGGGCATTGTTAGCAGGCCGTTGTAGCACTAATTCACGAACTGCTACCGAAAGTGCTAAAATCGGATCCAAACTCTATAGTAGCATTAAATCAGCGCTAAGAAAGAATTTCATTAAGCAGGAACCCGAATTGTTTTCCATAGCTGAAAATTCATTTTAGAGCCAAAACAATTGGCCAATTTTTTTGTTTTGGCTGAAACACTTTTTATTTCGCCAAGTCATTTCCACAATTCATTCATAACCAACCCAAAAAAAAAAAAATGAACCCAGAATTTTTTTCTTTTTCTCCAACATCGCTCTCGTCTCTCGAGACTCTTCTTCTCCGATCTTCTCTTCACGTCTCCGATCTACTCCGACACTCCACACCCTCCTTCCCCTCGGCCTCCTCTTCTACCTCCCGTGTTTCCCCGACCCAGCTCACCCGGCCAGCCTCCACCGTTATGGGTCCTGCTCCTCCTCCTCCAGATGGGTTACATAAATTTATGCTTTATGAAGCTATTGCGTGGAAGGCTTGTTGATTAAGACTACAAATTTCTGATTTTGTGGTGTTGGGTTTGTCGAATTTTGTCTCCGGAATGATGTTACCGGCGTCATCGAATCAGTACTCGGAATATCTCAGGTGAGTTTGAATTACCTCGCGGTACCTTCTGACAAAGAGTAAATTAAATTTAAATGTACAAAATTTCACCTTTTTCCTCTTAATTTCCGATGCTTTGGATACAGTAGTTTCAGAATCTGTGGAGATCCACATTCAGTTCTTCGATTTGCGTTTGTGGAGTTTTCTATTGACCGTAAGTTAAAGCTATTGGATTCTTAATCTTCTTTATAAAAATTCCTTCGTCATCTTTGATTTAAATTAGTAAGACATCTTTTCAAACTGTTTGTCCTCAAGTTATATGTTTCCACTGTTGTATGTTTGTATTATTCTTATGTTTCTGGTATGTCTATATTGACTGGTTTTTATGTTATACATGTCTTTTCATTGTTATACATGTCTGCTTGTAGGCTCTTGTGGACGCCCCTGACATGGAGAGAATCTAGATGAATTTGAAGAGGCTATCTCTTACTGATATCGTGATTGATATCAACAGAGTGCCTAAGAAGAAGAATCTGATTGAGGCAATGGAGAAAGCTGGTGTGTTCTGTAATACATACATACTTATGTCTGACATTCGAAGTTGCTATATCTGATCATCTTTAACCTTAAAAACTTTTGCAGATGTGAAGAACAAGTGGGAGAAGAGTTCATGGGGAAGGAAGCTGATAGTGCAGAAGAGAAGAGCTGCCCTCAATGACTTTGATAGGTTCAAGATCATGTTGGCCAAAATCAAGGTTAGTATCCATCTCTGTTTAAATGCAATCACACTCTACTTGATTATGAATGGTCCCTTATCTGCCATGTTTATACTCAAAAGATAGATATATGTTAGGTCGATTAACTTGTGATATCTAAGAAATATGTTAAACCTCAATACTAGTTATAGGTTTCTACTGCTAATGCTAAACTCATAGTCGATGTACCTGTCTTAATCACGCTATTGAATGCATTTTCATGTGTTAATTTGCAGAGGGCGGGTGTGGTGAGGCATGAGCTTGCAAAGCTCAAGAGAGAGAGCACCGCTTGATGTTTTTGAATATTATCCTACGCCTCAGATTTATGGGTCTTCCATTAGGTATCTGATTGATGATTGTCAGACAAGAGTAACTAAATTTTTGTGCAGAGCTGAGGAAGTTTCCAGCTTCATAGAGTTTCAAGAAAAAGATATAGAGTTTGTGGAGGAGAGGGAGAAGCTGATAGATGAGCAAGAGAAGAAGATGGAAGAGATGAAGAAGATGCATTTTGAGGAGATGCTAGATCTTGAGAGAGAGTTTGATAATTTGTTTAGAGTATAAATAGGATTTAGGGTTTGAACCCTAACCCTATACCCCAAATTGTATATACATAAAACAATATTTTCAACATTAATGATAATTTGTTTAGAGTATAAATAGGATTTAGGGTTTGAACCCTAACCCTATACCCCAAATTGTATATACATAAAATAATGTTTTCAACATTAATCTCAAACCTCAAATCTTAAATATAACCTTAAACATACCAACTTTTAAAATAAAAAATGTTAGAAACATACAAAATCTTGATTTTTTTATTTTAGGGTATGTTTAGAGGTTCGGGAGTGAAATATATAATTTTTGTAATTCTCGAAATTGAATAAAATACAAAATTAATAACTTGTAATATTATAACTGAATAACTCTTATAATATTTTAGGGTATACATAGGGTTTAGGGTAATACTAATTTTTGTAGTTTATAACATAGTCTATAATAAAAAAATTCCAACTTATATTGATTAAAGCCTCGCAAATATTTGATTTAGTGTTTAGGGTATGTGAGGGTTAGGGTTAAGATATTAGAGTTTAGTTAACTCTAAATTATAAACAGAAATTAATAACTAAAACCCTAATTACTATATAATATATAAAATTAAGTACAACACTTAAGTTTAGGGTTTAGTTAACACTTTGCTAATGAATATAGGATTTAGAATTTAGGATTTAGGGTTTAAGAAAATGAAGAAAAACTAATCAAGATTCAATTTAGTTTAGATTTGGTAACAAATGTTTAGTGTTTAGATTAAGAAAATATGGTTTAGGGCTTAGGTTAAGTTTAGGGTTTGTATATACTAGACGATTTATACAACCAAATACTAGTATATAACGAAATGATGTGAATTGAATCATATGTTGTTGAAAATGTTTCATATTATGATAATTAGTATGTGTATCCGCCAAATGATAAATATGTTTTAGAAAAAAAAATTATATATAAGCTAAACAAACATTTTATACTAATGTCACCTAAGCTTTATAGTCACAATTATAATTAGAGTAACTTTTATATATTTTCGTTATAACATATGGCCACCATCAGTGATAATCTTATGATGGCCCACCAATTATAGAGATTTACCCACTAAAACTTTTTGTTTGGCGCTAGTTGGTCTGGCGATAAAATGAAAATTTTGGCCAAATTTTGGCTCTTTATCAAAATCCCATACGACTATTGTAACAAAAAAACTTAATCTACCGCTCCCTCATTTCTCTTTGCAGAGACCAAGGTTGTGCCGGTTCTAGAGACTTCTCCAAAACCTAGATCTGCTTCTCCATTTTCGCAGAAGATGTGCTTGGGCTCGAGGAAGAAGATCTAGAGAAAACGGAGAAATATTGAAGCTATTTGCTCTCTGGTGTTGCCCCTCTTTCTGCTGAAACCCAGAGATTCATTAACATATGTGTTAGGTAAACGCATCTCTGAATATCTCCATGAAGATTGTCCTTTCTTTTGCCGATTTCTACGATCTAACATTTTGATATTCCTCAGGGCTCCAATCGGTCAGGGATGGAACCTTCTCCGAATCTCATGTAAGGATGTTATCTCCTCTTTCAGATATTGATGTTGGTTCCTGTTTGTCTCGGCTTTTGATTCCGTTGTGTTCTGTGGTTTTCAGGGTTTCAACAACTGATTCAAAAGTTGAACAAAGGAGTTGATGAGCCTGAGGATTCTGATCCAAAGGTCGGTTTATTTGTTTAGTTATTCTGTTGCAGGTAAGCTAATATAGTTGCAGACTTTCACACTTTTTGTTGGCATACCTGCAGATCCTGGGAAATATGTTTTTGTTTGAGTATCTAATTCATGTTCTTAAGTTAGATTTCATGCCTCGGAATCAAGTGTATCAAGGTCAAATGCAAGTCCTTAAACTTGTTTCTGAATCAGTAACACATATACTTTCGATTAATATTTGCTGAACAAGAAGTTACTTCTCACGGTCAGCTACTATGTTTCTGGTTCTGCTTCATTATTTTTTCCTTGATGTGGCCTAACCCTAAGTTACTGTTGAAAAGTTGCAAGCTGCTCTCACGGAAGAGCTAAGAACAATGCAAGGGTTTAAGTTTGCTTGTTGCTTATTCCAATCCTGAAGAAGCAACAAGACCTGTAAGTTTCCTACTAAAATCATTAGCTTTAGACTGAATCTACCTAACTGATATTCTTTTTTTGTGGGCTAAGGGAAAGTTGAGAGGAGGAAATCAGCAGCAGGATCAAAGATAGAGATAGATCTGATTCCTTGACATGGTACCCTTCATAACACAACACTCTTGAAGCGGTTCCAACAAAAGGACTTGTATCAAAGGAGTGAAGTTTTCCACTGTTGGTGACATTGGGGACGATAATGGGGATGATGAAGACTTAGCGGTTTGGTTTGATGTCATAGAGTTCGAGTTAGTTTTAGTTAGTATAAGACTTGGTATGTAGTTTTTGGATAATTTATGTTTATATGTATTCTTTGGATAATTTATGGAATATAAAAGTTTTATATAAATCTAATAAATATATATTATGCAAAAAATAATTCAAATAAATGAAATAAAATAGCATTATAATTAACAAAAATTCACAGCAATATAAAAATGCCACAGAATAGTATTTAACATCACTATATTTGTGTTATAATAGAATAAATTACAGCACTAAAAAATGATACGAAAACTCGAATAATAGCACGGATACGGCGCGATGAAATAAATTCTGATAGCAATTATATAACGCTACAATAAGTCCATTTATTATAGCATTATAAAAACGCTATGGTAGAAGGGGGGTCTATTATAGCTGCGGCTAACATAGCGTTCATGGAAACGCTACCAAAACCCTATGGTAGCGTTTTCAGTGTGCTACTAATGCCGATATTTCTTGTAGTGTTTGGAATGATTAGAATAACTAAAATAAATTGGAATCGTTTCATATTCATTCATCTTACAATGGACCTTAATTATTTGGATTTTAATAATATAAATTATAAGATAACGTTATGTTATTAGTAAATTAGCCCAAATGGAAGCTTAGATTGAAAATAAGGCTTCTATACTAAGACGTTCTACTATTTGCAATATTGCAAATTATTAGGCTAAATTTCATTAGACAATCGATACCTTTATACCAAAACCATAAATATGAATTTGTCTGCATCCAAAAATAGAAAACCAATTTCCATAAATTGACTAAACCATGAAGTCTAGTTACAATTTTATTAAAATAATGCTAATAATAGAATATGGTCTAGATTAAAAACTCAACAATAACAAACTCAAGAATCCAAGAGATCATCATAAAATTCTGGGAGAAGAACAACAAAAAAAACAAAAAAAAAAACAAATGAGAAGAAGGATTGCATGTAAACTATTTTTTGGTAAGGTAATCATTCACTATCCTCCTCGTCAAAAATGACTCTCGATCTTTTTGTACTGGAACACTTGTCATCTTCTTTTTGATTACAACATCTCTTTTCTTAGACACTGGGGTAATCGAGTTACAAAGTGAAGGATCTGAACTCTCAGATAAATTAGTAAGCATAAGGGGATGAGATCCAGAATTGCCAGTTGAGCTCGCAAGCATGAACTGAGTAAGATAAAATCGCAAAAGATAACATAAATAAAAATTATCGATTAGATCATATAAATAAATAATTAGTCAAATTAATACCTGATCAGTTTCAAGCAAATACTGATTAACCCTCTCTTGATCAGCCCAAGCATGTGTCACAACAAATGGTTGATTCTTATTCTTTCTATTGTATTCAGAAATTGTGATTTTGAATAAAAAAATTTACCGATCAAATCGGTAAGGCACTGAGGTAAAGTTGTTGAATCTGTAGACTACAATCATTATTTAAAAAAATAAATGATTATATATACATATAAAAACCAAACCGACACATAAGACTCAAAACAAAATATGTAAACATATACCTCATTAAATTCTTTAACCACAACATTTGCAATGAGACAGAGAAGTTTTTCAACGGGTCGATCAAACATCAGAAACTTAGTTTCTGTTTCAGAATTATCTTTAACTCGAAGAAGAACAAAGAACTTACATAATTTGAATCGAGAAAAAGTTTTTATTAATAGTCAATATAAGTCTATACATATATACCAATTAAGAAAATTTAATGTATGTAATATACCTTGCATTAACATTTGTAACAATTTCTTTACATGTTGTACAATCAAACTACACTGGTTTTCTATCATCATCATCATCATTACTTGTATCGTACATTTTCTTGTTGCATTTAGCACATGCAGGGTAATACCAACTTTGACTCAAATCAATTGACTCAATGGTGGCACATGTAATGCATTTTCCATGATTCATCAATTAGAACACATTGACATATCAATAAATCATACGGTTTAAAATTTTCCAAATAAGCCGACTTGAAATAGCATGTTTACCTCATAATCAACTACAATCTCATATATTGTAAGTTTCTTGTTCTTTTTACAAAAAAACTCATCATACAACGTCGTATTCGAACCAAGTGAAAGTTGACTGGATTCACCATTGGTAATCATAAGATTATCTGACGGTAATCTTTTAAAAAAAGTATTTTTAGTTAGAAAAATAAACATTTATAAAAACCAAAATATTTTAAAAATGAAACTCTTACCCCTCTTACGAAACTTGTTGAAGTAAGAAATGTTTGGATTTAGAAAAACTTTGGTTGAATTAAATCCACTGGATATGGACCATTCATCTTCGTTTTAATAGAGGACATTATTAGTATTTTAAATTATTTAGATCTAAATTAAATAAATATAAACAAAAATATAAATGTTAAACCGCGGATAATCTACCTTGATAAGATTTGCAGCTTTCAAACCTCATGACAAAGATGATTCCAGCTCCTTCATTATTTGCATTGAAATCGAACACTTGTTGAGCATATTCACCCCACAGTGTACACATTAAACACAAATCTCTGCAAATCAATGAGATACATTATATGAATAAATTTTTAAAAAATAATATAAAACATAATATATGTACACTTATGAATCGTTTCTCAGCTCAAGGTTTAATATTTTTGTGCTCATTCCGTTTTGTTTTTTGACGTTATCTAGCGACCCTAAAGCAACACGTCTGTAAACAATTGTTACAAATAATGTGTAAATAGAGAACAAACTTTTTTAAAAAGCAAGTTAAAGATAACAAACCGATCAAGACATTTTTCTCAAAATCCCCAGAAAGAATCTCATCAAAACCAACAAAATACTTCTCTTCCACCTCTTCAGAAAAGTCCTCACATGATGTGATTTTGGTCTGATTTGTAAACGTCATTTTAAAAGGCAGAGGATTAGTCTTATATTCATTTGAATATGTGACACATCCAAATCTTTCAATAAAAATTGCCTCATCTTCAAACAACGTTCGCCTAAATTTCCTTGCCATGTCCTAATCGAGAGTTGCATGTATTCTTGTACCCTGATTATCGAGGTTTAAAAAACTAAAGTTAGTATAGCATATATACGAGTATAAAGTGTAACACTTTCAATATGTTCATTCATTACAAAAAAACTTGATGTTTAAAATAATATTTTAGTAACTAAGAATAATACCTCAGAGTCAACTAAATTCATTTCAATTGCTTTCAAAACATTGGAAAAACAACCCTCCATGAAAAAAGTATCTTCACATTAGTCTTGTATTTCTCCAAAGAAACGGGGACAATTTTTTTGATAGTAATCTGTTTTGTTTTCTTTTTAAAAAAAATCGAAATTTTTGCTGCAGAAATCGTATCAAATGTTTCAATAGTAATATTTTCTACTGAATAAAACACACCATATATATATAAGGTTAGAAATAAGTTTAAGAGAATAACAGGTCGAATTAATTGTTTGTGTGTTGAAAAGGTGGAAGCTCTATATTATATTTGGAAATTTTCATATATTTAATATTCTTAGGATATATTATTGGTTAAGTTTGTAAACTCAATCGTTACATTTAGTTAGGATATGTACAAACAAAAGATTTATATGAATGTAGAATATTCTCTTACATTGTGAACAATAATCCTATCTTAAACATGGAAACAGAATAATTCTTGTTCAGATTTTTTAATGTACATTTATAGGTATTTATGTTTTTTTGTTAAAATGTTAAAGTTATACAAATATATGGTAATAATCCGATATTAAGATTGTCAATCTAAATTATTGCTAAATCTGAAAACTAAATTTATTATCTAATTATTAATCTAACGAACAATATTTTGTTAGATTTGATTAGGATATTTTGTTTAACAATAGACTTACTCGGAATGTAAAATATTGTCGCACTTTTTCAAATTTATTCCTTTTATAGACATCTATCGAAATACACAATTTCTTTTACTTTTTTCAATTTATTCCTTTTTATACGTTGACATATCAATATTTGTTTACATATTACGAAATTTGTTAAGATATTCAGTTTCTCCATATATTTTATAGTTTATTCTCAAACCGATATAGAAAGATGTTTAACTTGCAATATTGTCAAAATCTGGAGCGTCTACATCAAGGGTTGTGTAATAATTATTGTAAACCATATTTAGAACCAAAACCATAAATACGTTTTCATATTCCAAATAAGATAATAATAGGATTTATAATGTATCATTTGATTAAAATTATATTGATTCAGAAGAATACTACCATGAGCTGCAAAAATAAGAGAGTATTTACCAAAAGAGAATTTGATCGGGCTTTAATCGGACTATCGTGACTGAACCTCATATCTATATACTATAACAACAGGAAACCGTCCTTGGTACATATATTTTGTATTTCCAAAAATTGCCCTTGGAATAGTTAGGAGTGTATTTTTTCATTAAGGGTAAAACCTGGAATTTTTGGATATTTTATCACGCGAGCGCGCGGATCCGGGCCGGGTTTTTTTTCCGGATCCTTCTTTCTAATCGTGTCCGTCTATTCGTGTGTGTTCTAATCCAACCGTCCGTTGAATGTTGCTCATTTTAAATTTTGGCACGCGGATCCTACTCGGGTATAGCGCGGATCCTAATCGGATATAGCGCTGATCCTAATCGGATATAGCGCGGATCCTGTTTTTAAATCTCCCCCGTTCATTATTAACGTTTTTATCTGGCCGTCCAATCTAGGGGATATTAAATCGATATAGCCCGGAACCCGTTTTCTGATCTAGGCCGTTCATCTTATGAATTCGAATCTAACCGTCCAAGTTGTAAACATTTGTTTTGCATTAAATCATTCGATATCTTGCATAACAGATTAGGAATCTAAATATATTTTGCTTTTCACCCAAGTCGAGCTAATACATTCGAATTCAAAATGTTTCTTAAATCAGTTACGATAATATATTCGATATCAGTTAAAGATATTTAGGATTTAAATTTTCATTCGAACATGCCAGTAATATTCTAAACATCTTCTCCGCTCATTCGTAATGTTTCAATCTTTCCCGCCCATTTTAAATTTTTTTTTTTTGCATTAACTCGGTCGATATCTTGCGTTAACAGATTAGGAATCTAATTATATTAAGCTTATTACGCAAGTCTCGATAGTGCATTCAAATTCAAAATGTTTCTAAATTCAGTTACCATAATATTCGATATCAATCAAAGATATTTAGAATTTAATATTTCATTCGAATATGCCATGATATTCTACCGAAAATCATGACCTAAAAAAACTATATATACGAACATCTGTCATCAAAGTCTTCAGTCTCTCTTAACGCATTTTGTTACTATTTTCCTCTCTACCAGCCGACAAAATGAGTTCTACCAAAAATGTCTCATATCTCAAAATGTGAAACCATTCAAAACCACATGGCGAGTTCAAGTGAAAGTCCTTCACTCTTGGAAGCAGTTTACTGCTCTTAGTGGAGAGTCATTGGAACTCGTGTTGGCTGACAAAACGGTAAGGGAATTGGTTATGTTATTGTGTTAAACATTTAACTTTAATGGTTTGGTCATGAATTCTTAATTATTTCATTGTACGGTGTCAAAATTCATGCTTCATGCAAAAAACAATATTTGGTACGAGTTCAAAGACATCTACCCATTGGAGAATGGAGGTTTATTGAGAATTTTTCAGTAACACCTGCATCTGGTCAATATAGACCAACCGACCATGTCTACAAAATGTCTTTCTTGAGTAATACGGCTATCACTCGATCTGAACTCAAGCTTGATGATAGTTTTTTGTCATTGGCAAGTTTTGAATCCATTTCCAATGGGAGTCTAAAAACACATCATTTGGTTGGTAAGTTTAAGAACTAAACCCCAATGTTTCTATCATTTCAAAACCTCTTTATGGTATTAATTATTTGTTTTACTTTTTTATTGTTGCGATTAGATGTTATTGGCCAAGTTATGGACGTTGGCGGCATGGATCCTGTTCAAGTAATGGGTAAAGAGAGGAAGAAAATTGAGTTTACTTTGAGAAATACTGAGTAAGTTTCGATGGTTACTGGATTTAGTTTTATGATTACAAAATGAATGTACTAATGCAAATTTTTTATAGTGATCAAAGATTGGCATGTTGTCTTTGGGGAAATTTTGCTGAACAAGTTTTTAATGCATGTCAAGAAGCCAATGGTAACCCATTGATTTGTTTGATCCGATTTGCAAAAATCAACACATACAAAGGTTTGTAACCATGGACAATGATTCTTGATTAAACGATTCAAAGAATCAATGCTTCTTGATTAAACGATTCATAAAATCATATTGTTCTATCAATGTTTTACCAATGTCCGATATGACCAATGATTGTCTGACATTTAGGAGAACTTCAAATCACAAATGCATTTGACGCTTCTAAAGTCATTATGAACCCAACTTGCCCGGAAGTTGAAGAATTTCTGACAATGTAAGTTTATGAAGGTTATTTTTCTAATCATTATAAATGTTT
This sequence comes from Orychophragmus violaceus, assembly GCA_030180135.1. Lineage (NCBI taxonomy): Eukaryota > Viridiplantae > Streptophyta > Magnoliopsida > Brassicales > Brassicaceae > Orychophragmus > Orychophragmus violaceus. The sequence continues at coordinate 38,682,020 of CM058240.1, forward strand.
CGCTTATATATGGAGGTTTACTAATTCTAATTGTTTAAGGCTACCCGATGATGGACTTGCTCTCGCTGTGTGTGAACAAGGAGAGGCTTTGGTCAATAGGAAAAAAAAAACCAGAGCAGTGGGCAGAGTTTCCTGAGCTTTGTGTATCAGAAATACTTATGGCTACCGAGGTACCCATATAGTAGTTTATTTAGTTGCATTCCATTTATAATTTACTTATGTTTATATTATGTGTATTGTAATGTTTGAAGGAAGGAAAAGTCAGGATTAAAGGCACCATATATGCCAATGATACGGATTATGCATGGTATTACTTCAACCATGCAAAATGCAATAAAAGGGTCATCAAAATAAAACCTGCCGTCCAAAAAAAATTGTTCCGTTGTGACGAATGCAAGGACAATATCACAGACGTTTTATCCAAGTATGTTTTTTAAACCAAGCTTTTTCTTGCAAAATATTTTTATGTTTTGAATCCTATATTTCACTATTTATTCTATGCAGGTTCAAGTTGCATCTTATGGTGAAAGATGAAACATCAGAGATAAAGTTCATGCTACTTGATTCAGTTGCTGAGAAACTTATTGGGATATCAGCCGATACACTGCTAGATGGATCGTTGGATGAGGTTATTATCCATATTTTCTATGCACTCAACTTCATTTAAACGTTCATATTGAATAAATGTTTTTTTATATAACAGATGGAAGATCCAACCATACTGCCTGATCCTATAAAATATTTGGTTAGAAAATCTTTTCAATTTGGATTGTTGGTAAACAAAGACAACGTTTTTTTGGGGATCAGAAATCTATAAGGTTGGAAAAACTTGGTCTATTGACGAAGTTCTCAAGATCGAGGAGGGATCAGAGCCTCTTAACCTAATGGATTCAGCTATTTCTAGTGAGCAAGTAAGTTTATCCTATATTCAAGTAATTTGATATATACAAACTATTTATTATGCAAATTCATGATTATAGTGTGACATTGAAAGGATTATTTTATTAAGATCATATTATGTTATTTTGCAGGTTTCGTTGATTGATATTAACAGTCAAGAAAATTCAGATGCCTGTTTGACTCCATTGTCCAAGCCCAAAACGCTAGGAGATTTGGCTGATATCAACTCAGCTACTAAAGAGAAATGCTTGAAGACTATCAAGATCGAGAAGATCGATGATTAGTCCTTTTACTTAGAAATCTTTTTCGGATTGTTCTATTCATTATCGGATCATTTTGGTGTTTTTTAAACAATGCTTTGGTTTAATTATGGGTTTTTATATACATTTCGTTTATATTTTTACTCAGTCTAAATTGCCTTATATCAATATTTATTAGAAATTAGCATAAATAAAGAATTCATGATTGTACAAAATCAATTATTTCAATTGGGCTAATTTATTAATAAGTTAGTCATTAATTAAAGCCCAAATTAATTATGGCCCATATTTAACCATGAAGTTGAAACGATTTATAAGTCAGTCAGTCTTCTAGGCGGTTTGTTTAAAAGAAGCGTCTGTAAAGATATAGACAGTCTCTTGAATTTCCTATATTCATTGAAAAAACTCATTTCTCTTCTTCTAAATATCCAAAACCGTTTTCAAAAAATTACAAATTTAACAAACAAAATCTATGGAGAGATACAATATTCTTTCAGAGGTTAACCGATCAACAGAAGATTGGCATTTTAAGGATAAAATGCTCAAGGCATATGAGTATCACGTTCACGGGCAAGGGTTATACCGTAATTTTGTTATCGCTGATAAAATGGTAAGTGGAAACATAAGCTTTGTTTCCTAAAAATTATAAGTAGTGTATATTAACTTTTGATATCTGTAAGGCATTTCGATATATATATATATATATATATATATATATATATATATATATATATATATATATATATAAACTAATTTGAATCATTGCTGGTTTAGGGTACAAAGATGGAATTGGTTCTTGCTCCAGAAGACGGGAAGTGGATTGACATACGATGTGTCAAGGTTGCCTATGATTGTTCCAGATTTCGGGCAACGAATTCTGAATACATTCTCTGTAAAAGTTTTGGATCTACCATCCGGAGAATAACAGTTGCCATTAATGATAAACATTTCTTTGATTTCTTAACTATCAAAGAAGTCCAAGATTACTCAACTCCTACTTATGTTTCTGTTGGTATGCATGTCAGATTTTTGGGTGTATAACTTTTTGATTGTATTATTTACTGTTCTAACATATTCATTTATTTTGCAGATGTAATGGGTTTGCTGTTCAGTTCAGGACTCATGGTTGTAGACGTTGATAACCCTGCAGCATCAAGAAGAATATTTCATATCAAAGACTCACGGTAATATCAATTATTTGGTTATAGATCAGTAATTTTTCTTTGTATAACATGCAAATAATATTTGTAAGTTGTTTTTGCTTACATTTTGAAGGGGTAAAAAGTTAAGATGTATAGCTCTAGGTACTCACGCCCATGATTTCACAAAGGGATTAGATGCTTCTAAACGTGATAATGTTATTTGTGTTTTGAGATTCTGGAAGATAAACCGTTTTGGAGGTAATATTCATCGTTTTACATGTATCATTTTTTGTCTTCTAAAACGTGATTATGTTATTTATTTGGTTAGATTTTTACTAAACATTAGTTTTTTCCAGGTGATACTTCAGATGTTGAAGTAGAGACACAAGATGGATTGTCTGATATTCTACTCAACCCTCATTTACCTGAAGTTGAAGGTATGCTGGATGAGTTTGAGCCCCTTGAAGCTTCCCTTGCTAATGAGAGAGATGTCCCTGACAGATAGTTACCATTTCTTATTTTAGACTGCTGTTTAAAATATGTATTTTTAAAAAGGAGAGTTGTTTTGATGTTTATAATCCAAAGTTATTTACGTTTATTTAGACAAAAAAGTTTATATCCAATAGATCATCTAATAACAAGACTATCAACAATTCATGTTCAGTTTTGAAAATATAATTAATTAGACATCATGATAAAAACATCTTCGAAATGTTTTAATATAAAGTATACGAATTTGTAAAATAATTATACACATTTCGTTTATATTTTTACTCATTCTAAATTTTCCTTATATCAATATTTATTAGAAATTAGCATAAATAAAGAATTCATGATTGTACAAAATCAATTATTTCAGTTGGGCTAATTTATTAATAAGTTAGTCATTAATTAAAGCCCAAATTAATTATGGTCCATATTTAACCATGAAGTTGAAACGATTTATAAGTTTTTTCAGTCTGAAATTAGCCAAAAAACAGAAAAGTGCAGAGGGGATTGAAATAACTGTTTACCAATCTTGGCGCTGCAGTCTAGAGAGTGGTAGTAAGAGAATCTTGATTTCTTAAAAACTCATCCAACAAGGTAACCCTGAATTTGGAAGTAGATGCAGTTGTAAAGAATTAGGGTTTGTCTTTTATGCATTTCATATTTGTAGTGATATAAACCGATGGTGACGTTTTCTACAAATCATCTGTTCTGCAACTTGGACATGATGCCTAAAAAAAGAATTCTCTATTCAAAGCTGCAGTTTAATTCATATTTTTGTTTTGATCCATGCATGTATTGATTTTGATTTAGACTTGCTTATAAAAACTTGCAGACAACAATAAGAAGATGAAACACCACGGTTTTTCGTGCCTATGCTTCTACAGAGGTGTACAAGAAGTTTGATATGTAATCATAGTGTGGCTATGTTATTAAGGCGAGTTTTTCAAACCTAATTTTTCTTCTGGCAGTAATTGTTTCAACTTGTGTTACAGGTTTTACCGGACAAGTTCTTTGATAGCTTTATACTTGGAAAAACAGATGTTATTGACAGTGTACTCACATCTAATTTAAGGGCTGGAGATTTTCCTATCAAACTAGATGGTAATAGGATTATAGATGGTTGGAAACGGTTCTTCAGAGCTCATGCATTAAAGAGTTAGATGTTCTAATTTTTGAGTATCGTGGAGGTGCTGACTTCTATATGGTACACCAGTTTCAATCAAACGGTTGTGAGATCACATACCAAAAAACGGCAGAACTATTGGAGACTAGAGAAGGTTTAACGAGTAAGTGTTTTTACCTTGGAGATTTAATTATGATTTCTAATTTTTTGACTAATAATCGAGATGATTTTTATGTCTCATTTTAGCACCTCCGAAGGAGACTGGAGAAGGTATCACGATTAATTATTTTTTCCACTAATTTTTCAAACAATTTCTAATGATGTATAATATTTTGACTAATAATCGAAATTGTTTTTAAGAAGATACAGCCGTTCCTATGGAGACTGGAGAAGGTAGCACAAGTAAGTTGTTTGATTCCACTTATTTTCTGGACAATATTTGGTGGTTTATAATGTTTTCAGTAATAATGGAGTTGATTTTTGAAGGAGCTGGGGAGAAGTTTGTCACCTTGAACGTCACAACTGACTGCATAAAGCAAAGCAGAATGGTCAGTCATTTCTTCGTATTTTGGTGTGTTTTAAGTATTGTTACATGAACCATATTTGTTTGTTTTGTAGTATCTTCCTAAGTCCTTTGTTGATGCAAACGACTTGTGGACTATTGCTGGCAAATCCATTTTGATGGTCAATGATGATGGACAGAAATGGACTGTTGAGCTTGTGTTCTACTCGGATACGGATAGGAGACGTGTTCGTTTAGCTAGCGGCTTAAGAGAATTTCTGAAAGCAAATAATATCAAGGCCAAACAAAGTATCACTCTTCAGCTTTTCTGGCAAAATGCCAATACTCCAGTCTTGATCCTCTCCTCCAATAATGTCTAATGTCGTATAACTCTTTAAAAATCTATTTTTTGTTTAGTTTTGTCAAAAACTTATGTTGTCCAAAAATGGTTATGTATGTTTGAACTAACGTGGTACTATTTTTTTTTTTTGCTTATGACTTCTTTTAGCTCATGTCAAGTACTTTTTGTGTATTAAATTGCTTTCAAAGTTTGTTATGGGTTGTTTTAGTTAAAGAATATTATCCAGGACAAAGAATAACAAATTAAAAAATTTCCATAAAAAATTATATGGAATATAAACTAAATTTGAAACATTAACAAAAAGTGAAAGTTTCGTAAATTAATTTTCTTTATCTTGAGCGTGCAAAATTCATTTAATAAGAAATGTTACATATTAATCTTGGTTCACTTTCCAATATTTGTAATCATGATGTTTACTGATTTGACTTGACAATTACCATATATACTAATCTAATAAATGTTTCTCATTCAATTTTTGTAACAAACAACTAACAATATGCTTGATATTTGAGCTTTGATATCTTTTACATATCTAAACTAATAATAACTTAAATAAATTTAATGAGAATTATATTATGAATACTATAATTATGAGTATATTGAAAGATATCGTCTTTATAAGAAGAGATATTGAAAGATATTACTATATAAGAAGAGATATAAATATAGAAATTATATTTGTGATAACTGTTTTCGAAACGAATATCCATGAAGATAGGTACATGAGAATATTTAATTTGCTTCCAATATCTAATTAAATTGAGTAGACGACAATGTGAATATTCATTTAACTTAATAAATGTTACACATTGAATTATTCCATCAATCAGAATATTTATTGTTAATTTATTTTACTTTAAAAAGTAAATTTCCATGTTCAATTAACACAATAAATGAATATCACATTCAATTTACACCTAACATTTAGACCTAATCAAAATTTTGGATTTTCTATATATATTGGCATAGTCAACGTTTTTTGGCTTTATCATAAACAAGAAAGTTCTTTCGAAATCATAAGTTATATTGTTAAACTCTTCAAAAAAACAAGATAAATTATGGGTGATTTTATAAACTTCTATGATCTTGATGGTACTGAACCCTGTCTTAATATTCGAGGAAAGATCATACGGAAGTGATTCACAAGTCATTGCATGAATGGTTTACAAATCCATGTAATCATATCCGATGAATACGTAAGTTTTCTTTGCCCAAAATTTTAATAATACTTTGCTGTCTTTGATCTATAATCTAAACATGCTGTTGAGGATAACTATTTTTTTCTAAATTATTTTGTTATAGGGTTACAAAATCGAAGCTATCATACCTCAGATGTTTATAGACAAATTCAAGGACAAATTTGAAGAGGGGTCTTGGATGTGTATGAAGAATTTCGAAGTGATCCATATCAACCGAAAGTTTAGAAACACTTATGCTGAAAAGAAGATTTTGCTTGAGGATTCCACCCAAGTTGACAACCACTACAATATCTCTAATGATATGTACTATGAGTTTGTGATATTCAAAAACATCTTACAAGGCAATGTCGAACATCTCTACACTATTGGTATGTTTGGTTTAATTTTCAAATTATTAGTTTGTTGCATGTTTATACTCTATATTATTAAAATCGTAATATCTATTCAAATCTATGTTATTTAGATGTAATAGGTGCAATCATGTGGGTTAGACCTCTCACCACAGCTCAAGATTACAAAATTCATTTTAAGATCAAGGAAAGAGAGTAAGCATTTAATTAACAAAGTTATGTTTTATTTATGATATTTTTGTGATTGCATGAATTATATCTAATTTCTATAAATTTTATGAAGCAACACATACATCAATTGTGTTGCAAAGGGTAGAGTTGCTATGAAATTCAATGATCTTTGGAACTCAAGTGGAAATTACAAAAATATTGTGTGTTTGAGATTTTGGCGCGTTGATAATTCCCCAAGTAAGCAAAATTCAAGTTAATATATTTTATTTTTGATAATTTATAGAATACTTCTAAGCATAATCTTAATATATCACTGAAACAAATTTGTTTAACTATATATTTAGGAGTACCAATACTTGAAGATTCTGGTGATATCTCGGATGTTATCTGTGATCCAGAAATTGAAGAAACCACTTCCATCAAAGAGTGGTAAATTATTTACGTTAAAATATAAAATTTAGAATCATTTTAACAAAGTACGTAATTATTTATATTTTCTAATTTTTCTAAGGATTTAATATTGGCGAATGCAAGAACTCTTCAAGTGGTTACTATTCCAAGTATTGTGTAACTACTTTCTTATTCCATTACTCTTTTGAACTTATTTTTAATTGGCATGTAATATTTTGGTGAATGTTTTTTGATACAGTTCTCGGTATTTATTAAGGTATTATTTATGCAAATGCTTTTGTGTTTATGATAGATGTAGTTGTTATATTTATCTATACTAACATACATTGCATGTTTATTTGAAATTTTTTAATCTCAAATAAATAATAATATTAGTAGGTAAATGTCAACTCTATATTTAAATCATGATATTTATAACGTCAATTAATTAAATATTTTTTACATAATTTAAAAAATGTCGTTAGTAATTTTGAATGGTGAATGTAGGTATATGTCAACTCAAGATTTAATTAATGATTTTTTCTAATCTATATATATAAATTATTATTTTCCTATCAATATATCTACGCGAGTAGTAATTTTGAAAACTCGTTTTGACTATTGATATATTATTAATATTTGTTCTGTTAAATTAAAATAATTGTATCTATAAGAAACTTCAATTTTTAATTGGGAAAGTAGATATTATAGTTTAGATTTGGTATAATGATCTACATATTTTGAATATTATGCATCATAGATAGTTGTTTTTTTTATAGATTTTGCAGGATATATTAATATGTATATTGTTAAAGATATTTCAGGGTATCAGTTTATTTAGTTGAATACAAATATTTTGATGGTTCTTTCTAATTTAAAAAAAAAATAACTTAAATTTGGTCAAACAATAACAAACGTAATCCACTTACAAAGGCCCATTATCTATAAATATGGTCTAACATCATTTAAGGGCCGATTTTTTAAAACAAATCGAACAAATTTTAAGTTGTCTAAAACTCATTCAAAAACAAACCAAAAATATAAAACCTTCTATATCTAAGACTTAAAAATACCAAATAAAATAATTAAAATGCATATATAAATACTAAAACCGATTAACATAAATCAAATATTGTATAAAACTCATTCAAAAACAAATAAAAGATAATTATTTGATCCAACAGAATTACAAAATACCAATCATTTGTTAACTACCATACATCAATACTAAAACTTTGATATTAAAATAATTTTTATAAATCAAACAATTATAAAATATAAATAAAAAGGAAAAAAAAACCTGCACGCTCAGTGCGGGTCGGATCCTAGTGATACTCAAAAAAGTATTTACCAAATCAATTGTTTACCACCAAATCAATGTCTATAGTAATAGAAAAAGCATATTCTAAGCTATAGACACATTAGGTCAACCGGGACATGTGATGTGAACTTACAACGTCTTGACAAAAACCATCAATCGGACTTTTAGATCTCACACTCCTTTTAATACAAAATCTCAAACGTTAGTTAGTTCACATTACATCATTTGACCTTAGCTTCGTAATTACCGAGCTTCTTCTTTCATGGGACCAAACGAACAAAACATAATTAAAAACCAAAAAATCTAAATCCTTTTAAAATCGATAAGAAGAAAAAAGTAAAGAGTATTTACGAAAAAGAGTATTTGATTAGGCTTTATTCGGTCTATCGGGACTGAACCTCATATAATACTCAAAAGAGTATTCACCAAATTCATTCTTTACACCAAATTCATGTCTATAGTAATAGACAACACTTATTCGGACTATAGGCTCATTGAGACAAACAGGACATGTGATGTAAACTAACAACGTTTTGGCAACAACATTCAATCGGACTTTTAGATCTCACACTCCTTTTTATATAAAATCTTAAACGTTTGTTAGTTCACATCACATCATTAGACCTTAACTTTGTGATAACCGAGCTTCTTCTTTGATGGGACCAAACGAACAAAACAGAATAAAAAACCAAAAACATAGAAATCATTTCAAAACCGATAAGAAGAAGAAAGCAATATAAATGACAACGGATCATTTGACCAAACTTTTGATGATCCGAAAGAAAACTTCTATGGCCAATGAGAAAAACAAAAAAGAGAGAAAGCTTCTTGAAAATTTGGAAAATGCAAACGATTGTGTTTCTAAGCCACCACAAGCTCACCTTATATAAGATTTCATAAACTTCTCTCGAAAGCTAGGTATATGCCATATAATATATTTTTTAAAACTCGAACTAATAAGATATTCAGAAAGATATTATGCATTTTTTAGGAAATGAATTAATTAATTGACTTAAAATTGACTTGATGGCATTCCTGTAAATAAAATCGAACTTGGAACCCTTTTAATTATTTTGGGCCTTGCCACGTCATATTTCCACGTCATCATTATCCTCCTCTAGAGCTCTCTCGTGACGACACATCAGCAATCACCCAAAATTACTTCTCATTTAAAGGTATAGACTAGGTGATTGATCCGCACGCATGTGTGGGTATTATTCTATTTGTTAGTTAATTTATGTATATTTTTTCGCTTAGTGGTAAGGCAATAAGTGAATTTTATTTTTGGTCGAGAAGATATGAGATTTTATTCTGTTTTATATGCATATCGGAATTGTTACATTCAGATGCATAAAATCATAATTATATACACATACGAAAACACATTATAGCAATGTATGTTAGGAAAATTAACAGCCGTAGATAAACATTCGTTATTTTTGACATATTTTTGGTTTCATATCTGTATATTAAACATTTTCGGGGCTCATTTAAACGCCTCTTCTTCCACCAATAAATGTGTTCCACGTAGAAAAAACGATTATACACGGATGTGCGAGCATGAATTTTTTGATAAAACTATTGTTAATTATAATTTTTGTTTTGAAACTCGACCCAGACCCGTGGTCGGACCGGTAAACTCGGGTACCTGCTAGACATCTCAGGTCGGGTCATATGCAAAAATCGTTAATTTATAAACCCGCAAACCCGTAAAACACGTGGTTTATTTGTGACTCGATGAACAGGTCGAACCGAATAACCCGATTACTAAAAAATTTAACCTTTTAAATATGATTGATTACGATAAAATATATGGTTATAGTAGTTGAAATATTATTAAAAAAAAATTCTACTAAAAAGTGTCATCTATATTAGTGTTGATAAAATATATTAATTGTGATCCGTCTTTATTTTACTTTCATTATTGATAGTTTACTCGTTATTACTGCTGTTTAAGAAAATTTAATTTTTTTCTCTTTCTATAAAGTTACGGATATATAAAAATTAATTTCTTTATTTGAATTGTTGACGATTGATTTTTTTTTTGTCAACGACGATTGATTTTTCTTAATGCATGTTTTTTTAAGTTGTTGATGTTGTTAAAATTTTCTAAATTCATTTTCCTTAACAATTTATGTCCTAGTTAGAATAATGAAAATGGTGTATTAATACATGATCCACTACCGGAAATATATTTTATAATAATTAAAATATTATGATAAATTATTATTCAAAAGATTGAATAGTCTCAGCAATATATTTATGTATATATATAATTATATATAAAATATCATTTATTTATGACCCACGGTGGACTATCGGTTGACCCAATGACTTTGTGACCTGGAACTCAGTCCGGTTCAATGTCTGGTATTAAAATTTTAGATGTTAACATGTTTGTTTGCTAACTCCCCGACAAACATTATGTTTCAAGACAGTTGCATTTTTGAGATTTAGAAATAATCGCAACACACATTTTGTATATTTTTATATCTTTTGTGTCATTTGAAACATTCTGTATCAAAAACAATTTAAAATATATAATATGTTTGTTGAGCTTAAAATTAATAATTGTCTTTTCCGTTATTTAGTTAATTTATGTATAATTCTCGATTAGTGTGAAGATAACACGGTTGTTGATCACCAATTAAAAATATAAAAGATTGGTCATAACAACTACAAAAATTTCATTCAAAATTTGCAATATAAGGTCATAATCCGTTTAAAAGTAATCTTTATTATTTACAATATAAATCATAAAAGATTGAATGTGATTACAAATATTTATAATAGAATTAATGTTTAAATGGAATAAAGATTGAATTTACTTTTTTGGATAAAGAAAATAATATAATATGCTAAAACATGATTATATTAGAAAGATTTTATTTGATTATATTTTATTAATCAATATATCCGATAAAATCAAAGATCAATGATTTTTTATCATGTATAATAATCGTAATTAAAGGAATGACAAATTTAATTAATAAAAATAATTAATTCAAAATAGATTGATATGAAAGATCCATAAATAAAAAAAAATTATTTTCCATAACTCTGATATGGTTAAGATTTAAAAAGATTGAGGAAAATATTAAATAAACGTGATTTATTAAAATTAAATGTAACTCAAAATTTCTTTTTTTTTGTTGAACTTAAAATTAAGAAAAGAGATATTTATGGAATTTTAAATTCAAGATATAGCATTTTTCATAAATAAGAGATTTTTTTTTAATTCTAATATAGTTAAGATTTAAAAAGATTGAGGAGAATATTATTGAAATGCGATCCGGTGAATCTCCATCCGATCCGGTGAAGTAATCTAGACATATGAAACAAAACTCGATTAAAAAATCTATACAGATGAATGTAATGTCTAAATTGACGAAAGATGTATTAATAAAAATAAAAACATTACAAATACGCCTAAAACTCGATTTAAAAAACCTATACACATGAATGTAATGTCTAAACACATACCATGAAAGCAACGTAGCACTTCTACCACTCTTCGTAGAAATCAAGAGCACAAGTCCCATGAGCAAAACATTTTTACAGTTTTCCTTTAATTTTATAACCATATTTCAAACACAAACGAAATCGTTAGTTATTAATCATCAGAACAAATAAATAAATTAAAACAAACCAAATTTTAGAAACATACCTATGATCAAATATCTCTAACCCAATAACATCTTCATATTTAAAAATATTCAACATAAGTATATTTAATACGAATAAAAAGAAAACCAACAAAAAAACATAAAACTAATACCTTTTTCATTTTTATTAATATGAAACAAACCTACAAAATCATAAATAGCATAAATAGCCTGATATACATATTATAATATGATAATTATAAAGATCAAATGATTATGGTTAAATTAAATTTTCAAAAACTTCTATTGGAAAATTGCAATATTCTATAAAATATTTTGTTGATATAATTTATAGGATTTTGTTTGATATTAACAACCTTTAATTAGAATAATGGAATATACTTTAAAATAATTAAAAAAAACAAACTGAATAAGATATTCACCAAGATTTTGTGCGGAAATGTAATTAATGCGACATATTTTTAAATGAATAAAGGCATCCAACAAAACAAACCCAAATCAAAAAGTCAAAACATGTTCTCATTAATATAGTTCACCAAGATACTCGATGCCTCTTCCATCTAAAAGAGATCAAGAAGTTGCAACAAAAACTAAGTAACGTAAACAAAATCTACGCAACTTAGTCAAAACAGAGGACAAAGATTTTCTATACTGCAACTTAGTCAAAACAGATGACAACTTAAATCATAATTTTTTTTTGAATAATTACAAAATATTTCGTTACCCAAAAAACATAATTGAATTCATCCGCTCTCAAACTTTAACATATTTTGACTTTCCATGTTTGTATATAAAACAATTCACCGAATATATCTAAATATCATGTTTTCCATTAGATAGAATTATTCCATATTCTCATCACAAACGCTTACCAAACAATTTTAAAACTATTGTTAAATCTAAAAGTAAAAATAGTAACGTAGGTGTGGATCCAGAGATTGATGATTGGAGTTAGACGTTTGGTTCATAGTTTTTAATCTCAGAGTTTTGTCGTCAAACCAATGTAAGCCAATCTACTCCAAGCAAAACCAATGGTAACTGCTTGGAATGCAAAAATTATAATAAAAATTTGTTTCGTTCAAAAGAGTTTTTTATCGGGACTGAATCTCATATAGTACTCAAAAGAGTATTTACCAAATTCATTATTTACCACCAAAATCATATCTATAGTAATAGAAAACACTTATTCGGACTATATGCTCATTGGGACAACCGGGTCATGTGATGTGAACTAAAAACGTCTTGCCAACAACATCCAATCGGACTTTTAGATCGCACGCTCCTTTCTAGATACAACCTCAATCGTTTGTTAGTTCACATCACATCATTAGATATTAGCGTTGTGATAACCGAACTTTTTCTTCTTTCATGAGACCAAACTAACAAAACAGAATTAAAAAAACCAGAAACATAGAAATCATTTCAAAACCGAGGAGAAGAAGAAGAAAGCAATAGAAATGACAACGGATCATTTGACCAAAGTTTTGATGATCTGGAAGAAAACTTCCACGACCAATGAGAAAAACAAATGAGACAAAAAGCTTCTTAAAATTTTGGGAGATGCAGACGATTGTGTTTCTAAGCCATCCCAAGTTCTCCTTATATAGGATTTCACAAGCTTCTCTAAAAAATTAGGTATATGCCATAGAATATTTTTTCGAATCTTGAACTAATAAGATATTCACAAACATATTATGATTTTTTAAGTAAATGAATTAATTAATTAGCTTTAAATCGACCCGATGGCATTTCTGTGAATAAGTCGAACCCTAAACCCAATTGTTTATTTTTTGTCTTGCCATGTCACACTTCCACGTCATCATTATCGGCCTCTAGAGCCTTCTCGTGACGACACGTCAGCAATCACCCAAAATTACTTCTCATTTAAATGTATAGACAGGTAATTGTCAGGTGAACATTGTATACAAGAGTGGAAAAAATGTAATTTTAGCATTCTCACCGAAATGTAAATTAATAAATCAGAAAACTATAAATGTATAAGTACTTTTATATGTATATGTAAATCTATATCTAGATATCTCTGACGCGGGTGGTTAGCATTTAATGTCGAGATCTTTAAAAAAGATTTTATGTTATATAAATGGAATTTTCTAAACGATCCAACTGATATTCTGGGTTTCAGATCTAGGGTCCGGGAAGATGAACGTTTTGAAATCCTTATCAGCATAGCTAGGAGAAGATATGTGCTAGAAGAGAGGACTCATTTTGTTCTCACTTTTCAGTTCCCTAACTGGATGTTGATCTTGGACGGGAAGAAGACACCTTTGTAAACATCGCATCCGACACATATGTTCATGGGAGCGCGAATTTGGTATCCTAAGGTAACAATTTGTGTAACCGTTGGAGGTGAAAATGTAGCAAGATATCAATACCAGTGTAGATCTAACTTTACTGTTGGATCTACGTAACTCGTTGTTGGAGAAGAGCAAACAAGTTTCTTGATATCTGCGTATGATGGTAAGAGACTACAATTTATATATAAAAAAAACATTGTTTGAAACGTTTTCGAATAAGTAATGGTGGCCGAACCAGTTTGGCAAGCCAGAGTGTGCTTGAAGAGATCTTCAACGAATAGGATATATGATATTGTCATGCACCTTGTGACTAAAGGTAGTTCTAGATATCTCACATGCAACTTTCCTCCTTCAAATTGGAATCTTCTTTCGATATGGTTCCTCAAATTTCATGACGTTCCAACAAGAAATAGAGTAGATTTCTCCATACTAATTTTGAAACCTGATATCCTTGCGAAATCATCAAAAACCTTTAATATACCCTCCAATGATTTGTCCGGACGAGGTAGTCCAAGTGGCAGGACGGACCTGTGGTGGCAACCACCATCCGGATTCCCTCTCCCATGCGGAAACTACCATACTTCTTCTGGATATCTAACGCGGGCACTAGGCCAAAAGCCCAGGGAAAATCCTCCCAGGTAAAGCTGGCATGCGGCCTGACTGGGCCCAAGATATTAGTCTGGACTGTTTGGTCTGGGATCTACCCCTGGATTATCAAAAAAAAAAAAATATACCCTCCAATAATCTAACACTATCATCTGTAAAGACCATTAGATCATCCACACAGTATAAATGGGTTAAGCATATGTTTATCGCTTGATCAAACATATTAAAAAAGGACATCTATATTAAGCACAAAGATACAAGAAGACAATGAATTCTATTATTTTCTAATAAACCAGCCAACTCACCATTAACTTGAAGAGAAAATGAAGTTGTGGATGTGTAAAGGGAAATCCAGTGAATGGATTGATGTGAAAACTCCATAGCTGAAAGCGCATTGGTGATGAAGATTTATTACACTGAATCAAAAGCCTTTGGATATGCCATGATTCATTGTACTATTGTGAAAATAATAAGTTTTGGGTTAATCATATTAAAGGCTCGTCTCTTGTGCTATGAAAATTCTGCAAGTCGAGGTTGCATCTCCCACATTTAAAGTTACATTGTGTCTCGTATTGGGTCTTGGATTCACTATACATAATATATGGGTTACAAGAGTTCTGCAGATCAATAACTTATACTTTCATATTTTTATAGAGCATCCCCATTAGACTAGAACCAACACTACAAGAAAACATGGCCATTACCGACAGAATTACCTACCGACGGAATTTCTTCCGTCGGAAATTACCGACGATAAAACAACGACTTTCCGACGGGACGTTTTCCGACGGAATACCGTCGAAAATTTTCGACGGTTTTCTCATTCCGTCGGAAACACCCGACGGTAAACCGACGGTTTAATTTTTCGTCGGTTTTTCGTTGTATTTCGGTCGGTTTAGCGTCGGTTCAATATAGCCGTTAATATGACCGTTAATGTGACCGTTGGGTCGAGTAGAAAACGACCGATTTCCGACGGATTTCCGACGAAAATTATTCTACATATACCTCATCCCTCCTCTCTTCCCCTCCACACCTATCCCTCCATAACTCTCTCTCTCTCTCTCTCTCTCTCTCTCTCTCTCTCTCTCTCTAATACTTCTAGTAACCGAGAAAAATGTCTTCTTCTAACTATTATAGATCGTGGATGGACGGAGTTAGGATTGATGAGGCGACAAAGCTAGTGGACCGGGAATATGCACTCGGTATTGCAGAGTTTATGTCGCTAGCTTGCAATCAACCACATACGCTGAAAAAGGATAAGTTAAGATGTTCATGTACTAATTACCGAAATTTTAGAAATCTTACGATTGGCGAAGTATTGTTTCACTTGTATTCGGTTGGGTTTATGTCGGGTTATAAGATTTGGTATCTTCATGGAGAAACTTCGGATAATGCAAGTAGTAGTAGAGAACCTTACGGTTGTACTAGTACTAGAGAACCTAATGTTAGTTCTAGCGAACCTTATACTGCCAATGTAGATTTTGGTGTAGGCACCATTAAGATGGTTAATGATGCACATAGAGAAAATATTCCTGAGGTAAGTGAATATCAAATTCCTAGGGTAAGTGAGGAACCAAATGTAGAATCTAGGAGATTTTTTGACATGTTAGATGCAGCGAAGCAGCCGCTTTACAATGGTTGCAGAGAGGGTCATTCGCCATTATCAGCTGCTACAAGATTAATGGGCATAAAGACAGACTACAATCTGGCGGAAGAATGTGTGGATGTGATTTACGAGTTTGTGAAAGATATTCTTCCAGAAGATAACCTTGCGCCGGGTTCATACAACGAGGTCGAGAAACTTGTACAAGGGCTGGGATTACCGTATGAGATGATACATGTGTGCATCGACAACTGTATGATATATTGGCGAGAAGATAAATTCCGTATGGATTGAAAATTCTGTAAGAAGCCGCGCTATGAGGATACAAGGGGAAGAGCTAAGGTTCCGTTCAAGCGAATGTGGTATATGCCGTTAACCGATAGGCTGAGGTGCTTATACCAGTCGGAGCGAACTGTGGGGGAAATGAGATGGCATACTGAGCATCGAAGAGGAGCAGAGATTGCACATCTGTCGGATGCTGAAGCGTGGCAACATTTTCAGAGAGTATATCCAGATTTTGCATACGAGCCACGTAACGTGTACCTCGGATTATGCACAGATGGTTTTAACCCGTTTGGAAGGCATGGGAGACAATATTCGTTGTGGCCAGTGATTCTGACTCCTTATAACCTACCGCCGACTATGTGCATGCGTCGAGAGTTTCTTTTCCTCTCCGTACTCGTTCCCGGTCCAGAGCATCCGAAAAGATCACTTGATGTACTCTTGCAGCCACTGATACATGAGTTGCAAATGTTATGGCTGCCCGGTGTTGTAGCATATGATGTTTCATGCAAGGAATTTTTTTTGATGAGGGCTGCATTGATGTGGACCATTAGCGATTTCCCGGCTTATGGTATGTTATCAGGATGGACAACACATGGGAGGTTAGTATGTCCGTATTGTCAGGAAAAGACCGATGCATTCAAATTGAAGAATGGACGCAAATCGTGTTGGTTTGATTGTCATAGAAGATTTCTACTGCATGATCATCCATAACGGAAAAACACTAAACTTTTTACGAAGAAGAGGAAAGTGTTTGATGATCCTATTCTCCAAGATGATGGGTCGACTACCTTCGGCCTCTTAGAAGGATTTGGTGCATTAAGAAGTCGTGAGTGTGGTGGGAACGGGCATGAGAATATATATATATATATATATATGCAGGTGTAGTCCACAACTGGCACAAGCAAAGCATTTTCTGGGATTTACCATATTGGAAGGACCAGTTACTAAGGCATAATCTTGATGTCTTGCACATTGAGAAAAATTTCTTCGATAACATTATGAACACTGTTCTCAACGTGCAAGGGAAGACGAAAGATAATGTGAAGTCTAGGATTTATTTGCCTGAAATTTGTGATCGGCATGAACTTCATCTTCAGAAGAACGGAAAACCGCCAATTCCAGCATATTGGGTAGACTCTAAGTCGAAGGAAGAGTTCTTTCAGTGGGTTATGCTACAAGTTAAATTCCCTGACGGCTATGCATCAAACTTACGTAATTGTGTGGACACTGATGGAGGAAAGTTTATCGGAATGAAGAGTCATGATTGTCAGGTGATGATGCAGCGACTCCTACCGTTTTCATTTGCTCATCTCCTTCCTCGAGATGTCCACAAAGCAATTGCAGCGGTCGGATCTTTTTTCAGGGATATATCCACCAGGTCACTCACTGTTGATGGGATCAGAAATCTGGAGCAAAACATTCCTAATCTCGACCCAACCCGCCAGGCTCACCGGGCGGTTTGGTTCGGATACAACGCGGTTATTATATCCGTAATCAGTGACATCATTGAGACACGCTGGTCTGGCGGCTATCTGACGTTCTACCAACTGCCGACGTCCTTCAAGGAAGCTTGGTTCAGTGATTTTCTCGTAAATGATGTTTTTTTTAGAAATTATTAAAATGGACTTAAAATTTAATTTTTTTTTTAAATTACAGGAATACTTCACCTGCTCCGCGGACAATTTGTTCATCGTCTGGCGGGAATTCCACAGGACCGCTAGACGAGTTTTCCAGACAAAGATGCGGTGGTTGAAGCTACGTTGGGAAAGAGGAGAAGGAAGACCTGCTTGGATTCCTCGAGGTCTTGGAACTTGATGGTGAACCAATGGCGGGAGACGGACGTCGGAGATTGGTTCACCAACCAATTCCCGAACTACAATAGATTTTAAATTATGCTATTTTTAATTTCATGAAATGTTTAAAATTTCCGTTATTAAACTGTTTTTAATTTTCGTTATTAATCTATGTTATGTTTTATTTTTTTTTTAATAAACAAAATAATAGCTTAATAATATATACAATTTTTATGTAATCATAAACGACTAACTCTAAATGGCTTAACTAGTTTAAAGGGAAAGAGCATATAAGGACGAGGTGGGGGGTTCGAACCGAGCCTTCCACCGTTTTATGCTTTCCGTCGGTTTCTCGTTCTAAGTATGAATATTTATAAATAATTGTATCAAAATTTCAATGTACGACTTAGCTCAATTGGTCATTAAACGTTTGTCAAACCGATTTAAATGTTATGGAAAACGTTTTTAAACGTTTTAAAACTTGTTGAATGCTTGAAGTATGTTTAGGATCATGAAATATATTTCTGGATTTTTTTTTTTAAATTTGTTTTGGATTTTTAAACATTTTTATCTTAAAAAACGTTTTTAAAATCGTTTATAACTTTTTAATATTAAATAAATTCTTTAAGTTTTATTTATTATTTGAAAAACTCTTTCAAAAATTTATAAATGATTTTTAAGAATTTTTAAATCATTTTGAAATATTTTTAAAACGTTTTATAAATTTTTTATGAGTTCTAAAACGTTTTGTAATTTATTTTGAATTTTAAAACGTTTTAGAAATTTATTTTGTTGATTTTAAAACGTTTTTTAGGTTTTTTTAAAATTTTAAAAACGTTTTTGCTATTTTTTAGAATTTTAAAATATTTTGCAATTTTATAAAAGATTTTTCAAAGTTTTATTTAATTTTTTTGTATAATTTAAATATATAATTGTGAATCTAAATTTTCGATTGGCTTGTAGGAAAACTTTTTTTGAGCTTTGAGGAGCTTATGGGCGACTCTCCGGTGAATGAGGTGCAGGAGGAACCGGTCCAGCAACAACAACCGAGAGCCCGATGGTCTCGGTCGACTCAGGTGCGACCCACACCGGCTCAGACACAGCAGGGAACGTCCGAGACTCTGCCGGAGGCTCCTAGTGGGAGAAATTTTGTGTCTCAGGCGCCGCATTATGTCTCGCCGTCTATTGCCGCTGAGATATCGGCATTAGTCGATCAACCGGGACGAGAGCTGCTCAAACAGCTCGACCCTTACTATGAGACCAACCCTGGCACTTTCTGGTATTAAAACTTATAACTTTAGATTCTCATTTACATTTTTTAGTATATACATTATTATAAACCTTTGTTTTTTTGTCTTATTAGGTTTACGTTGACCGAATCCAAGGTCACGAAGAGCATCTTGGGAATGATGTACAACATGCTCCAATATGGGTACCCGACGTACATGGATATGCCTTTATCCGATAGGCATAACTGGTTCCGCCAATTCGCGGTAAATAACCTCGTTAACTTTGTTATATATTATTCTTCTATATAATTCATTTATAAAGTTTTTAATTCTAACAAGTATTTATTTTTTCTTTTCTATAGCAAGAGTATACTTGGGATAGGAAGTTTACGGATTTGGTGGAACAGGAGTTCCACATGAAGGCATCAACGCATTACTCGAACGTCATCAACACTTGGAAACAGAAGTGGTGCAATAATGAAACTCCCAAGGGTATTAACAAAGAGAGCGAAACTTGGAAGGGCCTCATCCGTCATTGGAGTAAGCCTGCAACCGCATCATTCTCTTCGACGAACCCCAGAACCGTAAAAGTGATAGGGAGGGTGTCGGGATGGCAACTCATAATGCGGGATCAAGGAGCACCGCATCGAGGAAGATAATCTTGGTAAGCAGTTCTTTTTTAAAATTTTCAATATGTTAAGTTCTTTTTTATTTTAAGTCGAAAATTGTTTTTGCAGAAACAAAAGAAGGGGCGAGATCCAAATCATATTGAGCTCATCGAGGATGGCCACAAGAACAAGGAAACAGGCGAAATCCAGGATCCAATTGCTCGGAGGATTGTTGTCGACGAAGAGGCGTTTGGATGAGGTGGTTACCCAATCTGAAGAAATCGGTTCAACGGAGGAGATACCTAACGAACAAATCAACGAAGTCTTCCTCGCGGAAATTTTTTAATTTAAATAAAATTTGAATTATGTTTAACATTACTTAAACTCGAACTTAAATTCATAACATATTTACTTTACAGGAAACTGAGAAGAGAAGAGGCCGAGTTTTCGGTTTGGGAAACTTGGCGGACAAAATCTCGACACCGCATTCCCGTTTTCGTCCGGAAGGTGAGAACTATGCCCAAGTCTTAAGGGAAAAAGAAGCGGAGATCGAAGCGTAGAAGGCTAGTCAGACGCGGATGGAAGCCTGGATGGTAGAAAAAGAGGAAGAAACCGAGAAGAGGTTCGAAGAGATGAATCATCGGTTTGAATACTTTATGCAGCACGGCCATCTTCCAGGAGCCGCACCGGCGAACCAGAGTGGGGGGGGGGAAGGGAAGGGGAAAGGGAAAGGCAAGAAAAAGGGAACGGGAGCGGGATCGGGATCCGCTCCCCAATGAATGTGATTTGAAAACTTTTTTGAATAATTTTAGTAAATTTAATAAATTTCTTTTTGTTTTGTTTATATTTCTAATTAATTAATTAATTTCCGAATATATATATTTTTAAATTTTTACTTATCCGTCGGTAAACCGTCGGTAATATACCCTCGGTAAATCGTCGGTAATACACCGTCGGAATACCGTCGGTAATACACCGTCGGAATACCGTCGGTAATACACCGTCGGAATACCGTCGGTATACTACCGTCGGTAATAAACCATCGGTATACCGTCGGTATATTACCGTCGGTTTATGGTCGCTAAACCATCGGTGTAGACCGTCGGTTTACGGTCACAAGTCCGTCGGTATACGTTCGTCGATAAAACGTCGATAATCCGTCGGTTTTTATTCCGTCGGAATTCCGTCAGTTTTAATTGACGAAAAACCGATGGATAATTTTTTCCGATGAAATAGAAATGACGGAATTGTTTCGTCGGAAATGGTCATTTCCGACGGATACCCGTCGGTTTCTTCCCTCGGTAATGGCCTGTTTTCTTGTAGTGCCCGTAACTTAACATGCCCATTAAAATTCCAAATGAGCTCATGGGAACCAGACGGAATGACATGTGGCCCGTCTGATAGCACTAGGGCAGGAACGACGTTATCATTACCTATCACCGACCTACCTTCCCAAGATTTTAGGAAGCTATGTCATAATATCCGTTGTAAGCTAAAAGGAGCAGGTAACTAGCTGACACCACCTATACGAGCTACGAATTCCCATAATCAAGGAAGGAAAACACAATCAATACAAAGGTTCTGTATTAAAAAGGGATATGAAATTCTAGAAAGATAAAAGGACTTAGAGAAAGAGATATTCCCAGAAAAGTTATGAGCTACAAGTTTAAGACATCATCCCAATTTTTGCTCTTATTTTCTTAAGTTTTCTTTTTGTGTGTTTCACTCTTTGGATAGTAAGCCTAAAAAATTGTAATCCGACACGATTAATAAGAACACATATTCCAACTTCACACTTTCCCGAACTATTACCTTATTATACGGAGGATTTCCAAACACCTCATCGTCACATCATTCTCTATGCGAATAAACAAGCTTGTGTGAAGTTCCCTTTCAACAACTATTTTTTGGATAGTTTTGCATGAAAATCTTTTCTTTAATCATCTTATTAATGGAGTTTATATTCTGAAACGTTTTGTTGATGAGAACGCCCATTGAATTTCTGTTTTTATAATTTTTTAATGTGTGTCCAAAATCTAATAATATTATATACTCCCTCCAATTCTAAAAGAATGATTTTCTAGATTTTATTTTTGTTTTATAAAGATTGATATTTTACTTTTTTCTATGCATTTTTATTAATTAATGATGACGAAATGTAAACTTCAAAAAATATAATAAAATTTCTTGAATTGTTATTGGTTTAAAATTATAGGAAATTGCTAATAAGAAATTACGATGCATTTATGTTTCAATATATTTTCTTAATATGTGTGAAAATCTTAAAACATCAATCATTTAGAAACGGAAAGAGTATAAATCTTTTGTGGTGTCTTGGATCTCGTGCTTTTGAACTCAATCAGATATCGAGATTATGTTCCTTTTTAAGATGCTTTCCTATAGCATACATATATACAATTGACCATTCCTTCACCCAACTTTGAACTAAGGAAAATGAAGTTCTTGTTAAGTTACAATGAAACGGAAAAAAAAAAAATTAGCCCACAAGGACTCGTGTCCCATTTACAAGGTGCATCCATTCTTCGTCGCCAAAATTTAGACAAGTCCAAAATATTTTACAAATTACAACCAATTCTGTAAAGAAGCAGAACCAATAAGCTTTGAACCATACCACAATGTTCTTGATATTTTAAGAAAGCATGCCTATTACCGACGGATTTAGTGACAATAAAAATTCGGTCGGAAATTACCGACGGAAACCGATGGATTCTCGACGGTGACATATCCCTCGGGTATTCGTCGATAATTCCGGACGTACTCGTTCTCTGTTGGAAAATTTCTGACGGAATCCGTTTTCCATCGATACTCCATCGGTTAGTTGTCGGTTCAATGTAATCGTAAAAAAATAACAATATCAATATATTTATGTATAAAATGGTAACGTAACACTCAGCGGTTTCTCTCCCCTCCACTCACCTCTCCGTGCCAAGGTTCGATACACGGGGTAACTTTTTATATATTACTAAATTTTCCGACGGAAATAAAATGTGGAGAAAAGACGGTACCATTTCCGATGGATTTCCGACATAATTTTTAATATCCGTCGGGAATTACCGACGGTAAACCGAGAGTTTAGGGTATAGGGTTTCAAAATAGAACCAAACAATTGAAAAACAACCAAAAACATAATGTAATGATCTTTTGGACCACATTCCATCCTTTACATTCTCTTAGAACACATAATCAATGGTTTTAAGAAAATTTAGTATGTTGGACGAAAACAGTTTCTTAGTATACAATGGTGTTTAGGAAAAACTTATATATGACAATCGCCCGATTTACCGAAAACATAAATTATCGGTAATATGTATATAAAGAACCTATATTTGCCAATAAACCTTGTTATTTAGGTATAACATAAGTACCAAAGTCTTAGAATCCTAAAAACCATACCCTAAAGAAACCCTAAACCATATCTCGTCGGGAATCCGTCAGAAAATTACTAATTGGTATCCGACGGTCATTAAAATTTCATCGGAAACCCGTCGGTATGTTGGAGTCAAACGGTCATTGACTGCATTTACTTTGCATTGTTCCCAAAAATCATTTCGAAAACGGACTTTTTGAAAAAAAAAATCGGATTCTGATTTCCTCTTTTTTTCATCCTCAAATCTTCTACTACTCTTCCAATAAACTCTTCAATTTCATTAATTATCGGATAACAAAATGGATGTTGTCCGTTTATCCGCTGAAACCCGAACAAAAATTACTCATGTAATTGCGGCTCCGGGACGGGAACAACTTTCTATTCTTCACCCATTCTGCGATGACCGGACCATATGGTTCGGTTTTAATGCAGCTATACAGTCTGTCATAAGCGATGTCATTCAACGACGTTGGTGCAGCCATTTTATGACATACATACATATAGCCGGGGGTCTTAAAATCACATGCTTCTTCGATTTTCTGGTAAATATAATGTTTTTTAATTTATTTCAATTGTTTTTTTCATTAACAATTTATTTTAAGGACTATTTCAATTTTACTCCCGATATTCTCGTGCAAGTGTGGCGGGTATTCCATTGGATGACTCGAAGGATATTCCAAACGAAGATGTGCCGGTTGAAGCTACTATGGAAAAGAGGGGGGCAAGACAAGCTTGGATAAACGAACCGTATGATCGAGAATTGGACTGAGACGGATGAAAGAGAATGGTTCTGGAATTAGAATATTAACAATATTACCTAAATAAATGTATTATTCATAAATAAAATCAATAAAATCAAATTTTTAGTTGGATTTGATTTTTGTTATGTTTTTATCAATATTATAAAATATTATAACAATATTTAAAAACTAAATTACAATTTATATATATATATATATATATATGTGTGTGTTTTGTTGTTATTCATGAACTAGCCTATTGGTTTTAGAGCTTTATAGAATTTCCAACCGTCCCGGGTTCGAGTTACGCTTAGAACGGATTTTTCACCTTTCTTTTAACAAACGTGTATAATATATATACATTTGGTTATAATGTCTTGACGTGAAAAACAACATAGCAAAATGGTTTCAGAGCTTTCTAAAGTTACACAGAACCCGAGTTCAAGTCACGCCGAACCTTCTTTATCTTTTATTTAACCAATGGCTTTCCGGCAGTAAAAGAAACATCCGTCGGTTTTTAGACCGTCATTTTTTCCCAAAATAATTGGACCGCCTAATTACCGACAATAAATGAATTATCTGTCAGTTTTCCGTCGGTATTCAGATAATATTAAACCGACAACTTCTTCCTCTTCCTCATTTCTCTATGACTCTCTCTCTCTCTCTCTCTCTCTCTCTCTCTCTCTCTTCTCTCTCTCTCTCTCTCTCCTCTCTCTCTCTCTCTCTCTCTCTCTCTCCTCTCTCTCTCTCTCTCTCTCCTCCTCTCTCTCTCTCTCTCTCTCTCTCTCTCTCTCTCTCTCTCTCTCTCTCTCTCTCTCTCTACCTTCTCTCTAGATTTTCGCATCGATTCCGGCCTCGAACAGTCAAATCTGACCATCCAAACCTCATAAACCATGTAAGCTACCGTTTTTCAAGTTAATTTCATAAAAATTAAGTTTTTAGGTGGATAGCTTTTAGCTGGAATGATTCATGTATTGTTCTAACGTTATTTCTAGGTAGTTTAGGTGATTTTGAGAGATTTAGGTATTGATTTAAGTTATTGTAGAATGTGATTTTTTTAAAAACTTTTTTTTAAAAAAATTTAAAATTGTTTTATGAAAATTTACAAACGTTTTAAACATTTTCAAAATTGTAAAACAATTACAAAACATTTTTAGAATTTCTAGATTTTATTAAACTTTTTTAAAAATGTTTTAAAATTTTTAGGTATAAAATCGTTTTAAAAAAAAAAATTTAAAATTTTAATCATTTCTATGTTTAAAAAGTTTTATATTAAATATCTAAAAGGTTTTAAAATTTTAGTAATTTTTATATTTATTTCCAATTTTTTATAGTATCTAGAATTTTAATAATTTTAAGTATTTTATAAAGTTTTTATAATTTTGTTAATTTTTAAAAGATTTTATAAATTTTATTAAAAAATTGAACTTTTAATCTGTTTTATTGTCAAAATGGAAGATTTCATACATTTTGAGGCGTACCAAGATTCGCAGACGGTTCAGCCTCGTCCGAGTGCGCCACGACAATCCCGATCAGCTTAGCCGAGACCGTCTCATCAGTCTCCTAGTGAAAGCCATTCTGGGCCTCTGGTGTAGGAGACACATGATGTTCCACAATCTATTGCATCGGAGATTTCACTGCTAGTCGAGCAGCCGTGAGGAGAGTTGCTGAAAAGACTCGATCCCGATTACGAGAACGACCCTTGCGTTATTGGTAAGTCTTTTAACTTTGAGTATTTCTTTTTTCTATATTTGTTTTATATACATTTGACATTAAATGCTTTTGTGTGTGTTTAGGTTCATGATGACAGGCACAAAGAGTATCTTGGACATGATGTACAACATGCTCAAGTTCGCATATCCGATCTACATGGATATGCCACTGTCCGATAGGCATAACTGGTTCCGCCAGTTTACAGTACATATCTTAATTAATTATTTTCGAATTGTGTATTATTATTAACTAGTATTAAACCCCGTACTACGTACATGCAACTTTTTAATAAAACTTAACATATAAATATTGTAAAAACTAAAAAAATATGGACTAACTTGCAAAAAAATAAAAATAAAATATTAGTATAACAAAACATGTGTATTTGGTTTAAGATCGGTTGACAAGTGCTCGAGTCATGCTTACGCCCTCTCCTTTCAGTCGAGTGACTTCGCCCCCACCCCTTTGTTGAATTATGATGTTTGTTCAAGGTTTAATTCCCATGTTTCAACCTAACACATAATCTTAACAGATCTAGGTTCTTGCAAAACGAATCATAAAACCAACCAAACCTGGATCATTACCTTTCGGATTGCAGCGGATAATTGATGGTAATGATGAGATCAGTTAGAACAGATGAACAACCTGCTCCTCCTTTGGTATCCACACTCTTACAAGCCAGGATGGCTGCTAGACCAAAGCGATGGATCAG
Organism: Orychophragmus violaceus; assembly: GCA_030180135.1. NCBI lineage: Eukaryota > Viridiplantae > Streptophyta > Magnoliopsida > Brassicales > Brassicaceae > Orychophragmus > Orychophragmus violaceus. The sequence continues at coordinate 38,708,846 of CM058240.1, forward strand.
ATCAGAAAAGAGAGAGTTCAAGAGAGAGAGACACTCGCGGCTGGAAGGAGAAAAATCGCAAGGGATGGCTGCTCCCTTAGGGTTTTCGAATCCTTAAACTCTCATTAATGGGCCCAAGTCATTAGACTAATGGTTCATTAATCATTTGGGCCCAAGACACAAATCAGGCAAAAGCCTGCATTTTGTCTGGCCCAATTCTCTGATCCAATACAGTAAATGCCACTGCATCTTACCGTATTAATTCCATTTAACTTTCCCGTTAGCTATGGTGTGTGACCCTTCGGGATCATACAATACTGGTAATAAGTCCTAAACTTATAGATCAAGAGCGGACTCTAGCAAGCCATCATGATCACCCAGTATTTATGACTTATGTCTGATCTCGACACTTATCATACTTTCTAGAGATAGTACGGTAGATTTCAGGACATTCCCAACAATCTCCCACTTGTACTGGAATCCTACACAGGACATTCCCAACAATCTCCCGATTGTACTAGAATCCTACATTCCCTAGTCCTTTTGTCTTAATATCTCGATCTGGCATAAGGCAAGATGCGTGTCATCCTTATATAGCCAGACCATGTTTATCGGAACAGATTTGATACTGACAATTCAAACGACTTGGGCAAGTCCGTTTGGGAATGGCCATTCTCTTACCAGCTATCAAATCTCCGATTGGCCTAGAGATATTACCTCCGTTAAACGGCAGGGACAAATCCCATCTTGTTCCATCACTATGAACTACACAATTCATAATACACCCAACCAAGGTCCGTATAGCTCCCAGTTACGAAACAGCGTTAGACAATGATCAAAGCGTATTACTCCATGTGCAGCCACATGCATGCGAACTCAGGTCTAAGGACTATACTCTATAGTCGTATATGAGAACCTCTTGTGACACAGATATTAATATCTTGTAGAGTTCTCATCAGCGGGCCATGTCCGGTCATATGTTCCCCTACATATACCTATGTGTCGACTTTGATGCCGCGCATCTATGACCCCTCGAAACTTGGTCATAAGTCTCAACACAATCTAGTCTCAAGTGGTTGTTGGTGTTCCAATTCAACAACCTTCGACTATGGACACTATGATTTATGTCACTTCGTTAAATATGGGGTTTCAGGATCAAGTCAACTCATGTACTTCGATGACCCATATATAATGACATGAATCATTTTGGAACGATTATTTTATATCACAGTTAAAAATAATCCAGAAATCATAGATTTCATAAACATAAAATATTATGTTTACATGAACTTTTCAAAACAACTAAGTAAAGCCCTTTACAAACTCCCACTGAAATTAAGACTACATCTTAGTTTCATTCATCCTACAGCTACAGTCCGCGACTCATGCTTAGGCCTAAGGAGTGGCTTTGTTAATAGATTAGCAACGTTCTCATTCGATGAAACTTGCTTATCTACTTAACACCTCTGTCATTTATCTCACGGAATAGGTTATACCTACCCTCAAGGTGTTTGGACCTCTGATGTGCAGCTAGTCTCAACTACGCTGGGAATCACATCAAGTTCAGTGATGAACTTTACTTTCCAAACAACCTCTTTCGCCGCTTTACAGGCTGCGAAATGTTCAGCTTAATTCATGGAGTCAGCAACAGTGCCTTGCACCGCCAGACAGACACAAGATATAGTCGGACTGTGACCAGGAATTATCTTTGTCTATTGGAAACTTGCCTTTCAGACTCTATCGACTTGTAGCACCTCACTTTCTCCGTAAACCAAGAACTTATCCTTAGTATTCCTCAGATACTTTAGGATATTCTTTACGGCAATCCAGTGATTCTTTGCTGGATTTGACTGGTCTTAACTTGTCTTGCTTAACATTAAAGAAACATCAAAACAAGTACGTGTCATGGCATACATGATAGATCCAATTGCCGACGCATATGGAATCCTATCCATGCATTTAAGCTCAGCAGATATCGTAGGATACTGTTTCTTGCTTAACTTATTGCCATGTGACATTGGTATAAAACCCTTCTTGGATTGCTGATTACGTGTAGGACTTTGTCAATTTAAGAATCCTGACTTTGTCCTACCAGCTGTTTTGGATCTATATCTTTAGATCCAAAATCCAAGAACATACGTGGCTTTACCCGTGTCAATCACAAAACCAACTCCCAAGCCAGTCCTTTACCGACTGCAACATTGGGACGTTATTTCCGAGAATCAGTATGTCATCGACATACACTATGAGAAATGCAATGTCGCTCCCACTAATCTTTTAGTAAACGCACAGTTCCACTTCGTTCCTGTTCAAGTCAAAACCTTGACTACTTCAACAGAACGAAGATTCCAACTCCGATATGTTTGCTTCCATCCATGAATGGATCAATGAAGCTAACTTACACATAGTGTAAATTTTTTCGGAGTCCGGGCTCACTTTCGCTTTTGTGAATTTCGCAGGTTCGTCACTTTCTTGGCAACTTTCAATGATCATCAGGTTCAACTAATGACGAGAAATCACTCTCGGATTAGTGACTGATTCATTCAGATCTGCGAACTTCAGGCTCTACAGGTGTAGATTCTACAGAAATTCTGTAAATCCATCCGCTGCTCTCCCTTAACAGGTTGAGCAGCCTCCTGTATTTCTCGAATTTCTTCGAGTTATACTTTTACTCCCACTGTTCTTCTTGGAAAATAACTTCCCTTCTTAGAAAACAGAATGGACGTAAAAGTAACAAGCCTTGGGTTCCCTAGGACAACCAGCGAAGTAGCTCAACTACAAATACTCAGTAAAGACGAATTTGGATCGATTCCAATCCACATTTACGTGGTGTCTTTCAACTGATATTGGTGGAACTATTTCAGCGTAAACTTAGATATTTTAGAGCGTTATTCTTAAAGAATATCATGGAAGATTCGTGTGACTCATCTTGAATCATTTCTAATAAGATCTGATTCTCTCTCACAGAAACACCTCCAGGTTTTCAGGAGAAATGAGTTGTGAAGCGACTTCACACTCATTCAGATGATCACACCATCAATGACTTAAGTATTCTCACTCGTGATCTAATCCAGAGTCTTAATACTTTTGTCACTCAGATTCTATGCCTCATTTTGGAACTCTTTCGATCATATCAAAGATTCCGACTTGTGTCTCATCAAATGAACACAGTCACACTCACTGAAGTAATCAGTAGAGACAATGAAGTACAGGAAATTTTCTCTGGCATTACTGCTCATCGGACCACATACATGAGTATGTCCAATGTCCAATAAGCCTTTGGGCTTTTCTCTAGCTCGGCTAAGATGGGCCCTTTGTGTTTTGGTCCAGTAAGAAGAATTCAAGTCTCATAAGATATCCATTCAAATGAGCCCAAAAGTCCATAACTATGGGGTTTCTGAATCCGACTTACTCTATGTGACCAAAACATTTATGCCAAGAAAAATCAGGTTTAATTCATCAGATTTAAACCAATTCGGTATTTATGTTATATTTAGGCACTCTTTGGTTTAAGATATAAAACCCATTCCTTGAATAGGGTGCTACAATTAACATTTCATTAAGATCAAAAGAACAAAACTTGTCTTTATCAAAATGAAAAACATTCAAATTCTTTATAAGAAAATGAAAAACAACTCTGCTTAAAGCAGGTACATTGTAGCAATTACTTAATACAAAACCAAGCCTCAAAGGCATTTACAAGTGAAAACCCTACGGCTGAGGCAGCTTCCCAAGCTTTTTCCAGATACGCAGTTCCACTTGCCCTTCCTTCAACGTTCTACTGTTGCTCAGGCTCTGCATATTATAACAAATATCAGTGCCACAACCAGTAATCAATACCTATAAGGTATAACTTGAAGTAATAACATGAATACCTGAGGAAGTAGTCTCATACATCAACTTCAACTCCTCATAATCTTCCATGAATTTAATGCAATCTCTTTTCCAATGCCCAGTCTCTTTACAGTAGCAGCACTTACCAACGTAAGAGGTATCTGACTCGGGCTCAGAAGACACACGCTTGCCATGATTCAAAATCAGGACAACTTTGTCTTCACCCTTGTCAGCATTAGGTTTAGTAAACCTACCCTTCTCATTCATGAGATTGTACAGGGTACTCTTCACGTTTGGCTCAACTGTCTTGAGCATATCATGCAGTTCAGTCAACGTCTTCGTTAAGCCTTTCTTGATATAGTTCCTTACGAACTTATCATAGCTTGACGGCAGTGACTGCAGAATGATCTCAGTTGCCAATTCCTGGCTAACTGGATAATCCAGTTTCCTCAGGTTATCACTGTAACCCATCATTTTACTGACATGAGGACTTACTGGATGATCATTTGGTAGCTTGCAGCTAGTGAGAGATTTAACCAACTGGTATCTCTCCACTCTTACCTGCTCCTGAAATTTCAATTTCAGGCTGCTGATCATCTCTATTGGCGACTCCATGTTCTCATATTGCTTCCGCAAATCTGAGTCCATGGTAGCCAATATCAGACCACGCACATCTACCGCATCATTATAATGCTTATTCCAAGCATTATATACTGCATGAGAGGCATTGGACCCGATCCTCACGGGGAGAGCTCTTTCAAGGACATAGTCCTTTCTCTCCTGCCTGAGAACTAGTCTCAGGTTCCGCGACCAAGTCAAGAAATTTGATCCGTTCAGTTTGTCTATCTCAAGGACATACCGGATCGAGAAAGTGTTTTGATTGTTTGTGCTCGTCATAGCTGAAATTTAGAGATAAATAGAGTTTTAGTTATTTAGTTCATAAAAGAGTAATCTTAATAACTTATAAGAAAACTCGCATTGCATTCAAAATTTCTTTGTTTAACCTCATAAGAATGCAATGATTCCGAGACCCATGTTCAGCTAAATCCAAAGTGGGCCACTGGCCGTCACCCGGAATTAGCTTTACTTGGTAAGCATACACACAGCTAGTTATATCTCATATAACTCTCGGTTGTGAATTGGACCCGGGGCCCAAATTCACCAGATGTCTCAAGGCCCGGGACTCCCGATGGCCCAGTCAAGGAAACCAATCTCTTACAGTCAAATAATCACTAAAGTCTGGGACTCCCAATGAAATTAGTGACTATATACTACTTTACTTATGCGAAAACAGACACCTCACACTGTAAGCCATATCTGTAATCGAATAAGCGTTAAGTAGCTGACAAGATTGGAAAGACATCCAAGCTTGATATTGTTTTTGAGGATTTTTAAGTTTTATTTCCAAAAATAGAAGATTACTATTTTGGGAAACTTACTTATTTTAGAAACTTTCTAAATTTAGTAACATACTAAAAATAGAAATTTCTAATTTAACATTTTATAAATATTTTCGGATTGGGTCACAAATTATAGGCCCAATTCTTGGCCCAAGACCATAGAATTCCAGTTGGCCCAATAATTTGACATAACCGAGTTGGTTTATTAATTCTGGTCCAAGACCAAATTAACTATCAAAACCATCGGTTATTTACTAAACCAGACCAGCTCTAAATTATTTGGTCCAACCAAATCAAACTTAGACCAGCCTTCGGTTTAGGTTAAAATTCAATTTTGAATTTTAATCCGGTTTAACCAGAAATTAAATAATACCATGTATTAAATAATTTCCAGCAAACCGCGATTCGGGTTAACCGCTTGAACCACCAATTAAATTGGATCGGTTCAGTTAAATCCAAAACCGGGAAGAAACACCTAGTGTTTTAGCCAATTTGATTTAACTTGCGGTTTAAGGCTTTAAACACACAATTAACCGCCAATTAAATGGACCGGTTAAATCGGTGTGGTTTTGGGCAACGAACCGCGAAGCTCGGTTTAACCGATTGACTATTCGCGGGACGTAAAATTTAATGGGCCCAACGATCGTCATGATCGATCGATCATTCACGGCCCATGATCATAATTGATCATCCACGGCCCAATGATCACGATCGATCACGATCGTCCAATCCATCCGATCGATCCATCACCCTTGAACCGAGACCTTGCGGCAATCGATCAGCCCAAGCATCATCGGTACATGGGGATCAGCTTACTTGCGTCTAACGCAACGAAAGCAACAATGGATCACGACCGAGACACAGCCGAGACCTTCGATCATCACGCGATTGTTCAACGATCATATGGCCTCTCGACTCTCGGTCGATCTCTCGGCATCACAAGCGATCATTCGCGACAATATCACACGGCCGAGACATGATCTCTTAGGGTTTTAATGATCGGCCCACACATGATCACACGCACACACATGATCACACGGCACACACATGATCACACGGTCGAGTGATCATTATTAATAATGTTATCGATCAACAAGTGATCATTATCACACGCGATCGAAAACAATTAGGGTTTTAATGAATTCTAATCAATTTTAACATTAATTGATTCTTAAAACATTGAACAGCCCTATGATCCAAATTACAAGAAACTAATGACCTGGCTCTGATACCACTGTTGAATTATGATGTTTGTTCAAGGTTTAATTCCCATGTTTCAACCTAACACATAATCTTAACAGATCTAGGTTCTTGCAAAACGAATCATAAAACCAACCAAACCTGGATCATTACCTTTCGGATTGCAGCGGATAATTGATGGTAATGATGAGATCAGTTAGAACAGATGAACAACCTGCTCCTCCTTTGGTATCCACACTCTTACAAGCCGGGATGGCTGCTAGACCAAAGCGATGGATCAGATCAGAAAAGAGAGAGTTCAAGAGAGAGAGACACTCGCGGCTGGAAGGAGAAAAATCGCAAGGGATGGCTGCTCCCTTAGGGTTTTCGAATCCTTAAACTCTCATTAATGGGCCCAAGTCATTAGACTAATGGTTCATTAATCATTTGGGCCCAAGACACAAATCAGGCAAAAGCCTGCATTTTGTCTGGCCCAATTCTCTGATCCAATACAGTAAATGCCACTGCATCTTACCGTATTAATTCCATTTAACTTTCCCGTTAGCTATGGTGTGTGACCCTTCGGGATCATACAATACTGGTAATAAGTCCTAAACTTATAGATCAAGAGCGGACTCTAGCAAGCCATCATGATCACCCAGTATTTATGACTTATGTCTGATCTCGACACTTATCATACTTTCTAGAGATAGTACGGTAGATTTCAGGACATTCCCAACACCCTTGTCCCTGAAGATGGGTAATATGTTCTAAAAAAATGTTGCTTCAATCTGACCTAGCTGGCGAGCGATGCTCTATTGCTCTCCCTCTAACAATGTGTGACTCTAAAAAACAAACTGCTATGAGTCTATAAGATGATCATGTTAGTTTTGTGTGTGTTTTTTTTATCCGTTCGTTGGACCAAAATAAATATTGGTTTTATTATCTTGTCCCTTCTACATCTTCTTCTAACTCTTACACAACTCTTGATCCTTTTGATCCATCTTCTTCTTTCATTGCCCAACTTTGTTCTTGATCACTTCCTTCTTAATCTTTTGTTCGCCTTTCCTTTTATGGTCTTCGTCTTTTCCAGAAAGCAACAAATTTGTTTCCTTGGACTTGATATGAAGCCACTTTCATATACACTCTACTACATCATACCACTTGGATCACGTTTTTTATAATTCTCTGTATAACCGATGTTTTGGTCTTTTTATTGTAATCGATCATATTTGACTTTGAAGAAGAGGAAAGCGTAAATTTCAATCAAATGTGATATTGTAAAAGTCAAATTTAAAGAAAAATGGACTAAGTTTTTTTTTTCAAAACGAAGATGGGTTATATATATTAAAAATATTTGCATCGAGAGTCATTCTAATCGATGACAAAAAGTCATTCTAATCATATATCCAAGAATTTTTCATTACAATGCATATAATATATTGACCATCACTGTCATGAAGTTTATTGCAATAACACTTTAAATAGCAACTTAGTCGTCTGCCTTTGATGATAATTTATGATCATGAGATGATTTAACAACTCGAATCATTTCATCAAATGGTTTTTTCAAAAGTCAGTGGGAGGAAGAAGGAAAAGAATGAATCGGTGTAGTATAATTCTATTGGTAAAGGTAAAACTGAAATGAATTCTGAAGTATTTTCTGTAGTTAAAAGGGAAAATTAGTTTCAGTAGAAGAAAAAGGGAAGATTAGGCTATAATTCACAGAACATCTTCTGTAAATGAAAAAACAGACTCTTAAATCGCCTGAAAACACGCAAGAGTCTAGCCAGTATTTGGAGGTTCTTCAGTATAAGCAAGACTTATATGTGAAGTAGTGTAGCAAGTAATGCTGTCTTTTGATCAGACCAGATCCAAATCGATGGTCAAGAAAGCATCTTTCTTTTTCACCTCATTTGAGGGCTGTTTGAGGTAAAGAATATGTAGTCTGGATGATCGTGTTGCAGACGCTTAAGCCATTTGTCTGCAGCTTGTTGCAAAGAAGAGATCTTTTGGCACTCTTCAGCTCTGTTTTGGTTCCACACAGATACTTTGACCTTATAAGATGCGAGTCCAAAAGTGGGCAACGGTAGCTTTATGGATGGCTCCGTCTCAATACAATCCATAGAACCTGCTTCAGTACGTACACAACACTGTGCAAGAGATCTGGCTAGTTTCTGACAATCAAGACAAATAAACACTATCTTGTTCACATCAAAAGCATAGGTTACTTAGAGGAGGTGGTGTCGAGAGAGAGTGGAAAGCTAGAAAGCAGGCATCGAGATTTTGTAGTGTTTGACCAACCGGTATTCTGTATATTGGATACCTACACATCAACGAATTAAAAGATCACCATTTCAGGTTCATCCGCATATTCAAAAAGTTAAGATCTCAAGAGTCAAGAGAAGGTTTGCACAACACATACCATGAGACAGAGATCCAACTTGATGGAGAAAGATCGCAGCTTCGGTATGTCTTAATCTCAAGAAATTTTGACGCGAGATCCGTGACCTGGTGAATGAAAAACTTTGTCAGAATGTGAAAAATAAAACAACGAATATAATTGTCTTCGCATAAGAGGACATAATTACTTTTGTTAGCCAGAGGTTCACGGCGAAACGGCAATTCATACTCCAAATACTCAAATAATAACCATCCCTAGGGACTGCTGATCTCAAGCTGTCCACTTGACAACGAACCAGTAGCGTATTGGTCTCTCAGACTAATTATGTTCAGTTCGCTGACACTCAAGTCCACCACATTCTCTAGTCTTATCAAGCCTACTATTGCTGCTTCCTTCACTACTTCTTTCATTATCTTGGATTGGATTTCTGTTTCAAAAGGCAATAATCAAAAATGTGAAATGAAAAAAATAAAAGAGTTCTTAATGACTGAAATGCAAAGAACTGAAACAATTCAAACAACTAACCTAGCCTTCTGATAGGTCAGGTTTTAATCCTATTCTACTGCAAGTGCAAAGTTAAGTGATTGTAGTATATAGGGTATCGAATCCACAGAGACTCTGGTTTCGATAGATTAAGAACTATAAAGGTTTAAACTAAGAAGAAAGCAATGTGAAGTAAACTAAACAGCAGTGCGAGAAAGTAAACAAGTAGCAGGATTATCGGTTGTGAAAGCAGTTAATTAAGGGCGCTAAGTCTAGGGCGTTCTCAGGAAATCAGACAAGCAGACAAATCATTCAGTCAGGATCTAATTAAGCACAGTTCTAGAACTCAAATCACATATATAGAATTAACCAACTGTCGTTGCGAGAATTCTCTAAGTCTAAGTGCAGTAATCCAAATTCCTTTGCAATTACTACAGATTAAACCAGCATTGATTTCAAGTTCGATATGTTCACAATTAAACTAAACCAAATTCCTTTGCGAGAAGTTTAATTGCTCAACCTAAATAGTTCAGATTCTAAACCACACTTTCGTGTCGTATTTAGCAACCTAAGATCTAGATTCTAATTGATCAGGTTAGAACTAGCATTAAACACAATTTAGATCGAAGAACATTCTATTCATGTGAATCCTTAACTGAATTAAACAAGTCTAGCAAGTCATGAAATCCTTAATGAGAAACCCTAAACCTAACTATGAATCTACTCAGACATAGATAATTAAAACATAATCAATGAATAATTAGATATCATAAAAGAGATTAAATAAGCAAAGGGGTTTGAAATCTTCTCCAAAATAAAGATGAAGTACATGATCAGATCAGCCCCAAAAGCTCTAAAAACTCTATGTTCTTAATTATGATAGAATGTGTAAGCGTATGAAAGCGTATCTAAATAAAACACCAAAATCCTAATTATATAGGCTAAATCTCGGCTAGGGCTTCTTTGTAAATACTGGAAACTTCTGGGCCAAAGTGTAATATCTTCATTCTTCATTAAACCGCCGAGTCTGGCCCATCTCGCTTGTGTGTCGACCGATGCACAATGTGTGTCGGTCGATGCAATCCTGTTTTCTGGACAGTGAGCTCAAGCTCTCGGCCAAACACTCCAAAAATCTCCAAAAAGCTCCAATATCTCCAATTCTGCTCCAAACCTGATTATACCTGTAATAGACTCTAAAAGAACACAAAAAGACTCTAAAACATACTTATATCATGGTCTAAATTAGTAAAAAACATGATATATCAACTCCCCCACACTTAGCCTTTGCTTGCCCTCAAGCAAAACAGAGAACTAAAACATGGTGAAGAGGTTTGAAAACTCTTCAGAAACTCTTTTCATCCTAGAAGCAACAGCACTCAGATTCCCCTTAGTAATCCACTGAAAGAATCAACCACAAGACATCAAGACCAACATATACTTCCCCCACACTTAGCAATTGTCCTAAGTAAACTCCACAATCACATTCACGCATTCAAATTCACCCTACTGACTTCTGCAAGTATTTAAGTGCGGTCTCACCTAAGGAGTATCAATCAAAGGCACATGGACTCTTACCTTATCAGCTCTAGACCACCATACTATCTTTCTCTAGTCCCTTTCTTCTCTTTTCCCTTCCTTAGCATTCTGATTTTTCCCCATTGGGTATCATTTTTTTTTATCAGTGCTCTTCCCGTTAAGGGGTGTACTTTGGACACATTCCATGGATGCACATGATATGATAGTTGTAGCTACCACTCCCATGACCACTTCGGAGTTACTAACTCATCCTCAGTTTATTATCTTTTTTTTTTAAGGAAGGGGAGAAGGGAACTAAATAGGAAAGGTTTACAGGCTGTGTCAGAACTAATAAGGGAATCCGACACAAAAGTATACCAAGCCCTTAGGTGAGAAAATTAAGTCAGTATTAAGGTGAAGTCAGTAAAAGGATCCTCTGATACCTGAAGCGATGTGGGTGTTCTCAGTAGGCTGATCCGTGTCTGGGTTTTCTAATAGTCAGAGATTGATCTGCAACTTCATCCCAATGGTTACTTAAGTTCCTGCAAGTGCTGTTAATCTTCTCAAAAAAATCATTGTTTCTTACTTAAACTATTTTGACTCAATAAAACAAATTTTGAAAAACAAAGAATTGACTCTAAGAAAACAAAAGCGTGCGTCAGTAGCTCCTCCCCCACACTTAAAACACACTGTCCCCAGTAGTGTCAAGCTTAGGGTCGGTGAGAATAAATAATCAAATTGAAACAATCCGAAAAGTTGCAGAACACTTACCTGTCGTCGCCCTGTGTCGATCGATGCCACAATGTGTGTCGATCGATGCAAGGCGAATATGCTCGCGGTTATGTGAATAACCGATGTCTAAACCGCAGTAAACCGTAAATCACGTCTGCATCGACCGATGCACTAGGTGTGTCGATCGATGCAAGGCGATTCTGCCTGTTTCTCACGCCTCTGAACACACTTAAACAGAAAAATCAAAAAACCAAAATCAAAACGAAAAATGAAAATAAAAACGAACCTAACAGTGGGTTGCCTCCCACTCAGCGCTTGTTTAAAGTCAGTAGCTTGACTATTGGAAGAGATCAGATTCATGGGGGTTTCAACAGAGACTTTGAGTGTCTCTGTGAATATCTCTTCATCCATGGCGGTGTGTAAGAGGTATCAGCATGAGAGCGTCCAAGGTACGTAGGAAGAGATCCAGGGCGGGAGCGAAGCGTGGGTGGGTTTATGCGTTTTCCTGCATTCAAAGCTGATTGATCAGGAGGTTTAAGTTTAAAATGTGCATACCTTTGCTTTGGTGGAGATCTGATGTTTGGAGCTTTCTGCTTATGAGCAGTTGCAGGCTCGGAAGATGTTAGAGTAAATTCCTGAGGAATCACCATCTTCTTTTCTCCACTATCGGATACTGTAGTTCCACCAATCTGAACTGCTTCTTTCAAATAACCATCAGTGGAGATCATCTTCTTATCCACCACCACCATGCACTTCTCTACACTCTGCCCATGTTTAGACCTTATAGGAACTTTTGGGAATGGTATTGGAGGTTTGTAGACCCGTTCCTTAGCAAAAACATCAGATTTGGGCGAAATTGGGTCTGTCCGACTGTCGCGTCGACCGACCCAGAAGTGGTGTCGGTCGACATTGAATTGATGTCGACCTTCAGTGTCGACCATGGTCGATTTCTGTTCGTCGTAAGAACTCGAAATTGCCGTCAGAACTGGGTGTCGACCGACACTAAGGGGGTGTCGATCGATGCATGTCTCAGACAGACAATATTCATCCAGAAAATCCGAGATTATGCTCTCTTCTTCACCTAGCAACTCAATCTCATCTCTTAAGGTCACAGCTTTGATGGATCTGTACTGTTCAGCTTTCCCAACTTCATTATGTCTTTGTATTGCTTGAGATGTCTATTGGATTTGAACATCCAGCTTCTTCACATGTGTGCTCAGAGATTCAAACTTCCCATTCAGATTTTCATGCATAGCATCCAACTTCATGTCGAAGTCTACAGCCTTCTTGGTCTGATCCTCTAGTAACTGCTCCATCATGGATTCCATCTTGCTCTTATAAGCATTAGCAGCAGGAGGTGTCTGATAAGATTCATAGGTTCTCTGATGAGAAGTACCTTGCTGATTACCAAACCTGTTTTCTTGAAATCCAGAGCTATTGATGTAGTTTAAATCCTCTTCCTGCTTCTCCAATAACTGCTCCATCATACTCATCAGCTTATTAGATTGTTTATTTTGAGGAGGAACAGGCTGATATGATGGAGATTCGTAATCTCTGGTGAAAGGATAGGAACCATAGCCTCTGCAGAACGAGTTATTCTGCTGATTTTCCAACATCCGTTCCATCATTTCCATCATCTTACTCACTGTGTCGATCGATGCAGAGTAGCGTCGATTGATGCAAGCTCGAGAATGCAACGATCGACACACAGGAACGTGTCGATCGTTGCAGGGCGATTACAGGCGTACCTGAAACGCAAGAAACAGAAAAAAAATTAGTGATAAAAAACAAAAAACGAAAAACCTAGTCTAAACCCTAAGTTCAAATCTATCGGAGACTCAAAAGAGTCCCCGGCAACGGCGCCAAAAACTTGATAGGTCAGGTTTTATTCATTTTCTATTGCAAGTTCACAGTTAAGTGATTGTAGTATATAGGGTATCGAATCCACAGAGACTCTGGTTTCGATAGATTAAGAACTATAGAGGTTTAAACTAAGAAGAAAGCAATGTGAAGTAAACTAAACAGCAGTGCGAGAAAGTAAACAAGTAGCTGGATTATCGGTTGTGAAAGCAGTTAATTAAGGGCGCTAAGTCTAGGGCGTTCTCAGGAAATCAGACAAGCAGACAAATCATTCAGTCAGGATCTAATTAAGCATAGTTCTAGAACTCAAATCACGGATATAGAATTAACCAACTGTCGTTGCGAGAATTCTCTAAGTCTAAGTGCAGTAATCCAAATTCCTTTGCAATTACTAAGAGATTAAACCATCATTAATTTCAAGTTTGATATGTTCACAATTAAACTAAACCAAATTCCTTTGCGAGAAGTTTAATTGCTCAACCTAAATAGTTCAGATTCTAAACCACACTTTCGTGTCGTATTTAGCAACCTAAGATCTAGATTCTAATTGATCAGGTTAGAACTAGCATTAAACACAATTTAGATCGAAGAACATTCTATTCATATGAATCCTTAACTGAATTAAACAAGTCTAGCAAGTCATGAAATCCTTAATGAGAAACCCTAAACCTAACTATGAATCTACTCAGACATAGATAATGAAAACATAATCAATGAATAATTAGATATCATAAAAGAGATTAAATAAGTAAAGGGGTTCGAAATCTTCTCCAAAATAAAGATGAAGTACAGGATCAGATCAGCCCCAAAAGCTCTAAAAACTCTATGTTCTTAATTATGATAGAATGTGTAAGCGTATGAAAGCGTATCTAAATAAAACACCAAAATCCTAATTATATAGGCTAAATCTCGGCTGGGGCTTCTTTGTAAATACTGGAAACTTCTGGGCCAAAGTGTAATATCTTCATTCTTCATTAAACCACCGATTCTGGCCCATCTCGCTTGTGTGTCGACCGATGCACAATGTGTGTCGGTCGATGCAATCCTGTTTTCTGGACAGTGAGCTCAAGCTCTCGGCCAAACACTCCAAAAATCTCCAAAAAGCTCCAATATCTCCAATTCTGCTCCAAACCTGATTATACCTGTAATAGACTCTAAAAGAACACAAAAAGACTCCAAAACATACTTATATCATGGTCTAAAATTAGTAAAAACCATGATATATCACCTTCTTTGATGGGTCTACATACAACAAAATGCCAGATAAGTAAGGCACATAATACTGCATTGTGGAGTCGCTCCCATGCATTTGTAGAGGAACACCAGCACCGTACGCACTCCATTCAGCAAACGACTACCACAGAACCTCAAGAAAAAATATGTATGGCAGTTCGATTCACGGGTTTTATGTTCCCATCTGCTTCTCTCGAAAACGAATTGCAGCAATCAGCAAGAATAAAAGGAAAAATAAATAAAAAACATAATTTCTTGCATTGAGCTCAACAATGAATCACATGATAAAATCTAAAGTCTACCCAATTCAAATCCATGTGTGACCAGAACTCTTATGAACCTTAAACCCTATTTCTCAAATTGCAGCAAAAACCCAATTCGAAATTGTATATTATGAAACTGATCATCCATAAAAACCTGATAGAAAGGATCTGGGTAGTTATCTTTTGGACGTGAAATGAATATTGACATGATCTTCCCATTGAGACGGTTTCTTTCAATCATTTGCGTGAACTCCACCGGAGTCGTTGAGGCTCCATGAATCGCGGAAGCAATAGCGGAGGCAGACGCCACCATGGTCTCTCCTCCGACGGAGCCTCCAGATTCTAACGCTCCATCGGATACTGTGTGGTTTACATAACGGAGACCACATGTGGGAAGGGTAAACATAGAATATGATGACGACGATGAAGACGCATTGGGTAGCTTAAGAGACGAATTAGAAGGTCTAGAGTTTGGAATGCAATTGAAAAAGAGTAAATTAGGGTTCAATGAGAGAAGGGCCTGAGAAGCGATTGCAGAAAGAACCTCTGTGAGGAAGACGATACATTGATTTTCGGCTTTGCAAAAATATTATGCTTTGGGGAAAAACATGCTTAATTGTTTGAAGAGGATAGTGGGAAAGTGGAGATGGTGGGTTGAAGAGGGTAGAGATTTTTTGTAGCTTAATTTCGGCTGATATTTTTCTGTCAATTTTATTTTGATTAATCTAATAACCAATTGTAGAAATGAAAAAGAAATTGCCAAAAATTGTAGCAAAAATATACTTGGGATAAGAAGTATACTACACTTGTGGAGAAGGAGTTCCACCAGAAGGCGATATCCCATTATACTCACGTCATCAACGAGTAGAAGAAGAAGTGGGCGGTCGAAGATGTACGTAAGGGAGTGAACATCGATGTTTGGAACGGGCTGATCCACATTGGGTGGAGCCATCTACAACAGTGAATTCTTCGACGAACTCGCGAAACCGTAAGAGTTGGAGATGCAGAGTCAGGATTGCGACCCATAACGCGGGAGCAAAGAGCACTATACAACGAAAAATTGACTTTGTAAATTTCTATGTTAATATTTTACATATTTTAATTAACGATTTCTAATTAACGATTTTTTTTGTAGAAACAGCGAAAGGACGAGTGCCGATGTATGTTGAGCTCGTCGAGGGCGGCCACAAAAACAAGACTACCAGCGAGATTCAGGATCCGGTTGATCGGAGAGTTGTTGAGGCGTCGAAGAGGCGAGTGGAAGAAGTGCTATCCCATCAATCTGAGGAAGTCGGCTCGACTACAATGTCTTCGCTATCGCCGAAAAAGGTCAACGAGATCTTTCTGGAGGTAAATTTTTATGTTATTTATAACTTCTGTTATTAATTTTAGATTATTTGATTTATAAACTTGTATTTTTAAAAAAATTCACAGGAAATGCAAAAGAGTAACAGCCGTTTATTCGGCTTAGGAAACTTGCCGGAGAGGATCTCGACACGCTTTCCCGGTTCCATCTATACACCGATACTTTCACCGAAGCCTTGAGGGAAAAAAACGAGGAAATCACAGCGTTGAAGTCGAATCTGGCGCGAATGGAAGCTCTGATGGTAGCAGAAAAGGAATAAACCAACCGGAAGATGAAGGAAATACAAGATCAGATGTTGCTCTTCTTCAGATGCAGTACTCTTCCGCAAGGAGTGACAGCGGGAGCAGGAACATAATTGGCGATAATCTGTCAATACACCGTCGGTTTTTCTCTCATCGATAATTTATCGATAAACCGTCGGTTTTTCTCTCATCGATAATCCGTTGGTAATTACCGGCGGATTTCAATTTTCGACGAAATAGAACCGACGGACCTATTCGGTTGGGAATCCGTCGGTAAAAACCCTTTCCAACGGATATTCGACGGATTTTTCTTTCTGTTGGTTATAAAGTGTATTCTGTGAGCTTCCTTGATAGAGGTTTTAGCATGCATGCAATGTTCGTTTATATTTCGTCAGAAATTAGAATTTAATTAGGACAACCTTTTTGACATGCCGAAATTACGTACGTCGTAAATCACCAAACAGCAGCTGTAAAAATGAATATTGATTTTCATTTCTCTCTTACACTTGCAATGATAGACAAAAACAAAGACATCAAACACAACAGACAAAATATATTTCTTTGGTTCCCTATGCAATATGAAAAGTGATTGAGTTCTTAATTAGCACATAATTTTCCAAGCTTAACTTTTTGACTTTTATCTCGCTAACCATCCCTTCGCATCACTATATAAACCACCACGTACCAAATGCTCATATCAAAACTATTTACATCATATATGTAACACCCGTCTCCCGGCGAACCGGAGACGCGGCATTAGGACGCCCGTTGAACCGGATTCGGTCCAACCGGGACGCCAACTCAACTTGTCCCAGGTCCCAGGTGCCTCCTTCTTATTAAAATCCACCAATAACGTCACCCGATCAATCAATCCTGCATCCGGACCTGCGAGGGAAAAAGAATGGAAAAGGGAAGAGGCCTGAGTAATTGTTTCAAACACAATCACCCAGTGAGGTCGGACTTAAGGAGTCCGCGATCCCGCTTACACTACACAACTACGAATCACAAGTCCTAAGCTAATAACACCTTGCAAACAGGCCCGAAGGCTTCATCACGCAATCTACACCCACTCGTGCTTTCACACTCATGGGCCCCTTCCTTCGACCCGTAGGCCCACACAATCCTTCTCTATCCTTCTTTATCCTTCTGGGGGGTTCGTCAGACCCCCGACCCTTCTCAAGGGACGCATACCCCGGCAATGTATACGCCCCTGCCACACAACACCCTTTCGGGGGCCCTACCACAACTACCAATCATATTCATCACACACAAGCAATATTTTCAGGCTCAGCGATAACCTAGCAATTCTACGTTCTTCAAGCAATCACATTACACGTGTATAACTATCCTACACTACCTAGGAAAGACGCTATTAACAGAGGACTATCGTCCGGAATTGAGATAGAGCAAGGGAGATAACCAACGGTTTTCCTCACCTTAGCCAAAGAAAGGGCAAAACGGTAATTTAGAAGCTTTCTCAGCCCGAACGGACATCAGATCTGGATAAATGACGAGAAAACGAGTGAGATAGGCTTTTGAATCGCTTAAATCGGGCTTAGGATGAGCTAGATATGATCGATTGAAAATACCCAGCTCAAACCAGCTTAACCGACCTAAACCGGGATTTGAAATTGAAATTAAAATCGAAATTGGAAATTGAACCGGTTAACCTAAACCGGACCCGGTCAACGGTCAACTGACCCGACCCGATCAACCGATCCGACCCGGTCAACCGACCCGACCCGGTCAACGAACCGGTCAACCGAGTTGACTCGGTCGCCGGCCGAGTTGACTCGGCGGCGGCTCCGGTAGTCGACGGCGGCGGAGCTCCGGCGAACGGCGGCGGCGCGTGACGGCGGACGGCGGCGGCGCGTGACGGCGGACGGCGGCGGCGCGTGGAGAGCGGCGGCGGCGCGTCAGATCTTGTCGCGGATCTTTCGTTGGAGCGTGCGGGCGCGTCCGGTGGTTGCTGGAGGGTTGGTCGGTCTCGTTGGCTTCGTCTCGTCGAGAGGAACGCGATGGTGGTCTCGGATTTCCCAGATTCCTCACGGATAAAAAGATATGGCCATTTTAGCTTTCGGGTTGAAAGGAAACAGATCTGAAAAATGGCTTACCGGATTACCTTCAATACCAAACGATGTAGAAGCCCTAGATCTACTCTCTGGATGCGGTGGCTGCGACGGGACAGGAGCAGAGCTTCGCTGAAATCTCTTCTTCTGCTTTTCTCAAAGGGTGGAGGCTCTTTAAATAGGAAAATGAAGTGGGAACCCTAGGGTTTTAGAAGGATAATGGGCTTGGGCTTGCTCTATTTGGGCTTTTTTTTTCTTTTCTCAAAAATTTAAATGGGCTGGGCCAGGGCCCTTACAATATATTATATTGTTTTTCAAATCATACATACAATTTTCGAAATGCCGATCCTATCTCCAGTCATCAAACTCGTGGTTTTTAGGCAAAGTCTTCGACCACATTCCGCTGTTGCATTCCTCGTCGAGTTCCTCTGCTTCGTCTTAGAGCTACTCGACAAGAAGAAAGATCTAGCAAAGATATTCGGCATCGCATGTGCATGCGACACATTAGTCTTCACATTGCTCGATCTAATCCAAAATCTAAGCGAAGAAGAAGTGAAAATACGAAGATGTGGTCGTGTGTTATGGCTTTATAAAAACGATGGAAGTCTTTATTGGCACACACTAAACGCATATCAATTGATGTTGTGCATTGTCCACGTTATCGGTTCTGCCATCTCTTATAGTTCTCGTAGGCATTATTTAGTCTTGCTCCCACTTTTTGTTGCAGGCCTTGAACTCGTCCCACAAGATGCTTATCGGGTTCTTGGAAATGATCAGGGCCTTCAAGATAATGTTGGGCTGGATCAAGAGTTACGATATTCTATTGGGCCTATTCATGGCCCATTAGACGGTTTTCAGCTGGAGCAAGGCGATGATGGAGTTGAGCATGAAGTTGGTGATCATGTCGGGCTTGAGAGTGGTCCATAATAAAGTCAAAACGACATCGTATCAAAATACATAGATGTGAGCGTATGTATGTTTAATGTACTTGTATGTGTACTCGTCGTTGTACGAATGTAAGAGAAAGGGGTGTAACCGTGTAAGAGAACGGGAGAACATATGGAACAAATTATTTATGAATAAAAAATGCTATGTATTTAAAAAATCAAATCGACTCTTCGATGTCTATGGAGGTCAAAAAGCAAAAAACAGTGACGGATTCGTGACACGTGTGAACATGAAGAAGGATTTAGAGCCGTCCGATTGAAGTGGTGTTACTGTAATTTTTGACTCTTTCACGTGTCTTTTATTGTGGCCTTTCCTTACACCCGAGAAAGGTTTTTTATTATAATATTCGGAAAATTCAGACAAAAGAAGAAGCATAAGCAAACTCCTGTCTGTCCGTGTCTCTTTCTCCGTCCGTCTCCTCCGCCATGACCAGCTCTTCATCTCCTTCACGGAAGGTCTCTCTCTCTCTCTTGATTTCGTATTGTTCGATTTACTTGAAAGCCGATTTATATTTTAAAATCCTGGATTTTTGATTATTGGAAAAATTGTGATGCGTAGGCGTTAAGCAAGATCGCGTGTAATAGGCTACAGAAAGAGTTATCAGAGTGGCAAGTAAATCCTCCGACTGGGTTTAAGCACAAAGTTACTGATAATCTTCAAAAGTAACACTCTAGTAATCTTATTTGTATGTTTTCGTGTTGGATTCCTCTGAAATTTTGATGGTTTTGTGTGTAAGATGGATAATTGAGGTAACAGGAGCAGCAGGTACGCTCTATGCGAATGAAACTTACAAGCTTCAGGTTGATTTTCCTGAACATTACCCTATGGAAGCTCCTCAGGCAAGTTTGCCTCTTCTCATATCTACTGTGGCTTTTCTTAACTAAACTAGTTGATTCAGAGTTTAATGTAATGTTGTTTCACCTCAAACACAAGTAGGTTGAGATAAGTTTCTTGTTCTGATTTGAACGTGAGCAGGTAATTTTTGTTCCACCAGCACCGCTCCATCCTCACATTTACAGCAACGGGCATATTTGTTTAGGTATTATTAAGTCATTGTTTCCTCTCTGCAACTCAAACTTTGCGTCTCTCTTTCTGCTTACTTGTGTTTCATAAGTTAATTAAATTAGTTTGCCTGTATAACGAGGAAATCAATTTGCATACATATATAAATTACTACTTGCCAAGTGGAATGTGGTGGAAAGAGAAGCATGGCCTAAAGCAACATTGTTATTCACTCAGATACTTGCAGAGTTTCTAATATCAAACATGAAATTAGGCTGTGAATGTTATTTTTTAACGCCACAATGAACACCCCTACAGCCTCTTTTTGACGACATGCTTGGTTCCTTAAGCAAAATCAGCTTGCTATATGTTTTTGTTTTTGGCAGATATTCTGTATGACTCTTGGTCTCCAGCAATGACGGTTAGTTCAGTTTGCATCAGCATTCTCTCGATGCTATCGAGTTCACCAGAAAAGGTTTATAACTCCCACACTTAGTATTATCACAAAGGTTCATCCACACAAACTCTTACTATGTCTATATATGTCTCAGCAACGCCCGACTGATAATGACCGATATGTGAAGAATTGTAAGAACGGGAGGTCTCCTAAAGAGACAAGGTGGTGGTTCCATGACGACAAGGTATGATGATGATATGACCAATAAGAAAACAAATCAAAAGAGGTTTTTATAATAATATCCCATAGTACTAATTGGCCTCCCATCTTTTTTGTTGGTTCTCTCTTTCTTTTGTATGGATTATTATTGTGTATAAAAGACATCTGGAATGTCTCACCTTGAATTTAAACAGCTTCTGCCTTTGTCCTCTCTCAAGTAACCTCGGGGCCATGTTTTTGCAAATGTATGTTCATATTCAAATACGTGGTGTTGGATTTAAGTCTCAATCTATGGCCAATTATGTTAGAGGCTCCACGTTACATATGATCCTCATTGCACTTTAGAGATAAGAAACTACGAAATTGTCCTCCCAGCAGACAACAAAACAAGGACAAGCATCTTTCTTTCAAAGCTTCAACAAATTGTTCAGATTTTGGTCAAGCTAATTCCAAAGAACAGAGAGAAGAAAAGGTTTTGCATCTCCTTCTGTTCAAATTTTTTATTAATCAAAATAAGCAGCTATTTTCCCGGAGGAGATCCACTTCCTCCTTCAAGTGCATGCTTAGACAGACCTTTTGTCAAATAATAGAAAGAAGATATGGAATAAAAAGAAAAGAAAAAAGTAGGATGTAAAAAAGATGCAGCATACATGTCCAACTTTCCTGGAATTACACCGTCGCACGACAATTTTAGGCACCAACAGCTCTTGATAGAAGAGGTCCAACCTTCTTCTCCATCAAGTAAGGGACAATGCTCTTGTTCTTTTCTTTTTGAAAAAATCAAATCTTTAAGCAAGAGCACGAAAGCATCAAACCCTTTTAATTATTTGACAAAACAGATCATTACATCCTAGAATGAAAGTTTATATTACTACCCTTTTAATTAGTTTTTTTTCCAACCATATATTGAGTTGAGATAAAACTCTTCCATCTACATAAGACCAACAAATTAAATTTCTAAGTTAATGTTGACCGTGAGGTTTTTCTCTCTCTTCACTCTACCATATCCTTTAGAGAGAGAATCGCCATGGTTTCTCTCTAAATATGGGTGTTTAATCCTTGGGGTTTTTTTTTCCTGATTTCAGCTTTGTTCTCATCTTCATCTCTTATGAGCTGATAATCTTTTTTCCCCAAAGTTTCTGTTTCGTCTTGCCGATCCTACTGTTGTTCATCTCGATCGGTTTTCTGTTTGAATAAGGTTCCGGTTCTGGTTTCACCGGATTGCGTCCACGTGGCCTTCTTCTTCTTATTTCTTATGAATTGGGCTTTAGTTATTTTCTCTGTTTGGGCTCTTATGTATCTCATGTTGTATTAGCCCTTCTGGGCTTTAATGCAAAAGCTTCTACGTTGACAAAAAAAAAATCTACATAAGACCAGAATCATAAACTAATTCAATTTAATGGATTTATGTTCTAAAAGTATTTACCTTTAAACACTTTTCAAAAAATAAAAATAAATCTGAGTGTGTCTAATAAAACCATAATTGTTTTTCTTAATGTTGTAGTATTGAAATCTTCTATTGCATGTAAGTAGTCTACCACTATTTTTATTTTATTTTATCTTATCTATAATTGTTTTAGTTTTTACGCTATTTAATGCATTAATTTAATATTAGGACAAATCTCCATAAAGACACAAAATATGATATTTCACAAAAATGGTAAAAAAAAATGAAAGTGACAAAATAACATTCCTTTAATTGGCAAAGACTAAAACGGGCTCTCTTATAATTTATAAAGGGAATAAAACCCTAATTTCTCTTCTCATCTCTCTTCCTCGTTCGTCACCGTTTCTCAGTATTCTTTGTCGCAACCACCAATTACGCCACAATGTAAGTTCTCTCTGCCTCGTTATCATCTCCTCCTCTGCCTCCTCTCCCCTCCTTTCGCAGCCATAAGATCTCCGCCTTGTTCTCCTCGCAGACGCTGCTATTTGTGAAGACGTCATTCTCATCCAAATCAACCACCGCCGCCGAATTCCAATTCTCTAATTTCAAGGTGTGAACTCATCTTCATCACATCTATGTTTCAGAGTATTTGTTTGGATGTTTTCTAGATATGCATTTATTTGGATGTTCTATAGATCTATATTTGTTTGGATGTTCTATAGATCTGCATTTTTTTCGTTGATAATCGCTAGCTCTTAGAACAATTGATGACTATGTTACTGTTGAGAGAATAGTATTTAGTCTTATCCCTCGATTAACCTAAACTTGGATTTAATTTGAGTTCAGAAAATAACTATTTCATTCTGTGTGTGTGTGTCAAAGTATCTAGAACTTGTATTTAGCTCTCCTCTTTTCCATCAATTAACTTAGTTTATTCTATGTGTGTGTCTCAATTTCTAGAACTGTTTCATGAACTATTTCATCCTCTGTGTGTAACCCTGGGCATAAAAACCGGAGTTGAAGTACCGAACCAAACAAAATGATCCTTGGATACTACCAAATTACCAAATGGATCTCAACCTCAATATTCATCGATATTTGGAACCGAACCAAACCAATTAACCATGGATATCCATATTAAACCAAAATAAAATTGAATTTTATAAGTCCAATAATACCTAAACTAAACCTAAATCCAATTTTTACATGAAAGGAAAAGAATATGTAGAGTATGATGTTTTTGGTCGGTGGAGGCTCAATGCTCCAAAGTTCTCTGTTTTATCCGAAATAGCTAGGGATGTCCTTGCATTGCAAGTTTCTGTTGTTGTATCAGAAAGTGCATTTAGCACTAGTAGTCGTGTTCTAGACCTTTACTGGAGTTGTCTAACTCAAAATACGCTAGAGGTATTGATGTGAGATTCATTTGAATGAAAATGGAGTGGCCACTAATTCTGATTTGCTAGAAGACATTGTTCTTAAAACCATAAATTCAATCATTGACTTAAATATATTTGTTAACTTCTTCTTTATATCATTTTAGAGTGAGAGAGCCAAAGAAGCTACATTTAATCTTCTATACTCTTCTCTTTTCTAGTTCGATGTTGTTTGGTCTGGACTTTTGTTACTTGTGTCACAGGAGGACTGAAATGGAGAATTAAATATTAGTGGACCCGAAGAAGCTTGTAGACTTTCTTTTTCGCCTTAGACATTGTTGAATTTTTTGGACCATGTTGGTTTAAGGTTTGTACTTTTGGATTTAAGATTAAAACTTTGTATTTTGTAATCAGGAATCATAAAACCAATGAACCGTAGGAACCGTAATGAACCGAAAGGTATCCGAACCGAACCAAAATTCTTGCGGTTCTTTTAGGGATCCTAAGTGTCTGGAACCGAAAAACCGTAGGAACCGAACCGGCAGACCTAACTCCCATGCCTATATGTGTGTGTGTGTGTCTCAGTTTTTGGAACTTTTATCATGAACTATTTTATGCTCTGTGTGTTTCAAAGTTTATGAACTATTTCATTTTGTGTGTGTATGTGTCAAATTTTTTGAATTATTTCATTATTTGTTTGTGTGTGTGTGTGTGTGTGTTTGTGTGTGTGTGTGTGTGTGTGTCAAAGTTTCTAGAATTGTTATCCTAAACTGTTTCTGAAATTGTATGAATCTGCATTGCTTTGTTTTCTGATAGTTTAAAATGGAAAGATTCATTTCAGTGTACGCATCCTAGCAGGCATACACATCTTCATCATATAGTTTTGTCGTCTGCATGTACTCTTACATGTGTCATATTTGTGTCCTCCTACTTATTTCATCACTTTTTATTACAAGTTAAGATATGACAAACTCTTACCCATTGAAGATTACACTCCCCAAACTGTTGCATCTTCTTGGATGTGAGCTAAGTCAAGTGGTTTCTATAAACCATACCAAAGCCAAATACTATATTTCACAAGTGAAGGATATTCTGTTAGAACCAGAGCTGCGACACATCAAAGAGTCGTTTATGGGACGTATAATATTGCTTCAGAGAGGAATTTACTACTATCATCGAAGATAGTGCATGTCTTACTTAGCAACAAGAAAAACGAGGTGAAATTTTATAAATATGTCTCTTGAATTTAAGTTAGAGAGTCTATAAATGTTGTGTCAATACTTAGAGAAATTTTTATGAATAAGGTTTGGATTTATTTCGGAGCTCAGCCACTCAAATTCTCAATACGAGAGTTCCACATAATTACTGGACTCATATGTGATGGAGATGGAGCAAATATTGATACATAAAATGAAGTGTATGAATGACAACTACTTGATGGGACACATACACTTGAGGAGTTGGTGGAACAACTGAAGACTACAGAAAAAAATCAGAGGATGAAAGATTCTCTCTGGCGATGCTACTACTAATAGAGAGCATATTTCTTGGGAAGAGTTCATCATTTAGATTCCCAATAGAAAATGTCGAGAAGGCAAAGGATATAAATGTCTTATTGAAATATCCATGGGGAAGTGATGCCTATAAGCTTCTCCTATCATCAATCAAAAGTATTTTAAAATCTAATATTGGAAAGACAAAATACGAGCTTCATGGATTCCCGACGGCATTTCTCATATGGATTTTGGGATCTGTTCCTCTACTACAAGCAGCCTTTAGCAGAACAGTTCCTAAAGATGTTCTTGTCACTGGACCAACATACTTATCTAAGAAGTACACATTTACAACATGTCCAAACATATATCAAGTTATGAGTATTGAATAATCAAAGGAAGTAAGTTTCTGGTTTTTGTCGTTATATTTACTTGTAGTTATACATTCACTTCTAACAACTGTTTGATTTTGTTTTGTAGCTAAGGTGATATGTATCTTACTTTTTATTGAAGATGATCCATAAAATGATGTATGTCTTGAAGATGAAGTTGATTACGATCTGCAATCATTGACTTATTTACCAAAGAAAGGGTACAAATTTACTGAGAAAGACATGATAAATGGTTCATTTGACTTTCTGGATGCCATGTAATCAACTCTTAGAGAATCATACAAGTCTGTTAATGTTGAGAGTAGAGGCTAACCATCGTCATTGTCAAACGAATCAAAATTTGATCAGGTAGACAAACTCCACAAACTGATGGATGATGGGTTCAAGAACATTGGTACTCATTTCTCATTCGTGGAAGATGAAATGAAGAGAGGCAAAAATGACATGAAGACAATCAAAGAGAGTTTAAGAAGTTTAGAAGAAACACATCCTAATAATGAGAATATAAGATGAATTCAAGTATTTCATTCCAAGAAGCATTATTTCTTTTTTTTAGGAAACTCTTCTTAACTTTTGTGTTTCCGAAAAAATACACACCGAGTGAATATCTCTCTCATGTCATCACCAAATCAAACTAATTATCAAGATACTAAGTCACAAATACCCACTCAAATTTTATCTCGTAATGTGACACAATGTAACACATATTCATGAAGCAATTCCATAAACAAATCGATTTCAAGTGTCTTCCTAATAAACCAAATTTTCTTTTGACATGCTGCTTCACAGCCTCTGACGCCGAATGAGGCAGTAAGAATTTATGTTTATTTTGTTATTTTGGCAATTAGTCTTAACAAATATTCTCTGTTAGGCATATTAAGAAGCTTCTTAATAGATTTATGAATGTCTTTCTAATGTTTTGTAATGAACATATTGATAAAGATTTGTCGGATGATCCGGATAGTACTAAGTCGCCCACTATGAAAAAAAACTTAAGATGAAACGTTAAATGCCGAGGTAACCAATTTACATATTCATGAAACAGGACCAAATTCGAAAAATTATGTTGAAGCATCTTCCTAATAAACCCATATTTTGTATCTGACAGGATACTACATAGCTTCTGACGCCGAATGGGGGGGGGGGGGGAGAATTTCTGTTTATTTTGTTACTTTGGCAATTAGTTTTAGCAAATATTCACTATTAAGTATACTAAGAATTTTCTTAACAAATTTATAAATGTTTTCCTTATGTTTTATAATAGACATACTAATAAAGAGCATTTGGATGATCCAGCTGGTACCAAGTCTTCTGCTCTAGAAAGAACACACGAGAAAACATTAGATGCTGAGGTAAGAATTTATGTTTATTTTTTTTTAGGTTGGAAATTAACAAATATACACTATTAACATATTTATGAAAGTTTTCTTTATGTATTCTAATGGACAAACTTATACATATTCTTTGGACAGTAAAAAAGCTTTGTATCAAGTCTCCTACTCAAGATGAAACACTAAATTCTCAGGTAACATATGTACATATTCATGAAGCAGTACCAAAATCGAAAAAACTGTTGAAAGTATCTTCTTGATAAACACAATTTTGTTTATTATACATTTTTTTGACATTTAATACTACACAACCTCTGATGCAAAGTACTACACAACATCAGACTTATAATACTACACAGGGTCTAACGCAGAATACTACACAACCTATGTTGACGAATGGGGGGGGGGGTGTAAGAATTTTGGCACTTAGTTTTCTTTTTTTTTTCTTTTAGAAAGAATGTTAAATTTCATTTCAAAAGAGAAACTTATGTACAAACAAGTTGTTTATGTTTTTGAAACTTCCGAAAGAGATTACAAATCTATTTTATCCTTATCGTGTGTCTAACCAGAAGATTAAGCTTTTTTCAAAGTGTGTATCTCCTGCTATTCAACATATGAAGAAGTTTCTTAAAAGATTCACTATTCAGAATATGAAGAAGTTTCTTAAAAGATTTATGAATGTGTTCATATGTTTTTTTAATGGCCAGGTAGAGAGTCTTTGGATAAGACAACTTGTACAAAATCTCTATCACTACAAAGAAATGAGGATGAAAGGCTTAATGATGAGGTAAATAGTAATTTGTCACTTGTAATTTTTTTTTTTTTTGACAAACCTTTGTCACTTGTAATTAAAGAGTAATAACACTAATTTTGATGAATATATTCCTTATATTTTGTTTATGAATGTCTTCCTTATGTTTCATAATGGACATAATGATACAAATGTTTTGGATAACTAATACAAATTAAACTCTCTAGTTTTACAGAGAAATCAAAATGAAACTTTAAATGATGAGGTAAGTTGTTTCTTGTTACTTATAGTTTTAATTGTAATAACACCTAATTTGATGACACTCCTTTCGCAAATATTAATTGTAGCATATCGCGGAAAACGACCAGTTTTCATCACCTAGGTCATCTCCCATGTCCTATTCCATCACATAGCCCATGTCCTATTCCATCACATATTTCATCTCCTAGAACATATACTAGGCAATCTCCTACAATGTCTCAAAATGTAGAAAATACAATGTGGGGGAAGGTTTGTATTGTCGCAAAAAGTGGAGGCAAGTACAACGACAGATGGTGTGAAGGAACCATTAAGATGCTGATTAACGATGGGCCAGTGACTGTATGCATAAATGATTCTACTGAAGTTCTTCAATTCCGTCTAAATGAATTGCGAACAATTGAACTAGTATAATAAAAAATAATGACCTTGATTATGTTGTTTTGAATATGTATGAAACTGACTAAATTTTTGTGGGCCTTGCAGATGGATGATGACAATGTAAGTTATCATTGTGTGGTAATCAGAAAAGTCAAGAAGAGCCATCACAATCGGTATGAAATTAGATAAAATAAAGGCATTTGAAAATTTAGGAAGATTTCCTGGATAACCATAAAAGCTTCCTAATTCTTTTTTTACATTTATTCTTTCAGGAAGATCTTGATTCAGATGAACAAATTTCTACTGAAAAGGTATTAAATTTATGATTTAGACAAAATAAAAATAATACAACCTAATAATATAGTTCATTTGTTGTGTATAAAGGAGAAGACTGGTAAATTTCTAAGAAAAGAATACTTACGTTCATAATCTACCATTTTTAAGAAGGAGCAAACGAGAACCAAGAGGAACGGAATCATTTAAAACGTTCAGTTTTATTATGTTTTAATTCTTATAATTAATTGATTCATCTTTCTTCGGTTCTGTGATTTCAGGTTCAATAACCTAATCAACAAGTCTGATGTCGACCGACACTACTATAGTGTCGATCGATGCAGGATAACCAAAAGCAATCCGCGATAACCGATCAATCCAATTGATCCGGTTTTGAATACCGGTCAGCATCGATCGATGCTACATTAGCATCGGTCGATGCCAACCTAATCAAACCAATCGCAATTTAAACCATTCACAGTGTTCGACCATCTTTAACCAAGATCGATAACCGGTCCAATCCAATTGAACCGATTCATCAATCTCGCGAGGTTTGTGTCGACCGACACAACATTTGTGTCGATCGACACTAGGCGAAAACTGAGTTTTATTCGGGTTTTCGCCCTGTGTCGATCGATGCCGGATTGGCAACGATCGACACCATGCGAAAAACCCTAAATTTTATTCGGGTTTTCGCCCTGTGTCGATCGATGCCGGATTGGCATCGATCGACACCATGCGAAAAGGCCCTAAAACGTTTTCGAACAGAACCCTAAACTAGGTTTTCATGAAAATGATTTTTAGCAAGTTTGTATCAACCATACACAGATTCAGATTCAACTAATCTAATCAACATGCTACTGATTCAATGGAACCCTAAAGCTCTGATACCACTGAAGGAATTTTTAGCAGTACTAATCAGGATTAGCAACCCTAGTCTGAATTCCGAGCCTAGGATCTAAGGTTCATATAATTGAATCTATGGGATCTCAGATTTACCTGTTGATTTGCAGCGGAAGTATTAGCAGATAATCGAGACCAGGAAGCGCGTCAAATGCTGCGCCTCTACTGGTATCCACACGCATACAAACTGGACTGCATGGATGCTAGTGCCTTACAGAGATCTAATCTCCAGAGAGGTTTCATTCTATGTTCTGGTGGCTGTGAATTAGGTTAGGGATCAGTTTAGGTCGACCATATATCTTATATATGTCAACTTAAACCATAACGGAATTAACCAACGATTAAACCGAATTAATCTGATTAATCCGCGAGTTGCATCGATCGATGCACTATCTGCATCGATCGACACTGCCACAGAATATTGATATCGAATGCATATCATATATGCATTCACTGGATCATTACATTAATGATCAACCTCGTCTTTAACGCCCAATTTGCTTAGGTGTGTGACCCTGTAGGATCATATAACACTAGCAATGAGTTCTCAACTCATTGATCATAAGTGGCTTCTAGCAAAGCGTTATGACTGCCTAGTGTTATGTGATTGTCTCATCTCGACTATACGACTTTCACTTAGAGCAAGTACAATAGATTTCAGGACATTCCCAACAATCTCCCACTTGTACTGGAATCATCTATTCCTTTAATCCCTTTGTAGCTATATCTCAATCTAGCATAAGGCAAGAACTGTGTCATCCTTATTAAGCCAGATCACGTTTATCGAATCCCGATTTGTACTGATAAAACAAACGACTGACAATCACCTCGTTTGAGCGCGGCCACGCATTTCCAGTATCAAATCTTCGATAGGCCCAGAGATGTTTAACTTCTGTTATATAGAAGGTACAAATCCCATCTTGTTCCATCCATGTCTCTTTTATATCTCATGATACGCCTAATCAGTGTCTTTATGATCACCAGTTACGGCTGACGTTTGGAAAAGTCAAGACGAACCAATCCATATAAGAGAGGACATGATGAACTCAGGTCTAAGGACTACTCTCTTTAGTCGTAATGAGAAACTCTTATGACACTCATATAACATCTTGTAGCGTTCTCATTAACGGGTCAAGTCCGATCATGTGTTCTCTAACACATATCTATGTGATTGACTTTAATACACTTATTAAATGACTCCATGAAACATAGTCATCAGTCACCTCACATACTAGTCTCACGTGGTTGTTAGTGTCCCATTTTAACAACCTCAACTAGGGACCATTTATAATTTATGTCATTTGTTTCTTATAGGGTTTCATGATCAAGTCACATACTTGATAACCTATAAAATGTCATAAATTACTTTGGGACAATTATTTAATAACACAATTAAATAATTCGGAAACAATTTCATTAAAATAACATAACCAAATTATGTTTTACGAACATCAAGTCATAACTAAAAAACCAAATATAACTCCCACTGAAAACAAGATCATATCTTAAGAAATCTAATGCCTACAGCAGTAGTATGAAACTCATGCTTAGGCCTTGGGAGGGGCTTGGTCAGTGGATCAGCAACATTCTCATCCGTCGGGACTCTGCTGATCTTCACATCTCCTCTATTCACAATATCACGGATAAGGTGATATCTCCTTTCTATGTGTTTGGATTTCTGGTGTGATATAGGTTCCTTTGCTTGCGCAATGGCTCCATTGTTGTCACAATACAAAGCCACTGGCTCAGAAATGCTAGGAATCACACCAAGTTCAGTGATGAACTTCTTGATCCAAACAACCTCCTTTGCCGCTTCAGAAGCAGCGAGGTACTCAGCTTCAGTTGTGGAATCTGCTACAGTGTCCTGCTTGGAACTCTTCCAGCTGACTGCACCGCCATTCAGGCAGAAGATGTAACCAGATTGCGATCGGAAATCATCTTTGTCTGTCTGAAAACTTGCGTCTGTGTAACCACTTACTACCAGCTCATCACTTCCTCCATACACCAAGAATTTATCCTTAGTATTTCTCAAATACTTCAGAATATTCTTGACTGCTGTCCAGTGACTTTCACCTGGATCCGATTGGTATCTACTCGTCATGCTTAAAGCACAAGCAACATCTGGACGAGTACAGAGCATGGCATACATGATGGATCCCAACGCCGAGGCATAGGGAATCCGACTCATGCGATCTCGCTCAGCAGGTGTCTCAGGACACTGCTTCTTGCTGAGACTTATGCCATAAGACATTGGTATGAAGCCTTTCTTGGAATCTTGCATTCTGAACCTGTGTAAGACTTTATCGATATAAGTGTCTTGACACAGTCCAATTAACTTGTTTAATCTATCTCTATAGATTCTTATTCCAAGAATATACGCGGCTTCTCCCATGTCTTTCATTGAAAAACAACTTCCGAGCCAAGTCTTAACAGACTGTAACAACGGAACGTCATTTCCGAGAAGAAGTATGTCATCTACATACAACACGAGAAATGCAACTGCGCTCCCACTAGTCTTCTTGTAAACACATGGTTCTTCTTCGCTTCTGATGAAATCAAACTTTTTGACTGCTTCATCAAAACGAAGATTCCAACTCCGAGATGCTTGCTTCAATCCATAAATGGATCGATGAAGCTTGCATACTTTCCTAGCTACATTAGGATCGATGAAACCTTTGGGCTGTGTCATATACACATCCTCTTCCAGTATTCCATTAAGGAAAGCTGTTTTCACGTCCATCTGCCAGATCTCATAATCATAATGAGCAGCTGTTGCTAGGAGAATCCGAATGGATTTAAGCATGGCGACAGGTGAATAGGTTTCTTCATAGTCAATACCATGAATTTGTTTGAAACCTTTTGCCACTAGCCTTGCTTTATATATCTGAATATTTCCATCCACATCAATTTTCTTCTTGAAAATCCATTTACACTCAATGGGTCTTGCACCATCGGGTAAATCAACCAAAGTCCATACTTGGTTCTGTGACATGGATCCCATTTCGGATTCAGCGGCTTTCAGCCACTTTTCGGAGTCATGGCTCATCATCGCTTCTTCGAAATTCGCTGGCTCGTCACTGTCAATGATCAACAAATCATGACAATTGGTTACGAGAAATCCATATCTCTCGGGTTCGTGACGGATCCTTTCGGATCGGCGAATTTCAGGCTCCACAGGCGCCGTCTCTACAACTCTTTGTAGATCCAACTGTTGCTCTTCCTCTACGGGTTGAGCATTTTCCTGCGGTTCTCGAACTTCTTCGAGTTGTACTTACTCCCACTGTTTCTCTTGGAAAGAAATTCTCTCTCAAGAAAGACGCAGTTCCGAGCAACAAACACTTTGTTCTCGGATTGGTTGTAAAAGTAGTATGCCTTGGTTTCCTTAGGATAACCAACGAAGTAGCATTTATCAGATTTGGGTTCGAGCTTATCTGTAATTAATCGCTTGACATAAGCTTCGCAACCCCAAATCTTCAGGAAAGACAAACTCGGAACATTTCCAGTCCACATCTCATGTGGTGTCTTTGCAACTGATTTTGACGGAACCCTATTAAGTGTAAACGCAGACGTTTCTAGAGCGTATCCCCAAAAGGATAATGGAAGAGTTGAGAGACTCATCATTGATCGAACTATATCTAATAAAGTCCGATTCCTCCTCTCAGACACGCCATTCCATTGTGGTGTTCCAGGAGGAGTGAGTTGTGAAACAATTCCACAATCTCTTAAATGATCACTGAATTCTTGGCTTAAGTATTCTCCTCCACGATCTGATCGAAGAGCCTTAATACTTTTACCAAGTTGATTCTGTACTTCATTTTGGAACTCTTTGAACTTTTCAAAGGATTCCGACTTGTGTCTCATTAGATAGACATAGCCATACCTGCTGAAATCATCAGTGAAGGCAATGAAGTATCGAAAACTTCCTCTGACACTTGTGCTCATTGGGCCGCATACATCTGTATGTATAAGGCCCAATAGGTCACTGGCCCTTTCATTTGATTTGTTGAAAGGGGCCTTAGTCATTTTGACTAGTAAACAAGATTCACATTTCTCACATGATTCATAATCAAATGAGCCCAGAAGCCCATCACTATGGAGCTTTTGGATCCGTTTCTCGTTTATGTGGCCCAAACGACAATGCCAAAGAAAAGTCTGATTCGTGTCATTTGATTTGAATCTCTTGGTGTTAATGTTATAGATTGGTGCAGTCTGGTTTAAAACATAAAGCCCATTCTCTAATGGGCTGCTACCATAAAATATATCATTGTAATCAAAAGAACAACATTTATTCTTAATTGAAAACTGATATCCTTCCACATCCAAAATAGGAATGGAAATAATATTTCTGCTTATAGCAGGTACATAGTAGCAATTATTAAGCTTTAAAACCAAACCAGAAGGTAAAGACAAGTTATATGTTCCTACGGCTAATGCAGCAACTCTTGCTCCATTCCCCACGCGCAGGTCCACTTGTCCCCTTTCCAACTTCCTACTGTTGCTTAGGCCCTGCATATTTGTACAAATATGAGCACCACAGCCGGTATCCAATACCCAAGAAGTAGAACCAGAAGTAGTAACATTTACTTCTATAACATAAATACCTGAAGATGAAGTCTCGAAAGTCTTCTTCTTCTTCTTCTTCTCTTCCAAGAATTTGTTGCAATTTCTCTTCCAATGCCCAAGCTCTTTACAGTAATGGCACTTATCAGTCTCAGATGGGCCCGGCTTGGGCTTCGGGGCTGGCGCAGGCGTGTCCTGGTTCTCAACCTGGACTGCCTTGCCCTTTCCCTTACCCTTGCCAAGTTTCTTAAACTTCTTACCCCCTTGTACCATAAGTACATTAGGAGTGCCCTTCTTGATATTAGGCTCAGCTGTCTTGAGCATGCCATGCAGCTCAGTCAACGTCTTCGTCAAGTTGTTCATGTTATAGTTCATAACAAACTGATCATAGCTTGACGGCAGTGACTGCAGAATGATGTCAGTAGCCAACTCTTGGCTAATGGGACAATCCAGCCTCCCCAGGTTATCAATATAACCCATCATCTTAATGACATGAGGACTGACTGGACTGTCCTTTGGTAGCTTGCATTCAATGAGAGATTTAACCGTCTGGTACCTCTCAGTTCGTGCTTGCTCCTGAAACATACTTTTCAGGCTAGTGATCATCTCCACTGGCGACTCCACGTTCTCGTATTGCTTTTGCAAATCCGAGTTCATGGTAGCCAACATGAGACAATTCACATCGACCACATCATTAGAGTGCTTATCCCAAGCACTCCTTTCTGCATGTGGAGCATTGGCTCTCGGTTTTTCAGGGAGAACAGTTTCCAGGACATAGTCCCTTTTCTCCTGCTTGAGAACAATTCTCAAGTTCCGATACCATTCGAGAAAATTCGATCCAGTTAACTTGTCCTTCTCAAGGACGGATCGCAGGGAGAAAGAGTTATTATGAGTGTTAGTCATAGCTGAGAACAAAGAAAGGTAAAAGGTTTAGTTATGATGTTCAAGAAATGAGAAGTCTTAACTTTTAAGAAACTCGCATTATATTCAAACAATGTTTCCTCAGATGAATATAATGATCCAAGACCCATACTTCACTAAATTCAAGTGAGCCACTGGCTATCACTCAACTTTAGCTATCTAGGTAAGCAACAACTTTGCTAGTTATATCCAATATAACTCTTGGTTGTGGATTGACATCTTATGTCCAATCCACCTGATGTCTCTGAGCCCAAAACGATTTTGATGGCCCAGTCAAGTAAACCAATCTTTTCAGTCATGTAATTGTTGACGTCTTGCACTGCAAGTCCATCAACACGATTACCTCTGTCTTACTCATGAAATCGTGGACATCTTGCACTGCAAGTCTATCGCACAATTAAATGGGTCTTGACAGTTGACAAGATTGGAAAGACATCAAGTATCACTTGATATTTGATTGAGGAACGGAATCATTTAAAACGTTCAGTTTTATTATGTTTTAATTCTTATAATTAATTGATTCATCTTGCTTCGGTTCTGTGATTTCAGGTTCAATAACCTAATCAACAAGTCTGATGTCGACCGACACTACTATAGTGTCGATCGATGCAGGATAACCAAAAGCAATCCGCGATAACCGATCAATCCAATTGATCCGGTTTTGAATACCGGTCAGCATCGATCGATGCTACATTAGCATCGGTCGATGCCAACCTAATCAAACCAATCGCAATTTAAACCATTCACAGTGTTCGACCATCTTTAACCAAGCTCGATAACCGGTCCAATCCAATTGAACCGATTCATCAATCTCGCGAGGTTTGTGTCGATCGACACTAGGCGAAAACTGAGTTTTATTCGGGTTTTCGCCCTGTGTCGATCGATGCCGGATTGGCAACGATCGACACCATGCGAAAAACCCTAAATTTTATTCGGGTTTTCGCCCTGTGTCGATCGATGCCGGATTGGCATCAATCGACACCATGCGAAAAGGCCCTAAAACGTTTTCGAACAGAACCCTAAACTAGGTTTTCATGAAAACGATTTTTAGCAAGTTTGTATCAACCATACACAGATTCAGATTCAAATAATCTAATCAACATGCTACTGATTCAATGGAACCCTAAAGCTCTGATACCACTGAAGGAATTTCTAGCAGTTCTAATCAGGATTAGCAACCCTAGTCTGAATTCCGAGCCTAGGATCTAAGGTTCATATAATTGAATCTATGGGATCTCAGATTTACCTGTTGATTTGCAGCGGAAGTATTAGCAGATAATCAAGATCACGAAGCGCCTCAAATGCTGCGCCTCTACTGGTATCTACACGCACACAAACTGGACTGCAGGGATGCTAGTGCCTTACAGAGATCTAATCTCCAGAGAGGTTTCTTTCTATGTTATGGTGGCTGTGAATTAGGTTAGGGATCAGTTTAGGTCGACCATATATCTTATATATGTCGACTTAAACCATAACGGAATTAACCAACGATTAAACCGAATTAATCTGATTAATCCGCGAATTGCATCGATCGATGCACTATCTGCATCGATCGACACTGCCACAGAATATTGATATCAAATGCATATCATATATGCATTCACTGGATCATTACATTAATGATCAACCTCGTCTTTAACGCCCAATTTGCTTAGGTGTGTGACCCTGTAGGATCATATAACACTAGCAATGAGTTCTCAACTCATTGATCATAAGTGGCTTCTAGCAAAGCGTTATGACTACCTAGTATTATGTGATTGTCTCATCTCGACTATACGACTTTCACTTAGAGCAAGTACAATAGATTTCAGGACATTCCCAACAAAAAGGAGGTGGAAGTCTAGGATATTAATCTTGTAATGTCATAAGATAACCCTCATTGAACAATGTTGGGTTAAATACAACTCGATATTTAAAATGAAAATAAAACGACAGTACTGAGATTATTTGATACTATTCAAACTCTCCTTCTCTGACTGAGGTTCTTCTCCCAACACTATCTTCATGCTCCTTAGCCACTTTATGCCTTCTTATATTCCCATCATCGAGCTTTCCTTCCGTTAGTTCTTAACTTATCAATACTCCCTCGTATTGCGACAACCTTGTACTCATAGTTACTATCAGGAAACTGTTCCAACAAGAGAGAAAGCGGCTCATAAGTCTATTCTTAAGACAATAGTCCCTTCCATTGCAATAAGACCTATGTTCCATTCATTGATTCTCCTTTCCTAACTTTAGTAACTCTTCCTGTTCGGTGGCCCATTCAAGCGCTGGAGTCATAATAGCTGGTAGTTTTTGAGCTGTATATCCAGAAGGTACAACTTAAGCTGCGAAACATGAAATACCGGGTGGATGTTGCTATGTGCAGACAACTCCAATTTGTAAGTAACACAGCCCACACGTGAGATGATCTTATACATGCCAAAAAAACATTGCGAAAGCTTCACAATTCTCCTCTTAACCACTGAGCTCTTTCGATAAGGCCTGAACTTTAGATAAATCCAACTTGCCACAGAGAATTCCATATCCCTCCTATGCTTGTTTGCTAATTTCTGCATACAAGTCTGAGCCACTTCCAAATTCTCATGTAACTCCACAAGTAAACTATCTTTGTCCCTTAACAATTCTTCCACATGCGCATTAGCTTTTGGAGTGTCTCCATATCGTAAAAGGTGTGGAGGATCCCTGCTATACACACCATTGAATGGAGTAGTTTAATGGAAGAATGGTATGAGGAGTTATATCAATACTCTTCCCAAGGTAACCATTGAGCCCAAGTGGTTGGTTTACGGCTGGTAAAACACCTCAAGTAG
Source organism: Orychophragmus violaceus (assembly GCA_030180135.1). Taxonomy (NCBI): domain Eukaryota; kingdom Viridiplantae; phylum Streptophyta; class Magnoliopsida; order Brassicales; family Brassicaceae; genus Orychophragmus; species Orychophragmus violaceus. The sequence continues at coordinate 38,746,807 of CM058240.1, forward strand.
GTTTCCAAGCAGTGGTTTAGAACCTCTGTTTGCCTGTTCGTTTGAGGATAGTAAGATGTACTCTTATGAAAAGCTGCTCCTTGTAATTTAAACAATTCCGACCAGAATTCACTCCAAACCACGCTATCTCTGTCTGACACTAATGTTTCTGGGAATCCATGTAACCAGACTACTTCTCTTATGAATGCTTCTGCGACAGTCTTGGCACTGAACGGGTTCTTGAGAGGGATGAAGTGCTCATACTGTTGGAACTTCGAGCCAATTCTAACAGATTCGGAATTGCTGTCAGGTTCCAGATAGCCTAGGATATAGGGTCTAGTTAATTGAATCAAGGATCTGATCTCGTGTTTACCTGGAGATTGGCAGCGGAAGATGGTCAGATAAACGAGATCTGTGAAGCGCCTCAGATGCTGCGCCTCTACTTCAGTCCACACGCACACAAGTTGGAATCCGCCGGGATGCTAGTACCGGGGCTCGGATCTCCTGGGAACTGAGTTTTTGAGGAAGAGTCTCCGTTTTCTGTCAAGAAAAATCTCTGGGGCGGCTCACTCAATCAACTAGGTCGAAATTACATAAGATCACTTATATATGTCGACCTTGACATAAACAGAAACATCAGTCTCGGTTTCGGCCTTGTGTCGACCGACACACTTAATGGTGTCTATCGACACACGTCTTGTGTCGACCGACGCACCCAATGGTGTCGATTGACACACCTCATTAAAACTCATATTCGATGTGTATTCAATACACATCGACCAGACCATATGCCAATGATCAATCCCATACGAAGTATGTCCAACTTGCTTAGGTGTGTGACCCTGTAGGTTTACACGACACTGGAAATGAGTTACAACTCATTTGTCATAAGCGGTTTCTAGCAAAACATTATGACTACCCAGTATCACATGAATTGTCCGATCTCGACAATATAACTATCTCTAGAGTGAGTACAACGTGATTTCAGGACATAATCCCAACAATCTCCCACTGGCATAAGGCAAGAGACTGTGTCATCTTTATTATAGCCAACATCATGTTCATCGAATTCCTGATCTATACTGATAAAACAACCGACTGACAATCACCTCGTTTGAGCATGGCCATGCATTTTCTCAGTATCAAATCTTCGATGGGCCCTGAGATATTTATCTCCCGTTCTAGGAGGGACAAATCCCATCTTGTTCCATCCCTGTTTCTACACATACTTCATGATACGCCTAAGCAATGCCGTTATAGCCGCCAGTTACGGAACGACGTTTGACAAGGTCAAAACGCACCAATTCATATGCTAGAAAGCATGATGAACTCATGTCTAAGGACTATACTCTATATTCGTAATGAGAACCTCCCATGACACTGATATAACTATCCTGTGGAATTCTCATTAAGCGGGTCATGTCCGATCATATGTTCACCAACATATATCAATGTGACTGACTGTGATAATCATATCATTGACTCCATGAAACTTAGTCCAGCAGTCACCTTACATACTAGTCTCGCGCGGTTATTGGTGCCCCACTTCAATAACCTCAACTAGGGACATTCATATTTTATGTCATCTTTTACTTATAGGGTTTCATGATCAAGTCCTCAACTTGATGACCTATATGATGACCATAAAGTATTTTGGGTTTATTACTTAATTATCCAATAATTAAATAATACCGATGTCAGTTTGACTTACATAAACACTACCATATCATGTCTATGTAAAGATTACAACATAACTAGAATTACTCCCACTAGAATCAAGATCATCTCTTCAGATATCTTATACCTACATCAACAGAATAAATCTGGTGCTTAGGTTGTGGGAGAGACTGCGGTGTTTTGTTTGAAACAATTCCACCAAACCACACCGCCATTCAGATAAAAGCACTATTCTACGGTCCACTGCTTGGAGCCTTTCCAACAGACAGCACCGCTATTCAGACAAAGAGACATAATCAGGTGGGAACCGGGAATCGTCTTTGTCCGTCTAACTACTTTCAACTGGTTCGTCACTTCCTCAGTTCACCACGAACCTATCATTAGTGTTTCTCAAATACTTGGGATATTTCTGGTAACTGTTCAGTGACTATTACCGGAACATGTTGGTATTTTCTCGTCATGCTACATGCGTAAGCTGCATCTAGACGAGCGCAAAATATGGCATTCATGATGGATTCTATTGCAGCAGCATTAGCAATCACACTCATTAATAATAGCTCAACTAGTGTTCAAAACACTTCTTCTTGCTAAGATTATTGCCATAAGACCTTTGGTATGAAGCCATTCTTGGAATCATGCATATTGGAACTGTCCAATACCTTATCATCATAAGGATTTTGACACGATCCAACTAGCCTTTCTGATCCATTCCAATGGATCCTAATTCCAAGAACTTTCACGGCCTTCTCCCATGTCTATCGTTAAATTTGACTTCTGACCCAAATCTTGATAAGACTTTGGCGTTGGAACGTCGTTTATGAGATTAAGTATGTTGTCTACATACAGTGTGAGAATTGCAATTACGCTCCCACTAGTCTTCTTGTAAACGCATGGTTTCATCTCTTTCTGATCAAGTCAAAACTTTTGACCATATTATCAGAATGATGATTCCAACTCCAAGATGTTTGCTTCAATCCAGAAGTGGATCGGTGAAGCTAACATGCATACCCAGCCAATTTTCGGAGTTGGGGCTCACCATCGATTCTTTGAATTTCGCATGCTCGTCACTTTTCAATGATCAATAGATCACGACAATTGGTTACGAGAAATCACTCTCGAGTTAGTGACGGATCCTTTCGGATCTGCGAATTTCAGGCTCCACAGGTGCAGATCCTACAGTACTTTGTAGATCTCACCGCTGCTTTCCCTCAACAGGTTGAGCAGCCTCCTGTGTTTATCGAATTTCTTCGATGTGTACTTTTACTCCCACAGTTCCTTTTGAAAGTACGATCTTTCTCAAAAGACACAGTTCCGAACAACAATACTTTGTCCTCGGATTGGTTGCAAAAGTAGCAAGCCTTGGTTTCCTTAGGATAACCAGCGAGGTAGAACTTATCAGATATGGGTTCAAGTTTGTTTGTTGACTACTGTCTTACACAAACCTTGCAATCCCAATTAATCAGAAAAACAAATTTGGAAATCACCCTGTCCACATCCAATGTGGTGTTTTTCACTGATTTTGATAGAAACTTATTTAGCGTAAACATAGACATTTTAGAACGTATTCTTAAATGATTATGGAAGATTCCGGTGACTCATCATTATTCGGATCATATCTAATAAGATCCGATTCATTCTGTCAGATGATCACCCAATTCTTGACTCAAGTATTTTCCTCCGCGATTCAATCGAGGATCTCAATACTTCTGTCAAATTGGTTCTACACTTCATTTTGGAACTCCTCAAAGGGTTTCTGTTCGTGTCTCATCAAATGAACACAACCATACTTATTGATGCCATCAATAAGGTAATGAAGTACAAAAGATTTCCTTTGGCACTAATGCTCGTTGGGCCGCATACATCAGTATGTGCAAGGCCCAATAAGCCTCTGACCCGTTTCCTTTAGCTCTGCTAAAGGGGCCTTAGTCATTTGGTCCAGTGAACAGAATTCATATCTCAAATGATTAATAATCAAATGAGTCCAAACTATGGAACTTCTGAATCCGCTTCACGACTATGCCAAAGAAAAGTCGAGTTCGAGTCATCAGACTTAAACCTTTAGTATTTGTGTTATATTCAAAATTACGCTGGTTTAAGATATAAAACCCATTCCAAACGGAGTGCTACCATATGATATTTCATTGAGATCTAAAGAACAAAACTTGTCTTTTATCAAAATGAAAAACATCCAAATTCTTTACAAGAAAATGAAAGACATTTCTACACAAGGCAGATACATAGTAGCAATTACTTAATTTCTAAAACCAAGTATGAAAGGCTCCTACAAGTGGAGAATCTCTACGGCTCATGCAGCAACCATTGCTTCATACCAGACACGCAGTTCCGCTTGCCCTTTCTTCAACGTTCTACTGTCGCTTAGGTCCTGCATATTTCAAAAATATCAGTACCACAACTAGTATCCAATACTTACGTAGAACCTGAATTAATAACACAATACCTGAAGAAGAAGTACCAGACATCTCCTTCATCTCTTGTGAATCTTTCAAGAATTTAATGCAATCTCTCTTCCAATGCCCTGACTCATCGCAGTATAAGCACTTTCTAACACCAGATGGGCCTGACTTGGGCTTATGACATGACACAGGCTTATCCTGATTCCAAATCTGGACGGCCTTGCCTCTGCCCTTGCCAGCACAAGATTTCTCAAATCTTTTACCCTTTATGATGTTTTGCTCTGCTGTTTTGAGCATGCCATGCAGCTCAGTCAACGTCTTCGTCAAGCCTTTCTTGATATAGTTCTTAACGAACTTATCATAGCTTGACGGCAGTGACTGCAGAATGATGTCAGTGGCCAACTCTAAGCTGACAGGACATTCCAGTTTCCCCAGGTTATCAATGTAACCCATCATTTTAATGACATGAGGACTTACTGGAGCATCCTCTGGTAGCTTGCACCCAGTGAGAGACTTCACCATCTGGAATCTCTCAACTCGTGCCAGATCCTGAAACTTCAGTTTCAGGGTGGTGATCATCTCTATTGGCGACTCCACGTTCTTGTATTGACTCTTCAATTCTGAGTTCATGGTAGCCAGCATCAGACCACGCACATCTACCACATCAATATAATGCTTATTCCAAGCATTATATACTGCATGCGAGCGATTGGTCCCAAGCCTTTCTGGAAGAGATTTCTCAAGGACATAGTCCTTCCTCTCCTGCTTGAGAATGAATCTCAGATTCCGATACCAATCCAGGAAGTTGGATCCATTTAACTTGTCCTTCTCAAGGACGGATCGCAACGAGAAAGTAGTCATAGACATAAGCTGAAATCCAAGAAAAACAAAGATTTAGTTATGTATATAGTGAGAAATCTTATCTAGTAAGAAAACTCGCATTATATTCAAACAATGTTTCCTCTATGAATATAATGATCCAAGATCCATACTTCACCAAAATCTGAGTGGGCGACTCGCCCTTACCCAAACTTTAGCTATCTAGGTAAGCAAATCATTGCTAATTGTACCCAGTACAACTCTTGGTTGTGGATGAGACAAACTATGTCTAATCCACTCTGATGTCTCTGGGCCCAGAACTTCCGATAGCCCAGTCAAGTAAACCAATCTTTTTAGTCTTGTGATCATTGACAGTTGCACTGCAAGTCTGTCAATGACCACCTGCCTTACTCATGTTGCAGTGGATACCAAGGACTCCAAGACTATCCAACAAACGACACGAGTCTTGACAGTAGACAAGATTTGGGCAAGACATCAAGGTTACTTGATATTTTGGTTTGAGGAAACTAAACCCAAAAGTTTAGCAAATCAATCTCTTAGGTCATGTAATTGTTGATGTTTAGCACTGCAAATCCATCAACATAACTACTTGCCTTACTCACGTAATTGTGGACACCAAGCTCTTGGCTAGACCATCACACAACGAAATGAGTCTTGACAGTTGACCATATTGAAGCTAAGCTTTGATCAAGGTTTAGGTCGAGTTTGGCTTCTGCAAATTCAAGGTTCAATAACCAGAATTTCGAGCACTGTATCGATCGACGCAGACTATGTCTGTCGATCGACACCACCAAACAAACCGGACTTCAATAACCGGTTAATCCAATTAACCAGGTTCATCGAACCGGTCATGTCGATCGACACAACCCGTGTGTGACGGTCGACATAGACCTTAACCGAAGACAGTTTTGATAACCGGTTCAATCCAATTGAACCGACTTATCAGATCAAACTGATCTTAACCAATCGGTTTATATTAATTGGGATAATTAGTTCAATTCAATTGAACCAATTCATCCAATTCAAGCCGTTTTAACCAGTTTCAACTAATTGCGATAACCGGTCCAATTCCATTGAACCGTATTATCCAATCAAACTGATTCAAACCATCGGTTTATGCTAATTGAGATAATCAGTTCAATCCAATTGAACCAATTCATCCAATTTAAACCGATCTATTCGGACTTAACCAAGCATGATAACCGGTTCAATCCAATTGAATCGATTAACCATTCGCTGGGTCTGTGTCGACCGACACTAACCTGTGTCGATCGATACTGTGCCGAATATGCTCTGTGTCGACCGATACACAACCTGTGTCGATCGACACAGTAGGTTTTTGGTTTTTCTTCGCGAAAAACCCTAGCCGCCGATTCTGTCGAATTCGCCACTCTGTGTCGACCGACACACCTAGTGTGTCGATCGACACTGTGCGAAAACACAGACTCGATTTTGATCGAAAGTGATCTAACCTGTTCTAACCAAACAACCTAGTTTGCGAATCTAAATCATCAAATTCAATGAACATGTTTGATTCAATGATAAAGCTCTGATACCACTGTTGGAACTTCGAGCCAATTCTAACAGATTTGGAATTGCTGTCAGGTTCCAGATAGCCTAGGATCTAGGGTCTAGTTAATTGAATCAAGGATCTGATCTCGTGTTTACCTGGAGATTGGCAGCGGAAGATGGTCAGATAAACGAGATCTGTGAAGCGCCTCAGATGCTGCGCCTCTACTTCAGTCCACACGCACACAAGTTGGAATCCGCCGGGATGCTAGTACCGGGGCTCGGATCTCCTGGGAACTGAGTTCTTGAGGAAGAGTCTCCGTTTTCTGTCAAAAAAAATCTATGGGGCGGCTCACTCAATCAACTAGGTCAAAATTACATAAGATCACTTATATATGTAGACCTTGACATAAACAGAAACATCAGTCTCGGTTTCGGCCTTGTGTCGACCGACACACTTAATGGTGTCGATCGACACACGTCTTGTGTCGACTGACGCACCCAATGGTGTCGATCGACACACCTCATTAAAACTCATATTCAATGTGTATTCAATACACATCGACCAGACCATATGCCAATGATCAATCCCATACGAAGTATGTCCAACTTGCTTAGGTGTGTGACCCTGTAGGTTCACACGACACTGGAAATGAGTTACAACTCATTTGTCATAAGCGGTTTCTAGCAAAACATTATGACTACCCAGTATCACATGAATTGTCCGATCTCGACAATACAACTATCTCTAGAGTGAGTACAACGTGATTTCAGGACATAATCCCAACACATACTTACTAAGTCTGTCCACTACTACCAGGATAGAGCTGAATCCCTTCGATGATAGACACCTTTCTACAAAGTCTAAGCTGATATCAGTCCATATCGCTTTGGGCATAGGAAATGGAGCGAGTAAACCTGCTGGTGAAGTAGTCACACACTTGTTTTCTTGTAAAATTTGGCATTGCATAATGTACTTCAACACATCCTTTCTCATGCTCTTCTGAAATACCTCTTGTTTTAGCCTCTTAAAGGTCTTTAGAGCCCCTTCATGACCACCCATGACACTAGAGTAAAATTGCTCAAGCAATTTGGAAATGCAAGAAGATCCTTTTGGTACCACTAAAAATTCGTCTGTGTACATCATTCCTTTCTCTAAGCTGTAACATTTATGTGTTTCTTTACCATGTTTCAGAAAATTCACAATCATACCTAACTCCTCGTCTTTCCTTACCTCTTTTGAGAGCTTTTCTTTATTAATCGTCAAGGGAGAAGTGAGGAATAAATGCTGAAACTCAACCATATATACCCTTCGCGATAGCGCATCCGCTACCTTTTTCTCAGCTCTAGGTTTTTATTATATATGGTAATTCAGACCAACAACTTCGCAGCCCACCTTTGTTGCACGAAAGATACAACCTCCTGCTCCAAAAGATGGCACAAACTTCTCTGGTCGATTTTTTATCACAAATTCCTTTTTGGTGAGGTTGTGTTTCCATTTAGATAAAACCTTCACTATTGCTAACAATTCACGCTCATACACTGACTTGATACACCCTTGTAGGGAGAAGGCTTGATTTAAGAAGGCTATGGGTCTCCTTTCTTGGGATAAAACGGCACATATTCCTACTCACGAGGCATCCATTTCGACGGTAAATGTCTTCGTGAAGTCTGGAAATACAAGCACCAACAGTCTGGTCACTGTTAAATTAAGTTCCTGAAATGCTCTCTCGGCTTTAGATGTCCATTTGAATGCATTATTTTTGAGCAGTTCAGTAAGAGGTCTAGCTATCAATCCATAATTCTTAATAAATCACCGATAGTATCTCGTCAGCCCCAAAAGTCTTTTTAACACTGTGAATATCTTAGGCGACGGACAACTCCTCATTGCTTCAATATTTGCAGAGTCAGCTGCAACCCCTGCCCCTTAGATAATGTGACCCTAATAGGCTATCTCCTTCTTGCCAAATTTTCACTTCTTCGCGTTTGCATAGAATGAGTGAGTGCTCATCAGCTGAAAACTGTTTCCAAGTGTTTCAGATGTGCCTCAACGTATGGGCTGTATATGAGAATGTCGTAAAAAAAAAGACAAAGACGAATCTTTTCAAGTAAGGTTGAAAAAGATCATTCATTAATCTAAACGGCATAACTAGAAACTAATAGTGTCCTTGATGTGTCTTAAAGGCTCTTTTCTCGACATCCTCACTTCTGACTCGAATTTGATGATATCCTGCCTTGAGGTCCAATTTTGAGAATATAGTGGCCCCTTGAAGCTCATCTAGCAGATCTTCGATCAACGGAATGGGGTAACAATTGGGAATTTTAGCTTTATTAAAGGCTATATAGTCGACACAAAAGCGCTAACCTACATTCTTTTTCTCCACCAACAAAACATGATTGGGTTTGGGGCTTATTCTTAGCTTGATAACATGTGCTACCAACATCTCCTTCACCAGCTTTTCAATTTAGTTCTTCTGAGAAAAAGAGTAACAATAAGGGCGGTTGTTAATCGGCGTTGTTATTGCATGTTCTCTGTTGCGATTCGATGGCAGTCCCTTAGGCCTCTCAAACACTCCTTTGTAATGATCTAATACCCTCTGTATACCCTCCTGATGCACCTTCTCTCCTTGATGCATCTGATTTTTAAACAGTTCATATAGCTCCAACAGATACACCACATCGCTCTCCATCATTATTCGCTCCATCGAATTTAAAGAGACTTGTTCTCTACTAATCGTTGGTTCTCCACTATGGTGACCCAAGAATTTCCGATTTTCTAGCTTAACCTGTGCATAAACCAGTTAATCCGAGTTTGCCCAAAGTTGCCAGCCACTCATATCCAAGTATCACTATGTTGTTCCCAAATCGAATAGTAAATACTCTTCCATAAGCTAAACTCATTGAATAGTCAACATAGCTCTTGCACATTTTCCTTTGCCTCTTATGATTTGACCATCCCTTACTCTGACACCATATCCCCTTGTCTTTGAAATCGCCAAATTCATCTCTCTAACTAGTCTCTCCGAGATAAAATTGCTGGTGGCTCCAGATTCTACTAGCACTATGACCTCCATGTCATCAATCAATCATCACATTCTCATTGACCTTTCAGCTGTTAAGCCCACCATCTATTGCAAGGATAGAGTCATCAGTTGTTGATCCTCATCCTGCTACACTACTACCTTCTGATCGGCCATTTGAACTTCATTATTCTCCTCTTGCTCAGCCTCATCATCCACCTCCAAACACTTTAAACTCTGTTTGCACCTATGTCCTGTAAACCATCAATCGCCACAGAACCTACAAGGATTGGAGTTTCCATGCCCTGTATTTCTCACATCCTTGTTTCCCTCTTTGGGTTTACTGACCGTAAACATATCACTACCCCTGGAAGTGCTAAAATTCTGACTCTTATTCGCTTGAGTTTTCATAGGAGCATATGTCATCCTCGGGAAAGTCCTCACTTGGTAACTTGAGTTCTCTCTCTTGTGTTTAAGTCATCCTGGCTATTTCCACAATATCATTCAAGTCTACCGGTCTACATCTAACCACTTGGTCTCACAAAATCCTTTTCAGACCTCTAAGGAAAGCAGCTCAAGCACATCAGCAGTCACATGTGGAAACTCCACAGACAGTTCTTCAAACTTCTCATGATACTCGTCTACACTTCTTTTCTGTGTTATGTTCAACAAGTGGTCAACAAAGGATCTTCCTCTACTAGGTCGAAATCTTACCTTGAACTTGTCTTTAAAATCTTTCAAGTTATTCATCTGCTGTCGACTTGTGAATACCTCCATCAAGTTACATGAGACCCAATCAGACAAGTATGTGTTGCGTCAACCTTCTCCTCCTCTGACGTACAATTTCTCTCAAAGCACTTCTATATTCTGAACAACCAGCCTTCTGGGTGCCCTTCAGTCCGAGGTCGTGGTGACCCCAACTTTGTCTCAGGTCGTGGTGACCCAAGATTCAACTCTCTGGCTGATGTAGGTAATATTCCATCATATCGCTGCAACATAATCTCCAGGTAGGCACATGAAGCTTACCCTGGGTCGGATTTCAAGACGGACCCGAAATCTAAGCCGTTGGTGTTTGTGACTGTACACCTGAAACATGGCTTGAAAAACCTATTGGTGTTGCATTGCCACCATCTGATCTACCATCTCCGTGTAGACTTGGATTCTGAGAAGCCTCTCTTACACACACCATCTCCTTGCTGATTTGGTCTACCTGACCTCCCATCTTATCTACTCGTTGTTCCAACGCCGAGGTGGGAGCCTTGGGGATACGCTACTCGAGTTCGGATGGTTGCTCGGAAACGATCTCTGCTAGTGGTAAAGGAGCCATCGTCTCACACTCTCTCGGTTAAAAGCACCAACTTGTTAAGCAGAACCTTAAAAAAACAATAAGAATAAAAAAGAGAGTAAGAGTGAATAAGAATAAGAATAAGATAAGAAGAGATAAGATAAGGTTTTTTTTTTTCACTGGAAATTTCATTCAAACATTAAGAGATTCGATCAAGGGATACAACATATAGATCCATAGCCGGCGGAAAAACAACTTCCCCGGAGACAACAAGCCCAAACAAGGGAGCCAAAGCCCTAACTAAGGGAAACTTCAAACATACATATACAAACAATCATCTACCAAAAACATCAAAAGAACAAGCGAGGTAAGACCAGAAGCGGACAAGCGGAGAAGAAGAAAGCTGCGCAGAGCCGAACAAAACAACAACATCACCAAACGCCTTATTCAATTGTGGACTAGCAGAGCTACAACTCATTATATTGCTCCCCCACATCAACAAGAAAAGGATAGAGCCACGAGCATAAGGAAGCAATCTAGACCAACCCATGAAACCAATCTTGAGAACCTGATTTTGAGATTGGATATCAATGGCACAACCAGGAGCTAAAAGCTCACAACATAAACGGGAATCGCCACACCTAGAAGGCCAGCCAAGCAGAGCAAAAGCGACAGATCCGAGTGCTAAAGCGGCCCAGCCGCACCAACGGTGTGGCGTAACTCGAACCACCGCAGGACCCCGGCTTGACCAGAACAGAAGAACCAAACACCGGAAACCCCTTAGCCAACCACACACACCTCAGCTCACCACCCAAACACGCTTCAGCCTCGCCAACGCCATTCACCGAACCAAAGCCCGTACCGCCCAACGAAGACCATAAACCAGAAAAGCTCAGAACCGGACACTACAAGAAAACAGCGATTTAGCGACTGCAAAAAGAGTCGCTATTTAGTCGCAAAATTAGATTTTGCGACTAAATAGCGACTAAAGTAGTTAGTCGCTAATCTCTGGTCGCTAAAATTATTAGTCGCTATATTAGTCGCTAATTTGCGACTATTTAGCGACTAATGTTATTTTATTAATATTAGTCGCAATTGAGTCGCTAAATATTAGCGACTAATGAGCGACTAAGTAGCTACTAATATAGCGACTAATAAATAGTCGCTATATAGTCGCTAAATGTGTAGTCGCTATATAGTCGCTATATTAGCAACCGTTTAGTGACTATGTTGCGACTATTTTAGCGACCGTTTAGAAACTGTTTAGCGACTATTTTAGCGACTGTTTAGAGACTGTTTAGCGACTATTTTTTTGGCCATATTGCGACGAATTAGCGACTGTTTTGTGACTCTATATTCGCGACTATTTAGAAATGGAATCGGATTAGTAATTCAATTTTAATTTGGTTTTGGTTTTGGTTTCTATTTTTAGATTCCTGTTTTTTATTGTTTTATTTTTTTAAGACTCTAAAACTCTTACACATAACAAAGAACATACATTAAAGTTGATTACATTGTCTTAACCAAAACAAACATAATATTCAAATACTTATAAACATAAACAAGTTTATACATCATACAGATCAGTCTTGTGAAGTTGGAGAAGACTGAGGTGCTGGAGCATCAGTCTGACTTTTGCAAAAGTCTAGGTATGATGGGTCTGTTTCCTGAAGATACCTTTGCACCATGCTCAACTCCTTATGCTCCTTAGCTTGTCTAGCTAGCTCAGCAGCTTGTGTCTCAAGTTGGTGTTGTGCTTCTTGTAGCTGATCTTGTAGTGAGTTGTAAGTCGAATAGGTACCCGGGTACTTGCGCTTTTGAGAGGCGTGATACTCTCCTAGACTTCCAATACCATAAGCATGGCCTCTATCATCGACAATTGTTGACTAGGAAACATGAAAGTTATATACACTGTTAGAAAATTGGTTTGGGAATGACAAATGACTTAAATAACAGAAACACTAACACATTTGAGCAATAAACAAATCATCAACACAACTATCTCAATACCAATAACTCAAGAGATTCATAGCAGTAACAGATTCTCATATGTACTCTCATAAACATTAAAACATAGATGGTTACGATTTCACAGAAGCTTAGTTACCTGAAGGAACAGTTCATCGATTTCGTCAGTTGTCAGCTGCCTTGTCGCGAAGTCCCATCAGATGTTTCTGCCTCAAGCTCAGCCTTCCTT